>HG992260.1:10000000-11200000 GCA_905220585.2 Nymphalis polychloros
TGACAATCTACTTGACTAACCAAAAAGTCATCAGCGTGACATATGGGCATGTACTCTCTCGTTACTCACGGTTCAAATTTGTTGTAATAATTTTGGTCAATATTGCATCTGATTATTTGACTTTAGGACCTTTTTCTGCGGTGAGTTTAGACTTTGTTCTAACAGGATAGTCCGATGGTCCTTATCATTGTTTAAGACACCGAAAACGTGAAACTTCATGAAACGAATGAGATTCTGTCACAGACATTAGTTCTAATGTATAATACATTAAAACTTATGTAATTTACTAAATAATATTATAACCGAATACAATCATTACTGCCATTTATTGAACTCCAGCAAATAAATATTTTAGACTGAATAACGATTTTTTGCTACAATCATTAATTAATAAAATATAAAAAAAAAAACAAAACATATGTTGAATGGGGAACTGACCTCTATGACTCATTTCACTCATGGCATTACTGTAACATAATATTGAACTAAAAAAAGGCCTTTGATATCATAAAGCGATAACAAAGCGATACTCGACACGGCTGACGATACAAAACGAAACAGTAATGTGTTTATAAGTCGTGTTGAGATAAAGACATATATGTCACTGCGAGGCTATGGTACATGTTGAGGAAATGTTTGGAGCTCATTCCATGCTGTTCCAATGGAGGTTGGTGGGTACACATGTGGCAGAATTATATTGAAATAAGGCACGTGGTACGTCTCGATGTTTTCCTTCACCGCTGAGCACGAATGTGATTAAAATATAATAATAAATACCAGCAGTTAATTATTCTATCATTATTTAAACAAATGTTTTCGATTTCGCTGTCAATCTCTTAATATTTAAGTTAAAGTATGATCCAGACTTTTGCGATTTTTCTCGTGGAGCACGCCTGAGAAATAGTCTAGTCTATACTCACGGTTTTGTTAATCAGACATAGTCGAGCAGTTCCTTCTTTAATTTAACCTTCCACTCAAAATTGCCTCGGCCCAGCTGTTGGTCACTTACATGATACTATTTAAGCCTGGAAAATAAATAAATGTATCCTTAAGGATTTTGTTTGCAGTATCAACAATCCAAACTCTTCGCTTATTTCGCGTAACATCTTACAGGCGCCGTGGCTTAGTTGGTTAAAGCGCCTGTCTAGTAAACAGGAGATCGTGAGTTCGAATCTCACCGGTGCCTTAATTGAAAATATCGATTATATATTTTTGTTCTTATACATGTTCTATCAATATTTTTTAAATATCTTATAAACTAATCAAATAATAAATGTGTTTTGTCATCATTGTTAACTACACTTATTTTCGTTAGTGTAGTGTAATCGTTTTTAATTCTGTAGTGTCCATCTGCCATAACACAAGTTACTGAAAGGTACACCAAATTTAAGGTCACAAAAAGATCGCTTTGCGTTTTATAAAGTGAGTATTGAATATTTGAAAGATAAAATTACAAATGAGATTATCCAAAAATATAATCAAAATTACCGACAAAGCTTGCAAAATTACCAGACGAAGTAATAAGATATAGCTTGTAAGGTTATACGTTTGTTGACGAACCAATGAATTATAGAATGGAGACATCGATTAATTTATATCGCGAAGAGCGCCTTCCAGCAACGTAATCTAATTTAACGTTTCTATGTAAGGCCGTGTCATATATTACATAAATTGTAAATATAAGAGAAAACAGTAAAGGAAAAATGTAAAAAATATAAATTAATATAAATGACGACGCAAAAATTTCTACAGATTTTTAAAAAAAATTCTCATAAAAAATATGTTGAACGTAACATTGATATGTGAAAAAATATTTATGTTTTATATTTAATTAAATACTAACATGTATGTATGGTGTAGTAGAGATCGCTATAATTATTATCATTATAATATTATAAGCATTAAACACGAATTAAAAAACCAAATATAACCGAAGACATAGATATGATAATGAAAAAACGGGAATTAAAGTAAGGTGAGTATGTAAGATTTTCAGGTAACATTTGCATTGATTTTTGTAATATGATTCCCACCCAGGACAGACATTTGTGTGCATGAACGTGTCTGTTTGTCCTGAGTCTGAGTGTAATTATCTATATAAGTATGTAGTTACAAAAGAAAAGTAGTATTTGTAGTATATCAGTTCTGGTTTCCATAGTACGAGCTCTGCTCAGTTTGGGATCAGATAGCCTTGTGTGAATAATGTAAAAAAATGTATATATACACTGAAGATTACACCATGTGCAGTGAAAGCACTGTGCTTTCTTGTGCTAAAGCTGTGTTTATCATTCAACTCGGTGGCGAAGGAAACATCGTGAGGTAGTCTTCATATGTTAGAGAAAATGTGTATCTGTCAACCAATATTGGAGCGGATTGGTGGTATAAGCCCCAATCTTTTTCTCAAGAGGATAGAAGCCTTTGCCTGCATATACATATATGTATTATGTTTTCTTGTGATATCCATAGTATTTTTGTCAATATCTTAGAGTGTGGTAGTTTAATGTGTGTATTTATTTCCAGGCAGCGTCACAATCAAAATTTTGGGCTTGGAACTTGTTTTTAGTTAATCTCCTTGGTGCTGTCTATGCTATGCCATTTGTAAGCTGTAACATGACTTTTACTTTACACAAAAACAATTGAACGAGACATTTTTATAAATAGAATTCATTCCTCGTTTAAAATAAAAATAAAACAATTATTCTAGACGCAGATATAAACATCGTTTTATCTTGTGTATCTGCCGTCATATCAGGAGATATTATATTTTCTCACAACGTGCGTCGCGTTGCATATTTGCTTTCAGCTCGAAGGTATCTTCATATAAAACAATGTCAATTTAGTTGATTGAAATCACACACGTTTGTTATTGTGTTTTTTTTTATTAGAGAGGCGAAGACATTTATTGAGCTTTTTTTCAGAAATTTAATTAATCGAAGATTTTTTTTGTTATTATATATTTTAGTGACCGGATTTCTAATTGGTGAAAACTTTCGTAATATCTTATCAATCTATGAATATTAAATTCCTTATTATTTGATATATTTCATTACTGATATTCAAAATTGATCTCGTAATTTTTATGTTTTTCATATTTGCTTAAACAAATGCATCCCTTTTATGAATCTGCCGATAATTCTTTGATCATTTTATAGCTTCAAAATAATTTAGACTTTAGTTGGAACTTATAAGGGTTAGATTCCCTTTGAGTGATAAAGTGTGCGAAAGAGATAGCGAATGATTAGCATTCAAGGAGCAATTGCAATCCGATACGGCATGGTTGCTTGTGCTTTATGATTTTGGATTTTTCTGTTAATGTCAAAGTCGCCGCTGTGTGTACGAATGTAGAGTTACACAGATTTAGAGACGATATCTTTATTAATATATTTATTTCAATATTTTTATTATAGGGTGAAATATGTATCTTGTTTTTTTATTATTAGACCTTTAGGGAAATTTGTATTTTGAAACTTCATTCCCTATTCTATCATGTTCTTAGTATCAACTATATAATTACAAAATATATAGCAAGTTTCATTTGAATTCGTTTAGCAAATATAGTTTTAGTATTGATGATGATGTTATTTAACAAGATTCATAAAATTAATTAAATAAATAATCAAAGGTGTTCTGTATTCCATATTGATAGATGAGAAACCTTAATTGATGGCACATTGGACACAAAATGTTATACTTCTCGGACATAGTTGGCGCTTAGACGATGTCAGTCTACAGATATATTTATATATGTGATTGTTCAAAACACGAAAGAAGACCCATACTATTACCATCTGTTTTGGCATAATGTGTGTCAAGTCAAAGTCAAATGATAGTCAAAATATACATGTATTAACGAAAACAGATAATAATACTAGGTAAAGCTTCACGAACAAAACGATTCACGCCATGAATGACAGAAAGAGGTAAGAAAAAACGTGTGCGTCTCGGGACGCTCGACAGAATTATTAATTATAATATATTAAATATAATTTTAATTAGTACTTGAGAGTTGCTAAATTATTATAAGTACTATCTGTATACGCTAGATGGCGTTAGGTTGGTAACTCTCAGGTAAAGCAGTCCGCGTCGGTAATAGTGGCATCGTAACGCGTTACGTTACGAAGCGGCTTACCCTCCCATAAGAAGTTATCACTTCAATATACAATAACTGCTGTTCCAAATTCAATCTTATTTCGTTAGCAATAGGTAATTACAGACAGAAAATTTTACTTATGTCATTGCGATAGTTATTTTGACCACAAATTTTGACGTCTTAACGTTGGTATGGCCAACGTAATGATTGGACCACACTCATTTGAAATAAGACTACAACCGTAGTTTGTGCTCTTATTTTTCGGGCCGTTTTTGAAGCGCTTACCGGTAATCTAGTACATTATTGATCGAAGATTCCATCGTTCAACTTTGTACATTCAATTTCAAATATAATTCTTTTTTCAATTTTAATTCGTGTTAGATTTTTCGAATTATTTTCGAAAATCGAACAATGCGCTCTCGCTATAACCGTCAAATCTATTGCAATTTTCATTTTTGTTACAGACACAAATCATATGTAACGATTTTATTTTTTATCGCGCTATACGTCATGTTCAAGAGATTCTAAAGGCGCGGTCACACGCTCCCACAGTGTTCTTCATTGTTTTTACATTATTTATACAGCCTCGCACCGCTCCTTACAAATTAAGATACAGTGTAGTGAACTTTATTTTATGATGTTGGACAGACATAGTGTTATTGCGTCCATAATATTACAATTGGACTTAGAATTATGATTTTATTTGCAATGGATTCATTGTCGCTTGAAATTCATTTACATTAAATAATATATCTATACGGCTGTCTGTTTGTTGACTTATTGTTGTAAGCAACATCGGTTTTAATTATTTAATAGTGGACGTTATGTCTGTGGTATTATTTTTAGGCAATGTATTATTTATAAATATATATATGAACACGATAAAGATTTATCACAGCAAGAATTTAGTGTTTTTTTTTAATAGAAAATATTAATACACACTCAGACAGTCCTATCTAGTGTATTTAATATTTAATTTAATTCTATATTGTGAAAATTAATATATCTCAATTATAAATACTTGTATTATGTAATTGGATGTATGTATAAGAAATAATTCTCCTAGTTCGGAGAGTATTTCAAAAACACCGTAATTATGTGTTAATATCATTGCGTGACACATGAAAAATTCAATGTTGGACACATGCAGGTTGTTAATATGTTCCTTCACCACTGAGCACCAGGTGAGCAATAATTATAAGCATATATTAAGCACAAAGACACCCGGCTTCGAATCTACAGTCTTCGTTATACCATAAAGTTACTATGTCCACTGTAAAATAGTATGTTATCAATCGGTTAACTTAACAGTAACTTAAGCCCGTGATAAACTTACCGTGTACGTTATCGGGATACATCTGTACGTGACCGTGGTCCGCTGAAATACGCATAATTTAAATTCAAACTAAATTAAGGGCCTGATCCTGATAGGGATTCCGCTTATTATGAATGGAGATATATAAAAATATAAGCTAGCTAGTCAAGTTGACGCAGCGAGAGAAATGGGTTTGTTGAATTTTGTGTTTTGCTTTCTTTTACAGTTTTGCCGCCATAGAATGACCGTTAAATAAGTCACTTATATTTTTTAATAACATGTTAATAAGGAGATCAAAAATATATACGAAAACTAAGTGTAGAAACAAATACAATTTGGTGGTAGGATTTTGTGAGGTACCGCTCAACATAAGCTACCGCCAAACAGTGATGCGTATTGTTATAGTCTTTTTGAAGGATCTGAAGTGGTGACACATTAGAAGTGTATAGGATGGTTAATATTTTTTTATAATGCCAATGCCTATTGGTGTTAGTAAATACTCACACCAATAGGCATTAGCACGTACCATCAGGTGGCCCATTTGCTAGTCGGCTTACCAATTTTAAATAAAAATGAATACCTTAATAGTTGCGAGTAACTAAAATACTCTGAGACATAATACATCCATGGATTGAGACGGGGTAGGTCAACATTCTGTTTTAAAAAAAAGCTAAATGTCTCTACTTAAATTTTGTTATTAGTACAGAAAATACTAAAAAGAAAAATAACAGCCTAAAAATGTCCCAATGTTGGGTTGAAGTCTCCTTTTTTTTTGAAGACTTGGAGCAAATGCACCATGCCCCAATACGGGCTGAACAGTGGACACACGTGTGACAGATTTCCAACCTATATATGCAGCATCCTAACGAAGTTTTGCGTCTCCGCTGAGCACGAGATGAATAATGGAAACCAATTAAGCTTTTGGAAATTCATTGGTGCTTGTCCGAGTTTGAACAGGCAATCGTTAACCACTGGATCATATCTTTTTGAACAGACAATCTATACTAATATAATAAATGCGAGAGTAACTTTTTTTTTCTTTTATAGCGTACCATTTGATGCTAAGTGGTCACCAACGCCCATAAACAGTGGCATTGTACATTTCTTAAAAAATAAAAATCGCCAATGCGCCACTAATCTTGGGTACTAAGATGTTATGACATACTCTGTATGTCTGTTACGATACACTAAACACTGAACCGATTTTGATGAGATTTTTTATGAAGCAAGCTTGAACCCTAAGTAGTGATACAGGCGACTTTTTTTGTAACTATCATCCGACAACACATCTCCCTACCCCGTAAAACTTGGGTGAAGTCGTAATTAAGAATACTGCCGTCCTAAGGAAAAAAGACGCAACTAACATTTTTTTCAAAATTGTCTTTTCCCATATTAGAATAAGTAAAAAAAGACGCATCTACCAGTATCTTTTATATTATTCTTAGAATTATTGAACCTTATAATATGTGATGAATTATGTCTTAATTAAAAGAAATAACGTCGTATGTGACAAAAATATGTAAACAGATGCACCGATTAATAAACATTTCGCTAAATAAGCTAATTGGCGCTCGGAGGGCGATAAATAATAATTCAAAATGACATCTCATATATAAGTACTTTGTACACTTCGTACATTTCTATTTTCTTATATAATCAAGTTTGCTCATTGTATGACAATTTGTATGCAATAAATACAATATATAATTCAGACATTATCGCCAGCTTAATTGGCCCCTACTACGAAATCTCTTTAATTAATTATCGGGACACGAATGTATGAGAATATTTTTTTTCATGCATAACTGTTGTGGTCGCTTTAGATGCTTAAAAGTAACACATAATAAATATATACGCATTTAACGTAGAGCAGTTTGTCGGCGATCAGGTTCTCACAGACCGGCTTGATACTTTGGATCTGCGTTGAGATGTCGGATCACTCTGCATCCTCTATCGCTTGTATCACGGGGAATGTTCTGGGGAATTGTTTAGTTTAGTCCCGGCCGGTGAATTCCACCGGACATCGCGCCATATTCGAAATTCTCCATCCTCCCTACCTCGATATCTGGAAATCTACAACAGCGCACTTTCTAAGGTATTTTGTACCTCGCACAACACTGTGTGCAACCAGCTTTCGTCGGCAACTTTTCCGAACCGATATGACATTGAAACCTTCAAGAAAAGAGTGTACTTTTCCCATAAAGGCCGGCAATGCACCTGCAAGCCCTCTGATGTTGCAGGTGTTCATGTGGTAGTCACTTTCCATCAGGTAAGCCTACTGTACGCTTGCCACCACTTACATAAAAAAAATATAGAATAAAAATACTTAAACGAGAGTTTAGAGAAAATGAAAGCAAATGGTTGGTTATTTACTAATTTGACAACTTTGCTGTAAGGCATATTAGGTATTTATGGTGATAAGGTCAATATATTCGTATTCCTTATTAGACTGCCAATGCACACGATATCAAGAACTCGCGCACACACAAGGCATTAATACTTAATTTATTTACAGCAATTTTTTGGGGCAGTTTCCTTTATATATCTAATTTATTTATTAAGTGTTAGTTAACCACTATTATATAAAGAAATAAATGATTAATATTCTAAATTATATTCTACTGTCTTAAAGCCTCCACTGGTAACAAGATGGTTTAATGTTTCATCTAGATTCTAGATAGACTACGAATCAACGGACGAATCTTGCTACCATTACACTCGGTATAATATTGCATATAATAGTTATTTTACTTTTTATTTATATATAATTAATAAGCAAGTAATCCATTAAACCCGTGATAAATGACTAACTTTCATGTACTTTGCGAGGAATCCTGCACATGTCGGATTCTGCTACATTGAACTAAACGTATTGAAGCAGCAAAGTCAATAAGCTCCAAAATTCCTCAAGAAGAGGCCTTTGCCCATTAGTAAGACATTTCAATGATATATGTTATTAAGTATCTTTTCCTTTAGCATAAGCATATTATAAAAAGGATTAGCCAATAGAAAATATTAAATTGCCTAAAAGAGCACTCCGAATGGGTTGATTAATATTAATTCTATTCATGATGATTGTAGGTGATTTGCACAGGACAAAAAAAAATAACTTTAAGTAATACTTTGATCTTACCGCGACGTTGAGACAATTAAGACTCTTAACCATTTAATGATTTTCATTTCATTGTCTTATGCTTTCTTATCTTAATTGGATTTGAAAATGCTTGAGATCATTATTCCTAACAATCTGAAAAGAAATATCTTTGTATTTTTTTTCCTATGATTGTAGGTCACCATGGCTATCTTTATCTACGAACGAATGTTATTCTAATTTCGAAATTAAGATGGTTAATTAAATGCCCGTCTGGGTAGATACCACCCACTGATCAGATATTCTACCGCTAAACAGCAATACTTAGTATTGTTGCGGTCCGGTTTAAAGGATGAGTGAGCTAGTAACTACAGACACAACGGACATCTTCGTTCCCAAAGTTGGTGGCGCATTGGCGATGTAAGGAATGGTTAATACTTCTTACATCGCCAATGTCTATTGACGGTGGTGACTTAACATCAGGTGGCCCATTTGCCCATCACCTATAACATAAAATAATTATAAAAAAAAAACACTGTGCGGTCGGGGTTAGGAACGAAGTTCTGTGCGATATTTATTCGACTCAAACCGTGTTTTAAAATGTTGATTTTAATTGATTATATTACTGTATTTTTGTCACACCAAAAAGCACCTCAACCGATTTATGTCGATCTCATAAATTCGAACGCCCAACGCATTGCATTTTGTGGCGTTTGGTAGGCACAATAGCGTTTGGAACGCTATTTCGTTACATGACGTGACCTTGGGCCACTGCCATTCAATCTACTGTAAGCCGCGTAAAAGAACTTCGTTCCAATAATAAATACTTTTGTAATTGTGTTGTCAAAAGATGACAAGTTTAATATATGAAGCCACCAAGTATCTGATATATTAAATACCAATTATGGTATGGATTTGATATTGGAAAACTCGTCCAATTACAATTCTCAATCATTAAACACTTTGGTTCAGTTTTCCGAAATTTGTAAATATCATTGAAAGCTTTCGAAAATCACCTTTCATATTATTAAATTTAATGAATTCCTGAATTCAGTTAATATATTAAATTCAGCTGTTCCGTTTGTATCGAATTCGTTCACGTTGCAATGCTGCGGTGAACTTGATTGATTTATGAATTACGTCATCACAATCTGGAAATAACTTTGTATACATAATTGCACGAGTCGGGATGGCTCTGTGGAACACATGGAATGTTATCGTGGGTTCAAATCAAGCACCAGTTTCCATGGCCTAAGTCATAATTCTATGTATAGAAGAAATTATTTTATTTAATGGGTATGTTGACGGGCATATAGGCCACCTAATGGTAAATAATCATCATCGTCCATAGACGCTGTAACGAATATTAACTTATCCTTACATCGACAATACGCAACCAACTAAGATACTTGCCTTTCATGCCGTAGGTCGTGGGTTCGATGCCCACCCAGGACAGACATTTGTGCGCATGAACATGTCTGTATGTCCTGAGTCTGGGTGTAATTATCTATATAAGTATGTATTTACAAAAGAAAAGTAGTATATGTAGTATATCAGTTGTCTGGTTTCCATAGTACAAACTCTGCTTAGTTTGGGATCAGATGGCCGTGTGTGAATAATATTCCAGGATATTATTATTATTATTATCTAAATCAATTATATATCTCAAGGTAACCCTAATGATAATCATTGAAAATCAAGATAACTACTGACATCTAATAAAGATAATTTTATATTTCTTATATTACGAAACTTACTTTCAAAGTATGAACATTTCCGACTAGCCCAGCTACGGGGTATAAATCGATTTATCTCAAAGTGTAATCAATGTCTCGTGATTATATATATACATACATATATATCAGTGTGTCTGAGCGCATCTGTTAATGTCAAAGCATCGTAATTCAATGGGGCATATATCGAAAACCATCGACACAAACGCCCACGCTTTTTGCATTACGTGTACTGTCGCGTGATAAAGCAAGCAATTTAAATGTTAATTTGAATTATTTATTTTGTTATTTCTGCTCGGTTGTACTTGTATGCTTTTAATAAGGAGTTAATTTATTTAATATAACCTTTACCTAAACTTATTTAATATTTAATATAACTTGGTGGTAGGGCTTTGTCCAAGCTCGTCTGGGTAGGTACCACCCACTCATCAAATATCCTATCGCAAACAGCAATGGTATTGTTGTGTTCCGGTTTGAAGGGTGAGTGAGCTAGCGTATTTACAGGCACAAGGGACATAATATCGTAGTTCCCGAGGTTGGTGGCGCATTGGCGATCTAAGCGACGGTTAACATTTCTTACAATGCCAATGTCTATGGACTTTAATAATAATAATAATAATATCCCGGGACATTATTCACCCACGGCCGTCTGATCCCAAACTAAGCAGAGCTTGTAATATGGAAACCAGACAACTGATATACTACATATACTACTTTTCTTTTGTAAATACATACTTATATAGATAATTACACCCAGACTCAAGATAAACAGATATGTTCATGCACACAAATGTTTGTCCTGGGTGGGAATCGAACCCACGACCTGCGGCGCGAAAGGCAGGCATCTACCAACCACGCCAACCGGCTCGTCAACTTTGGTGACAACTTGCCATCAGGTGGCCCATATGCTCGTCCGCCTACCTAATCTATAAAACAAAAACTTTTTTGGTTTTTCTGGCAAAACGCTTTTAAGGGTTTTCTCTTACAAAAAAAGAATAGCTCCTTAATCTAGCAATAAAATAAAGTTGGCAGCGGTGGGATTCGAACCCACGCCTCCGAAGAGACTGGTGCCTTAAACCAGCGCCTTAGACCGCTCGGCCACGCTACCTGTTATTTAACATAGGTTATATTTTATACAGCTTGGGATAATTATGATAAAAATTTTGTTTATCACAAGTTAAGAGTTAAGACAATATTACACATTACTTTAGACTCGATTTTGAACAACAGTGTTTAGTGTAGTGATTTCGTTTTTTTTTTTTTTTTTTTTTATTGTATAGGTCGGCGGACGAGCATTTGGGCCACCTGATGGTAAGTGGTCACCAACGCCCATAGACAATGGCATTGTAAGAAATGTTAACCATTGCTTACATTGCCAATGCGCCACCAACCTTGGGAACTAAGATGTTATGTCCCTTGTGCCTGTAATTACACTGGCTCACTCACCCTTCAAACCGGAACACAACAATACAAAGTACTGCGATTTTGCGGTAGAATATCTGATGAGTGGGTGGTACCTACCCAGACGAGCTTGCACAAAGCTCTACCACCGAGTAGTTAAATGAACAAAAGTGAAGTATAGTACATATACGTACGAAGAACGTAAGTATGTATACGAAGTATATAACGGATGCCTGTAGCTAAGCTACTATCGATACTACACGATTAATATTTGATTAACATCGTCTATTTAATTAAAGTAAAATTTTAATTGAATACACGATGATACAGTATTTTTTTATCAGTATATTATTTCAATTGGTGTGTTTGGTGGGATCTCGTTTTGGCCGTAAATATTTGGATATCTCGATTATGATTCCATCCTTAAAATAAATATTGTCTGTGTGTGTGTGTGTGTGTGTGTTCGTATGAATATATTTGTCATAACTCATAAATAAAGCTTCATTCTGATAAGCTTACTACGTTTAAAATATTGTAAATAAATAACGATATTTTGGTGATAGATGAAAATAATGTTATTGTTTAGTCCATGATATTCGACGTCTTACAAAATCTGACGTCACACTTTCGAAACAATGTTACAAATAAAAAAAAATTGATAATTGTAAAATGTATGTATATGTATTTAATACTAGTAAGATATTTACATAGATTCGTTTATAAATATTTTTCTAAAGCGTTATCTACTTGGCGATCCTTTCGCATCATAAATCATAATTAGGGCCGATCTAACCTTTCAGCAGACTGCCGATCGCCGACGTAATCCTTCCGAAGTGCCGGCCGGCCTCTGACTCTTTCATAATTCATTCATTCATTCATACATTCCCATATTTTGTATGAAGTCTTTAATGTGCGGCTAAAATGTCACTTATGTGACGACGTTTTAATGTATATTTATAGGCAGTCTGCGTCTACTTTTTATTAATTAGGGGTTATTTATAGTACCGAGCAGAAATGGCTTAGAGTTCGGATACCTACATCTGATTCGATGGGTTCAAACCCTGGCAAGCAGCACTGAATTTTCACTTGCTTTACTTTTATTTACATCTTGCACTCGACGGTGAAGGTACCATCGTGAGGTAATATGTGCCAAATGGAAATCTGCCACATGGAATGGATGGATGGAATACGCTCCAAGCCTTCTCCACATTAGGCAAAGAGAGGATATTAACAGGTAAGTTTATTTACAAGAACAGGCCATAAAAGTCCCACAGCTGGACGCAGCAAATAAGAGATATATTCCTCAACGCAACTATAGTTTACGTATATGGATATGTCAAAATTTCATAATAAGGATATTCTCAGGATAGTAATCTTTATTTTATTTGTTTGCCTATTTATTTATTTTATTTTATTAGTCACAAAATAGAATCAAACAATTGTATACAGCATCGTAAAATAAATTAAACTAAACACAGTATTTCCATAACTAAACCAGAAATTAGAAAACTTACATCACAGGCAATATTTTATACAATTTAGATAAAAACATATAATCAAACTATAGTTATTAAAATAAAATATACTTGAGAGTTTGTTGTATAAAGAGCAGAACACATCATGATACAAAAATGCTAATGCGGTATCTTTTTCTATATCAAAGATAATTTTACGAAATAATTCGTGTTACTCGTAATAAAATGAATATTCTATTTTAGTAAAAGCAACATTTTAGTGTCCATAACCGATCAAATATTGTTATTTTAATATAATTTATTGTGGGTTAACGCTTTTGCACCGGGACGCGTGTGGGCGGGAGCCGTATTGTGACAAGTTCTTTTAATACGAAAATAACTTGATTTTAATATGAATTCTCGTAATTTCGCGACGATATTGATATATCGCGGGTTTTCAGATGATGCTCAGTAGAATTTTTGTATTGAATTTGTTCTAGTGTTTAAATTAGTGGTGACAGTTATATGTACTGACAGCGTCGTGGGTCCCAAGGTCCCAGGTCGAGTCACTAAAAAGTTATTGGGTTTTTATGTCGAAAAAATCCTGTACGTGCCACGGAAGCCACGTAAAACTGTTGTTCCTGCACCTAAACTATTTACATAAGCTTAATTATACATAAACAAAAAGACTGACTCCAAATAACAAATAAAGTGCCTTAGAGAGAATTTAGAATGGAGCTTATGGCGAACATCTGATGATGGCTAGTCTTCATTGTTATTATCTGTGGCAGAAATCGCTCAAGAGAGTTGCCTTATCATTATCAAGTAATAACCAAAAGCTCAGCACTCTCTGTCTTCATCTATACCAGTAAAACATGAAGCAGTAATTCTAAAAAGTAGTATTATGAATTAGTTTACTTTTCAAGTCGAGGTGTTAAAATATCCGAAAAAAAGATTGATCCAAAAAACGCATTTCATTCACATATCGTTCGTCGATGACTTATAGCTATAAACCTTTATCAATGGGCAAAGGAAGTGTTTGACTAAAGATATAGCAAAAAATTGATAGATTTATCTAATTTCGACCTTACGTCTTTGGGAATAGAGTTGTTGTATATCGCACGGTATGTTTGTCGATGTACAAAGAGTCTGATTAATAGTTTTGCTCGCCAGTAGCAAGTTGTGTTTTTTTTTTTCTGGAACGTCCGGCCAAGGCCAGTTTTGGAATTCGATTCATTTATCAATATGTCTCATTATGGTTCGATCGAATCGAAATTTTAATATCGATATTATTATGATTAGTCGATTGCTCGGAATTCCTTGGAGGTTTTTTATTGGCATTTATTTTTTATATTTTTCTGTAATCATGTGAATGTTAAAACAGGTCTGATATGATACTTTTGAATTGTAACGTATCAATTTATTCCTTACCACACTAAAAACAAAGTTTAACAATAACAAGTTTCCGCTCGCGGCTTCGGCCGAGTGTTTTTACTTATTAGGCAGCCTTTCCTTAGTCCTTTTCTGTATCACTGACAAGGTTTAAGCAAAAGCGTAGCAAATGATCTCTGTCGTATTTACAATATTATTTAGGACAAAATCGTTTTATTTTTTTTTTGTATTATTTTTAATTTATTGATGCCAGGTTATATTGAGTGTCTTTCGGTATAATCTGTGGTGTGTTCCTGTAAGAACCTCATTGTTCAGATCTTGACTCACGGTCATACGCCTACTATTTTGATGAATGTCGCTTATCACGACCGTTTACTGCGTTGAGTTCCGAACTTGTTCTTACAGAATAGCTGGACCTTTGGGTGACTTAACCGTTTAACCTAAAAATTATTAAACGATTTATTACTCAACCCTAAGATCCCCAATATTTCTAGGTTACCTGGTGTTGTGATCCCATGGAACATGGCTGAAAGCGCTTCAGCATGCCTAATTGGTTGTATTGATATTTCATGACATGTTCGTATGTCTCTCTATCACAAATTAAGCTAGTGCAACAAAAATATATTTAGTCTTAACAGCTTAATAGTATTAAAGTTGCGTAGCGATGTAAGCGCTGAATTAGTAGTTCTTTTTTTATCGTTAATAGGCCAGCGTTTGACCGCTGTCTTGCCTGATGGTAAGCAACGGCACGGTCTAGGACGTAGCACGCTTACCTAGAAGGAACTTGTTTACTCTGGATTTGAAGACGTTGTACCTTTCGGGAAATACAGACTCGGGCAAAGTATTTATTTATTTGGTTAAGGATCTCCAACAAAGGATACACACTTACAAGTACATTGATTTGTTGAATAATAGTGTAACATATGTGTGCTCCTTCAATTACAGGAGACCACAGCAAGAGCATAAAGTGATGATTAAACAAAAATAAAAATTATTGTATAATTCTATAAATATCTATATAAAGAAAGAAAGGAATGTTGTACACAATAAATTCATAATTTAGGAACTATAAAAAAGGTAAACAATGGAAGTTAAGACTATGTTGAGCAAAATATGAGTTAAGTACATATTACAAAACAAAATATGAAATTTATATGAATAGTAATAAGAATTAAAATTAAGATAACGAAAATAATTGTAATAAGACTTTTTTAAATAATAATGAAACTTATTTTTTTTTTAAAGGGAAAGCAAAACGTTATTTATTGAAAAACAATTTTTTGAGATATTTTTTAAACTTGAGTAATCTTGAGGTATACATATCTAAGTCAGCGTGCTGTTTAGAAAGCATATTATATAATCTGCAGATCCTTTAGTTTTGCATTGCGAATTGAAAATGTGGATTCGTACGTAGTTATATAAATTAAAATACATACATTTTATTGTATTTCACTAACGTACATGTATTATTTAATTGCTGGAAAATACTAAGTACGATTTGCCGGTTCTTCTCGCTTGGATCTATATTCTGATCCTGGAACCTTGATTGATGCAGATTCCTTGGAATACTAGCATCTCCAGTAAGCGTAATCTACCATAAAAGAGGAAATAGAAATATCTTATTTATATATTTTACTTATGTATTTAACTATACATATATACAGTCTATAAAGTAAAAACAAAGAGAATTTATTTAAACGGTTTAATGTTATTGTTTGAACATTTTCTCTTAAGCTTTAACGGTTAATGACTCAGCGGTTATAAATTAATGCCACAGTGAGGTCCATCGGATGCTGTTCGATTACCGAGATTATCTATCAAAGAGACACTATCGAGTATCGAGATCTAGCTTTGTGGACTATACAGCGTGATGCAATTTGAACATTATCAAGTATTTCTCACATAAATTTAAGTTAACTTTTAACATACAATGCTATGATTTACAATGTCTGAATTGGATTTGAGTTTTGTTTAAGTTTTAATTTAAGATTAAGTCCAAAACTATGTTGCCTTAAACAGAGAATGTAATTATTGACAGCTGTCAAATTGTATTAACTCCAAATGTCTTATTACATAATTGAGTGGTGTATCTTATTTTTAATTTATATTAGTGTTATTTTATTGTGCCCGCTTGTTATTACATAAATTCGCATATATTTAATGATCATATTTGTTAGTTTTTTAGGGTTCCGTACCCAAAGGGTAAAACGGGAACCCTATTACTAAGACTCCGCTGTCCGTCCGTCTGTCACCAGGTTGTATCTCATGAACCGTGATATTTAGGCAGTTGAAATTTTCACAGATGATGTATTTCTGTTGCCACTATAACAACAAATACTAAAAAACAGAATAAAATGAATATTTAAGGGGGCTCCCATACAACAGACATGCTTTTTTGCCTTTTTTATAGATAAAGGTACGGAAACCTTCGTGCGCGAGTCCGATTCGCCCTTGGCCGGTTATATAGTCCATGATTTTAAGCAGTTATAAACTTGGTAGTAGGGCTTTGAGCAAGCTCGTCTGGGTAGGTACCACCCACTCATCAGATACCAGGTGAGCCAATGTAATAACAGGCACAAGAGACATAACAACTTAGTTCCCAAGATTGGTGGCGCATTGGCGATGTAAGCGATGGTTAACATTTCTTACAATGCCAATGTATATGGGCGTTGGTGACGACTTACCATCAGGTGGCCCATATGCTAGTCTGCCTCCCTCTACTATGAAAAAAAGTTACTCTAGTTACCATACATCTTAAAAATAATACAATTTAATTATCTAATAAATTTGTTGTTTGAACAGCCTGTATATCATAATAAGAAGCATAGTGTCGATAGTATATCTGAGATGAACATCTAAGGGTAATCGGTTCGATCTCAGGAAGTACATTGATGGATCAATACCAGAATCACTTCACGCCCGGTTCGGGTAATTGGTTGTCGATCCACTATCTGTCGAATAATTGTTTCCTATTAATAAACATTTAAATAAATTACCTATTATAAATCAAGCTCTTACAAGGTATATATTCGAAAAGTCGCAGGTTCAATTATGGATGATTATTGCCCACTTATAACAGAAACCTGCCTTATGATTGGGAGGCGGGCCTATATACCATAATCACCGTTTTGATTAAATTAATCATAACGTAATTATTAAATTTATTTTTTGCTTACATCATATATAAACAAATTTATTTCGTGTGTAAATTAATTAGTGCATGACGCTTTTGACAAAAGCGATCAAGTTAATTATAAAAAACTGACATTATGTAATCAGAAGATTACAATCAAATCGATTCTCGCATTAAGAACGAATTTGCATGGTTACTACATACTTAATTAATTATAATGTCTAAAGTGATGAATGTCGTCAAGGTGTGAATTAAGTTTTGACTAACCGTAATTGGGATATATATAAAATTATACATATATACATATTTTCTACCAGATGGTTCAGTGGTTGAAACGCATGTATCTTAAAAGATTGCGTGTGTTTGTTCTAGCGTATTGTATTGCGCTAGCCCGTCTGAATAGGTGCCACCTACTCATCATTTTGGTCTACAGTTAAGCAGCAATGTTTTGTATTGTTGTGTGCCAGTTCATAAGGGGAGTGAGCCAGTATAACTAAACACAATTACTTAACATTTTAGTTCCAAAATGTTGTAGGCGCATTGGCGATGTAAAGGATTTTATTATTTTTAATAGTGCTAATATCTATGGGCAGTGATGAACACTTATCATCAATGCCATTTACTAGTCTGTCTTTATACATAAATCAGACACCATAACGCTAACCTAACTTTAACAATAAAATTAATATGACTTCGAAAATTATTTATTAAGGGTAAATGACCCGTAACATCACAAGGATACCGACATTTGATCGAAAAACCGAATTCCTCGATGAGATTGATGGCTGCATATTTTTATGTCAAACCTACGTTATAATGACGTTAGGATGAAAATACTTTGTAAGGATTCCGATTCTATGCGATTTAAACGGCCATTACTCATTACAGACATTGGAAACATCTTTATAAGTAATACGTCTCGTCAAGCGATTCTCACCTCTATTTCTAAGAAAAAAATCACTAAGGTGCGGTACACACGAATTTTAAATGACAAAAAACTTGACGTGAAGCCTTCAATCAAAATAATGACTTTATTTAACATTGACGATAAAATATCGTATGGCCTATTGTGTTCTGACCTTGGCTGTAACTATATTCAAAGTGGATAGGACGGAGGTTCGATTTCTGGGTTCAGATTTATATTTTTATAATATAAAAGTTTTGCAGAAATTAGTAATTAATGTTACCTTGGATTCTATTAATATCTTCTTGCCTACCTCGTTGGCTGAATGGATAATAAAGCTGCAGATGCCATTATCCTGGGTTCAAACCGTTCATAAAGTCAGGATATCTACCTCCATTTTAATTTACATCAAAAAGTAACTAACGATCCATCCATCCTAATAAACTTTGGCGTTTAAAATGTTAGTAGAATTACAAATGTGGGCTTACAAACACATTGACAAAATATTTATATGATATATAAAATGAACCAGCATAATTACTTGAAATTTGGGATAGATCTATACTCTACCTACAGAATGTATGAATAGGTCGACGACCACAGACAGCCATGCACGGCACCAAGGCTCTTTCAACGGTTCCTGTCGATTAGTGTCGGTCTTGAGATCCGAAGCCATTTTGTCATTGCAAAATACTAAACAAACACCGCGCCTTTGAAGCATACTTTTCTGCGCGTCCACAGACGATTCTCTTCCCATGGTGCGTCGGTGCGAGCTGGTCCACGCCCGTCCGTAATGTCAGGCACCGTGGGAAGCCACCTTAAGAACGCTACCATATCTTTCAGTTTTATTATTGATTTTTTTATTGCATAGGTAGGTGGACGACCGTACGGGCCACCTGATGATAAGTGACCACCAACGCCCATGGACATTGGCATCGTAAGAGATGTTATTCATCGATTACATCGCCAATGCACCTCCAACCTTGGGAACTAAGATGTTATGTCACTTGTCCCTGTAATTACACTGGCTGATGAGGATGAGTGCATCCTTCAAACCGGAACACAACAATACGAAGTACTGCTGTTTTGCGGTAGAATATCTGATGAGTGGGTGGTACCTACCCAGACGAGCTTGCACAAGACCTTACCACCGAGAAAAATCCGCTTAAAGTTTTGTTTTGGGATATTAAGACAACTATTAATATGGTTATACATTATATTTTTGGAATATGACGAACGTAAAACATTAATTAACACGCAACATTAATATTAATTCATAATTACACAATATACTAATGTAATGACTAACTTAATACTCTCTTATAAATGACTGTAAACGAAAGTATACACTAAGTAAATAAAGTTACTAACAAGACGATTACTTACTATAAGGGCAATCATTACCTTAATTAACGCTTTATTTTAATTTCTGATGGTGAGCATCAGCAAGCTAAATAATCGAGCTGCCACGGCCGGAGCCTGGATGAGATTATAAATGAATCAGATCAATATATGAAACATGATGATGAACTTGAACTATAAACAGAGATTTGAAATTTGAAATAAATCTTCGTTTAGCGAAATATCGCTTTATGATAATTCCGCTAGCGCGATTCAATACTGTACAACGCTAACTAGTACGATATAAGGAAAACTTGTCAATTCACACGCTTCGTTTATTCGGTATGAATTTCAAGAATCCTTTCATGAAATAGATGAAAAATTATTTTCTAAGGAATATTTCAATGATAAATAGTATTTCAAAAAGTGTGTCGTAATAAGTTTTATTTCGATACTTGAACAAACATTGAATATGTTATTATATACAATCCTTTGAGTAGAAATAAGTAGATTCCGTTTTTAATATAGTTTTATATTTAAAATTGTTCTATGGAATGAAAAGTAAGCAAGTAAATAAAACATTTAAACCAGTGTAGTGTCGTCAAGCCCTCTATTTAAGGCTATTAAGAGACAGCTATGACAAATTTTGTCTTAAGCGCATCATTACAATCATCACTAATGCCTTAAAAAATCGTATGACAGTAGAAAGCAAATCTACTAAAAAAAGTAATCCCTTAGAAGATTGGCATCTACAAGCAACTCGATGGAAAACATCCCAAATAAATGAAACAACACAAAGTGGACAAGCATTCACTAAGGACGTCATATTTATATACTATTATTAAAAATATTTAAATGTGATCTATTCAGCTCAAATCTAAGTCAAAGTTTTTAGTACTATTGCTTAAGGCAACTCACGTTGTACTTGAATCACATATCTGTATAGAATTTAAGAGGACAGTACTGATTGGTTCCAATAAACCATCCCATTGAGAGATATGTCACGGAGGAAACAATGGACCGTAGATTCGATCCCAGACATTGGATTTATAGAATACACTGATTCATATTTATGAACTTGAACTTGTAAATCGTATTGTTATCTTTATCACATCACTTTTTGAGTTATTACTAAGTGACAGTAATTTATATCGTTAAAGTATTAAATCGAGCCTCAACCACTGAGGCACATCGCCTCAGTGGTTGAAACTGGTGAACGTTGACAAAAGGTTGTGGGTTAAATATTGACTGAGTTTGGATTTGCGTAATTTGTTTTTATTTGTCTCGTGCTTGATGGTGAAGTTATCGCAAGGAAACCCGCTCAGTAGGATAGAAATATGCCTAGTGTTTGTACTAACCTTGGAGCAGTGTGTTTTTTTTTTTTTTTTTTTTTAATCTTGACCTCACACATAATGCGAGACTTTATCTACATGTTTTAATTTTCTACTCGTTCATTCCATTTCTCGCTCGCATGCTTCTCGTACTTTCATTCATCATACTAGATCTTTCTTGCATTCATCATCTTTTGCTGATCTGGGTGGGTTCCCTTCCTAATTTTACTACTATCTATCTGTCTATTTTAAAACTACACACACGGGGAAAATAATGGGGAGGACAGAATTACATTTTTATTTACACTTAGAATATTTTTGGGCTTACACTAGTTTCAATTTATTACTATACTAACAATATACAGGCTTATAATTAATTATTGTAACAAAAAACACAGACTTAAATTAATTGTACATCTAGTTCTTATTCTAATCTTATTCTATGCTCCTTACTTACTTTCCTAATTAAATTCTATGTTAGCCTAATTATACTTATTATAATTACCTAACATAATGATTTATAGCTTATTTCGATTATTAACTAATTTACACACTTTGATACAATATTTCAGGAGCAAGTCTCTATTTTTACAATCAATTATTTCGGCCAAAGTGCTTTTGTCTATTTTAGCGTCCAACTCGATCTCCAAATTCCGCCTCTCTAGTTCATGGGCCGGGCACTCCAGAAGGACGTGGAGGACAGACTCCGAGCACGCAGGATCGCAGATGCACGATGGGCTCTCCTTGCACTTGAACCGATGCAAGTACTCGGAGAACCCACCGTGCCCCGTCAGAACCTGGGTGAGAAATCTGTCCACCTTTATTTTACCGATGATCCGGTACGCGGCCACCGCATCAGGGAAGAACACCTTGGTGACTCCGGCCGTTTCGCCCGCACGGTATCTCCGGTTCCATTCATCAAGCGATTGCATACGAATGCTCCGCCTGATGAACGAAACCGGGCAGCCGTCGTAGTCAAAAGCGCGCTTGAGCCTCAGCGCAGCCTCCTTGGCCAGGTGGTCGGCACGCTCATTCCCCTCTAGTCCTGCATGGGCCTTGATCCAATACAAACTGATATGTTTGTCCTGGAGCAGGGCTCTATGCAGATGTCCCCGCGCTTCAACAGCCAGGGGATGGAGGGCTTTCGGGTTTTTAATCGTGAGCAGTGCCGACGAGGAGTCGGAATAAATCCCGACTGACCCGGCCAAGTGGTCCGCAGCCATCCGCGCCGCCCGGCATATCGCCAGGAGTTCCGCCTGGTAGACCGTACAATAGGACGGCAAAGCAAGCTTGAGGGTTTTGGTTTCGGCAGCGCCGGTCCATACAGACAGCGCCGCTCCCACTTTGCCCTCAATCTTGCTGCCGTCCGTTGTACGTATTGGCGCAATTTGCGTCATATTGTTCCTGGTCCACCAGGCATTTGAAGTCCAGGTCGATATGATGGGCGGGGTGCGGAGACCGCAGAGCCGAGGTCATCCGCTCCACCTCCCGATCTCCTATCACCCGCTGGGGTACACCTCTCCTCGCCTCATACAAGGTCGCGGCTTCGCGAACCCGGAGGTCGAGGGGAAGCACCATAGCCAGCAACAGTGACGAGTTCAGGGACGCAGTGCGGTATGCCCTACATAGCTTCTGCGCGAAGCCACGCTGGACCACGTTCAGCTGTTTTCGTACACCCAGCTTATTAACGGCCGGTGCCCAGACGGCAGCAGCGTACAAGATCACGGGCTCAACCACCGATCTGTAAATGGTGCGGATTACCTCGGGGTGAAGACCCCAGCTGACCTTTGCCGCTCGAGCCAGCTGGTGGTAAAAGGCAACCGCGCGCTTGCAGACGTTCGCGACGTGGGCGTTGAAGGTGAGTTTTCGGTCTATGACGACCCCCAGCAGCTTGATCTCGTTCGCCAGGACAATGTCGACCCCGCCCATCCGCAGGCGCGGGGCGTCATACTTTAGCTTGCGCGTCACGACCATAGCGTTCGTCTTGTGAGGCGCAAACCGCAATTTATTGGATGCGCCCCACGCCCGCACACGCTCGAGGACGGCATTGGCCCGACATTCGATCTCGAGGGCCTACTCACCCTCAAACACCAACACCACATCGTCCGCGAAAGCCTGCACGTAGCCGCCTTCGGCCTCCAACCCCCGAAGCAGTGGATCCAGGAGCAGGTTCCACAGGATCGGCCCGCCGATAGATCCCTGCACGCAGCCCTTCCCGGTGTCTCTTATGTGCTCCTCTCCCAAGTACCTCACCCTCGCTCGCCTGTCGCTCAGGTAGTTGCCCAAGAGCCGTCGGATGTTGTCTGGGCACTTTTCCTCAGCCAGCCTGACCTTGATCATAGGCCACCAAGCGTTGTCGAAGGCACCCTCTATATCCAGTGAGACCAGAACAACAATCCTCTTCATCTGAAGATTGTGTCTGATATGTCCCACCAGGGTATAGAGGGCGTCCTCAGTACTTCGCTGGGGCATAAAGCCAAACTGGCGAGTACTAATCTTGGGCATCACGTGGTACTGTAACCGAGCGACAAGCATTTTCTCCAGAATCTTTCCGAGCACCGGAAGGAGCCCGATCGGTCGATACGACTTGGGTGTCGTATAATTGTCCTTCCCTGGTTTCCTAAGGACAATCACCGTGGCCTCCTTCCAGGGCCCAGGAAAACTGCGGAGCTCGAGGCACTTGTTAAAGATGCACAAAAAGAGGTCCGGGTCCAGTTCGATCGCGTGCAGACATATGTCGGCGGTAAAACCGTCCGCGCCTGGGGCCTTCTTCGGGTCAAAAGATCGACTAGCCAACTTCAACTCGAGATGAGTGAAGGGCGGGTCGTCCCGGCCCGAAGAAGCCCCCATATCGGCCCGCCCGGCCAGGACCTTCACCCGGCGGTGCTCCTCGGTGTCATCCACTTCAGAGTCCTCCGGGTAGAAGGTCTCAGCCAGGAGTTGGGCCGATCCCCTGGGATCCAGCCCCACTCCATCTACCATCATCGGTGGGTCTACGTCTCTTCTGGAAGTTCTGCCGAGGACCCTGTATATTCCCCCCCACACGGACTCCCTGTCTTGGCGCTCACAAAAAGAAACCCAGCTTCGCGTTTGCGCATTCCTTGCTTCGGTCTCGTACCTCTCCTTCGCTTCCAGGTACTCCCCAACCACCTTTCGACGCCTAACCGGCGCCGCACACCTGATCCTACCTTTCTTGGTGGCCACCTCTCGCTTGAGCGCTACCAACCCCTCGTTCCACCACGGCATCGAGAGAACCTCCTTATGTTTGATGTATGGTATTGTGTGTGTGCATGTTTCTTCCAATATATTATCCAATTAGCCTTTTTTGTATAAAATTTCCGAGTGGTGTGCCTAATAGTGTTTGTGTTGATGTTTCTGGTGTTGATTAAGAAGGTGATGCCGTTGTGGTCCGAGTTGGTCAGGTCTTTGCGCACGCGCCAGTCGTCCACCAAGCCCAGCAGGTCAGGCGATACAGCAGTTATATCAATATAACTGCTGTACCTTTCGCCGCCCCGGATAGTGTCGAAAGTGGGGGTTTCCCCTTGGTTCAGGAGACAGAGACCGAGATCCTCCAGGAAACCATACATCGCCTCACCCCGGCAATCTGTTACGGGGCTTCCCCACCAAACGCATTTGGCGTTGGAGTCGCCCCCCATAACAAAACTCCGAGCTCCCGTCTCGCGCTGCACCCGGCGCAGATGTGCCAGGTACGGGTCCATCGGTAGGTCGGGCTCAAAGTAGAATGAGACCAGAATGATCTCCCAGTTGCGAACATGGATCCCCACCACTGAGATGTTGGTAGTGGTGAGTTTCGGGTACTGTGTGATTTGAAGGTCCGCGTCAAACACTATGATCGCGGCCTTAACAGTCCCACTTCCCTGGTCCGCACACTGGAAGACTCTGATCCCACTCTGACTCTTTATGCGCCCTATCCCACCGACGTATGGTTCCTGCACCAAAGCAATCCGCGTACGCAGGTTAGAGGCTTCTATCAGGAGCTCGGAGTGTGCCAGCCTACTGCGTTGCAGGTTTGCCTGGAGGATATTGAGCGCCACTGTGTCCGCCGGCCTGCCCTTAGCAATATGCTACGGATGAGCGGGCGAGGACGTCCCACCTCTTCCTGACGGGACAGTCGCCGCTGAAGGCGTTATGCTCGACATTGTCGAGCTTCGCCCTACGACAGTTCCGGCAGGAAGGCGGCACCCCCGCCAGCGCATCCGGGCACCCAGCTTTAAGGTGCGGCCCGCCACAGTGGCTGCAAAGGTCCACTGGGTCCTTACAGTATTTGCGCCCATGTCCGAAGCCCAAGCATCGCGTGCATTGGACCAGCGGAGACTGGTCCTCTGCTCGCACCCTCTGGAGGTCAACGTGGATGGAGCAGTGTGTTGGAATATGCCTCAAAATATTCTCCATAAAAATCAGGGGCAGTGGGACATTTACAGGCCATTTTTACCTTAAACCCGTTTGGGACAGCTGGAATATACTCTAAAATATTCTCCTTAGGCGAACAGGATAAGAGTTGTGAATCGAGAGGTACGAGAGTTCGAAGCCGTGGCAAGGGTTCCTTTTTCCATAAACTGATCTGAGTTTATTGATCCCGTGGTCGACGGTGAAGGAAAACGTCGTGAGGAAACCTGCACGTGACAAAGAAATTTCTGTCCTTCTAGGCTAAAATATTATATTTATTATCATAACATCTATCGCGCTATACAATCGTTATACTTAGCTCCGTAAGTAAATCGCGTATCTGATAGCACTTGTCATTCGAAACCATTTCTTTATACAAAACCATTCCAACCCTCTGAAACTCCTGTAATTCTAATGAACGCTCGATATACGGAACACAAGGACAAAACCATTAGGGTTCCCAGCGATCTGCTTTAGAAAACAATCGGCAAATGATTCTCGCGGCAATTACTACGAAATGACGATTGGTCAAAGATTATTACAATCAGACGTTATATATTTAATATATGATGCAAAAAAATAAATCTAATCGATCATGACGGCCATTCGGAATGGATGAATGAATGGAGCATGTCCGCAAACACAAAAACACTGTTTTTTTCAACACGACCAGAAGGAGTTCCAGAATGAGGGTTTTACGTGCGCTCAGAGGAACGGCAGTGTAAGCATTTAACGTTGTAATTTTGCAAAAAATTCAATCGAAATTCCAGGAATAACATTTTAATAGCTGTCCTTATTATATTATATACACACTTTGGGCCTGTTGTTTTTCTTGAAGCGGTGTTATTTCGAATTTCATGGAATAAAAACTATTTTTTTTCCAGCTTCTAAGTATGAAAGCAGAGATTTATCGTGATTTATCGGAGCTTAGAATTAATAATTTGTCTAGTTGACAATCTGTTTCAAATAATCTTTGAACTAAAGGCTACATGGGGTAGCTGCCATTAATGTAAGTGACTCCCCGTTCGATGTACGTTTTTTGTCTGTCTACTTGATTGATAAAGAAATGGTATGGTTGCGACACTGCGGAACCATCTTTTATCTAACAATATTCTTGAATTTTAAGCTTTAAGTCATTGCTTTAAGGTGCATTTTTATAAAATAATTGTCATTTCGATTCTGATTTATAAATTTAAAATAAGCTTTAAGGTAAAAGGAATAAGGTTTCCAGTAATGAAATTAATAGATAGAAAAAAAACGTTAATCTATTTTGGCGAAATTCTACCAAATTAGTTTTTTCTTGGATAATATTTGCCTCTCGAGACTGTTGATGACATAGACATGACCTTTACAGCTGAGGTCAAAATTAAAGTTATGAATTACGATTACGTCAATATTGGCCTTATTTTGGATAAAATTACAATTAAATATTTACAGCCATACTTATAGAATTTGTTTAGAAGGTGATTAGTTAAACAATGCTGCGTCTTCTTCTTTCGAATGTCAAATCAATAATAACAGAAAGAGTGTTTGACTAAACATCTTTATCGTATGACAGTTACTAATTTTTGTAAATATATAATTATATAAAATAATTTTCAGCCATCTCATTACTCTGGAGATTAATATAAAAAACTTCTATAAAAAAATCCAACGTTTCTTTTGACTAAAATCTAAGGACTAAAACAGATGTGGAAGTAACACACTGTATTATAAAGGCGCAGGTACACGTGAAAGGTTATCTTTGATATTACGGTTTAAATTAAATATATCATGTCAGGTTCCAAAGGAATTGTTAACGGCACCAATCCATTCAAGAGTTGGATCGAAATAATCCTCTTAAACTAAATCCCGAACAAAACACTTGACACAATAAACCTTTTTTTTTTTAAGAAATCGAAAGGACATTGCCATTCTCAATATATAAAATGAAATGAGCGCTATCGCAGAATATTGTGGCTATCGATTGCTATGTGTTTTGTTTTTAGATTTTCCTTACATTATTATTTTATGTTAATATTGCTTAATCGAATATTATTTAGGGTTTTTTATTGAATATAGACAGACTACAGATAAGGCACCTGATGGTAAGTGGTCACAACCATTAGACGCTGAAAAGAAAAATTAACCATACCTTACACACACAACGCGCCACCAACCTGGTGCCTACAATACAACGTATTGCTGATTAGCTGAGGAATATGTGATGAGTGGATCGCATCTACCCAGATGAGCTTGCACAAAGCCCTACCACCAAGTAAATGATTAGCTAACCAGCTGTGTCTTATAATTTTGAATTTCAAATCGCTGATGGCAGAAAGAAATTAATACACTAGACACAAGTTAGCGTTTATAACTAAGATTAATATGAATTTCTTTAAGAGACAGAAAATGTATATTATAGCATTTTTACAATTTTCTGCCATTCTTAGGGCTTAGGTAGAAGTTTAAAAATTAAGTTTTGTTACATATTAATAATGTCTTCCTAACACTGACTACTTAATTTGCTCAAAGCGATAATTCAAATTCAAAATACTTTATTCAGTATTGAAGTATTACACTTTCTTATTGATAGTCAATGTAGAAACTACCACCGGTTCGGAAAAGAAACACCCAGCCCTGAGAAGAACCGGTGAAACAAACTCAGCGGGTTGACTTTTTTTTTGTCTTTTTCTAAATTGTATAATGTACAGTTTACAAATTTAAAAAATATGAAATAGCTATGCGGCGATCGTGTCATTCCCAAGGTGTACTATCATCCATAAAATCATTAATGTATAACACACAAGTGTTGCTTAATTTTTTTTTAAATTTAGCCACTGAGGCATTTTGAACGCTTTCTGGGATTTTGTTGTAGAACCGTACACATTGCCCCACAAAAGAGTTACTGACTCTATGCAGTCGAGTAACGGGAGTAATTAATTTGTGTTTGTTCCTTATACCAATGTTATGAGTATCACATGTTCTCACAAAATCATTAATGTTTTTCCGTACATATATAACATTACATAATGTGTATTGAGAATATTGGGATATTCGGTACAACAGTTTGAATAGCCCTGAGACTGTCAAAATAATGCAAGTTATGTTCTGTGATAAGGCAACGTCATCGTGGGAGTAATAAATAACAGGTGTCAATACGATGTGACATTTTGTTGTATTGCTATCGATTTTATATCGATATTTTTTTAATATTTTTATTTGGACAGCTTTGCTAAATAAATGTTTGAGCGATTATAACGTTACGTAATAACATACAGTTGTATATTTTTTAATTATATTTAAGAATTAAAATAAAAAATAAAATATATATATGTCCATAATATTATTATAAATAAATATTTAAATTTAACTTACGATGTGCTACATCATCCTAACTAATATTATGAGAAATTGAGTTTGTTCATTGGTCACACGTTTACGTCTTAACTCTTCAACCGATCATTATGAAATTGTGCATACACGTTGGTCAAGGTATAGAAAACGACATAGGGTACTTAAATAAATATATCTTTATATCTTTTATGTTACCTAAGATTTAATTTCATCTTTCAAAGCATTATCATATTGATATTCATAATTAATTAAGAGAGTAGAATGGAATTATACGTATGTAAACACCTCTAAGTCAGCACAAGGATGTCTTGTTTGAAATAATGGCTGACATAGGATAGGCAATACGAAACGGAAACAAGTTTATTAGAAACACTTAATTAGAGTTACTTATGACACTACATATTTACATTAGAAAATCGAATTCGATATTCAAAATAGTAAGATTTAAGGGTACTAGTAATATAATTATTTCAAAACTAGCTGAGCCCGAGGCTTCACCCGCGTATAATTAATCAAAATATAATAAATTATTTTATTACTATAATAACACACACGCACACATACACACACACACACGCGACCACATATATGGCTACTGGTAAAGAAATACGTAATTACCGATTTGAAATTAATTTTCATAAGATACCGTAGGGCTTACCGATCATATTGCCTAACATTTGCGCCATCACATGTTCTTTGTGTGTACCAATTTTCATCAAGATTGGTCAAGCCGTTCTTGAGTTATAAGAAGACATACAGACAGACAGACAGACAAAAATGAAAAAAATAGTATAATGTGAATCACTGCATCATAAAACGATTATTTATCACAAAATTAGGTGAAAAAAAATGTACAGACAGAACCAATAGATTTATATAGTAGTATAGATAAAAAAATAAAATTTTGATCGGTTTCAAATAGTGATAAAAAATCACTCAACTAACTTCGTTTTGATTATGCTCCCATCGAACCGGTAGATAGGTTTTACGATTCGATTGATTGTATTATTACGAGTCATTGAATCCATTTCATTTCTCTTACAAAAAAATCTTATAAAATCAATACAATAAAATCGTCCGTAATAACGTTTGAACCATCGAAGTTCAATCTGAATCGGAGCTTATTTTTAAACCATACGATATAATATACACTTGAAAATATAAAAAAAAAATCATAGACAAAACGTAATCAACATATGACTTATTAATTCATATAATCATAGACGTCAGCTGGTGCGGCCGTTTATAAGGTTTAAAGATCTTTATTCCCATAAAAGACACAACGTCACTCACATGTAACATGTTAACATTGAATTAAAGTAAAGCTAGATGTCGATGTTAAGCTATTACAAGTTATTTTATATTTACATTTAATGTTTACTTTTAAAGTGGGCAGTTTTGAATAACATAATTTGAACTTAAATACATTAAATGATTTATTTACATTTTTAATAAAGATAATCCTATACAACCTTTTCAATCAAATAATTATTCTATAGCATTATATAGTTACAAAAAAGTAATATGTTCGAATAAATAACGAACAATACAACGAGTAGCTACGAAATAGGGTTCGTGATCGGCGCGGGCGCACTCTTTAATTTGTAAATCGAACCGCCGGCTAGCGCCATCTATTAGTGTCACTGACCATTCGACCACCGCTGGCTACTGTACTACGAGACTTTTGTTTTTTTTTTTATTGAGACGAAAGAGTTTAATGTAAAGCTACAGAGGTAATCAATCTATTTTTAATAGTAAAATATAATATAAGGCTGCGTCTATACAGAACGAATAAATTGAAACCTTTGTAATAATGAGACGTTATAAAATGAATTAAGTAAACTAGAATGTTCAAGTGAACTAATCAAGAGGTAGAACTGGTTTAAAAATTGTCAATTGGGCGTGGTCAACACGTGTTGGTATACTTCTATTGACCAGGGTCGTATACACAGGTCTTGCAACTGAGTCCAATTTCAGTGGTGAGAGATAGGTGCGAGTGTGTTACAACTGCTAATTCGCAATACCATCCGCTGTACGTATTACGTCGCTGCTATCGAAGTTGATATTTTTTTCTCCAAGTATTGTGTTATTTAATCATTGTTATATCGTTTTGTTGAGTTTTACGGATTTTTTGTTATTTTTGTTTTGTTATATGTATAACTTATTTGTTTGGATTTGAAAAAATGTTCGGGATAATTATTACGCGAATTGTCATGCCTCTGGCGGCCGTAAATTGAACTTAACAGCGTCATTGTGTCAACGTGGGGTACGGTATACTGAAGTTGCAAGACCTGTCTATACGACCGTGCTCTTAACTTATAACAGCAAAATCTTTCGGACGAGCCGGTCGGCGTGGTCAGTAAGGTACTTGCCTTTCACGCCGCAAGTCATGGGTTCGATTCCCACCCAGGACAGACATTTGTGTGCATGGACATGTCTGTTTGTCCTGAGTCTGGGTGTGATTAGCTATATAAGTATGTAGTTACAAAAGAAAAGTAGTATATGTAAGTATATCAGTTGTCTGGTTTACAACAACAAGCTCTGCTTAGTTTGGGATCAGATAACCTTGTGTGAATAATGTCACAGAATTATTATTATTATCTTTTTAGGTCTGTCTGTAAATTTTCTAATATTGCCACCTTGCTTTTCAAAGGCGAGTTGATGGTATAGGGCAAGTCTGCCTGCCAGTCAGTCTTAGAAAGTCTCTTTACGATGTTCCCCATCAATGCTGACTGATAAATTTTAAACACAAATTAAAAAAGCTCGCATAAATCTATACATTAATTTACTAATCAGATATATAATAATTTACAGTCAATCAGTAGTAGTGATTTGTATTTGGATCGTAATAATATTAATTTCTTAATAAATTACTAATGTGTGGAAGAAAATATCTAATCGCATGATTAGCATATTAATTTCGCATATTCGTTTTTAAACATGATCAACTTACGTATTAGGTCACCCAAAACCAATTTGTCAAAATATAGAATATATGCATAATCTGGGCGATCTTGTTGCTATCGTATTAATATATAAAGCCGCCAAAGTCGATGCCATTTTTATTTTATTTTATAGGTAGGCAGACGGCTCACTCACACTTCAATCGGAACGCAACACTACTAACTATTGCTGTTTAGCGGTAGAATATCTGATGAGATACATACCCAGACGAGTTTGCATAAAGTCCTCCCAGAAAAAACATTGATTGAACAATTAATTGAACAATGTCCTTGCTTAATTAATTATTCTTTAACCAATTTTGTCAACTATCAGCGAATAAGACACCAAAATGTTATAAAAAAACACGTAACTGAAATTCAAATACATTTGTGTGTGTGTGTGTCTGTGTGTGATGTGATCATAATTAATAATATCTACCTTAAAGGTAAAAAAGAAGAAACAAATGTCAAAAACACTATCAATCATTATAATACAAAATATATTGGAAATAGTCATAAAGATAAAACAAACAGTAGACATTGGTTCAACATCTCACGAAACGATATATAGAAAATAAAATTGAAAGAATATAATTACAATAGTGAGATAATCGAGAAAATCGATGTCGGCTTCTTTGACGCAAGATAAACCGCGCTGTAAAGGTGGATACACATACGTTTATGACGGAATTAATAAACGTAATAGCATAATTTTTTTAGTTGTTGAAAGTAACAAGTGTGAACCAGGCTTAGAATTTAGAGCATAATTTAAAAAAAATGTTTTGAATTTGTTGAGTTTAGCCCATCTGGGTAGCTACCACCCACTCATCAGATATTCTGCCGCCAAACAGTAATGAGTGTTCTGGGTTTGAAGGGTGCTTGGCTCCCAAGGTTGGTAGTGTATGGGCGATGTGGTTAATATTTCTTACATAGCCAAAGGTGCAGTGGTGACTGGTTACTATCAGTTGATCCATTTGCCCGTCCGCCTTCCTATAATATATAAAACAAATATTAAATAGAGTCGCCTCAACTAATAGCTTTAACTTTTAAAGCTACGATATTTTCATAAGTAACACTTTTTTTGTGCCAAACGACGTAACTATTCTAAATACGAATACAAAAAATAATACAATTTTGCAAGTTAAAGTATGCAAGCTTGACAATTATCGTCATAATAATAAAATCTAGTATCGCTTGTGATCAATAAGCCTTTTTGGATGAACTTTTTGTTTAAGAAATTTTTATTACAGTTCAATAGTTATCTTTTTGCATTTAAATAATAAAAGTGCATAGCAGTTTACAGTGTTTACCTAACGTAGTTCTTAATGTATTAAACAATATAATTTTATTAAAAGAAATTTAATTAATTAAAATCATCAAGAATTAATTATTCGATTATTGAATTTATCAATGGATTGATTAAAAAAATCACAAACCGTATATTGCAATTTATTGCATGCAATTTTATGTCTACTCACCTTTAATCATCGACATATCATCAATATCGACTGTCGTATCTCCACATCCATTCTCAACTAAAACCCATCCTTACTGTACAGCATCAAAGTTCAAAATTGTAAAACAGATCGACTATGTACGTTTTATTGAATTGGTTAAAACATTTGTAGAACTAAAATCAGACAAAGATGGACGATGGGATGCTGATAGGAGTGAAAGTGACGGCAATGACGCCAGGACTGTGGATTCAAGACCGGTAGCTGTTAGCAATTACAGTGATTTCGGTCTAGAAGCAATTTCCCTGGACGTTTTCCACTATAAGGCTCTAATTAGGCAGTAATCGAATCGTGGGGGTTTTGTCATTATTATGATTGCGAATGATTCGCTAATCGAGATTAAAATGCGGTAATATAATTGTCGGATGGGAAAAATGGGAGATACTCGTAGTAAAATTGTTTCGAGATTGGATTTTGCGTTTGTTTTGTATTTGTTATTTAAGGTACCTGCGAAAAGAACTGGATATGATATCAATGGTGGGCAACATACTGCCTAGTGTAATCATTGTCACCAATTAATGCTTATACGCTTGGGTTCAAAAAATATTTTTGTTGCTAAACTTGTATTTTATTGTCTGGTAACATTTCAGCTTGTATTTTTAATTTCGATTTCAGTCACGGCGGCCAATCTCAAGAGAGATTAGCCAACTGCGCAGGACGTAATTATTATAATGCACAAGCGTGTGCACAAACACAGGCGCACTCTCTATTCCCTAAATCTTATAACCCGATGGGACGGCAATCCGACACGACCGGGAAAGAGTTCGAGCGCAGGACCAACGAGGCACGGGAGTACACACACTTCCAACTTCCAGACTTCTGCTACTGAGAATTTTCGACATAAAAACCCAATTAATTTTAATGACCTAGGAATTGAACCCCGGGTCTATCAACAAGTCCCTTCCTCATTGAGGGTATTGTACAGTTAAGTAATTTACTAGGTAACATACATTAAGTAAGCGTTTTTACTATGCTGTCGTAAATGTTAATATTTTCTTATTTCTTCACTGTGACCTACAAGAGACATTCGGTTCCAACATCCGTCATGTCAACGACCCACCTGACTAAACTAAATCAATACCATTTCGAAGTTTTATTCCCCCATCACGGAATCTTTTAATCTTAGGACGTTCACACGTAGTAGACAGTCGTAAGTTGTGTTAGTGTGTAAGACAATGGGTTACTTGTGGTTGCAACTTATTTTTCTTGGGCATATTTTTCTGGCCATGTTAGAGGCTCCTAGAGCCTGTGTTTTATATATATTTAGACAATAACTTACTTAGAGCATTCATTTAGACTACTACAATTCTATAAGAACTTATAGTGTCGCGATCAATAGTAATGGTATGGGTATTTCAATGTGGTCAATACAGTGTTATGTTGTCGTTATCTCAATGTGATGTTTTAAAAATAAATACCATATAAAAATTGCTTATCATCTTAATTTAAAAATTATAATTAAAACAACGCTTTCAATTATTCTTCATAACAATAACGACATGGATTACTTAGAAGTAGGTACGGTAGCTGATAACAATAACATTTATTATATGTTTAGTAATTTTGTTAATTTTCGTCTTATTTCAAAACATTTACGTCACTGTCATCGATACGTCATTGTTGTCGTCTTAATGTCTGACGTTGGGAAGCACCCTTAAAGGTCGGTTGAAACAATACGACACGGAGTGCACTTAAGATCAAACCGATAAATGCGTTATGGTATATTTTATTAAAATTTATGTCTTATTCCAACTTCTCAGAATTTATTAATCGGCTAATATGAATTCTGTGTGTGTTTCTCTTTGTACCGAAACGAATCTGATATTTTTATGTCGCTACTAAGACGGTATCGTTTTCGCGCCAACGAACGATCGGCCATCTTTTTATAAATTGATTTATTGTTATTTATAATTTATTTTGTTATCGAAAATGATTTAAATATTTTTTTCGTTTTATCATAATTGTCACTTTACCTTAATACGATAAAAATACCTAAATTACATAACAACAAAATGAAGTTTTTTTTTTTAAATCAAATTGTACTTATTAACCCTAACTCTGCAAAGACTCTTAAATTATTCTTATCTCCAAAATAATTTCCGATATATCTAAACCAATTTGTAAAAAATTTAATAGCATTTAAATATTTGAAAGTTTTTAACTGCATGCAGTCGGTCGGGCCTCGAGTTCAGACAGGCCGCTTCCTAACTGCCCCGTTCGCTCATTTGTCAAACCTCGTGGATATTTATTTATTACAGACCCTCCACGTGTAAAGAATACCTGACGTTCGACAATTTATATTCACAAATTCTGGAGGCACATATCAACCTTACTATTTATAACATATGTTTCATTTTCGCGTGACACTAAACATTTTGAAAGCAAATAATCGAACCCGTGTTTGTTAATTTCTTTAGTGATAGGAGTTGAGACTGATATTATTTCTTTAATTTCTTCAATATAAAGTTCATTTTCGCTTAGCAAAATATAAGCCATAAATAAGCGTTTTAGAGCTGTTTATAATAAAGAAATAAATTAAATATCTGTATGGGTAGGTTAGACCGCGCCATTGCATTTTAGTGTTAATAGAATGTACGAGCTCGTGTTCCTTTTTTTTAACTTGATAACTATTTTCATAATAAATGTTACTTGGTTGTAAACGATATATTATATTAAACAAACATTATTAGGAAAGGTCAAGCCGAGAAGATAATATCATACCATGTTTACATAGAAATATTTTGTTTTAATGATATATTATTCATATTAAATATTTAATTAGTCTGTCAATTGGTAATTAAAATATACGAAGTATTTTAGGTTTTGATAAACGGTTAAATATAAAATACATAAATTGCGAATATAATTCATACGAAATTAAGAAACCAATAACATAGTTTCGGAGATTTTTTGTAATGTGTAAACAAACATTGAAATGATAGCATTTCGTTTTACAATAAAATTTATTGTATATACAAGTTATCAATTTATAATTTAAGATAGATCTGGTTGGTGCACGTTATTATTTATACCTTGCTAGGAAAACACCCACGTTCCGAACTTAGTGAGGTTAAATGTAACGGATAGTTAATTTACTGGAAATGACACCTTACTTATATACATTACTTAGTGGCTGTTTTGTCAAACATAGATTTCGCTCTCTCTGTTATTATTTATTTGACGTTTGAAAGAAGAAGATAGCATAATTTAACTAATCACCCATTAAAAAATGTTTATAAGTGCCTTTTAGGTAAATTACTTAAGTTGGTTTAGTTATAAAAAAAGTAGCCAATAACCATTCTTGAAGTTCAAGCTTGTTACATACCAAATTTCATCAAAATCTGTACAGTGGTTAAGCGGTTTAAACGTAACAAATAGAGTTACTTTCGCAATTATAATAATAGTAATACATACATATATAGAAAATTGATACTTATATTTTCATTAGAAAACTGCCCTGAATATGATGAAATGTTAAAAAGTAGTAGAATTTTGATCACATTTCGTACAAGTATCAATTGGTAATTCAATCATTAAACAAAAGATTATTTTACCAGGTTAAAAGCATATATTGTGATTAATCAAGAATATTAAAATTTATCACATTTTTCGAGCATTATAAGGTATATTTAAATCACAGCTATAGCAAGGCTTATCACTTCCCACCAAGAGCATCATCATCATCATCACAAAAGAAACATATATTTGTCTCTTTCGTATATTCTATATCTGAGGAGACGCGTGGTGGTCGCCCAGGTCGCGTTTTGTTGCTATCCTTTATACACATTATATTGTAAGCCTTTGTACATCGAGGAATTGATCACGTTTGCATTCAGAAACAAAAGTAACTAACACGCGGCGAACAGAGACATAGGTCTTCATGCGAGAGAGATTTGATAAGTGCTGGACTATATAATATACCTGCTTACGTTATTAATTTGTGTACTTGCGCAATTATGTAAAACAATTAATAATTAATATTTTAATTCCTGTTGAGGTAAGTTACGTGACTGATGATGAAGATGTTGTGCGCAGGAATGTGTGCAACGCAGGTGCATTATTTATTCTCTTATATTCATAATATGATCGGAAAGCAATCCGATGCTTTCAGAGTTGAGGTGCAGGACCAACAGTTTTACGTGCTTTCGGAGTATGGGAGTTCACTACCAACTCTAAAGTTTCAAGTTGCAACTGAAAATTCTAAATAGTAAAAATTCAATAAATATTCATTGGCTTGATTTGGGATTTGTATCTAGACCCTTAGGAGTTCATAAGTTAGTCATAATACAGCTTTAACAGCTAAAGTGATACATAGATATGAAAAATAAAATAAGGTTTAAGACAAAATGTCAATATGCATTGCATTTTGACATTGTTATCAAACATTTAAAAATCAACAATTTCGAATAGACTTGTGAAGTAATTACGTTCTGATAAGAGGTTATCAATTATTTTTTGTAGAACCCAGACACTGGATAATACTTGATTCTGACTATTAATAAAACCGTTTAAAAACGAACCGGTGATAGATTTCAATTTAACTTATAAAATGTGGTTTCAAACGCGCTTATAAGATTATATTTGATTTTAGTATATTAATGATTCATCTATGTTCACATAACCCTGAAATTTTAAATTAATTTTTTTTTAATCTGTTCAGAGGATTTTTGCCGTCAAAGATTCAATCACTTCGTCCCATTATATACAATATAACCTTGGCTATGGAACAAAATATGTCGAATTCTTGCGACTGTGCCTTCGCCAATAAAATGTTCCAACTTTTTTTAGCTTCCCACGGTCACGTGATGTCAAGGTGAATAGGACAATGATGATTGGTCGGGTGAGTAACTTCAAATTAGATCTCTTCCAATCACCATCTTTACATTACTAAGTTATTCTATTATAGTAGATACACAGACATGTGTGTGCATAAACATGTCCGTTTGTCTTGAGTCTGGGTGTAATTATCTATATAAGTATGTATTTACCAAAGAAAAATAGTATATGTAAGTGTATTAGTTGTCTGGTTTTCATATTACAAGCTCTGCTTAGTTTGGGATCAGATGGCCTTGTGTGAATATTATCCCAGGTATTGAATCAGTCAAGAGTTGTTCTCCGGGCAATAGGTATAAAAATTAAAAAAAAAATAGTGAAATTTATCTAAAAGAAAAATATTTTATGTTTTAAAGTAATATCAGTATTAATAACTTATATGATTATTTACATTTTTGTTTTTTTTTTGTACTGAATGAAAAATATTCCACTGACCTTTACGCCTGTCTAATGAGATTAGTCTTGAAGGGTGGCTTATCAGGCTTTTAAATGATCTATAGTTTTCATAGAAAATTTAAACGAGAACCTCGTTCACGATCCCGGGTTCAAATTCCAGGTCGGGCTAATAAGTTATTGGCTAATCTCTCTTAAGATTGGCCGTCGTGGCCGAAATCCGTCAGGAGGATATTATTAAAAATATTTAAGTCTATGCGTTGAAAAGCTTTTATTATTATTTGTCTTAGTCATTATATATATTATGTATTGTATCAAAAAATAGAAAAATAATAATTCTGAGACCCCAATTTCAAATCAACGGGAAATTATATATGATAGTAATCAAAGCGGGTTCCAGTCAACAGCTATTAAGTTTTCATACATTTCTAATTTCGTCGAAGAAAAGTTTCAATAAAATTCTCCAATATTTCTCAAGCTGATCAACCCTCAGTGAAATTTTGTGACGTATGTGTTGCGTGGAATACGCTCCAAACTATGTAAGGCACTTATGAGCGTTTACCTTTACTTTATATACACACGGCTTCGCTTGCGTGTAAGGAGAGTGAAGGCGTTATCCTAGTTAGATATCCTTTATCCTTTTCTATTCCCTGAAAATCTGATGAATTGAGTAGTTAAGAGTTGACAACAAACAGACATAAACACTTTCGCATTCATAACATTAGTAAGGATTTCAACAGATATAAAAAACCGACAATCTAATTGATCGTATATTATGGAAATCATACAAAAAAAATCTAATTTAGTAAGCTATTAAGTGATTCCATGAAAATAGTATTGTGTTTAACCTTTGTCATCGCAAGCGTAACTTGAACTGTGCGTGACTGATGCTTCGAGATGAATATCTGAAGTCAGGAGTTCTTTAACGGATTACGGAGAAATGCATTAAAAGAGTTATTATTTACAACATCATAAGTCGTTTTTGTTCTATTCACATGAACTACGCTTAATATTAATGTTAGGTAAATGGTACCTTGATGGTATCTTCAACTGTTAACTTCTATATCGTGTTGTGTACTTTGTATTTTTCATTTCACTGTTCACCACCCTCTATATATACATATAAGGTCCTCCGGACCGATTTCGGCCACGTCGGTCAATCTCAAGAGATTAGCAAACTGCGCAGGAGATATTGTAGTGCACAAGTGTGTGCGCAAACACAGGTGCACTCTCTTTTCCTTAGCTCTCATAACCCGATGGGACGGCAATCCGTGTCGGATTGCCGTCCCATCGGGTCCAAAAAGAGTTCAGGCGCAGGACCAACGGCTTAACGTGCTTTCCGAGGCACGGGAGTATGCACACTTCCAACTTCAAAACTCCGGGCTGCTACTGAGAATTTTCTGACATAAAAACCCAATAACTATTTATTGGCCCGACCTAGGAATTGAACCCAGGACCACCGAGTCTGCGACCTTATAACTAGCCACTAGACAAACGAGGCAGGCATATATATATATATATATATATATATATATATTATAGCGATGCGAATAACTGGTACTATCTTGGTAGACAACATTCTTCAACCATTCTATAGAACAGTAGTTTGTACGACTGCGTTCACATTTGAATCAGCCAGTGCGATTACACAATTTTTTATATCGATTATTTTTATACGAATTATAAATTATTCTTATATCTACAATATAATTAAATATCATCGCTATAAAATGACGGACAAACGAGTCACATGACTGAACTTATTAAAAGGTCGCTTTCCGTTCATAGTCATTGGCTTTATTCGTTTTCTTTATTTCGTTAAATATAGATATACTCAACTATTGGTTATTATTAACATGAATTTTAAGTGTATTAAGAATTTTATGGAAAATCTTTTGTTCACACGGTATGTTAATGATGATCTTCTTGAAGATTATATTTTGAAATGAATCAATATAGACATATTTATATACAAGCATTTCTTATAATGTTAAATTGTTACCAAAATGGCATCCAAGATGATATATATTCTATTGAAATATGTACAAACATTGGCTCACTTTCCTGTTAAACCCGTAATAATAAACAAATCCTCATAAATATCATTTAACTATATTTAGCGATACAGTGTATTGTAAAGTTTAATGTACATATTAAATTTGACCTCTTACTGATACAGATTAATTAAAAAAAACTAAAATGTCATGTTACTTTGCCGCCTCCGCGGCTGTATACTTCACTCCCTTGTCATATTTTATCATTTTTAAAATTGACTCCCGAATGATTGTTAGCGTTGTTTCATCGGAATTTTTTGTCGAGATTCGATCTTTATGATTGGCTGCACTTCGCTACCGGACCTTAATCGAATAATTTAAACACATAAGATACAAATATATTTCACATCATTATTTGTGTTGTTCGATTCAAAATCGATCTTATTGCCTTGGAATAAGATTCACGTTTTAAATTAAGTGACCTGTTTAAGATTGTCGATAATATTTTTCGATTATACCATTCGATTTCCAAATGAACGCGTTCATGTGCAACCGTCCATGTTCGGAATGCGTCAATCGAATCGAAAATATAAATGTCAATTTGACACTAGTGTTTATTTCATTATAATAAACTGTCAGAGATATAAAAAAATATGTTTATAGGTCAGAACTTTTGATAAAAACTTGTTGACTTATTTATGCGAAGGTTCGATTTAGGAATATCCAATTAAATCTAAATCAAATCTGTGCAGATCAAATCAGTGAGATATTTTTGATTAGATTTAGAACCCTAGATTGACGATTATCAAAATGCCGAAGAATGATTGAAGTTTAGATGATTTTTGTGAACAAAATATGTTTAATTTTTTTTATTTTTTAATTATCTTTGAAAACAAAGGCCGTTGACAAACATTACAAATTAAAAAAATAAATAATGACAAATGTTGTCACCTTAAAAAATCTTGTTTTCGTTCTCGCAGCGGGCCGTCCTCCGTATCCTGAATTGACAGACAAAAAATGGGGACACCCAGGGTTTTAACTGAAGAAGACATGCATTAAAGTGGCCATTATTATAATTCAAAGAGGACATTATTTTAGGGTTACGGATTAAGTTAGGAGTTTTGCTAATTTGAGACCTAAAATTAAAAAAAATAAATATTGTTTTTAGAACGTTTCATTTTATTAAATTAGTAATTCATTATTAATTACTATATAACTACGCTTGGAGTATCATGGAAAGCTCAAACCCAGGAAAGCTGTAGTGAATTTTGTTATGTGCTTAATTTGTATTTATTCTCTAGTATTCATCTCGTGCAACATCGCGAGAAAACCTGCATGTTTCTAATGTCATTGAAATTCTGTCCCATATGTGTCCCACCATCACCATGGATCAGCGTTGTGAAATAAGCTCTAAACCTCCCCCTCCAAATGGGAGGAGGTCTTAGCCTCAGCAGTGGTACATTAGCAGGTTTTATAAATATTAACAATAATAAATGAAATATGTTTTTTATTCTAAAATAAATTCAACTGAGTCGGTGAACTATTACACAAATATTCTAACTATTAATATATTTTTTCAATTACATTTAAACGCTCACTCTTTTAACTTAGAGGTAGCGTAAAACACCATTTAGGTACTAACTGACGATTATTACCCGGTCACAATACTGATTCAGCATTAAGTAATTTGTTTGCGATTTCTTGAATTTATTAAAACGTAGAGAATTATTTTTATTGTTTCCTTCAGACACGTCGATTTTCAATAAAAATGTCCGCCATATTTGTATATGACGCGCACTGATTTATAATAATGATTGTATACAGATTTTGTTTTGTAAGAAATATTTAACTTTTTTATATTGTGCAAGCGATATTTTACTCAGGATTGTTAAAATATACACCATATTTGTATATATCATCATTCATTCATTCTTAAATATCCGAGAACCGTAATTTCACAAGAAAATTCTGACCTAGTTGCTCAATGGTAAAAAACGAGTCAAAGTCGAAATATACTTAGGTAGGCCTATCACAAACACTTTCGAATCTTCATATTACTCTTTAATTTTTGCATAAATCTACAAGTTTTTTTATCTTTTATATTTCTCGTGATCAGTATTAGTTATTTGTTTCGGTTTGAAGTCTGAGCCAGTGTAACTACATGCACCATCAATAGAAGAGACTCCAGACAACATAATAAAATCTCATCATAACTTCAATTACTCGACATCCAATAAAAAATATACAACGAAATGGAAAGACGATAACATAGAATGAAATTATTACCGGAATTTTGACACTGGGGGGTGAAATGGTGGGCATTTAAAAAAGTTTGATTGAAGCACCGACGAAACTTTTGATTGTATCCCGAAGGTTTCTGAGAAAAATATAAATTCGAACTGAAAAACAAACGAAATTGAAACTTCATAAGTTACAAATTATATTGTTTTGTTTATTGTTCGAATAATAATTGAAAATTTAAACAATTGTTTATATTGAACACATATACACATTTACTTGGATTGTGTATGTGGAAGAGTTGTGTATGATGACTGCGTCATTGGTCTAGTGGCTAGATATAAGGCCGCAGACCCGGTGGTCATGGGTTCAATTCCCAACAATTCTCAACACGATCCCGCAGCCTCTCCGATCCGTGCCGAGGACGGCCATCGCAGTGGTTTTAGTGGGTAAGAATCCCACATAACCCGGTCCCCGCCCCCCCAAGGGAGACGGGTACCTTACAGAAGGTTTCCAGTGAGTGAAAAAAAAAAAAAAATGGCCGCCGTGGCTAATATCGGTCTGGAGGACCTTATGATGACTTAACGACCTGACTATTTATTTTGCTTTTGATATGGAACACGTATTGACACATCTTGTGGAAGACTGACTCGTATGCCGTGACTGCAAACGTCATGACGGCCTGTTATATATTACCCCCTCTTCGCTGCTGCTCTACATAGTTACTATATATAAAAATAATATATTAATTTGACTACAAAATTACTCATTTTTCATCCAAAATATTACACCCCGTCTTATTGCCTCTACTGGTGACAGGAAGGCTGGTTCATTTTTCGCCCAGAGAATCGGAATTGCGATTCAAAGGGGAAATGCTGCTAGCATTCTTGCCACCATTCCACGCGGTCACGATTTGTATAGTAAATATTTTTAATTTTGATTTGTATTTATTTAAGGTTTTAATGTAATTATTGCATTAAAAAGCATTATTATTATTAAAAAAAAAATTGTCTACATTGATATTCTTATTATTTTTTTCCATAACAATCAATTTCGATGTCCCATATCTGCCGGGCATTCGGTTCCATTTTTTTTAATATTTTGCTCATCATCATCATCCCTTTGTCGTCCACTGCTGCACATAGGCCTCTCCAATGGCACGCCAATGAGCTCGATCTTCAGCTCTCTATATTCATCTACTGCCAGCCACTTTGCGTATATCGTCACTCCACCTATCCGATGAGCGTCCTATGCTACGTTTGCCAAGACGTGATCTCTACTCCAGAATACGTCTACTCCAACGGTTGTCGGTTCTGCGACATATGTGTCCAGCCCACTGCCACTTCAGTTTACTAATCCTTTGGGCTATGTCGATAACTTTGGTTATCTGTCAGATCACCACATTTGGGATTTGATCCTTCAGAGAAACTCCGACCATAGCCCTTTCCATAGCTCGCTGAGGGACCTTAAAATGGTAGACCAAAGGCACTGTCAGTGTCCACGTCGTATATTTTGCTTGTTAATGAGCAAACATTGACCAATCCTCTACAAATTGAATAAACCCATCACACTAATGGGTTACCGATTTTTAAGATCGGTTTATCCTCCTCGAACAGTCAAGAGATTGTATTGGAAAAATAGAATAGGTGGTATTGGTGGTGGTTATTTCTACAGTTCACACTTATATTATTTTTAATAGGACCGACAGGAGCAGAGCAATTTCATAAGATTTTCACACTGAATATAGTTATGATTCTAATTTGAAAGTTTCTTAATATATTTTGTGACCAAAATTTTAAACCCTTCTTACATATCGAGTTTAAGCACGAGTGTTTCATTAAAAACTTAAAGTAAACTGTATTTCAAACCACGTTGCAGTTAATGAGTTAAGAAACTTAAAAAAAAAAAACGGTAAAAATTAAACATTCAATGTTTATTAGACTTTTTGCCCTCTACAACACTTGATATGAATAATGATTGTAACTTTATTTTACTTTCTTCCTTAGTTGTACTAAGCAATAACTTGATCATAATTAGGATATAATTCAAATAACAGAAAAAAATGATCTGATGAATGAAATGACCCGAAAATATACGAAAAATTGTAATAAATATTACGGTTTTAGTTAGTAGCTTTACATTTAATGGCGAATAAATAGCGTTTATAAGAGCCTACTTGAATAAAAATATAAACAACAACAAGTAATTACTACGCCTGACATCTCCAGTCAACAATCATTTTTTCGAAAATAATAAAATTACCGGTCGTTTCCATCGTTGTCAAATATTCAAACTTTAGTCGTAACATTAAAACGTCATAAATGTGTTTATGACAATTCGACACTGACGACTTCGTCTCTACAAAGTTAGATTAGCTGGCATCGAGTGATGGCTGTAAGTAAGTCGGTTGATTATAAAAATATTACTTTATGACTGTTGTGGTGTAGCATCATTCGTTGATATTTAGTATGGGGAGTCCATTCCATAAATAGTTTGCTTTTTTTTTCTTTACACTTCATATAATACACACGCTTAAACTATTGAATTTTCGATCTATTGATACATAATATATATACAGCGTGTAACAAAATTCGTCTCCGACCCGTGAAGTGGTTATTAGGTATCGTGTGTCGGTTCTATTTATCTAATAATTTTTAAAATACTAAGCAAAAAAAGCTACCCAATAGGTAAGAGCTATCGAGCGCTATAATTGCCCGCACCTGTTTTGCAATGAAATTTTCGTTATTTAATTTTAAAAAAAAATCCGGGATAAATTTTTGCTTAGTATTTTAAAAATTATTACATAAATAGAACCGACAGACGATACCTAATAACCACTTCACGGGTCGGACACGAATTTTGTTACACACTGTATATGTATATTGTAACAGGGAAAATTTATTTAAATGTCATCTTAAAACTTTGGTCGATTCAATATATTTCTTTAAATTATTCTTTAAAAATGGCTGTTGGGTGAAACTGGTTAAAATTATTTTACTAGAATTACCAAATTACATTTTCGACGAAGAATTCAAATTTGAAATTCGAATTAAGAAGGTATCTTCTTTTTTTATTTTACTTCAAAGTTATATATAAAAATTGTGTCGGACATAAAATATATACAAAACAAATTCGCTTTTATAATTATAAAGGTGTCAAAAGTATTAGATTATTGGGGATCGATTTAATCGATTATCGATGTTGTCAAAGATTAAGCAAGAGAGATGTGACACGCAAACGCAAACAAAATATATAATTATAATAACACCGATAATTATATTTATGTAATTTACGCTGCCATTACGGTTTTTTTTTTATGAAACAAACAATAATTTTATCTTACATACATGAAAATAAATACCATATTATATGCGTTAAATTGTAATCGTACACTTTAAAATTTGATTAGATAATCTTAAATAAGTATCAGGCTATTTAAATTATCGATCCTATATATATCGGAGTGAACCAAACGTTAGCGTGATTCAGAAACTTGATTTTTCATACAGTGTCTATGAACGTTGGTGACCCCATCATCAGCCACCTGATGATGGGGTCACATAGCCAGACAGCCTACCTACCAAAAAAATAATACTCTCATAAGAGAGGAGGCCTTAGCCCAGCAATGGTATATTAAAAGCCAATTACTTCACATAGCGAAGGATTTGAGATAAAATTGTATTTGAAATTTGGAAATTAATAAAGCGACGGTTCTCTTTATTTAATCTTTGTATCATCTTTATAATTTTATTTGACATTTTGACAGCTCATGACAGGGATATAATATATTGATGTTACGGCGTTAGAGCGAGACAGGTGCGATCAATAAAGATTAGTTTATGTGCAGGTGCTTTCTGAAGTTATTGGTTAATTAGCAACTGTCGAAGATAGATTGAGGTGTGTTTAATTTTATAATAAATTTAATATTTTAATTTATGTATTTTTATATCGATTTATTTCATTTAATTAATTCTAATATCTAATAATACATACTGCTTAGTGTTTTATTTAATAAAATATTTTAAGATTCAATTGCGTTATCGTTCGTGTATTAAATTGTTATGAATAAAATATTTGATACGATAAAAAAATTATGATAATGTCTGTTATTATATATATGAATTAAGCATATACATTTTCATATATGGCTAAATAGACACATAATATACACATAGTCATATACTCTATATGATTCAATCTATGAGCTGTAAAAATACGCGATATTTTAAAATCAAGTTTCTGAATCACGCTAACGTTTGGTTCACTCCGATATATATAGGGTCCATAATTTAAATAGCCTGATATTTTAAAAATCAGTATATTTTAGATAATACAAAGGAAAACGACAAAATATTGATGAATAAATAAATATAAAGGCAGCCGATATAACTATTTATAAAGTACATTAATTATGATATATACGTATGAGCACATTTCACTTGTTTGCTTTGTGCAAACCCATCTGGGTAAGTACCACACATCACTTATGCTACCGCTTAACAGCCCTACTAAGTAATGTTATATTCCGGTTAGAAGGGTGAGTGAGCCAGTGTAATTAGAGGCACAAGGAACCAATTAATTACTTAGTTTCCACGGTATTCGTAAATTGCGTATTGGCCGTATTTGAACAGATTAGCGCCCACTAACCAAGAATTGGCCAGAATGCCTATCTATTAGAATTGAAAAAAGGTCATTCAATGGCTTTATACCATATATATATATTAAGTAAAAAGACCATATATAACGAACAATACGACATTACACATTTCTCTTAACAATTAAAGTCATATGAAGTTATATCATAAATCAGGACTTACGTCATTATGCTTTGTGCTCGTGAAACCACAGATTAAAAAAGTAAAAGATATAAAAGTCGTTTAACGCTTTATAAAACGATGTTTAATCTTCACACATTGATAAAAATATTTGATATTATATATATATGTGTGTAATTGTATTTATAGCTATCTGTGGTTTGTGTTAAGATTATTGCGCTAGTTATAAAAGCGACTAACATTTTTCGTATGTAAATTTTATGCAAGCCCGTCGGAGTAGGTACCCCCTCGCCAAACAGCAACATTTAATATTGTTGGTTTCCGATTCGATGGGTGAGTGGCCCTGTGTAACGAGGCAAAAAGACATAACATTTTATTTCCATCAGATTATGAGAGTGACGTAATAGAGTGCACCTGTGTCTGCGTATACATTGGTGTACAATATGTCCTGTGCAGTGGACTAGTCCCCTTGATACTGATCACCGTGGCCGAAATCAGTTAAGAGGACATTATCATCATTAATCTATCGATTTTTTTTTATTATATTTAATTAGTATTATAAACTATAAATTTAATTTATTCACTTTAATTTTGTTTCTCATTAAGATTCTTATAATTTGAAGTACCACATGCATATATATATTTATTTATTATGTTTTTATACATCAATTTTAGATTGAATTTGTCTTTACAAACTGTTATGTCTAGTGCAAGTTTTTTGTGTGTATATTTAATGGAACGGATTCTTATTTTTTATTTTTATTAATTGATTAGCTGATAAAGTCTTCTATTACCAAACTAAGTACCATGTTTTTGTATTTTTTTTTCCTTTGTGACAATGAAGTATAAATAAAAAATAAAAAAAAAGTATGTCCTTGAACTAAATACTGTTTGGTAGAGAGAACACCCAATACTTTTCAATTAACCTGATCCCGCTCGAATCCAGGACCTTAGATCTGTAGACTATTAAATTACTCAACTACATGAATTCTCAAATGATGGTCACACAGTGATACCCAATTCCATAAAGCTATCCACTTATATACCAATATCAATCAAATACAGGGCTTAAGCCCACAAACAGACGCAAAAACATTCAATTCACTGTAGATGTGAATGAAACTCGAACACAATTGATATAATAAGACAGTATGTTTGTACAGTCGGATAATTTATGATTTCATTATCTGTCTTTTCAACTTATACCAGAGGCGTTAAGAGCATTATAAAGACGAATATACATTAAAGGTAAGAGCACACTGAGCACAGAACGCGAAGGATTTAAGTGTCCTTTGTGTGGAATCAAAACCGAGTTAAAAAATGCATCGTCACCGTTTGAAGAACGTGATAAAAGTCGCGAAATCAATATTGCTTTTTTTCATGATATCTCTCTTTTTTAAATTATTCGATAGCAATGGCACTAAAACATTTTTTTTTTGTGATCATCGTGGAATTTTTCAATATTAAAATTACTTTTGTCAATTTGCTTCGAATCTGGTTATTGAAATAGTTAACTTACACACTTCACTTTTCTATATAAATAAAATATTATATAGCTGATAAAAAAGCGTTGAGTTTCATTGATATACAGACAGGATAAATAATAACTAAATAACATTTAATTTAAACATTTATTACATAAGGTAATATAATTCGCGAAAAAGAGGAACTACTAACGGTTCTTCTCAGTAGAACGTAGATACGTAACGTATAGCAAAATGACGATCTAAAGATGCTTGTAAGAGCCTGTCTGATTTAAATATTATGATTTTGGTTTCGAAATAACTAAAAGCTTTGATAATAACTGCAATTTATCATCTTGTTAACGCAAACCCACCAATCACGGACCGTTGATTTCAATTGATCCATCATAAAACTATGATGGTTAAGCTAACGGTTAGTAAAGACCATGGCACAATGGATTTGCATATTTAAAAAAGTATTTTCATGTTCGTAGTTAGTTAACTGGAAATGGCAACTAAAATAGCTCTTAAATTGAAACTTCAAGGTAAAAAGTGGTGACTGACCAGCACGCTCATCAGGATATCGAAGTTCTGGTTGAAATTTCAGTGAACGTGCACCTTAAGGCACGATGGTCCAAGTTAAGAATTACGACAAACATTTAAGGACGTCATGAAAACATTTTCTGATAAAATTAATAACAATAACGTCCACATTTAAACATACAACGACATTGTCAAGATACATGAAGTACTAAATATTAAACAAAATAAAATGGCTTTTCAGTCACCATAAGCGAAACTTTTAAATATTTCAATATTTGTTCTAGCAGCATTAATTTGCTATTAATTGTGCCACTTATCAGAGTTCTGAGAGACTATTTCAAAGGTGCAACTGAAACAGATAGTTGAGCTTGAGGCATTTATTTTATCATACAATTAATATTTCGGTTACTATAGCAACATGAGAATGGACCAAAACAAATCCCGACATGGATAGGTTGGTCAAATTCTACCCAGACCAGTCTAAGAATCCGGAATCCCATTAAGAACTATAACATAAGTACAAGGGTTAAAACTGCCAGAAAATAGTGAAGATGACAAGTAAAATTTTAATATAAATCGATCTATTAATACCAATCAAGACAATAAAAAATACACAACAATACTAAATAAAATAGCTTATTAACCCCAACCATTCCAAGATATCAAATGTTAAAGAGATGTTATAAAGCAGTTGAAACATCCCATAATACCCGAGTCGACCTGGTAAAGCCAATACACTTAAAAATGCTGATGATCGACTTCCTCGAGCGTGGGTCGACACGCATCGGATTAAATTAACAAGATTAGATTGGGCTTAATGGCTGTGAGACAAGCAAGGCGTCGATTGTTATAATTAGTGACTCAGTATCGGTCACGAGACACGTAGCTGTTTCCGCATATTGTCTATTCTCGTACTCTCATTTGTATTTATTAACTGGAACAACTCATATCAGGAGTTCCACTTAACTGGCTATTGTATGATTGTCAATTATTGAGCAGTTGAAGCACTTACTGAATACCCATGTAGGAGATTACTTAATAGTAATTTTTGCTTAGTAGGTACATTCATTAATTATTTACTCTACCGTCAAACAACAATAGTATTGTTGTGTTCCGGTTTAAAGGGTGAGTGAGCTAGTGTAATTGAAGATACAAGAAACATAACTTAGTTGCCAAAGTTGTTGGCGCAGCGACAATGCTGATGGATGGTAAAGTCCACTTACCATAAGGTGATCCATTCGCTTATCTGCCAACTATATCAAATAAAGAAACCGCATGGGAAAATTTGTAGGCTGATTTTTGTTTTATTACCCGCGTATAATTAATAAAAATATAATGAATAAAAATCAGCCTAGAACCTTCCTCGATAAAAGGACTATACAACACAAAAATAATTTTTAAATTCGAACCAGTAGTTCCTGAAATTAGCCGGATCAAACAAACAAATTCTTCAGCTTTATATATTAGTATAGATACTGGTTTTTTTAAAGGTATGGCTTTCATATGAGTTGAATTTATTATGATTGCAATTTTTTATATCAATTTTCTTTTAAACAGAATGTCAAATATTAATTATTTATTGATATGGCATTTCTTTATTATATTGAAAGCTGCAATTACACAATTAGATAATAAAAACCCATTGAGTTATTTCACCAGTTCTTCTCAGGTCAATTTTAATTATTTAGAGTGGCTCCGTCGGATAATGAGAAGACAAGAATCATTGCCGATGATTCCGTGTTCAAAACTCGGCAAGCACCATTTTCAAGTGCATAATTCAATTTTGTAATTTATCTCGTGCTCGGCGGTGAAGGAAAACATCGTGAGGAAATATGCATGTGACGGATGAAAATGCAGCGTGGTTAACTAACCACGCTGCATTTTCATCCAAAAGCTCCAAGCCTTCTCCTCAAAAAGCAGAGGATACTTTTAGTTCAGCAGTGGGACATTTAGATGATGTTACTTTACTTTTAATATTTTGAATTTGTCGACTATGATCATTAGAAAAAATGAAAATAATGTTTTTACGAAAAATATTTTATACAATAGCATATTTACCATTTATACGCTTATTAGGCTGACTATTAAATGAAAAAATAAAAAATATATAATTGAATGATTTAAAAGTTGAATGACATTTATTTAAGTCTATCTCAGATGAATGAAAGGACTGAGACATCAATCTTCGTATAAACAAAGGTCGCCACAAAAGAGGTTTTATATTGGGCATTAATTATAATTAAAAATGGATTCTATTATCGTTATATTAATCATACTATATTATATGTAATTTGTCACACGTTCATTCAGCTTCAAATGATGACGGATTGAATTAATAAAATTATAAAAGATTCGTGCGGTATGTCTGTATCGAGTCGAGCTGTGAGTATTGTGACTTTCATATAAACAGAGGTTTTGTATGGCACGTCACAGTATATGAAAAGAACTTAGATAAATTACAAAATGCAATTATGAAAAAAATACTTTTATTTAAATTATGTTAGAAATCCAATTTATAGGTTTAAGGAACATTTATATCAAATTTAGAACTAAGGATAGTAGTGAGATATCAATTAACACGTAAAAGATCAGAAAATTACGAATTTAAATACATTTTTTCAAGACACGAAACAGAATAATTCAAATTAGCTAATTATACGCTTAAAATCATTTACAGATCACATCGATATCTTACACTGACAGATAACAATTAAAATTGCAACCGCACGTAAAATGATAGTAAAAATAAAAGAAGTCCATGACAGCTCGACGTGTATGCTTCCAGGCTCGCTGTCCACAGATAATCGCTATAATATTTTCAAAATACTTCTAAGTATTATCCATATACTGTAGATATATATAAGAAAACTCTTAAGGGATTAGAAGCGGTGACAGATTCTGTATCACAATAGGCCAGGCTTACCTTCCATTGATTTATGATACGCGAATAAAGCATCCCTGACTATAATGATACGAAGTGCTAGTCATCGATGTAGATGTACAGTGATTTAAAACAACAATTACCACCACCAACACCAACGTTGGGATCTAAGGTGTTATGTCCCTTGTGCCTATACACTCACTCACCTTCAAACCGGAACACAAAAAAACGTGCTGCTGTGTCGTGGTAGAACCTCTGATAAATGGGTGCTACTTACCTACCACCAATTACCACAATTAAATTTATTTTATTTATTTATTTAATTAAATATACATTTTTATTTCGGCCACGGCGGCAAATCTCAAGAGAGATTAGCCAACTGCGCAGGAGATATTATAGTGCACAAGTGTGTGCGCAAACACAGGTGCACTCTCTATTCCCTATCTCTCATAATCCGATGGGACGGCAATCCGACACGACCGGAAAGAGTTCAGGCGCAGGACCAACGGCTTAACGTGCTTTCCGAGGCACGGGAGTGTACACACTTCTAACTTCCAGACTCCGACCCAATAACTATTTATTGGCCCGACTTGGGAATTGAACCCAGGACCACCGGGTCTGCGGCCTTATATCTAGCCACTAGACCAACGAGGCAGTCAATTAAATATTGAACAAGGAACAGGAACAAAGATGCTAATTAATGTTAATGTGCTGACACAAATACGTATCGACGCTTGCACACATTTTATTATTATTAGTTATGTTTTTGAAAGCGAAGCAGAGTAAATAACATATAAATGTATATGTCGTGAATGCATTAGCTGGTTGGCATTGTTAACCACCGCACAATGGGGTACTGAATCAAACCACATAGTTGGGAGTTAAAAATATTGCAATATTCCACATAGGTTATTATGTATATCGCTGACGGAGTAGGGCTGTGAATGCGGATAGAATTTATGTTATTGTAATTAATTAATCATATATATTAATAATAATAATAATATCCTGGGACATTATTCACACAAGGCCATCTGATCCCAAACTAAGCAGAGCTTGTACTATGGAAACCAGACAACTGATATACTTACATAGACTACTTTTCTTTTGTAAAAAATACTTATATAGATAATTACACCCAGACTCGGGAAAAACAAACATGTTCATGCACACAAATGTCTGTCCTGGGTGGGAATCGAACCCACGACCTGTGGCGTGAAAGGCAAGTATCTTACCAACCACACCACCAGGCTAGCCATATATATTACTGTGTACATAATAATTTTACTTGGTGATAGAGCTTTGTACAAGCTCGTCTAGGTAGGTACCACCCACTCATCAGATATTCTACCGCAAAACAGCAGTACTCGGTATTGTTGTGTTCTGGTTTGAAGGGCGAGTGGGCCAGTGTAATTACAGGCACAAGGGACATAACATCTTAGTTCCCAAGGTTGGTGGCGCATTGGCGATGTAAGCGATGGTTAACATCTCTTACGATGCCAATGTCTATGTTTTGGTGACCACTTACCATCAGGTGGCAAAGTTAAGAAAAGTAAAATGAAATAGTAAAGAATATAATTGACAATCCTGAATGCGTAGGCGACACACGACAGGCTTTGCCTCCTTGAATGGAATCTTTGTATCATGTGTGGCGCTGTCGTTTGAATTATAGAACGTCCGTGTAATGTTATAATTGTGAAAGATTTCAAGGCGATAGATATCAGGACATTGATTTTTTTTCCAACGTTACTTTGGACAATACTTCGTTTGCGATATTATTGATATTGCTTTATTAGTTTTGAAATAAAATCTTGGAAGAAATTGAATAATAGTTATAATTATAAAATGCATTGTTTGCAAATACTTATAAAAAAATTGTTACGCGATTTTTAAAGATTTGTTTATGTTGACGGTACATTGAAAGTGAATGAATTAGTTTATTCATACGTCATACAACGACAGAGTATATGAGCTAAAGTGACCTTATCATTTACTAGAATATTTGCTAGTCACTCGGTGGTAGAGCTTTGTGCAAGCTCGTCTGGGTAGGTACCACCCCCTCATTAGATATCCTACCGCAAAACAGCAGTACTTTGTGTTGTTGTGTTCTGGTTTGAAGGGTGAGTGAGCCAGTGTAATAACAGGCACAAGGGACATAACATCTTAGTTCCCAAGGTTGGTGGCGCAGTGGTGATGTTGTTTTTTTCTTAAGAAATGTACAAACCACTGTCTATGGTCGTTGGTGACCATTTACTATCAGGTGGCCCATAAGCTCGACCCCTAACCTACACTATAAAAAAATAAAAAAATAGTCACATTACTATTAAAAATAACCCAAGCCAACAAACAAGGCAAGCTAAATAAAGGTGAGAACGTTCGACTTTTATTCGATCTTAAGCAAAGATTTTAGACGTTAAGTCTCCAGCAACCGATCACGTACTTAATCGTTGATAATTCATTCCGCACTTGTCAGTGAAGGATTAAATCGTGAGGAACCTACATGTCTCTGATGATATTCTGCCTTATGTGTATACATCCTGCATTAAAGAAGCGTGGTGGAATACTCTCCAAGGCTTCTCCATTAATGATAATGAGGCCTTAACTCAGGCAAACATTTAAGATGTCTCTTTATAACAACATTTAGTCACCATGTTATTAACAATACTTTCATTAAACATGTATATTATTAATTCGTGTAATTTTAATTTTTAAGTTATTATTTCTACATACATATTATGTTCATTGTAATATAAGTTTGATTAAGGCTATAATTATGTTTCAACACCTGGTACATAAGTACAATGTTATTAACATACATTGAAATAAATTGCTAATGTTGACGTAACTTAACACTATGTGTGGGTACAATTAATAATAATTAATTTATTAATAAATTATGTAAATTGATATCAGTAAGGTGTTAGAATTGTTTTAAAAAAGAAGTAACGTGTTTAATATTAACGAGATGATATAGCGAATAAATGGAAATGCTTTCTGGAACATATATTAACATTATGTAAAAAATATATAATTTTATAGATAATAGCCCTAGAGAGATTAGCCAACTGCGCAGGAGATATTATGGTGCACAAGTGTGTGGGCAAACACAGGTGCACTCTCTTTTCCTTAAGTCTCATAATCCGATGGGACGGCAATCCGACACGACCAGAAAGAGTTTAGGCGACCGACGGCTTAACGTGCTTCCAGACTCCGGGCTGCTACTGAGAATTTTCTGACAGAAAAACCCAATAACTATTTATTGGCCCGACCTGGGAATTGAACCCAGGACCACCGGGTCTGCGGCCTTATATCTAGCGACTAGACCAACGAGGCAGTCAGAGGCAGAGGCATAGATAATATATAACGGGACATCGGGAAGCCGGGCTCGAATCTAATAGCTGATTCGTGAATTCGTTAGTACGGGAATCCATGGTGGGCGTTATACTTTAGGAAACGTTAAAATAAGTGGACAGCAATGTTGACTTTTGTTATAATTTTAATTATACAAACACTTATTACTTGTACTATTAGGGATTACACTAATAATTAGCGATTTAGAGCCAATGGGTTTGCGAATGATCACCACGTACAACCGCTGTCAACAAGTCCATAATTGACATGACGTTCGCCGTGACAAACACAACTTCATTCGGTGTAATACGCTCTAATAAACTGAACAGAATAATTTACCAACGATAAAAATTAACAAAATTAATTATAACACTCAAAATTAACTGATTTTCATTATTTAATATTGTCTCGCGCCGTTATATATATTATTATTAGATAGATTTTCCATACATGAACAATAATTCAATAGTATTTAATTATTTATCTAATTGAATTATCAAAAAAGCTACTATTCAGTTTCTTGGCTGGTTACATTCAATCTATCTCTACTCGGTGGTAGAGCTTTGTGCAAGCTCGTCTGGGTAGGTACCACCCACTCATCAGAAATTCTACCGCAAAACAACAGTACTTTGTATTGTTCCGGTTCGAAGGGTGAGTGAGCCAGTGTAATTACAGGCACAAGGTTGGCGGCGCATTGGCGATGTAAGCGATGGCATTTCTTACAATGCCATTTTCTATAGGCGGTGGTGACCACGTCTTACCATTAGGTGGCCCAAATGCTCGTCCTCCTTCCTATACAATAAAAAAAAAAAGAAATCCTAACAAATGACGATTATATTTTTATTATATAACACAAAAAAGAATGAGAAAGGAGTATTATTTTGAAGCTTGCATTCACTCATTATGGGAAATAGAAAATAAGTTATCTTAGAGAGATGAGTAATTATAGTTTTATAGCTAGAAAAATGTGATTACTTCGTTATTTAAAATCACCGAGCCTCTTCACAGCAAAACAGATCAGCTTCTATTCAAAAGCTCTCCTTATCCAGAACACAAATCGAAGTAATTTATCATGCCATCATTTCAAATAGCCTAAAAAAAAATTAACACTTAAGAGTACAATTATATGAAACAGGAAAGAACGACCAATTTCCTTTCCCTGGACCCCTTTGTGACATTAACTGCATCATATTTACCATACAATGAACCGTCGAATTGATCTGATCATCTCAGCTTGTACCTGAGAGTAGCGCAGACACAAGACAATACTTGAATTGGAAATTATTATGCGCCACGCCAACACTATTTTAATATATTCGATTGTGTTTATGTATTTGATAGTTGACAATAATATTGCATTACAAACATAATAATTTTTAGCCTAAGGTATAGTCTTAATTTGACTTGAATTATAACTAAATCATCATTATCATCACCCTGTCCACAGTGCATTAAAGCTCAGGGTCTACCATCTTTTTCAAGTCATCGGTCCACCTGGCTGGTACACTCTACTTTTATATTTATATGATTCATTATCATTAATAAATGAGTCACCATTTAGTGAGCAAAAAGCTTCATGCTTATGATAACTAAATATATAAAGACATACATTGACGCTTTAATTGTTACATACATTAAAAATTAAAATTGCAAATATAATTGAGTCAATTAAAATGCAAGACAAATTTGTTTCGAGACAGTCGGGACGAGTGTCTGCGTTGCATCTAAGATATATCGTTATCATTTGCATATGTTAACGCGTGTAAATTTGGTGGGACGAGCCAGCATTGTCTTGATGGGTGAGATGACTCAACTTTAGCATATTTTTATCTTGAGTTACTTAAAGAATTAATACTACTTTGATTGGTATTTCTAAGACATACATAATATATAATTATCATATATAACATAAGACCTTAGTTCCCATAGTTCACAAGGGACATAAAACAAAATCATAAATAATATTAATAAAGATCGTTTAATTTGCACAACGTTCCCATAGTTCCCATATTTCACAAGGGACATAACATCTTAGTTCACAAGGTTGTTGGCGAATTGGCGATGATTTTTTTTAAGGAACCATCAGGTGACCCTTCTGCTCATCCGCCTACCTATGTAATAAAACAAAATCATATATAATATTAAATTAAAGATCGTTTAATTTGATCAACTAGCCAGGTAGGATTATCAAAGAATTCCAATTAAATCCAAGTTTTTGAAATAAAGATTGAATAGAAAATTTAATAGAAAGCTGTTCATCAACAGACTGATGATAGATCCAGAATATGTTGGAATAAATGTTGGATTAATGAGATAAAAATAAAAAAATTATAACTCTTACTTAGAGTTCCTATATTTAACTAATCGTTTTTAATTTACGTACTGTTATATATTTTATATAAGATATTTATCACATTAGCTCAATTTTAAAACTTATGAAGCGTTTCTTATTAATACGCCTCGTAGATTATGCCATCGTAAGTAAATTAAGCAGCACGAGTATTTGAAAAAACGGAAAATAATATGTCAATTAATTTCTTGGGCTTTCAAGGCCTGTTACTAGAAGTTATTAGTGTAACTTACTTCTTTCATTACTCATGAACTAATACGAATATAATAGTAACAATTATCGTAAAATCGATTCGTGACTGTATCGTTAATGCATCGAGTTGCTTGTGAACATTGATTAATTTAAATAATATGAGATTAACACGTCTTGATACTTTAATATGATAATAATCTTATTATCTCTATTATATTGACTGCCTTGTTGGTCAGAGGTCCTGCGTTCAATTCCCAGATCGGGCCAATAAAAAGTTATTAAATTTGGAAGTGACTTCACTCCCGTGCCTCGGAACTCTTTCCCGTCCGTGTCTATCGGATTATGAGAGATAGAGAATAGAGAGTACACCTGTATTTGCGTACAGATTTGTGCACTATAGTGCATATTATAATATCTCCTGCGCAATGGGCTAATCTCTCTTAAGATTGGCTGCCGTAGCCGAAATCGGTCAGGAAGAGATTAATCTCAATAAAGTGAAATATTTCAAATCTCAGTTTTGTATAATGTAAACGATACTTTAATTTTTAATACTAAATTAAATTTTATAACAAAAGTGCTTTTTACGCTTTCATTTTAACTACTCAACCGTTCGTCATGAACATCCACATTGTTGGGAGGACAGCAAAGGAAACCTTACCAAACACACCCTATCTCACGCTGGTGAAACCGTAGGCGATACAATTGTAGTTTAAGAATATTAAATTAGATTAAAGGTAATATAAGGTAATAATCACTTTTGTTTCAGCAATATCTCATGAAGATATTCATATTAGAATTGTTGTAATTTTTACCAAAAGTATAAATGTCTGTACATAGACATAATTATATAGTATTTTCCAAAATAATTCAAGTTCAGTTTAAATGTAAAAAATACATTTTTTTATAGATTTATTTGATATATTTTAGAATTTAAGTTTCGGTTCACAAAAATCAGGCACATCAATTGTAAATGCTGCTTAGCATTTAGTTAAACACTTTTGTCTCTTTCTGTCATTATTGATTTCACATTCGAAAGAAGAAGACAGCAATGTTCAACTAATCATCCTCTTTACAACTTTTATGAGTAAAATCCGTTAGTATTTAAAGCATTGACCGCCTCAGGGGGTTATTTAGTAACTTGTGCTAAGGATTGTCTTTAAGAAATATAAACAGTTACTAATAATATGAATATATACTGGTGATTGGATTTCCATTTAATACTCGGTAGTAGAGCTTTGTGCAAGCTCGTCTGGGTAGGTACCACCCATTCATCAGATATTCTACCGCAAAACAGCAGTACTTGGTATTGTTGTGTTCTGGTTTGAAGGGCGAGTGAGCCAGTGTAATTACAGGCACAAGGGACATAACATCTTAGTTCCCAAGGTTGATGGCGCATTGGCAATGTAAGCGATGGTTAACATTTCTTACAATGCCATTGCCTATGGGCGTTGGTGACCACTAACTATCGGGTGGCCCATATGCTCGTCGGCCTACCTATACAATAAATATATATATAATAAGATATGTCCCTTCTTATGTAGACAGACCAAGATTCCTTCAAACTGTTAAATTACTAGAGTAGTAATTGTTGTTTAGCGATCGATTAGTGAATATACATGCTTACTTGCTTAGACAATTAAAGCTAAAAAAGTATGGAAGATGAATCATAAATAATTAATTAATTTAAAATTGATTCTAAAAATAAATCTAATCCTTGGATATAATCAAAGTCACAAAGGCCTCAATTATCGGTCATCGCTCCAGCAATCATTCGTTATAAAACTAATTGTGTACATATATCCTGCCGATCGCGATATTTCATGCCTTGCATACTATTAAAATCGAATTATATGTTCGCTGTAGACATGCGACACGATTGTCTTAAGGCACGTTTTATTGACTATTATAAACTGTTGTATCGCAACTGTATTAAGATTAAAATAAATGTTTGCTTTTTTTTCGTTCTTGATAGAAGAATCTTCGTTCTGAATAGCTAAATATGATTACACAAGCTTATAAAATTACGATTCAAAATTACATACATACATAAATACTACTTGAATAAAACATATTAAAATTATAAATGCAATCTCGTGGTCAAACCCTAGGTCCAGTCAATAACAGTAATTGAGTTATTTTGAGAAGGAATTCATATAAAACAACGACACGAAGTAATTATTTTGATATATCATTAAAAATAAAATGTTATTTATTAATAAAAAAAATATTTTAATCGTCTAATGTCTGCATGTCTCCTCACTGACCACTAAAGAACGATCTTACTAGATTTCCTTTTCCGTTTTGATACTATAAATAGAAAGAGTAATATTGCCATATTTATCTTAAACTTATATGGAAATTTTCATCGGAATCAGTACATCAATTCCGATTAGTAATTCAAAACTGAAGAGCAGTTTCTGAGGAATCACGACACAAATTAGAGATTCCTCAGAAATTTCTCGGTAGGCATGTTCACTATTGATTTTTTATTGTCATTTTAGATTAACATTAACATTCTTGCTACCATTCCACGCGGTATAGTATTGTATAGTAAATATTTTTAATTTTTATTTGTATTTATTTAATGTTTTAATGTAATTATTTAAATTAATTAGTTACATTATGTTTATCATCATCGTTCAATAAACTGTCAAATTCTAATGCATCTAAAATGCTTACAAGCAGCATCACAGACAGCATCATCGTATCTGTCGCCGTTATTTCACCTCCAATTGTAATATTGTGTTTTATAATACTACAAATTGAAAACATTTTAAATTAAAACCAAAACCTACCTTCACGGTAGGTCGAGAATTACACCATCAATTTTTTTTTATAGCATTCGTTGGCGGTCTACCATATGGGCCACCTGAAGGTAAGTGGTCACCAACGCCCATAGACATTGGCAGTGTAAGAAATGTTGACCATCGCTTACATTGCCAATGCGCCACCAACCTTGGGAACTAAGATGTTATGTCCCTTGTGCCTGTAATTACACTGGCTCACTCACCCTTCAAACCGGAACACAACAGTACCAAGTACTGCTGTTTTGCGGTAGAATATCTGATGAGTGGGTGGTACCTACCCAGACGAGCTTGCACAAAGCTGTACCACCAAGTAAATCATTTATTTTACATATATGGGTTTGAAAACTTACCGTCTCATATGAAAATATGCAATATATATGTTTCGTGTTTTTTATTAAATGCAATTATTTAGGTCAATAATTTTCAAAGTGAAATAATACTAATATTATCATCAAATATTTCAGTGGTTTCTTCATTAGTGTAGTGGCTAGTTCGTTTAAATCCAAGGCAGCAAATAATTATTATGTTTATGTGTTAAGGAATAATTTTATCAGCAGCCGAATTTAGTTAATCATGTTTTTGTATTTGTACAATCTTTATTCTGTGGTTGAGATTGTGTCTGTCTCCGGTCGAGTTGTACTCTCTGGTAATGAGATTAAGGGAATGAGGAGTGTGCCAGTGTTAGGGCATATGATTTTCCTGTAATGAGGGATTACAGGTAAGCCATATTTCATTAGATTTATAGATTGCATATTAGCTTTATTTTATTTGCTTAAGCTTACAATTTAAAAATATTATAAATAATTGTTATTTTTATAGTGAAATATAAAATAGGCAATTTAAATACAATAATAATCACATATATAATTTATTTATAAGCTACATTTCATTATTAAGTTATATAATAAAAAAAATATTTGTAATTTTTGAGGTTTAGGAATCGTGTAAGCGTGTGCGCATTGAAACCATCAACGCCATCTATGAATGAATAGCGTAAAGTGTACATGAAATTTAAATTAGGAAAGCGAAACGCAAAGACGCATTATATGATATATTATTATTGTTGATATTTTTTATTTACACAAAAAGTATTATTTTTGGAATTAAAACGTAAATTATCTTAATTTTACTTAAACAAATTGAAATTTTTTTTTAAAAAATATTCGACAATATTGAATTTAATTTTTCCTTTAACATAAATTTAAACAAGTATTCTATATAAAATAATATTTCTTTTGTGTATTTTAAATGTTCTTGATAATCACTTTATATTATGTTTTGTTATGTAAGATAACAATTACATAACAAAGGTTGTGTCTTGTGTAACATGTAACATTACCAAAGATCTATCGATCCTTAGATCGAAACCCATCAGCCTTGATTGTAATTATACCCTCCATGCACATTTAATTACAGGCAGGTGGTTGCAATCTCTACCACAAGTCAGTTGAAATTTAAATTATTTACAGGTTTCGCCTTGAAGTCGTAGGTGCCTAGTTGCAGAATGAGGTTCTCAAACATGTCCCTAAGCTTCAATCGAGATACCATCCACAGTTTAAGTGTCACTGACATTATGAAGGATCACGTAGAGTCGTGTGAGTCATTGCTATAAAACATTTTTGAATATTTGTTGCTCCCACGTCCGAAGTAATAAAGATAATTTTAATACAAAGCCCGCAGCACGCGCTGTAATCGCAAAGTCGAATTCATGACGAGATAAAAATCGTGCGCGAGCGCAGAACGAGTTCTTTTCATTATCAGATCGATTGTGTGGGCGTGGTCGGCCCATCTGTTCGGCTATCTCTTTCACACCCACCCGCTTGGTATCTACACAGTGAGTTAGAGGAAGACAGCGATATTTCACGCTCGATCGATTCGATTGATGGTTCTCCTATGGAACGTACATGTTTTCCTGGAAGGCTTAAAACGTTGACAACTAGTTCTGAAATGATGCGTTGAGTTATGCAAAATATTAACTTTTATACGAATATCGTTTTAAACAGCGACAAGGAGTTATTATAGGCTTCTGTTTGTGTTAATAGCAGATTTCCCACATCTGCGGTAAGTTCTAGCAATTATACAGTATTATCTATATGGAAATCAAAGACACCATACTTAACACATACTTAGTTTTATAAGGACATAACTCATAACCTTATAAGGTAGAATTAAAGGCATTACAGCTTAAAGGTTAAATGTCTTAATGTCAGGATAGGATTTGTTAAGATAGTGTAATGGTACGAGAATATTCTAAAAATGTAGAAATTACGTGGCTGAGACTGGACTATGATGGAAGGATTTTTTAGAGTTGGGAGGAACGAATTTGAACGTGAAGCTTTCTAAGCAACGGCACTGTTTAATTTGCAATTGTTATAATAGTTGATCCTTGCAAATTAGTTACACAAGAGCCTGAACGTCTAGTCTGGGGAGATCAAATAAACTATACTTAAAAAAACAATATATATATTTAATTTATAATTGGTAGGCTGAAAAATGCTCAACGCGATGATAAGTGACATATAGGCATTTTGAATCTAAGAATATAAACTATTTACAAACACATTAACACCTTTGAAGTTTAGTCACCAATTGGATCTAGTTGTATTTCCCTGTTGCTTGTAATTCCACTGGATCACTCAATCTTCAAACTGAAATAAAATAACTTCGATTAATTTATGTGTATATGGTATATAAACAGTAGAGATTGGACTAAACCCTAGCACTTGATTAGTCAATGATTAGTTAATTAATAAATTACGAAGGATATTCCTCTTTCTTCATTGGTTTAGTGGCTAGAAATAACGCCGTAGTACCCGAGTTTCTAGGTTCAAACCCTAGGTCTGGCTGATAAAAAGTTATTGGGTTACACAGTCGAAAAATTCACAGCACCAGCCTGGAGTGAGAGATGGAAGTGTAGTGATTGGAAACGTACGCTTCCGGGGCTAGTCACGTAAAGCCTTGGGCCTGAACTATTTCGGGTCCTGCTAGGTTTGTCCCATCGGATTATGAGTGTGGGAATATAGAGTGCATACACACTGTCCTAAAATACGTCCTGCGTAGCTGGTCTTCCTTGTGAGGACATCATCATATAATGTTCTTTATTTTTAGCTGGAAGATTACCCAATTAAGAAATTATCAATATTAAAAGTATGTATTATTGTTGTTGAACTTCATAATTTTGATTTAGTTTGTGTTTATAAGGTATTTCATACTCAATAATATGAGGAAACCTTTGTGTCAGAATTTCTTCTGACACATACCTTCGGACCAGCATTGATACCATCGGGATGGGATAAGATAACCTTCTCTTGGTTAGGAAGGAAAAGTTTACCCAGCAGTAAAACATTTACGGGCTAATATATAACATTTTGTGAAATTATAATTAATATGCTTTTCGAAACAAAAATTGAACCGTCACCAATAATTTACATGGAACATTAACATTTTTCGAACAGCCATTCCTTATCTATAACCATTAGAAATGGGCCATTGAGAAGATTAGTTCCTCTTTGATTTTCGTTCTGAAAATATCTCAATGTTTTAGTTGTAATTTTTATCGCTCACATCCCCGAAGTTGAGATTAATGATCCGACGCGTCTAGTCATACGGTTCCACCGAATGCCGTAAAAACTGCGCGCAATTCGGGTTTTTATCAGAACATAAGAATTGTTGGATGTGGTATAAGATATTAGTTTAGTTATTAAGGCTATGAATACTATATATATATAATAGATGAATGTAAGAGATAAGGCCGCCTATATACTATTTGTACTTTTATATGTTTGTAAATTGTGTCCAATATAGGTTGAATAAATAATTAAATAAAATACTTTATTCAAATTTTTTTCTTACTAGATAGGTAGGCGGACGGGCATGTGGGCCACTTGATGTTAACTGGTCACCAACACCCAACAGACGTTGGTATTTTAAGAGATGTTAATCATCGCTTACATCGCCAATGTGTCACCAACCTTGGGAACTAAGATGTTAAGTCCCTTGTGCCTGTAATTAAACTGGCTCACTCACCCTTCAAACCGGAACATAATAATGGCAGGTACTGCTGTTTTGCGGTAGAATATCTGATGAGTGGATAGTAGCATGGCTGGTACCTACCCAGGCGAGTTTGCACAAAGCTTTACCACCGAGTAAACACTACTAGAAGCTTTATAAAAACATTTTAAAACATGAAATTAAATTTTTACTACGATTTTTTAAAATTGTTTATGTTGACGGTACATTGAAAGTGTATGAATTAGTTTATTTATACTTCATACAACGACAGTGTCTATGAGCAAAAGTGACCTTATCATTAACTAGAATATTTGCTAGTCACTCGGTGGTAGAGCTTTGTGCAAGCTCGTCTGGGTAGGTACCACCCTCTCATCAGATATTCTACCGCTAAACAGCAATACTTAGTATTGATACGTTCCAGTTTCAAGGATGAGTGAGCGAGTGTAACTACAGGCACAAGGGCCATTCCCAAGGTTGGTGGCGCATTGGCGATGTATGAAATGGTTAATATTTCTTACATCGCCAGTCTTTGGACGATGGTGACCACTTAAAAATCCGATCAAATGATAATATTCGACCAATCAGAATCAAACGAGTGCTTTTAAAACCTTATATTCTCGACAGATATAATTAAACTCTTAATTAAATAATTTTTATTACAAAATTAAAATGTATAATCGATTCGAAATGATCCTATAAGAAATGATTAATTTTAATAATGGCTTAATTAATTCAATTGAACTTTGAATTTTGAATTCAATGTAATTTGAAATTGGAATCGAAAATTATGTCAAACCAATAGTTATATATTTTTTATTTTTTTTATTGTATAGGAAAGCGGATGAACATATAGGCCACCTGATGGTAAGTGGTCACCAAAGCCCATAGACATTGGCATTGTAAGAGATGTTAACATCGCTTACATCGCCAATGCGCCACCAACCTTGGGAACTAAGATGCTATGTCCCTTGTGCCTGTAATTACACTGGCTCACTCACCCTTCATACCGGAACACAACAATAGCAAGTACTGCTGTTTTGCGGTAGAATATCTGATGAGTGGGTGGTACCTACCCAGACGAGCTTGCACGAAGCCCTACCACCAAGTAAATCCTTAAATAGCTTAAATGCTTCGTATTAGTGATTATGTATTTGTATTCAAAATATATTATATTAATTAAATAAAACAACGATCCCATATATTATATAAGATTTTATTAATTGTAAGATTATGTATATTTGAATAATAAGTTTCATGAATATTTATTAGGTAATTGGAATTGTTCAGTAATTCAATAATAACGGTTTGTAAAGTTACTAAAGAGTTTTTATTATCATTTTATTATCATATCATACTATTCTGTTTTGAAATTAATTCATGAAATGACGTTGAGACAAAAATTTAACGAATTGTAAAATAGACGCGAATAGAGACGGCAATTGTGACTTGAAAAAAATGCTAGAAAATGGAATAAGAGTTGTTTTTTTCAATAAAACTGAATGTATCCAATACTATACAGCCAATGAGTAAAATGTATAATGAGTAAGAAGTAAAAAGACTGCCTCGTTGGTCTAGTGATTAGATATAAGGCCGCAGACCCGGTGGTCCTGGGTTCAACTACCAGGTCGGGCCAATAAATAGTTATTGGGTTTTTCTGTCAGAAAATTCTCAGTAGCAGCCCGGAGTCTGGAAGTTGGAAGTGTGTACACTCCCGTGCCTCGGAAAGCACGTTAAGCCGTTGGTCCTGCGCCTGAACTCTTTCCGGTCGTGTCGGATTGCCGTCCCATCGGATTATGAGAGCTAAGGAAAAGAGAGTGCACCTGTGTTTGCGCACACACTTGTGCACTATAATATCCTGCGCAGTTGGCTAATCTCTCTTGAGATTGGCCGCCGTGGCCGAAATCGGTCTGGAGGACCTTAAGAAGTAAAATGTCATGATGTGTCTTACAAGACGAAACAAAGATAATATATACATAAATCATATACCTACTGAAGAAATAAGTAAGTTTTTTCTTGTTAAATATTGATAATAATAATAATATATACAGTGGTGGTCGTATAATTAGAAACACTACCAACGGTCCTTGATATTATGTAAGATACTTCACCGCAAACGTTTTTATTTTGAAATTAAACAATAAATAGGACAACAATATGTTCAACGATTTATCATTTATTAGAAAAACAATATAAATCCCATTACACAAGTGCAGTTTCAATATTACATTACGGACAAACATTTAATTCAGTTTTAAGGTATGAACAATAATGATCAACTAATTAAAAACAACAAGAAAAAAGTATAAAAAATAATATTTTTTAAAGTATTAGTAATTAGTATTGTTATTTACGAAATAGCTACTATCCACAGCCTACCAATAGTTATAATTAATATTTAGTGGCGTGTCCCTTATTTTCAATAACAGCACTGCAACGACGTGGCATTGATTCAATCAATTTCATACATTTTTCTAGGGGGATTGAATTCCATGTTTCAACAAATGCTTCATATAGTTCGTATTGACTGGTGTTACGTTTGTTTGAGACTTTCTTTTTAACAATATACCAGAGATTTTCTATCGGGTTTAAATCCGGACTATTTGCTAGTCAGTCTAAAACGGAAATACGCTGTTCGCTAAGAAATCATTTGACGCTATTAGCCGTGTGTTTAGTCATGGATATTGTCATGCTGAAAGATCCAGGTTATAGGCAATTTGTGTACCGCCACCGTGCTTGACTATACTCCTTGTGTATTTATAATTAAAAGCATTGTTTACAGGGCGTCTAACATAGCGCTTTCCATCGGAATTTATCGTATTTATTTTTGTTTCATCTGAAAATAACACTTTTTTCCATTATCGTACCGTCCAATTAACATATTTTTTAGCGAATAATAATCGCTTCTCGCGGTGTTACTTAGTAAGAAGCGGTACCTATCGAGAGATTCTTCCAAACAATTTAGCTTCCACTAATCTTCGGCGTATCAGTCTTGACGAGATGTTTCTCGGGTCATCAGGCGAAAAAATTTCATTTTTAATCTGGTTGGAGCCTTTACTTGGGTTTTTTTAGCAACACGAACGATTAGCGTATCTTCTCTGGGAGAGGTTTTTCTTGGCCGAGCCTTTTTAAGAACATTTTCAACAGTTCCATGTGTTTTATAATCATCAATTGCATTAAAAACTTTCTTAACAGAACAATTTAAATGCTCAGCTATTCTTCTGTACGCCCACTTATAATCTATATGTAAATTAACAATGATTTGCGTAGTTGACGCGTCACTACTTTTATATTTGCTCATTTTGAACAAAATATAATTCAGATTAAATTTTGAATTACCGCCAAAATAATAGAAAAAGCCAAGAAAGAAATGTTATTCTCCAATTTCAAAAAAAGAACGAGATATGGATGCTTTTTTAAAATGTTTCTAATTAGGCGTCCAAGACTCATTTTGTAATTAAAAGTAAGAAATGTTTTATATTTTATGCATTTTATCAGTTTTTTATTTGAGTGGCTATATTATTGCATGATTATTAATTATTGAATGTGTATATTTTTTACGAACATTTGTACGTTGAAGTTATACTTTCTTTATTCATAAGAAATGTTTCTAATTATATAACCACCACTGTATTTTTTCTCTTGTTGTTTATTCTTTAGTAAATTAAAGCTTTCAGATTACTAAACACATTTATAATATAAACAGCGCTAAGATATTTGTATTTCTTAAATAGTTTACATAAATATGAAATTATAAAAGCAAAGGAAAGTGATTTTGGTTATATATAGAACCGAGCTTAGTGATTAGAATATCAAATCATAATAAAATATATTGGGTTCAAGCCCGGGCAAGGACAAGTTGAATTTAGTGCTTAATGTGTTTTTATTATTGATCTCGTTTTCGGTAAAGGAAGACATCGTGAGGAAACCTGCATGTGTCTTATGATTTTCTGCCAAATATGTCCGTATTAGAACAGCGTGGTGCTTTAAAACATTTTAAAACCTTTAAAACATTATCTTTGGGAGGCTTTTGCTCAGCAGTAGAACATTTAAGGGCTGTTCTTTTATTATCATAATTATCATACGAAAGCGAAAGTGAGTTCGTCTGTTTGTATGTTTGTTACCTTTTCATGATCATCCTCATATGCATACACGTTATCATGGCTACAGAAAAGGATATAGCTTAATACGCCCCCCCCCAAACACGCGGGCGAAACCGGAAAATAATATATAGACAAAAAATATCTTTCTAAGAGAATGAAATTAGATGAATTAGAGGATTCAATACCGCATCCATTTTTAAAAAAAGTGTCAACTAAGGCCGACATCCCACGCGTACCTTTAATTGCAGCCATCTTGATACGGGTGTTATATCGAGCGGCAAAATGGGTTTTTCGCGGTTCCAGCAACTTTGTACTCCGACATTATCGGATTTACCAGATACTAGTAGAAATTGTATGGCTACATGTATGAGCTTTTATGACACTTTGTGACGTTTCAACTTTGTTGGGTTATATGATTTTGGGTAACTCGTTTTGCTAAGGATTTAACCGAATTTGAGAATAGTAGTCTGTAGAGAAGAAGTGGAGACCATTTGTCACCAAATGGATCATTTGTTCTTAATGCAATTAATAATAACAAAATCTATTAAACTGATTTCTATCTTCTTTAAGATAGTTATTTTAATAAGCCAGATGGTTCATTGGGATACATGAATTACTTGGTGGTAGAGCTTTGTGCAAGCTCGTCTGGCTAGGTACCACCCACTCATCTGATATTCTACCGCAAAACAGCAGTACTTAGTATCGTTGTGTTCCGGTTTCAAGGGTGAGTGAGCCAGTGTAATTACAGGCACAAGGCACATAACATATTAACGTGGCGCATTGGCGTTGTAAGCGATGGTTAACATTTCTTACAATGCCAATGTCTATGGGCGTTGGTGAACACTTACCATCAGGTGGCCCATATGCCATAAAATAACATCTCTGAGCATACCTGAATTTTCACTAGTTTCAATTGTGTTTATAAGTCATCTTGTGTTCACCACTTACGTGAAACGTCGTGAGTATGATTGTGTTGAACGATGCGGATTGCAGCGTGGTATAAGATCCAAACCTTCACCATAAGTTCCTTCCCTCTGTTCTTCCTTATTAGGACAATGTAATTTATCATATCTCGTTTTTTTTTTCAAGTCAAAGTTTTGTATATCGTCATACTCATGTCATAGTCATTTAACATTAACGGATATACTTTTAAACTTTGTTTATCGAAATATTAGTAATGTTAAACATTGCTGTCCTCTTCTTTCGAATGTCAGATCAATAATGACAGAAAGAGTGCAAGTGTTTAAGCAAACAGTTGCTAAGCAATGTTTATAAGTAAGCTGTTGAATTTAATATAGTATGCTATATTTTAACTACATTTAATTAGTAAATAGTTATACAAGAGCTGTGATTAACAGATTAGAAAATTTAATTAACAATATATTTATAAATAACTGATCATTATGTTAAAATCTAAATTAAAAACGAAGTAATATTAATAAAAAATAATATTTAGTAAAAAAAAATATTTATCTATATTATAAAATATAAGGAAGTAGAGATCGATGTGGGAGAGGAGACCTGACGGCATAAGATAGAGTCACACCGTTCGCAGTCACGGCGTACGAGTCGGTCTTACCCCCACGGCTCCAGTAGATGTTTCACGTCAAAAAACAATATACGATTACATATCTAGTTCAATATTAAAGTTAAATAAAAACGCGTGACCAATCCGATACCAAATCCGTCGAACCCCGCAATGAAATCCAAAGGAATTCCAAATCCACAGAATGTATAGCGAGACGTATTCAGGATTAATATCGTACGGCAATTAAAACAATTTTTTTTCCACGCGACGCCTCAGGGTTCATCAGCTAGGATCATTCTCAAAAACATCAAAATAATTATATACCGTAAACGAATAATGATTGAAAGGTCTAACTTTTTTGTACAGAGTAGCTTGTATACAGACAAAGCTTTTATTATTTTGTTATAATAAGCTGTAATTTAGATATTTCGCGTTTGTGTGTTATTTTTATATAAAACTAGCTGTGCCCCGAGGCTTCACCCGCGTATAATTAATAAAAATATAATACATTATTACACACACACACATGGCTACTGGTAAAGAAATACGTACGTAACGATTTGAAATTAATTTTCATAAGACACCGTAGGGTTTACCGATCTTATATATGGCCTATCATTTGCGCCATCACATGTTCTTTGTGTGTACCAATTTTCATCAAGATTAATCAAGCCGTTCTTGAGTTATAAGAAGACATACAGACAGACAGACAGACAAAAATGAAAAAATAGTATAATGTGAATCACTGCATCATAAAACGATTATTTATCACACAATTTGGTGAGAAAAAAAATGTACAGACAGAGCCAATAGATTTATATAATAGTATAAATAATAACGTGACAAAATATAATATTAATAGTAATTTTTCAATATACTCATAATTTGATACTGTATATAGAACTACAAAATAAAATTTGGTTTATATGTTCTACTTTAAGGCGTATTACATATACAGCCAGTATGGCCGTCCTTGAGGATGACTGTCTAGTTGGATATCAACCATAGTTGTATGCGCAAGCACACTTAACCTGTCTATTCCCTTACTCTCATAATCCAACGGGATAGCGAATCTGTATGAATAAGAATTTATTTACAAAAAATCAACTCCTGAGGATATAGCTTTGTGAGCTCACAACTAAACCAACGAAAGAGTCGAATAATATAAATCGTATTTATTCACTTGTTTTCATATTTATTTCATTTCAATCGCTCCATCTAAATCTACTCTATATTTTAAATAAGAGATTGCCTGAAGCGACTCATCTGTATCGTATGTACTGGCTTGTCGAACCAACCCGAATGTCTGCTATTAAAAGGTCTTTAGGCTGCGACAACCAATATAACGATAATGAAAAACAAACTAAACTAACCCTTACGTAATCATCATAAAGTTTATTTTAACTGCAGCGGAGGAATTGCAACATATTACGCATAATTGACACAGCTATTAGCAGATAAATGCATTTATTTTCAACCTTATGCAATTGTGATAGGAACGTCGATGGTAGCATATCGATTTGTTCAACAAGCCATCTGGGTACAAATGTGTAGTTATTTGGAAAGAAAGACCGATTCGAATTAATGAATTAACCACTGGTTTTGTTCAATCGTTCTAATGAACATTCTTTTGATCGTTTTGCCTGACCGATTGGACGCTGGTTTTTATGCATATATTCTTATTCAATTATGATCATATACAGCTGATTTCCAGTGGAGAACTACTTACTAACTATACTACTTATCAAAGGTTATTACAGTAATTAAATATTTATGTATTATACTTAGTCCTGGCTTAAGTTCTCCTCTCCTTTTGCGAAATAATTTGAAGCTTTTCCACCACGATGCTGCCATCATCACATATGGCAGATATTCATCCGACACGTGCATTTTCTTACAACATTTCGGGTTTGAACCCGTATTATTTGGTTAAGATTCACTATCAGGCTCTTAAAATAAAGCTTATGAAATGACAAATGTTAAGATTTCGTTTCTGCAAATTACGACTATCATAAAAACTCTAAATTTAATCTAATCCCAAAAGACAGACCAACAAACATTATGGTGCAAATTTTAAGCCACCATCATTCTCCTAGAAATCTCTTCAAATAATCATAATCTAATAACAAATGGATACCATAGCTAAGTACCTAAAATGAACTATCAAACATTTATTTTACAATCATGCTCAAATACAGTCAACCAATTCCCGAGCAATCCCGGGGGCGCGCTTAGTGATTCAGTTTCAGATATCACACACCGATCTGTCGACAATGCACCACAGGTGGCAGTTTGGCCTTCAATGCTGTTTGGTGGTGCGTTCTAATTCATCAGACACTTGAACGTGCGAGCTATTCTCGTTCATTCATTCTCATTATCTTTTTAGTGGTGTGATTTGGATAAACAATAATGTTGGTAAATAAGCTACGAAATATTGTCACTATTAATAATATTAATGTCTTAATTACTGCGCTTATTAATGTCTTAATAAAACTGTTTAAAACTGTCTTAAACATAAGATGGAACAGTAAATTGATTTCTTTTATTTAATAGATTAAGCCTCCACAGTGAGTCATGAATTATTGATCTGAAGCTCTAGAAACTTCGGTATATGAGTTAGATTTGTTGAATTTTTATTCCAAATTTGAAATATTTTCTTTTTTAATTTATTGTCGTTCGTTGGTTGTTGTATCGTTCCTTTGGTGTGTCTATTTGATTGAATTTATTTAACTGTTAGAAATATTAACCATACGTCCAATGCGCCACCAACCTTGGAAACCAAGATGCTATGTCCCTTATGCTTGCAATTACACGAATTCACCATTAAATTAAAATACAATAAAATTATATGCTGTTTGGCGGTAGAACATATAACAATAGTCGGCTAGCCTGTCTGTAATGACTTATTTATTAACTATATATCTAAAACGACTTGAACCAGTAGGAAAATTGTCTAAGCAAGCCTTTAGTTACCTTCATCCAATCTCTCAGGGAATAGCTGGAGTTATCTGCTCCGTACTGAAATTGTTCGATTGTCTCGAAGCTCTGAAAGGTCTTCACTATTCATGATTGCTCTGCGTTTAGACAAGCGCTCGGTTTAATTTAGATTTATTTGTTGAAAGCAAAGTTTCTTGACTTAGATATTTAGTGGGATTTAAGATAAATCTAATATTATTCGTTGCAATTTAATTGTCAAATGGAAATATTGTTTCGTCAAGTAGTTTTTAAATACTTTTGAATCGTTATAACAGGATTAATTTTATTGTAAAAACTCCAACGGTTGAGCTTAAAATGTGCATATTAAAACTACAATATTTTATAAAAAATAAATATTTATCTCTAATTTATTTTCAAATCAATCGAATATATTGTATTCTAACTGCGTATTTTAATAAATATATAATATTATTGGTCATTTTACTTGGTTGTCTATAAAAGATTTTGATATTTAAATACATATATAATATAACATATGTATCTTATATTTGACAACGTAATCATTTTTTTTTAATTATATTATTAAGGTTTTGCCTCTGGTATTAAAACATCCATTCCGATTCATCGTCAGAAAAAGTACAGTTTTTGCACGAAAAGGGTTATAATACCTCAATGTCCTTTTAACCCTCGACCGCTCATAGCAAAACATCCACAAACGAAACAATCCCTGAAGAAACTTATTTTTTAAACACCCACTTAAAACAAGACAACTCGGCCGAAAAAATAAAATAATGAATGGAGTTTTAAAAAGCGAAATTATTTGGGATATTCAGCAAATGTTAACCGCTAACGACGTTGCTTAATATTTGAAATATAAAATACGTTTAAAAAACCTCTTTTGTCGGCCGAGGCGGGTCCCGGTAACTTTTTTTTAAACTGCGGTCCGTTTGTAAGGGTAAAGGGAAAAATGCTCGTCCCCCCGCACCCCGCGGAAAAGTTTTTTGCGGTAAGAAAAGGTTGCTTTGTGCCGTGTTTATCTGATTTTTTTTTTGTAGCGAAGTTATGATCAATGTCGCCGTGTAAATGTTTGAGCGAAAAATTAGACATTTTTATTTTAAGACGAGATTTTGACCGTGGCTCCGCATGCATTTATTTTATATTGACAAATCACATGTTATAAATAAGATAATGGAATTACGACATAAAGCCTAAGAAATTTAATCATTTGTGCATTAAAAATTTCACAATACAAAACGTTAAAGGCTTATTACACAATATAATAATAAAGATAAAAATCATAGAGTTCTTATTATTTGATCACAATACTAGAATATAAACTTAAATGTCTATAGTTACCTGAGTATTTCATTTGAGAAAAAGAGTGATTACTAAATTTTTGTGGTAGCTTAATTATCATTCAATTGCCTGTTATCATTCACATGAACAAAGTGTTTATAAAAGATTACTTAATGAAAAAAAAGATTTTGGAACATTATAGACAGTTATGATATTTTACTAAAAAAATTCGAAATATAATGCAGATTGCTCAAATTATTGGATTGCGGTAAGATTTTATTAAAATACACATTAACTAAGATGTCGTGGTATGGGTTATAATATTTTAAAAAGTATGATACATTCAAGAAATTTGAAGTTTCCTCAGGATTTTTACTATCGAGTACGAGGTTAACACAAATTGTGAACTTAACAAAGTCAAGGCTGCAAACCGCGACCTACGATAAGGCAGTACTCGGAGCCAATCGAAATTTGAGTTTAAATACGGTCGTATATGCTCTTATATATAAATGAACGTTATGTACAATAAAGCTATTTATTGGAATTGTATTTTAATGTTAAAATGTAGAATGAAATAATGAAATATAAAAACCAAAATAAAAAATGCCTTCAAATGAAAATATATCAATTTCCAATACCAATAAAATCATCAAAGTCTTATAAGCAAAATAAGTTATGCGTGAACATGTATATAATACTTGGTGGTAGAGCTTTGTGCAAGCTCGTCTGGGTAGGTACCACCCACTCATCATATATTCTACCGCAAAACAGCAGTACTTGTTATTGTTGTGTTCCGGTTTGAAGGGTGAGTGAGCCAGTGTAATTACAGGCACAAGGGACGTAACATCTTAATTCCCAAAGTTGGTGGCGCATTGGCGATGTAAGCGATGGTTAACATTTCTTACAATACCATTGTTTATGGGCGTTGGTGACCACTTACCATCAGGTGGCCCATACGCTCGTCCGCCTTCTTATACAATAAAAAAAAAAAAAAAAAAATATAATAAATATATATGAAATTATTTATACTTCTAATTCAAAATCTTCAATAGAAATATTAGACTAGTTTAGTAATATGTTATAATATGTAAGAGATTTTTTCACGCTATATGGTCCTAGATTGACTGGTTAGTGTCTTCAACAGGGTTGCGGGTTCTATTCCCGACCCGAGTCTGGGTGTATTATCTATAAGAAATATATTTGAAGGCTTTTTTATTGGTTTAGACTGCGAACGCCAATAGAGATCCCAGTCGTCATGATTTTTCAAGACATCTTCATCAATAACCGTCATATTTCAGCGAATTTGCACAAAACACATGTATCACTCCGTTGGCGTAGTTTTCGAGTTTATCGCATTCAGACAGACAGCGGCGGAGAGAGTTTGTTTTATAATATTATGTAGCGATAGCAAAATAAATAAATAATTCCGATATTTTATATGGAGTTGTGAGAATAATTGCGGACGAAAGTCAGTTAATATTCTTATCATTTCTATTCCAACACGAATAGAGTTATCCTCCTTCAATGCTGCTCCTAATCGGATAATTATTCAACGAAACGTTAGGTTGATCACACACTGAGCTTGAATAATAATTAAACAAAATTATTATATATGTATTTAAAGGATTTTATTTATTTATTTTATTAATTGTAAATTATAAAACACATTTTGAAGTATTTAAATAAATAATTGGAGCTTTTATGTTTGTATTGATGTATTTTTAATGGTTAATTAAGCCTTATATACACAGGGACAATCGTAGCCCATTTGGAGACAGTATTAGGAATAGTTAACAATATTTTTTTGTACGAGCTAATCTCAGGACGCATCAGTCGGATTCGAAAAAAAAAAAAAATTACGAAGAGTTTTATATGACTCACAGTGGTGGAGCAATAATGCCAGCGTATGAGCGCGAAACAACTAGTGAAATAATTTACTGGAGCTTTTAAAGTATTTTTATTTACTTTTGAGTATAAATATTGTAACCTCAAAATATTTCCAGTGTACTCCCAACCTAAGCCAGTTGTATTACAACGCACAGCGACCAGTAACCAGGCCGCACAATGGACCACCCTAATTTGAATATCTTACTGCAAACCACTGGACAAAAATATGAGCAATAAACATTGTGTCGTCAATTCCATCATGGTTGCCACTGTTTATACCTCAAGCATCTAGAACTGTATGAATAAACCCGAAACGAATGCGAGAACACGATCATAAAACATAAGAAAGTGATATGCGACATTAATCGTTAAAATTATAACATTTAAAGAACACAAGTGTCAAAATAGTCTGAGATACGAAATGATTTCTTACATAATATCACAGCTGACTCAAAATATGACAAAACAAGTATATATATAAAAGTGTTCCTCAGTAACTTTAGGGAATTTAATGGCAATTTTCAATAAAAAAGACTTTTAAGGGAAAGGTGCTTATTTATCTAAATAGCTTCAATGTGGGTTGGCGTATACACACATTTTTATCCGACACATAAAGATTAATTTAACTTAGCACGACGTGAATTACAAAACAGGCAAGCAGATTCGAATGTCAAACACGCTAGTTAATCTCAAACGCTAGTCAATGGGCAGTCCTATATTACAGGCGATTGATTCGACATGGGATCACTAAGATTATCAATAATAAGGTTATTAACATTTGCATCTGCAGTTTAATAATTCATTCATAACCCTGACATTTGGCAACTTTGTCGGACTTCTGAAAAATGGAATACTTTACCAACACACGTGTTCCCCTCTTCTAACCTGGGTTCCATCAAACGAGGCGTGAAGAGGCATCTTGCGGGCCGGCAAGGCGGGGCGGTTAGTGCAGATCATTCTTACCGACTCTACCGGCCGACGCGACCCACTTGGACTCTACTACCATTTACCATCAGGTGGAGTAAAGTCATTTGTCCTGTCATTCAAAGACAAATTCACCAAAACGACCTTCAATTAAGTCGACTGAGTCAATGAAGAAGTCATTGACTCAGTCGACTTATTCGTTGTGAGTATTGAGTCGATTAGACGTTGTAGTCAGCAAGACTACAACGTCTAATGTACGTAACGTATAATTACTAATCACATTTTAACCAATAGTAAAACAGTATCTTGATAATTCGAATTTTGAATATAATTTTCATTTATATCGGCAGCCCTGTGACGAATATAGTTAACAATACGATGGAGACAAATATGAAAATAAGTCCTGCGCGTATCGGCATTGTACAACTCATTTGCCTACCGTTGAGCTTACAGTGAACATCGCAAGTTGTACATAAACAATAAAGGTATAAAGTTAATTAAATTTACTTCTGATACAGGTAGCACATGCAGGTTTACTCGCGATGTTTTCCTTCAGATCCCAGATGAATAATATACACATTAAGTGCATGAAGTTTTAGTGGTGTTTGTCAAATTTGTGCACACGAATCGAATGATCTAACTATGGCCATCAGTTCCCGACCCAACAAAGTATGAATCTGTAATGAAACTGTACCTGAATAAAGATTTATCACGAAAAATACATACATTGCCTATTGAAATCGAATGAGGAGTAGATATAAACAAATATCTCTTGTTTATTTTCTTTTATTATTTTTGTAATTGAGTCTCCGTAACTTGAATAAATAAATTATTATTATATTTATATATATAACAAACAGTTCTTGATTAATATTATATATCAACATATTATACTCAAGTTTACAGTTTATAAATAGTTTAATTTAATTTCAATTCAAAAGCTCCGATAACAACTATATTTGAAACGTATTTTTTTCGGATAATCTAAATTTCATCATGTCAATATCATGAATTACCGATTGACGAATGACAGCACAAATTTAATGTCAAAGTATTTTGTTTATCTTTCGAATGATACAATAATTATGTATTATACATATATCACAAGCGAAACTTATCATCAGCATTGTACGATCCGATCGTTATACAGTGAATTGTCTTGTAATTTTTTTTGGCTTCATCTGTTATCGGTCTGTAACTGACCACTGTAGAAACCACAGCCATAAACAGAATTATGCCACGGGACGTATTGATTTTTAATAGCCGTCTCTTATGGTAAAAGGATTAATGTTTACAAATGAAATGGTTAATCTTTTCGATCTTTTAGCGATGGGAATAAATTATTCTTTTTTTTTATGGTATAGTTTGGCGGACGAGCATATGGGCCGCCTGATGGTAAGTGGTCACCAACGCCAATAGACGTTGGCAGTGTAAGAAATGTTAACCATCGCTTACATTGCCAATGCGCTACCAACCTTGCGAACTAAGATGTTATGTCCCTTGTGCCTGTAATTACACTGGCTCACTCACCCTTCAAACCGGAACACAACAATACCAAGTACTGCTGTTATGCGGTAGAATATCTGATGAGTGGGTGGTACCTACCCAGACGAGCTTGCACAAAGCTCTATCACCAAGTATGTGATATATTGGTAATGCTAAATAACTTTATATATACTTATATAAGGAAGCTACAGCTGTTTGTTTGTTATTTGATTTCTCATTGACCATTTCTTGAGAGCAATTATCTATATACTATCATTAATGGGGAAGTAACTTAGTCTGTTATGCTTTCACGTCTAAACCACTGAACCAATTTTGATAAAATTTGGTATGAAAGAAGGCTACTTTTTTATTTACCTAATATCTGCCCTCCCCCCTCCGCCAAACGTGGACGATGTCGCGGTTGAGAACTAGTACAATACAATACAACTTCACGCATTAGCGATGGAGGAGTAACGTGTATTCCACAATTGTATATTAAACACTTGTCTATACTACTATATAAATCTATTGGCTCTGTCTGTACGTTTTTTTTCACCTAATTTTGTGATAAATAATTGTTTTATGATGCAGTGATTCACATTATATTATTTTTTTCATTTTTGTCTGTCTGTCTGTCTGTATGTCTTCTTATAACTCAAGAACGGCTTGACCAATCTTGATGAAAATTGGTACACACAAAGAACATGTGATGGCGCAAATGATAGGCCATATATAAGATCGGTAAACCCTACGGTATCTTATGAAAATTAATTACGTATTTTCATATGTGTATGTTTGTGTGTGTGTGTTTGTGTGTGTGTGTTTGTGTGCGCGCGTGTGTGTTATTATAGTAATAAAATAATTTATTTTATTTTTATTAATTATACGCGGGTGAAGCCGCGGGGCACAGCTAGTATATTATAAATCTAGATAGTGTTTTGGTCTAACTCGCTAATGTTAGGAATTTCAAGTCGGATTTAAATTGTTTTTATTTTTTTTGCGTTATATAGATAATAGTTTCATCATATTTAGCTTGTATTAATCCACTGTTGGACTAAGAACTGCTTCCTGGCACTCCAATTCTCACGATGCATTTGCTGTGTAAGAAGTGGTATCTAATAGTGTAAGGTTGGTGGCGCATTGGCGATGTAAGCGATGGTTAACTTTTCTTACAATGCCGTTGTCTATGGGCGTTGGTGACCACTTACCATCAGGTGGCCCATATTATGCACGTCCACCCACCAAGTCTACGTCTTGAAGTCAATATCTTTTATTTTAAGTTAGCATCAGCTGGCTAAATAGGCTCGACTTTTAATTAATAAATTAATCAAATCTCCAAAATATTAGTTATTCTTAAATATAGAGTAAATTTTGTACCTTATGCTTTTTTATTGAAATTATAAGAGTTCAACTCTATCAACAGTGCTATTCTTTAACAACTCATTTGTATTTAACTAATGAAACTTTAAAAATCGATTTACGTGTAAATATTAATGTTAATGTTAATTCCCGGGAGGGCAAATGACTCTACTCCACCTGGTGGTAAGTGGTAGTAGAGTCCAAACGCGACGAAGGCTACTGCAGTCAGGAAGAATGATTTGCACTAGCCGCCCCCGCCTTGCCGGTCCGCAAGATGCCTCTTCACGCCTCGTTTGAAGGAACCCCGGTCATAAGAGGATGGGAACACGTGTGCTGATAAAGAATTCCATGTTTTGGAAGGTGCGACGAAGAAAAGAGTTGCCAAATTTCTTCGTGCGCGATGGAATTGATGTCACAGTTAGGCGGTGTCATCGAGATCCAGCACGCGTAGACTTGTGAAGGAATGGGGAAGCAGGAATGAGGGAGAATAATTCCTCTGAGCACTCGCCGTGATACAGTCGATAGAAAGCGCTCAGTGCCACTATCTCTCGACGCAATTGTAAAGGCTCGAGGGTGTTGGACATTTGACATTTGACTGTAATTTTCTGTGGTGAATTTTGTGTTTGTTCTTAAGAACCTGTAGATACCTAATCAATGATATTTGGTACCTTTTAACTTAAATAAAACAATGAATGTTTGTTTTTTAGTTTACCAACGGTTACTAAGCGATCGATCATTTATACTACTCTTATAATAGTTGATGCAATTTATTATTTACAACGTTTCATTTCACGGCTAATACAGGCATTTTATAATCGACCTATCACAATTTAACGCTCTTCATCCCAAGGTTTGATCGACAGCGAATTAAAAAAAATAACAACTAAACACAGACAAGTTCAGAAATGGAATCGCCATTTTAATTATAAACAACCGACTCGTTCCTGTCAAACCGATACAATAAAACGATTGAAAAATCAAAATTCTAAAGTTATATCCACGTTTATATCAAACTCAAATTATAATTGGCTGTTCCGCTTGCAAACATTTGCTCCTTATACCTTGATTAAAATACATCAAAATTAGCCTCTAATAGTCAAATGATAGGGTGCATTATTGAATATTGTCTATGGATGTTAAGGCGCGTGCACACTGTAATATTTATAAGACGTGTATCAAAACCGAAGAGCCGCCGTCTTCCAGGCCGATGACGTTTGACGTGAATTCTGACATCCCCTTTAGCGTGTGGTGTAAGGGAGGAACTGATAATGGAAGTTAAGAATATGATTTTATCAACTTAGTATGTTTACTGAATGCTCGATGATCTTATAGATCTAATTGCGGGACGGGCAAATTACATCATTTGGTTTTTTTAAGAAATTCTTTCTTCTCTTTCCAGGCATAATATGTTACTGTTCTACGATATTACGAGAGTGAGAATAGAGATTGCACTTGTGTCTGTGCACTTGTGCACTATAAATATCGTTGTCTAATCTCCGTTAAGAATCGCTACGATGATCGAAAACAAGGGCTGAAGTACATCTTTTTACTATTTACAATAAAATAAATTGATAATTATAATCTTTCAGGGTCCTTGAAAAAAGGGTATTTAATATGTTTTTTTTTTAAAATGTTGATTATAAAATTATTTGATTACGCTTACACCACACGCGATGTATCGCAACTCGATGAGCAAATAAAACACATAAAAGATCTCGAATCGTGAGCTTTGAATAAGTTAGATCCAATATGAAAATTGTTTTACGTATATAACATTATATATTATATACATTGTTGTAATATCTTAGAAATACGGCGTCAATATACTGAAATCTTGTTATTGATAATGTGTAAAGATTAAACTTCGAAATTAATATTTATTTGTATGTATTAAATGAAAAAAATAACAAAATATTTTAGACACACATATGTAGGAATAGGAAACCCCTTACAAAATCTTTCGGCTTAGACGGTCTTTCTTGTCCAAGTCAGATAGACTTCGCCAGAGTTCCCTATTTATATAATTAAAGAGACTCTCACCACCATGGAAGTTCTTTATCTTGAACCCTCTGGAACTAATGATGATGACAAACAACTGATGAACTATAACCGATTTGACTAACTGGCCCTGTGTCATATCAGAGAAACAATGCTAAAAGCCAGTTCCGTAGATGAAAATAAAAGCGAAAAATGTCGCAAATCTTGACTAATAGTGCAATGACATTTCTTTAACACCTACACAGCCTTGCCACCGATGACAGGACTGATTGTTTTTTACGCCCAAAGAATTGGAATTGCAATTCAACTTTGATATCAATCTGACACGATTCCACACGATCATGATCGAAATAATTATGTATGGTTAATATTTTTTGAATATTATGATTATTTTTGTGCTCAATGTAAATAAATAGCATGTAAATTACCCATTTCTGTGCTTCTGGTGAAAGAAGCTATGAGCTCATTCCACGATTTTACTTAAAAGCTTAAGGAAAGTATCTTCCCACCAGTGTCTTTCTTATGAAGTTTTGAAAGACAAACTTCACTGGTCGCAAAAAAAGCAATGAATTATAAAACATAAATTAGCACACAAGAATTCAATAGTTCTTAAGCGGGCTTGAACATATAATTTTCAGTTAAGATTCAAGTGTTCCAACCACCGGGCTATCTCAATGAAAATCGTTTAGAAACACTACTTTAAAGTTCGCCTTGAAACTATACTCTATAAACAAAAAATATTTTTAACGTTTTCACTTGATAAATTAGGTAAAAACGAAGTCAAAACTGACCGCAGAACACTGTCGTGAAATGTCAGTGACATACGACATTGACTCTAATAATCATAACACGCATCAAAATAGCATAGAAACGTAAGTCGGTGTTTAATATATTTCAAATAGGTTAGAAATTGTTCAGATACTATAATTATCTTTATAATGAAGTGTATTTATGTGATTTCAAATAACTTTTATACATTATTACATTCAGATAATGGTCTTCCAGACCGATTCTAGCCACGGCGGCAAATTTGTAGAGAGATTAGCCAACTGCGCAAGAGATATCATAGTGCACAAGTTTATGCACAAACACAGGTGCACTCTCTATTCCGTAGCTGTCATCATCCGACACGACCGGAAAGAGTTCAGGCGCAGGACCAACGGCTCTACGTGCTTTCCGAGGCACGGGAGTATACACACTTCCAACTTCCAGACTTCGGGCTGTTATTGAGAATGTTCTGACAGAAAAATCCCGACCTGGGGATTGAACCCAGAACCACCGGGTGGGTCTGCTGCCTTATATCTAGCCACTAGATCAACGAGGCGGATTACATTTAGATACATATATTACAACTAATAATCTTTTATTATGTTATTGCAAGTATGCACCTGCACTTTCTATTTCTTCACATCATAATCTGATGGTAGCAAACCAACAAAACCGTTAGATCAGTATTACCAACGGCTTTGCGTGCTTTTCGAGGCACAAGAGTGTAATTTCGAGTTCACTATCATCCGGCTACTGAAAATTTTCTGAGCCCAAATCTCTGCTATCTTTTTGAGTGTAGCTCAAAATTCAAACTCGAATCTTCGATCAACAAGATGGAAACGCAGTTGACTAATGCTGCTTCTATTGGTGTTAACCATGTACCATGGCCACCATGATATAACTAGAATGATGTTCTGTGTTTCTGTATATGAAATTATCAATGTAGTCCAGACTTCTTTGAGTTTTATTGATAGTTACAAGACTCTTTTTTATAACCACAATCGGTTAATACACTACGGTATGTGGACACCGTGGCGCGTCGTTCACACATCGCCGCATAGCATACTATACTTCAACGATTCACAATAAAAAGCTAAGCTCAAATAACCCGCTGGGTAAACCTCTGTCAATCGCCTTTCAGCTGACTAGTGTAGACGCGCCTTTACAATTGACAAAGCTGAAGAGTTAAATCTCATCTTATTGCAAGGGAGGAAGAATTATATTTGAATGAATTGTTCTGTTAGTGATTCTGTTTCGATTTTTGATTCGATATATAATTTTTTTTTTAATAAAAAATATATATTTCATGCGCTATTTTTAAAGGGATAAGGTTCACGTGGTGGTTTCGATTTAAAAAATGTAAAAATGTTGTGCGGCAAAATCGATTTCATGGTTTTGATATGTTTTTTGTGCGATTGTTGACATGTTTGAGGATCGATATCAGGATAATCCCAACAATACAACAATGGAACCACTTCACATACGGGATAACAAATGTGTACATTTTTTTTCTAACCAATGGCATTTTATTGTGCTTATCTGCATTTTCTAAATTTAGTCGCTTTATTTTGTACGTTTGCTATAACGTCACAATTGAATTAATTATTGCTTATAATTTGGCAAAATAAAAAAGTATGAATAAAAATTTGGTCCTCTAAGCCGGATACCAAAAATAAAGAGTTATTATAAATAATAATAACATTAAAAATAACTGATATTTAATTTTAGATATTATAAGATAAGATTTTGGTGTCAATAAATAATTACTATTAATATTATTATATTATTTTTAATATATTAATTTAGTATAATATGTTAGTTAAACAAGAATTATGAAAATATACTATATAATAAGCTAAGATAAAAAGTCAATTATTAAAAGCGCAGCAATTTGAAATCATCATCGAGTTAACTAGTAAACAATTAATTATTAAGGTTTCGTTTACTTCGACGGCTTACGGGTTCCATTTGAAATATTATAATAAATAATACAATTAATGTAACGGAGGCATAATACAAAAAAAAAAAACACTGAATCAAAAATTTCTTTTTTCTCCACTGAATTTAATTTCAAATATTTGTTTTATGTTGTTACAATAAATATATTTATAGTATCAATCAAATAAACAATCATAATATGAACACTTCGCAGAAAATCTATTCACTATCTTGAAATCATTAATAACATTTAACTAATTTTATGTACATTTCATTAAATCAATTTAGTAATCCATTGAAAATATAATTTCATAATAAATTATGTTTGCTATAAACACATATTTAAAAAAAGATTGATTATTTTAATACAACGGCATCGACAAACTCACACCCTTCATACCGGAACAAAGTAATACTAAGTACTGTATTGTGTAAGTATTTTACTTCTACACCAAGTAAAATAGTACTTAAGTTCATAGAACTCACAAGCAACAGTGGGACTGTACACAGGTTGTTATAATTACCCTATAAATATATATTTAAATTTTCAAATATTGATATTTATTTCTCACACGCCCGTATCATATCGAATTAAATTAAAAAAAAAAAACAAAGCAAGTGAAACAACGAACAGGGTGATTGACAGCGACAGGTAAGCAGGTCGAGTCGCGAAACGTTCATACCTTGATCTAAATTAAGTGAGGGTTCCGTGTAAAAAAAATTGATCATTGATCTGCCTAAGGAAAAAAAAAACAATAAGTGTATTCATTGTATTGTAATTATGGTAATGTAACAATATTATGTATTCTTAGTAAATAGCTGTATATCATATAATAATGGTCAACAATGTGTAGGTAAGCTGACAAAATCTTACCACCGAGTTTTTTTCTTCTACACCCAAATAAAAAAAAATCAAATTAAATACATTATCATCAAAATCATCAGGCAATCGCAAACAACTGAGACCTCTCTCAAGCTGCGCCAAAGCTCTTCGATTCTTTGACCTTAGCATCGGTCCAGCCAGGTTCTTCAGGTAATCAGTTCCCCTGGATGGTGCCTTACGCTGCATTGGCCAATATAGTATTAGAACTAATACTGGTACAAAAATTAATACAATAAAATATTTTACATACAATTTGAAGTTAATATCTCATATTATAACTGAGTTTAATGATTTAATAGTTTTGTATAACAGTTTATATATAAGACACTATCGATCTTATTTATAAATCTTGTTTAGTGGGTGATTAGTAAAACAATGCGTCTTCTTCTTTCGAATGTGAAATCAATAATATAATAATGTGTTTAACAAAACAGCTGCTAAGCTGTTAATATGTAATTATCGTATCGTATGGTAGTTGTGTCACTAATATATTAATTATTTAACAATAATCTCTCAGCGGAACCCTAAAACTTCGCTTCCTTGGAACGTTTTTGTGGTTCGATACATTGTGAGTTCACAGCTGGACGTCTGATTCGGTTCTAATTTTATGAAATCCGTGGATCGATTTTTTTTTTTCTAATATTCTATAGGCGAAGATTTATATAGTTTAAAAAATAAGGTATTAAAAAAAAATGGCAGATTTTTTAAGACCTGTATAACGTGAACTTTAACAGTTAGCATGGAATGCAATAACTAAAGAAGTTAGCAGAGTCGTATTATATTCGATACTAGTTTTTGATCGTGTATTAGGGGAAGGGGGTAGGTTTGTTAAGTAAAATATGTCCTACCTTGGGGTTCAGCTTGCATCGTGTGAAATTTCATCACAATTGGTTCTGTCGTTAAGCCGCGCAATCCTCAGATAGACAAAGTTACTTTCGCATTTATGATAAAAATACTATCTTACTCACATACTATCTCATGTCTGCCTCGTTGGTCTAGTGGCTACGTAAGGCTGCAGACCCGGTGGTCCTGAGTTCAAATCTCAGGTCGGGCCAATACGATATTGTTGAGATTTTCTGGCGAAAATTTTCAGTAACAGCCCGGAGTCTGGAAGTTGGAAGTGTGTACACTCCCGTGCACACTTATGTCCTGCGCAGTTGGCAAATCTCTCTTGAGATTGGTCGCCACTATCTTATTCAAAATAATTATGTAAATAGAGAAGTATTATTTAATAAATTTTCGCTAGTTTTGTTATGCAAACTGCGATGGCTCAACTGATGGGAATGATAAATCGCGGGTAATAAATCACGTGTTGGATGATGTGTATACCTCAACTCAAAATCCGAAGGTTCGACTCAAATCTTAATTAAGTAATGAAAGTGCAGCGCCATTGTTAAAATTGACCGCTCATCAGTAATATTGAAAAATTGAATACAAATACTGAAAATGGTTTTAACAAATTGCAAATATGAATTCGAATTGTAAAATTTAACAAAACGTGTGCCCGAAGACGATGTTTCGGGAAATATATTTTGCGAAGATCGTTTACAAACGACGATTAATTTTATTTGACTTAACAAAAAAAAAAATATTGTCTTGTGCAAGCGTGATTAGGTATGATATGATTTACTCGTTACATAGATATTTTAACGACAAAAAGGACTCAAATATTTTAGTGCCGATGGTACGTCTTTGTACGGAATATTATTGTATTCTTAGATGTACTAATGATGGTATTTTTTTAAATTACAAGTAAAAAAATATATCGAAATCGTGAAAAAAAAAAAAAACATAATCATACTACGAAAATGATATGGAATTATTTGATTGGAAGAGCCTGTAATTGTCACTCTGCTTGGCAAAAACTTCTTTTAGTCCTGCGCTCATTTCACCACGCTATTTCAATATGGATTGGGAGATAATTTGATTATGTAAATTGTTATATAATCGTTTAAGGATACAAACAATTGTCATTAACAGCCTGTGAATGTCCCACTCCTGGGCTAAGGCCTCTTCTCCTCTTTTGAGGAGAAGGTTTGGAGCTTATTCCACCACGCTGCTCCGATGCGGGTTGGTGGAATTCACATGTGACAGTGAAATTTGACATGTGATCAAAATGGTGGTGGAATAAGCTCCTAGCCTTCTCCTCAAAAGAGGGTAAAGAGGCCTTAGCCCAGCAGTGGGACATTCACAGGCTGTTACTTGTGGTTTTAAATATTTAATATGTTTAAATTTATTATTGTAGTAGTAAATGGAAATTATGAATTAGAGATCTACTCATCACTTATTTGAGCGCAAAACAGCTCTATTTAATATTGCTGTGTGCCGGTTTGAAGAGTGGGCCAGTGCAATTACAGGCACAAAGGACATAGCTTTAGTTTCAAGGATTGGTGATGGTTATGGCATTGGCGATGTAGCAAATACTGTTGTTCCTTGGTTGTAATGACCACTTATCATCAAGTGGTCCATTTGCCTACCTATTGTAAATTAAACAAAACATATCTATTTTTTAAGAAAAATAATTTCTTAAATTAAATAACGATTATCCAAAAAAAAGTCGCAAGCTATAAAAACATCGGTGACGTCTCCGCAATTTTTGATATTAAAATCTTCAATAATACCTAATGGATGTCTCAGAATCGAGTCGAAAGTGCTCGTATTGAGTGCACCCTTCACAATTCATTTTTTTTAATATCCTCCTTTGTATTCATGCCTTTGTCTTATTTGAGTATTTGATGTCCCTATTCTCTGTAGTGTCATAATTATGTAATTTTTTAGGGGATGAAATTGATATTACGAAAGTCTTGGAGAATTGTTTTGTGACTTGAAAAGATAGTTCTTAATATGTATTTGTGTGTGTATAAGTTCAATGTATTTTTGATTTTTATTAATATTATCTTCCACTGAAATAATAATGGAATACTGAAATAATACGCCTTCAAAACTTTATTTTGGTACATAACATTTAATAAATAATAATTAAATGAAATCAATTAATAAAAAAATAAATTTCCAAGACAATTTATAAATTGAAATGAATTTTTTTGTATTTGCTAATTGTGATCGGATTTTTTTTTGTTTTATAGCAAAGGTAGGCTGACGACCATATGGGCCACCTGATGGTAAGTGGTTACTAACGCCCGTAGACAATGGCATTGTAAGAGATATCGCTTATATCGTCAATGCGCCACCAACCTATGGAACTAAGATGTTATGTCCCTTGTGCCTGTAATTATACTGGCTCACTCACCCTTCAAACCGGAACACAACAATACCAAGTACCGTTGTTTTGCGGTAGAATATCTGATGAGTTGGTGGTACCTACCCAGACGAGCTTAATATTATTTTCATTATTAAATTATTTGTTTATTAACAAATTTAATTGTTAATTAACTGTTATTAATTTGAAATTTTAGGAAGTTGTTAATTATAGTTGAGTACTTGCTTAATTTTAAATAATTTTGTTTAATAACCTTTTAATCGAGTGATTGAATTTCTTAAGCTTTTAGAATTATTCAAATTTATATATATATCCTATATATATTATAAATTTATATAGGTTTCCTATTTCTTCTTCTTGTTCATATATATTTTCATTATGTAATTTATAACGAATGCCTTTTTTGGTCTTGTAACGAATTATTTAATGTTGGAACTTAGCTTTATTGGTCTGTGTTTCTTATAATAATATAATTTAATATGTAATTGTCCTGTTTATTCCTTAATATATAAATATTGTGTTACTAAATATATTAAAATTATTTCTTATAAGACTATAATTATATGCCAAAAAATATTAATAATAAAAATAATGCCGGTTAAACACCTTTCATGTGCTTCATTTCTTTTCGTGAGGTAAGATGTATGTGTTGGATGAAAATCATCACCATATGTTTCCACCAACCCGCATCGGAGCAGCATGGTGGAGTAAGCTTGAAGCCTCCTCGAAGACTACATTCATACTTGTAATTATATCTCGATATATCTTTAATTAAAAAAAAAAACAGATAAAAACCCGCAATAGCCTTTAGAAATGCGAGCACATCTCATATCTTTACGGCGCCCATAAACATAACTATGTATGGATCGTAACGGACCTATTATTAGAAAATAAACGTCTTCTTTATTGGAAATGTCAGACCGAATCCAATATGACGGCCGTAAACAAATTATTCGTAAAACCAGTACTTTGTACGTCAACCCTCGAACGGTCCCATAAAAATATACCACGGTACAACCCCACAAGCTAAAACGCTCGACCGTAATAAAGAAACGCGATAAACCGAGCAAAAAAATTGCGGACATGAATTCATCGGTATGACATTTGGGTTTTCGCCGAATGGTCGCGGTTATAGCTGATATTTTCCTCTAGACATATTTCCTTCTTATAGTTTTATGGGATCGGTCCCCATCTTTTATTGGTGGACGGGAATCTTGTCAATCCTATTACGCGGGGTCGTTTATCCTGTCGGCCACTTTTTAGGGTTAAGGATCTTGTAACTTCTTACGGCCGAGAGGTTGGTGCGACGATTGAGTTAATGTAATGGCTGGTTAACTGATTTGTAGCTTCGTATTTATGAGCAAAATATATACTATTAATGTTTTTTACTTATGGTTTGAAATAATTAAGTCAACTCACACTAATATTCTGTTTTATTTTGGCCAGCTATCGTCAAGAAATCGTGTAACATAAGATCATACATCCATATCAATATATACTTAAAATAAATTGAATAGATAGACAGTTATGTTGCTTTATTATTAAGCAAACACTGCGTATTAAAGACAAAAAAAAACAAAAATAAGAATTCACAATTTTCATTAAGGTATTTTGATCTAAGTTATTATTTCATCATATTGCATGAAGGAGTATGACGTAAATGAGGTGACGTGACGTGATCAATTAGCCACTTTGATTGGGCCACGACTTTGGAAAACAATAAATTTTAATTTTATCAATTTTCATAGGATCATTTATATACAATGCATTGAGTTGTTTCAATAATAATAATTAATTAGCCAACTCTCTCAATAATGACCTAAAGCCATTCGTAGAATACTATTAAATTAATTGAATTGTATGTTACTTCATGATAATGGATATAGTTTTAAATATTTTAGTTATAGTTTGCAACGCGATTCCGAAAATTCTAGCAGTCCAGTGGCTATTTCAAGGAATTTAGCAGAGCAAATCACAAAAGCAAATGTTTGGTATAAGCAACGCTGTGTACGCAGGGGGGCGACACCGACCGATACGTTTTGTCGCTTTGCAAACCGCGGTCACGGATCTTTCGAGCGAAACCTATGAATGTTATAGAGCTGACAAATAAAAGTTAAAACGGAAGAAGCAATAGTTATCACGTTTTTTTTTTTATTTCGTGCTGTACGGGAAAGGTATCGTGAGGAAACCTGCATGTGTTGGATGAAATTCTTATATATCAAGGAAAGCAATGAAATTATCTCCAAGCATTGTCCTTAAAAAAGGACAGGACTGAAAGGAACCGGTTGGGGTAATTATTTTACTATACTGAAAATTTGGAAGATAATGTTATTACTATATTTGATAATCGTCTTTTGCAATAAGGATTTTATAATTTAAGCACGACGGCAATGACAATGATGACAATTACTTTGACAATTAGACTAAAAGTCTAATCTTGTAGTACTAGATCAAAAATGTTAGGTTTTAGAAGTAGAAATAATTAATATAGTTCTTTGATAAATAACTAATTTGACAAACAGATATATAAAATAATCCACATGGATTGGACTATGAAAATAATTTGTTTTAAAACAAAACTTTTATCTTAATAAAATGTTCATTTCTAACCATTCACAAGCCACGATGCCTACCATCCGTGCGGCTGGCCGAAATTTAGATGTCACGACTACAACGCTTTCGTACCTAATGCCCGCCGTACGCAATAGTTGTTTGTTACTGACTGCATGCGGTAGGCACAAGATTGAAGATAGCGCACGAATTATACGGTCTTCCATGTGCACGCGGCCTAATGGCTTTTGGCGTGTAAATCTCTGGAGCTAAGCTTAATTTGCTTTAGTTATTACCTTGATTCCTAACCTCGATGTCTGATGTTTTTAATCAAACTGGTTTAATAGATTATTTTAATAATTTCTTATTAATAACACGAACAATTGGCTAATAAGATTGTGACGTCAGTCTCATTCTAGTTGGAACTAAAGACAATATAGAGTAAATAAAAACTAGAGATACACATATTTGTAATATAAATTTGTAACCAAACACGGACACACATAGAATCAATTCGTAAAGTAAATGTATCACGAACGTATCACTAATTCAATCTTCGCACGGAATCGAACCGAACTACCAATAACAATCGTCAAAGCGACAGATACAACAGGATTGTCGCCGTAACAACCCTCCCAATTAGTTCCATGTTCAGTTCGATATGAAATACGGCCGCTCAATCGGCTAAGACATATAGATTAGTTTATACACATGGCACTAAAGAATATTGTTATGAATACTTACTAGGTAGTCTTTGTGCAAGCTAGCGATCCCGTGGCGCCCCCCGACAAGACGGAGAGGATACCGCTGGTTTTTTAGTGGGTATTTCGGCGGCTTCAGCGTCGGTGAGACATACATACCGAAAACGCGTAAACGCGTTTTTCCAGCGTAAAAAAAGGCTTTGTCCAAGCCCGTCTGAGTAGGTACCACCCAGTCATCCGATATTCTTGCGTTAATAGTTGTTATAGTATTGTTGCGTTCCAGTCTGAACAGTTAGTGAGAATGCTTAATTAAAGGCACAAAGGACATGACATCTTAGTTCCCAAGGCGCATTGACGATGTAAGGAATCGTTAATATTTCTTACATTACGACTGTCAGGCTGTGGTGACTACTTACCACCAGATGGCCCTTCCATCTACCTATTACATGGTAACATATATATTGTATGTAGAATATGGGTTTTTATTACCTGCATTAAGCAAATAGTCTGTAGACTGCTGTTTCTATATTTCTTAACCTACCGTTCTTAGTTTTTTTTTTATTATTGCATATGTAGGCGGGCGTACATATGGGCCACCTGATGGTAAGTGGTCACCAACGCCCATAGACATTGGCAGTGTAAGAAATGTTAACCATCGCTTACATTGCCAATGCGCCACCAACCTTGGGAACTAAGATGATATGTCCCTTGTGCCTGTAATTAAACTGGCACACTCACCCTTCAAACTGGAACACAACAGTATCAAGTATTGCTGTTTTGCGGTAGAATATCTGATGAGCGGGTGGTACCTACCCAGACGAGCTTGCACAAAGCTCTACCACAAAGTAAAAAAAAGTTTTTCTTTTATTTTAGAAATACCTAGTATGAACATCGATAGCATAATTATATAAGCGACCATGCAATGTAAATTCAAATATTTGAGACACCTTTAATTATTTAGGTGACACTGCAACCTACCTTTAACCATAAGACAAGTTGCCATGCACCCTGCACAATTAAAAATATTTGCTATACAACATTATTTGATTAAAATAATGAATATTTATTAATGACAACCGAGTGTCCTTCCTCCGTCTATCAAATTTAAGTCGTGTAATGGTAATGTAAGATACTTCCCTAACCTTAAGAACAAGCATCAAGTAATTCTGTTAAGAAGAATTATAAGATTGGTATTCTGATAGATACCTTCCACCACCTCTTTAATTTAATATTTTTTACTTAATTATATGAACAGTTTTTATCCCAATTTCAGTTTGACCGTGTGTATCAACAATAGTTACCCTATAACATATGCCAAATCCATGGTTCGACCATTTTGCATTCGACTACCGACTCCCTTTTGGTTGACGTCAATATGCATCTTTCGCTACCTTCTAAAATGACTCTAATCCAACAAGGAATGATATTTGAAAATGGACTTTATCCTGTACACACTTAAAACTGTTTTCAATTGTACAATTTGATGTTATAATCCGCATAGCGACGCAGATCGGCTGTACCATAACTGATATATAGTTTCACCTTCATTGAATCCGTGATAAATTGATATACGGGGAAGATTATTCAATAACAAGTGCGGTGGCTGATCACACGTCATTTGTAAGCTTTGTCGTGCCTCTGTTTGGGGCCTTATTTCGAATTCAGTATTGGAATTTGTAATTGCATTGCATGTGAATTCATTAATCATATGGTTGTTATGTTTTGACGTTTATGTGTTATAATTAATGTAAGTTTATAAAATGTCAAAGATAGAAAAATCAGTAAACATTTTTCTTCGATTCAGAAAAAAAAACAAAAACCATTTAATGTAATTTTTTATATCATCTTTCAGTTAATCGCAATTATCTGAAAGGCTGGAAACGCACCTGCAAGTCCTCGGATGTTGCAGGTGTCCATGGTCGGTGGTAGTCACTTTCCATCAGTTGAGCCTCTTTACCGTTTGCCCCCACTTATATAAAAAAAGTCGTAAGCCTTTTACTGGGTTTGTCAGAGCTCGGAAGTGATATTCTGTACGAACTAATTTTATACCTCACTCTCTACGCTATTTCAATGCGTACATCTTTATGATGTTATAATTATCAACCTGCCCGTATCGACTTCAAAATCTTACTTAAAAAAATAATAATTAAGGATACGATTTGCGAAAAATCCTTAGTGAGCGTCTACATCGCGAAAGTAACTCTGCTAAGCTTCAAGTAAAACGGACCTAAAGTTTTTAAGATCACGAGCGGACTCGTTCACTCAGCCGTATTTCGGTTATATATATATATTTATAATATATAATCTGCGGTGATCCAAGTTTGTTCTTAAAGAATAACTACAGATTTCGACTTTATATCATGTTAACATTAAAAAAATGTCCTTTATACGTACCAAATTGTTTTAAATAATCTTAAAAAATTTGTTAGATAATATATAAAATATGATATTCTTGAAAGTTTTCGAAACCCTTAACCGACCAAACATATCGTGACGTTATAATTTAAAGAAATACCCATAAAGCAATATTCCACACAGCTCCGCGTGATTCGCTCCAATGTGATTGATTTATACGCGTCGCTGTCCGCCGTACGTCCTGCGCTTTGTACCGACACGACGCCATTTCCCCGTTGTCGCGTCTAATTGCTACAATAATTCATGTCTAATAATAATCTTGCGCTATTATCGGATTGTATAAGCAGGTGAGGATGTGCCATTGTTCCATTTAACATAGTTTTATGATGGGTTATTGTGGGTTAAGTTATATTATCATTATATACAAAGCTGACATTTTTCAATTCTGTAGTGCGTCATCTTAACAGACAAATGAATAAAGGCCAAAACGAAGTTGTCAAAATTTAAAAACAGAATTTAATTATTGTGCGATGAAAGCTTAAGATATATATGTAAAGTCTTATAGTAATAACTAAGCATTACTTAATAATTATAATAATTGCGAATGTCAGTATGTTTGTTTGTTACACTTTCACGTCTTAGCGTTAAGCCAACCATCATGAAATCTTACATCACCTTCTCTCGGGCGAAGCCACAAGCGAATACTATTGTTTCATAATCAATCGTATCCGACGAAACACGACGAAAGAGGTTTAATACCGACATATATAGTCGCGCAATTTTCTTTATCTTAAAAAAAAAACTCCAAGATATTTACTGTTCCAATTTTAAATCGAAAAACAATTTTCGAATACACACATCCCACGAATTAATCAATTACCGAACATTTTGTTTCGTCTCGTTAACGTCAACGCGATTTGAATACAAATTCAGCGGTTAACAATGACATATCAATGTTAATAGCTTATTGATTATCTTGAGCCGGATGTAATGCTGATGATTAATTGCGTACATTGCATTGTCAAAGGGATATTCATTTGTGAATTATGAGAGGCGAAATATAGAACATAAGTGGAATGGTATGTTTTGTTGATTAGGAAAAATTTACAAAGGATATTTGTGTATGTGCGGTTTTGTCATGATTTCAATGTGTGTGTATGTTGTATATTTGTGTTTAATATGTTTCGATTGTTTGATTAAGATTGCTATACACACATAAATATTATTTTCACTTAAATTTCTTTCATTGTAGGTATAACATTGTCTGTAATATATTTATATAACTATGATGGTGCATAAGTTTTATTTTTATTTAAGATAAGTAAGCAGACTCACAAATGGAACGACTGATTGTAAGTCATCAACCCCGTAATTATTGGCACTATTAAAATTAACAGCCTCTTACGTCGTCAACGCGACACCAACCTTAGGACCTAAGATGTTATATCCCTAGTGTAATCCAGGCAGCATTACACTCACCCTTCAAACTTCAAGCAACAATTTTGCTGTAATTCAATTGAATATATGATGAGTTACTTCACAAACCCTTACTATAATTTTTCTGGGATTAGAGCATTCAACACATAAATAAACGCTTCAGCTTCATAATTAGGAAATAAATTACAACACAATTGTCCAGTTGATGTGACGTCACATGTATATGTGTGTGTACGTCTTATTACAGTTCGAACGGAAGCGCTAAGATTGATGATGATTTCCACCTATGAACCTAGTAAATCTTGGCTTATTGTAACATCTCACTAATGTGATCTGCAGATGTTAGTTAAACAGGCCGCTATTTAGATAACGACACGGACACGATACGATTTGTGATCTAATTCAATCGAAAACATAAATAGAACAAATGATAAATTTATACTTATTGTTTTGTGTAATCAATTGTAAAATAAAACATACAGAAATAAGTGTTCGTTTTGAAAGGAAAAAATTAATTACTAAGAAAGCCTTATTGTGCAAATAAACTAGAGTTTTGTTTTTTTTTACTGGTAGATAAGTTCGCCATAATCATCGATGCAATTGAATGAAATTGAAAATATTTTCAATATAATTACGACAATAATTAAGAGCTGAAATACATACTAATGAAGCTATTTTTTTTATTCTGTCAGAGGGGGCAAGCACGGTGCTCAACTTACTGGAAATAATTATTACTATTACTACCGCTCATGGACATCTGCATCACCACAGGACTTGCAGGTGTTGCCGGCCAAAATATACATATATATATGTAATAACAATATTTTAAGCCTCAAAAATCAAGTCGATTACGTTCCGCACACACAAAACGTGTAACAGAACAATCGTGCACTCGCGTCTAATATTGAAATAGTGATTTATCGTGCTATAAATTCGTTGAGTGTCCGCCCGACAAGCGTCGGATAATCGCATGACGTACGCCCCAGTCGTATGCACCTTTAGTTTGAGCTGCATTTCTAGCTTAGGAATTGAAAATTACATCTGCCTGTGAAGCTGGACCTCGTGTACTATCTTTCATCGTGGGAAATTCGACAGCAAACTGTGCTGCGGTTTGTCGAACAGTACAATGATTATCAGTTCTTAAATTAGGTTATTTAAAAAAAAGTTGAAACTGATTTTATGTTAATTTTCAAATAAATAATTACAAAAAAAAGAAATGCAAAAAATATATTTGTAATCAATAAAATAATTAAAAAATATATAACTTTCTTCGTTCCCGTGATTGTCTTGTCCAATAATTGATTCATCATCTTTAACTATTTCAAAATATACTTTAACATTGAAAAAAAATATATATATACAATGAACATCAATTAGCAATGAAATAAAAATAAAAATGCATCCATTTATCATTGTCGTAACCATTTGACGTTAATTATGTACAATTCGTCAATTATTTAAATTGTCGATGTTCTAACGGAAACGAAACATATTGACGTTTAAATAGTAATTTAAGCCTAAGTCCGAGTGCGTCGTCGGTTTAAATAATAATACTCAAAGTCAAAATTCACATACTTCATTACACATACTTTTTTTTTAACCTTAACACAGATTATTTTAATAACCCATGAAGGATAGTGAGTTCCAGTCACCGAATAAATTAAAAGAAAAAAAAAAATCTAAAATTTTTAGTTAATGCTACTTAAATGATTTAGTAAATAATATAGCATTAAGAAATAAATATCTATCTAAAATACTTTTTTTTTTATTTGTCACCTAATCGTATAGAAATACCTCAGACTTCAGATAATCCAGAAGGAAACTCAAGCAAATAACAAATTTAAGAATTAAAATCTATTTTACGACTAACAATCACCTTATTTACTAAACATAAATCTAATATCTTGTCAATACAATACACTTTAACTATATTTGAATCTTGTTCGAAAACAAATAGATTACCTGTATCTAGATGTATGGCTAGGTCATGGTATAGATGGTGTGTCACCTCCATGGTAGGCCGTGTTCCATAGTGACACATGTCGTTTCACTATCCACCCGCTGCGCGAAACCTTCTGCATATTTAAGTGTTTGTTCGATTTGTGTGGATGTGCTAGCACTATTATTATTAATATAAACAGGAAATCAAGACAAATATTATCCTTGTTTTGAACTAAACCAATATTTTATAACTGCTGTTTTTGTTTTAAATTTAAAGGATTAAAAAAAAAACGTAATTCCATCAAAAATCGTGTCTGTCTTTGAATTGATATTATTTCTTACAATTAGAGGTCAAAGGTAATTTCATCAACAAAAGTCTATATAGCATATATAAGTAATTAATCGTAGATTTACAGATAAACAATAATCACTTTACTCGGTGATAGCTGTGGCGGTGGCTTTGTGCAAACTCGTCTGGGTAGGTACCACACACTCAACAGATATTCTACCGTAAAACAGCAGTACTTTGTATTGTTGTGTTTCGGTTTGAAGGGTTAATGAGCCGGTGTAATTACAGGCACAAGCATCTTAATTCCCAAGGTTGGTGGCGCATTGGCGATGTAAGCGATGGTTAACATTTCTAACAATACCATTGTCTATGGGCTTTGGTGACCACTTACCATCAGGTGGCCCAAATGCTCGTCCGCCTACCTATATAATAAAAAAAATCAATTAACGACAGTTTAGAGCTCCACTTACATCATTTACTAGTTTTACTTCATTTCAAGTTCTTCTTACTTATAAACGTTGCTTCGGGAGTGAATAGTTAAACAGTGACTGTCTTTTTCCTTTCGAATGTCAAATTAAAAATGACAGAAAGAGAGAAATCAGTGTTTAACTATCCAGCCGTTTAGGCAGAATTTCTCAATGCTAATCCTTCCATTATCTCACCTGGAAAAAAATAATATTTGTTAATTTAGTGAAGGCTATTCCAATATGTACTATATTGAATAACATAATTCATGGCAAACAAGCAATGCTAATGTTTATGAGCTATTGTTTAGTCATCTCTTACTATAAGTGATCTTTCGTCCGTCTGTCTTACTATTGCAAATATTCCAAGCTATTGTAACTAATTCAAAACGACTCCTTACAAATCATGATGTCCTGGTTGATACATTAAGACGTTATTAATTTTTCTAACAATGAATTCTCAGGAACAGCCCGGAGTTAGAATACAGCCGTGCAATGGAAAGCACATTTAAGTCGTTGGTTCGATCCCTGATCTCATGCCCATTTTACGAAGAGAGTATTGGAATGTACAGTGGACATCTGACTCCACATTTCTATAAAATAACTCCAACACTATGGCCAGCGTGGGCAAAACCGTTTAGGAGCATGATCGTGGAACCGTTAATCAGCACTATTTATTCGAACAGGATTATATACATTACTTTATAAGCACGATTCAAACAGTAGGTTTAAAAGAACAAACTCGAAACTCACCGTAGAAAACGGTCGTAAGTGTCAAAAAGTGACATGCGGCATTGACCATAATTATCATAACATTTCAAGAATACACGTATCAAATCATATATCACGTCGGTTGTTAATATTTTTGGTGAGTTATAAAGTAATTTTACTTGGTGGTAGAGCTTTGTGCAAGCTCGTCTGGGTAGGTACCACCCACTCACCAGATATTCTACCGCAAAACAGCAGTACTTTGTATTGTTGTGTTCCGGTTTGAAGGGTGAGTGAGCCAGTGTAATTACAGGCACAAGGGACATAACATCTTAGTTCCCAAGGTTGGTGGCGCATTGGCAATGTAAGTGATGGTTAACATTTCTTACAATGCCATTGTCTATGGGCGTTGGTGACCACTTACCATCAGGTGGCCCATATGCTCGTCCGCCAACCTATACAATAAAAAAAAAAAAAAAAAAACAAAAATTTCTTTTAGAAAAACACTATAGGATGAGCAGATGAAATATCAAATGAAGACATTCTAAATTTGAACTACATATGTTCGTATGTGTTTTATTAATCTATGATTTATAATATAAAAAACACAATTCCTAAAACGTCATTCGCGTAAAATCCACGGAAATATATTTCATCAAATATGAAACTACCATTTGTCAATCCCGTATTCCACATTATCCGAACGTGGGTGCAAACCGCACTATTTATATCACAGCCACGCGCGCCCTGACCAATCACCGTACGATACGCGGCAATTTGAATTCGGAATTACTACATCTGCAATCTTTACTTATACTGCTCTGTAACCTTGAAATATCAGAATGTGAGTCTTATTGTAAGGCTATAAGGTTTATATTTGTCATTGTTACATTTTCGCATAGTATATGGAAAACGAGGTAAGTATCGCACTTGATTTATGCATTCGTTCGATGAATTATTTCTGCGCGTGTGTCGTCGACTCGCACTTTACGATATGGTTAGCATCTATGCACTAATAACAATGGACTAACTGTTGTTTGTCGGTTCATGGAAGATAATTCTAATTTTTCATACTGTAATTTATAAATTTAGTAAAACTCTCGGGAAAAATTTATCAAATTATTAAAACACTCAAAGAATAATTGTATTACCATATATTCGCACTTTTTACTTTAACTGGATCTTCAAGAATAATATATGTGTTTTTTTTATTGTATAGGTAGGCAGACAAGCATATGGGCCACCTCATTGTAAGTGGTTACCAACGCCCATAGACAAAGGCATTGTAAGAGATGGTAACCATCGCTTACATCGCCAATGCGCCACCAACCTTGGGAACTAAGATGTTATGTCCCTTGTGCCTGTAATTACACTGGCTCACTCACCCTTCAAACCGGAACTTAAAGAAATACGTACTGCTGATTGTCGGTAGAATATGTCATAAGTGGTACCTAACCAGACAAAATTCTACCAGTGAATTAATATATTACCAACAACACGCTAGAACCGGGGTTTCTAATATATATCATAGAAATAAATAAGGGCGGTGTAGAGCCAGGCTCTTGTTCTGATTCTTGTGTCTGTATTTTGAATTTATGGTCTGTTTATATGTCACTATACTAGTACCGCCGGCGGGTTCGCTTGTTTTTATCTGGAACGTAGGCGAAGGAAGATATAGGGGGAATAGTTCGAATTGTAATGCTTAGTAACATATTATTAAATCAATGTTAAGATCGTATTGGCGTTCGTGTAATAAAATCTTGAGTAAAGACTTAGAATAGCCTATGAATGTCACACTGGTTGACACGAGCTGAGACATGAGCGTGACTATTGAAGTTGGTGTGGAGCTCGATTGGAAACACGCGTGGAATTTCATCCAAAACATGAGAGAATGATAACAGTTAACTTTTAATATTATGGTTATTATTATTTTTATTTGGTGACCGCAACCACCTATCACTAAAATCAGTTGAAGGTGTCTAACTAATAATGAGTGGATTGACTATTTAATTTATATTGTGTTTATATCATGTTATCTACACTAACTTACTATACTATAGGGTTTTCCATTAAGGGCGCTTGATCGTGCAGAACTTCCATCGTAGCGTGTGCTGTGTGGCACGTAGCGCCGTCCTGTTGAAACCACATGTTGTCCAGATCCATATTCTCGATTTCAGACCAAAAGAAGTTGGTTATCATCGACCGGTATCGCTCACCATTGATGGTGGCCACACCATTATCGTTTTCGAAAAAATACGGACCAATCACGCCTCCGGCCCAAAATCCGCACCAAACAGTCACTTTCTGCGGGTGCATTGCCACTTGGTGAACCTCGTGTGGATTGGTCTCGTCCCAAATACGGCAATTTTGCTTGTTGACATAGCCATTCATCCAAATATGCGCCTCGTCGCTGAAGATGATTTTTTTGCCAAAATCGGCGTCGACTTCCAACTGCTCTAATGCCCAGTCAGCGAACACACGGCGCTGTCTATGGTCATTAACCTTGAGCTCTTTGGTCAGCTGGATCTTGTACGGGTGCAGGCTCAAGTCACAACTCAAAATTCGCCAAGTTGTCGTCTGCGAAATGCCGAGTTCCTGTGCGCGACGCGGAATTGACTGCCGCGGGTTTTCGAGGACACTGTCGCGCACAGCGGCGATATTCTCGGCAGATCTCGCGTTACGTTGACGCACGGGAACCGTCTGATTGTTAACTGACCCGGTTGACTCGAATTTGTCCACCAATCGACGGATAGTCGACTCGGCAGGACGATCATCGTGACCGTAAAACGGGCGAAGTGCGCGGAACGTTGCTCGAACTGAAGACCCATTTTCATAAAACAATTTTATGATTTGCACGTGCTGCTCGACACTGTAACCTGCCATGGTGGTTTGGGAGGACGGAATAAATATAACACACTGCATTTGACAGCTGTCACTCAAACAACATGGCCGCAATCAGCTGTCAAAGTTCAAGCGTCCCTATTGGAAAACCCTATATAATAATAATTATAAAACCCTTTATTCAGATCTTAAACATTAAAATAGTATGTCTTGACATATTAAACTTAGATTTATTCTAGTATTTCAAATTTATTTATTTTCTGCAGATCTGTCTGCCTATTGGCAAAGGCCTCCTCCAACCTTTCCAAGCCTTTCTCGGGCCATTCTGTTTCACATTACACCTGCTACCTGTCTAATGTCCTTATCCTTGTTGTGGTCTACCTTTCTTCCTTTTACCTTCTCTGGGGTACCATCTTGTGACTTTTTTACTCCATTTATCCTCGTACCCTGTGCCCTGCCCATTTCCATTTAAGTCTTCTGAATTTCAGTGTGACATCTATAGTTTTTATACATGGGTTTATATACTATAACGATATAATATTATAAAGAGATAAGATTTGATTTGTTTGTAATGGATAAACTCAAAAACTAACCTACAGAACAAGCTTTCAGTTCAAAGAATCTTCATTCTCAAAAAAGACGAACGTCACTTACGTGAGAACAACATGACAAATATAATAATGGTCGCCATAATGGTAGGCACTCAGCCAACGAGATGTCATATTCAGCTTTATTATCAGAAAGTAACAAAGGCTGAATTAAAAAAAAAAAAGATTGAGATCCCTATTTAATTTCAATAATGTAACCCAAGGTATCAACATTTTGACTATAAAATATCTACTAAGATATATTTCATTGGTCAAACCGGACGAAGTCGTGGCTCGCCACTAGTATCTTCCCAAGACATAATAAGCATTCGTCGAAAATTAACATAATTAAATTTAATAACGATAACATTACGAGTGCTGCCAATAAACCTAAATCGGAGTGGTGGAATGTACTCCAAGCCTTTTTCTCAATACAAAGCCCAACCACGGACTTTTGTATAAAAGTATATATAATTAGTTTTTTAATCGTCCATGTATTCATTATATCCACCATCCGATGTGGTTGAATGTATGTTTATATATAATATGAAGTTATAAGTTATACAAAACTCGATCCACCCTTAATATCGCGTTAAAGTCAATTCTATATTTACCACTTTGAGTGATAGTTAAGTAAATACGCGGTTTCATCGTTCGCTAAACAACGGTGCGATAATATGTATATATTTAAAGTTTAAAATTATATATATCAATGAAAATTAAATACTTTTTTTATTATATAAAAAATAAAGTATTACGATTGGCTTCACCGTTGGACCGTGCAGTACAAATCTTAAAGATCTATGCGAACATCATACATATATTATTTAAATTATAAGCGATTGTCGCTAAACTACGCTTAACCTCAATCCGGGTTCTCATTAGTGTAAATATCCTATACCCTGAATTTCTGAATTATTTCTGAATAAATGAGGTAAACGCAAAAAAAAAAATCAAACGAGATAAATGCGTTTAAATGAACTTATTTCTTCAATAGTATTCTTCTTTGTCGTTCATTCTTGCCAGACTTATTATTATTATAGTTACGGTATATAATGTACCTCTTCCGATCTCGATCTCCTCCAGCGGCTTCTCTTGGCGATGTGAGAACTCTCTGTATTAGAGAAACAAGTAGCGATGTCATTAGGTCGGTCCTTGGTTTTCGACATTGTGGTCGTTTGTTCCGATAATAGTATGGATAAACCCAAAAACCAGTTAAGTGTATTTTGATGCACATTCTCAAGTCGAATAGGTAATATGTAACTTCAGCACACATACGAAATGTTCTTATCGCGCCTACCACTTACGCTAGTTTTAATTAGCTAACACTCGCATTTTGCGCCAGTCGAAAATTAATCAAATCATTTATGGAGGGTTAAAGCGTCAGTGTGTGGATGGTTTTATGCAATAAGTAAATAAACAAAATATAATAAAACACTATGTAAAGTATCTACGCAGATGAGGAAAGTAAATTTGATGGAAAGTTTAAATAAAATTTGATTTATAGATGAGTCGAACTGATTTATCAGATGACGATTCAAACTGCTTGTTAAGACTTGTTTTCTAGGTGGTAGAGCTTTGAGCAAGCTCGTCTAGGTAGGTACCACCCATTCATGAGATATGGCCACGGCGGCCAATCTCAAGGGAGATTAGCCAACTGCGCAGGAGATATGGTAGTGCAAAAGTGTGAGCGCAAACACAGGTGCACTTTCTATTCCCTAACTCTCATAACCCGATGAGACGGCAATCCGACACGACCGGAAAGAGTTCAGGCGCAGGACCAACGGCTATACGTGCTTACCGAGGCACGGGAAAGTAACCACTTCCAACTTCCAGATTCCGGGCTGCTACTGAGAATTTTTCGACAGAAAATCTCAATAACATTATACATATTGGCCCGACCTGGGATTTGAACCCAGGACCACCGTGTCTGCGGCCTTACATGTAGCCATTAGACCAACGAGGCAACCGCCTCGTTATACATATAGGATACAGATGTAAGCAATAACCGCTCATATACCAATGACGCAAACATAGCATAAAGAATCTTAATTTCGTCAAAAATCAATATATATTTACAGAGATAATTAATATATGTAACATATATCACTTATTAATTTAATATAAATATAATAAAATACATAATATCTTGCATAATACCGTCAATTAAAAGGCGTACTTAAAGGCATGTCGGATGAGCGCCAGGCAATCTTAGAACGACACCTGTCACCAAATTGAAAACAATAAATATAACTTATTGTTATTGCAATAAATTACACTCGAGATGAACGTTACATGAAGATGTAGTTCACACTATCATTCATGTTCATTCATTCACATATACAACATTGTAAATTTCAATTGGACATTAATTACATTCTTTAATTGAATAATGAATTCATGAATTATTATTTCTTTTTGTCACTGTTATAGATTTTTTTAATGCATCGTTTGGTTTAGCGTATGTTTAAGTCAAAATTATAAGAATGTTAACATTATGACGTCACAAAACTTTTGTAGTAGTGCAGTCCGGCTTCGCTGACTGTAGGTGGACGTCATAAATTATGACAATTCAACGGATGACCTTTCTTTTGTAATGTAGAAAGACGAAATAAACACAAATTTTCTCTGTGATTTGGTATTGCACACTAATCCACAATTTCACTCTTTTTGGCACAACAAATAAGTATAAATCTTCTTGGTATTAGACAGAGGTTGGTCATGAGAAGTGCATATGCGTATAATAGATAGGCGGAACAGTAAATGGGTCACCTGATGGTCCATAGACATTGGCGCCGAAAGAAATATTAACCACTAATTTCCGCCCGTTGTTTCATCCGTAATCCTATCATCCGCAGAATGACTTTAGATAGCCTATGTTAAGTCAATCCGTGCAACGATTTTGCGTAATTGCTTATAATGTATTTCTTAATGATCTTTTTAGAACACATTTTACTCGGTGGTAGAGCTTTGTGCAAGCTCGTCTGGGTAGGTACCACCCACTCATCAGATATTCTAACGCAAAACAGCAGTACTTTGTGTTGTTGTGTTCCGGTTTGAAGGGTGAGTGAGCCAGTGTAATTACAGGCACAAGGGACTTAACATCTTAGTGCCCAAGGTTGGTGGCGCAGTGGTGATGTTGTTTTTTTTAAGAAATATACAAACCACTGTCTATGGGCGTTGGTGACCACTTACCATCAGGTGGCCCACATGCTCGTCCACTAACCTACACTATAAAAAAAAAAACATATTTTTTAGCAAATATATTTAATCTTCAATTACTTGAACAAAATCAAAGCTATCCCTTTCAATCCCACCGCAGTTAGAAATCACACAAACTACAACGTACAAGTGCACTTAATAACAACTTAGCGCCCCCCGAACCCCGCTCCACCCCTCGCCTCGTCTGTCAAACATATGACAAGCGCAGATTTCGCTTTGTACTTGTCAAAAATATAGCAAACAAAAGATACGAGACGAATAAATGAAGTGAGCTGATGTGTTTCGCGTGAAGATAGTGATGTGGTGTTATATCGATAGATTAGTTGAAAAAGCTTCAAACTCACTCCATAGTTTGCGAGAATCTTTGCCCAGGGGTGGGACATTTATGGATTGTTAATTTAAACAAAACCTTACACAATTATCATTAGTCTATAATTACACTGGGTAACTTACCATTATATAATAATTATCAAGTTTATTTATGAAATTATATAATATAATTATATATATATATAATTAATATATATATAATTATATATATATAATTATATTATTGTACAGGTAGTCGGACGAGCATAAGGGCCACCTGATGGTAAGTGGTCACTATCGCTTACATCGTCAATGCGACACCAACCTTGGGAACTAAGATGTTATATCATTTGTGCCTGTAATTATACTGGCTCACTCACCCTTCAAACCGGAACACAACAATACAAAATGTTGCTGTTTTGCGGTAGAATATCTGAAGAGTGGGTGGTACCTACCCAGACGAGCTTGCAATATATACAATCTAGGAGTTAAGGTGCGAGACTCTTTAATTAATTTATTTTCGAATCCAGGATATTAGTATTATTATTAACACTGGCGACCTTTTATATTGTATATATTATTAGTATTATTATTAACACTGGCTCACTCATGTTTTAAGCCAGAACAGAACTGCAATACAATGTATTATTGTTTGATAGTAACAGTAACAAAAATAGGTGAGTGGATATTAAACACCCAGTAGTCTGCACAGCAACCTGTCACTTTTTGAAAAATCTAAAATTTCTAAAAACTAAAACATTTCTAATTTTAATAATCCATCGATATGATTTTCATCATACGTCACGACACTACTAACAATACGTAGGCAAGCTATATAAGTGAGGTATCGCACACTGACACCCAGGCATCCGCGGGAAGTATGCAAAGAAGTTGTACGCCCGCCAAACAATCTTGAGACTTGATACGTCACTCCGTGCCTCGAGGCATTGAAGTTGTGACGGCTCTTTGAATGGCAACCGTGTTTTGCGTTCTTTTAATCAAACTCCATATTTGTCTATACTTAATGCATCTTTCATCGTTATTAAAAAATTCCAAATCATCCATAGCATATAAACTCATGTACATAATTATTTATCTAATTCTTACAAAACCTTTAGATCAGCTAACTTTAATTGCTATCGATAAAATGACTTTTGATAGAATTTTTGAGTTTCATGAGCTAATATTCTCTAGTATCAAAACTGTTTATTCGACGTACATATCGACAGTAGCTCCAACAATAATAGTTCCATATCCCATTTGAATATTAGAACATCCACTGAAGATTTCTCGACAGGGCGCCCCCCCTCACGCACACATACATGATTAGTGTACGAGCGATGGAGTTATGTGTGGGTAGTTAGACAATTCGGAAAACGACTGAAATGAGCTTTGTTATTGTATTATTTTTTCTCGTATTTGAAATAGGAACGGAATATTAGACGATAATAGAGAGTGTTTTATTTGACTGTTTGCTAGTATATATATATATATATATATATATATATATATTATTGAACTATGTACATATGGCTGTCTGTACATGGGATTATTTTCTAGGGAAACTTATGTATGTTTGGACTAAATGCTTCATACTTAAAAGCTACTTAAAGGTTTTATTATGTTGATTACACATAGAGAATGCATGTAACATTTTAGAGACTTAAACAAAATGTGTGATAAGAATTGAAAGATTGATAACTTCATTGAGAACACAAATAAATTGGAACAATGTTATAATTATCATTTTAAAATATCATAGTTCATTATATACATGAATACCAGATCACCATTATCATAATATAGTGAAGACATTATTATTTAAATTATAAAATATGATGTCTATTAGATATTTAATTTTTTACCATAATTACAACTTATACTGTAGCAATGGATTCACACACACACATACAATAACAAAGGGTGTAATGGTTGTATTTATTGACTGAAAGCATTTCTTACTAACTTATAATTGTTTATCTTCTTTGATTTATTTCTATGTAAAAATACATGATATCTAAATGTATAATTAAAACGGTGGAAAGAGTATCTTACTGGTACTGCTCTGTAGAATCTACATTCCGATGAGATAGCTTTACATTTAACTCAATCCTAATTAATATTATACATGTGAAAGTGAGTTGGTTTCATCATCATGAAATTTTCGCACACGCGTTATCAGAGGTACAGAAAATAACATAGGTTATCATAAGCAACCCCCCCCAGCGAAGTAAGCTCAGCGAAGCTACGTTCGGAAACATATATATAATCTTGTAGCAAGTAATTATTTAACATATGATTGACCTCTTTAGATATATATACGGTCAAAACAGTAGCGAAATCTTTCGAACACGAACAGTGTTAATGTACAATCTTCCCGTGCCAATATGAATTGCAATTAAATAGGGTCCAAAAAAGTTTGTATTATCAAAAATTATCACCAAAACCACATTGGAAAAGTCATAATACACATGTTTCTTCAAAATCAATACAGTAATAGCCTGTGAATGTCCCACTGCTGGACTAAGGCCTCTTCGCCTCTTTTTGAGGAGAAAGTTTGGAGCTTATTCCACCACGCTGCTCCAATGCGGGTTGCTGGAATTCACATGTGACAGAACTTCGGTGAAATTTGACACATGCAGGTTTACTCACGATGTTTTCCTTCACCGTCAAGCACGAGATGAATTACAATCACAAATAAAGCACATGAAATTCAGTGGTGCTTGCCCGGGTTTGAACTCACGATCATCGGTTAAGAGTCACGCGTTCTTACCAGTGGGCCATCTAGGTGTAAAATCAATGAATTTAATAAATTAATGTGCAATTATAACTTTGTCTTAAATAAGATGTACCAAAGACTATTCACTAAACACTTGTGAAATTTCATCTCAATTTATTGTATGACCAGCCTTTGCAAGTTGCACATTTATACTTAAAATAAAAAGTGTTTAGCTACAGTATCAATTATATGTCCGATATGAAACTTTTTTTACTGAAATTTTTTATCGCAAACAATCGACAATCTTTTGTTTCACTTAAAGATAGATGTGTTTTCTCACCACGACTATTTATCAAAACGAAATCCTTGAATTCGAAACAAAAATATTGAATATAAAGAAATGTAATAAAACAAGTCATTTATATAAAAAAAGGGTGGAACGTAGAAGGTATTGAAATCGAAAATCCTACGACGGCACTTCATCACGGAAATATATACGAATGAATACAAATGACCTTTAATATGGCGACATGATGCCATATTGGCTGAAATATGTTTACAATAACTGGTATATGTATGAGCCACTTATGATAAGAGAGGGGGTGATAAATTTGATAGTCTGAAGGTTTTTAATATAATTGAACCGGTTACTGGTTTATCTGTGTGTTTAACCGACTTGGTGGTGGAGCTTTGTGCAAGCTCGTCTGGGCTCGTCTGCGGTAGAATATCTTATGAGTGGCTGGTTAGGTACCAGCCACTCATAAGATATTCTACCGCAAAACAACAGTACATGGTATTGTTGTGTTCCGGTTTGAAAGGTGAATGAGCCGGTGTAATTACAGGCACACGGGACATAACATCTTAGTTCCCAAGGTTGATGGCGCATTGGCGACGTAAGCGATGGTTAACATTTCTTACAATGCCATTGTCTAAGGCGTTGGTGACCACTTACCATCAGGTGGCCCATATGCTCGTCCACCTTCCTATACAATAAAAAAAAACGCCTATATACTTCATAACACTTTTATAAACGCATTAAGAAAATATATTTCTTAGTAAATAAGGTTAAATTCCTAAAACATAAAAAACGAAATTAATTGACTGTCAAAACAAATGCCATATTAAAAATAGGAATCGCTATATTATGTGAAAAGTCTTTTAAAAGAAAGCGATTATTGAAAGAGTTTCAGAAGTTGGCAGTAATGTTTCACACAAAGGCTTTGTGGGCACGATATCAAACGTCGGACGTGACAAATGGAACGACTGAGCCATCGGGGCTGCAATATCCTCTTCCTGCTCAGCTGAGATGCGTAGATCTAACAATGTACAGAATTGAACTGTCATTTATAAATACAGGGTCCGAAAAATTAAGTAGCTTGCTTAGAATAATAAAGTTTTCCAAGTTAATGAAATATGTTTTCTCAATTTATGTTAAAAAATAATTGTCAAGGTATTTCTTTGAAATAAATAATGAGCTATATATAAAAATATAAATTATCTCTTATGTAAATATATAAGAATGGACGGTGCGGATAAATTACATTTTCTTCGTCATGTAAAAAAAAATTAAAACATATTTAATATGTTTAGCTTATTGTTATTAACTTAATTTAAATGTAAAACAATAAAATCATTTACAAGACAAAAAAAAAATTGTGATTTTGTCAGGAAATGTATTCATTACGATAGAATATTTACTATAAATTTGGTGTCTTAATAATCGCTATAATACCGATTCCAAGTATGTTGTTGTTGTTTGTATTTTTCTATTTTAATAATATATTTTATCAGTTATCTTAATAATTAATAAAAAATATTATTAAAACACTTTTTAGTATTTTACGATAATGTAAGTTCAAAATTAAGTTGTCCGGCATGTCTAAAACATTTCAAAGTCAACGGAAGCACATTTCAGCACGGCGGGTGCGAATTCTCTTCGAAAAATATATTTTATATCCAACATTTTATATTGACAACGCATCCACGGACTTTATGAACCCCTTTATTACTTTTTATGGCGTTTGTCATATTTCCCGTAGCTCGAGAATGGGGTTAGAATTCAAATTCGCCGATTTATAGTATAATCGACTGCGCCAATGAGATTATTCCGTTTTTCACTTTACTAAATATCATGGGATATTGAAGAATTTCGAATTGATTTTTTTATACGTTTCTATTTATTTATAATTCGAATTCTTTTTCATTCGTCAATTTAGATCGTAGATTGTAGATAATAATTACTATAGAACGCCATGTTTTTTTTTTATATGAATTCAGAGCATAACCAAGGTTTAATATAATGAAGTATACGCGCGTTTAAAATTGTATCTTAATAAAGAGCCAAAATTAATTCAAATATATAACGACTTACAAACATCGTAACTTAAATAAAGGCTTGTAAAACTGTAAAAAATCTTAACAAGCATAAGAAACACCATGAATACACATAAAAGAGTCAATTACATCAATCACGATGTTTCTCGGTACGAGTTCGTAGATTTTATCGCAACGACGAAATATTTCGTCTCGAATACATAACGCGAAGAACAGTTAAAAATTTGGTTCATGTTAAACCATAAAAGCGATTTAGACAATTGAAAAAACGCATTCGTTTTTATGCACGTTACAAATGAGTTAAGGCTACATACATACTATCATGTTAACTTCCTCGATGGTCTACTGGCGTCTAAGCCTCCAGATTTTGAGTTGATCTTGAACCAAAATGAGTAACAAGAAGATCTGGATTGAGGAATTTGACAATGTGTGTTCACGTGTGTTGGAAAATACGTGGGGCCACCAGTCTTGCACCTAATTTCCCTCCAGGTGTATCTGATTGATATCCTATCGGATTAAGTGAGTGAATGAATAGACAGTAGAAATGTATTTTAACAATTTTCTAAATTTGTTGTTTTAGTCACATAGATTGATTCAGTCGCCGAAAAGAATAAAGCATGCTTGCTTACATTCTGATCTAATAAGCAGTACGATTTCTATGAACACTTTAAGCCGAAAATATTAAATATTGCCTAATCTCGAGGATTGCTACCACTTAAAAAAATGTCGGTAAATGGACAAGACGTGGTTTAAAAGATCAAGATTGTCCACGGATACGTGTCTTTGTGTGTGTTAATGGCCTTTTGTTTGAAATATGAAAATTGGTGTCGATTTTTTTTATTTCCTTAAATAATTCATAATTTTATGTTTTATTTCAGTTGACAAAAGATAATCTTTTTAATTGTAATTTTTAATGGTTATCTCAACGGAAAAGAAGCTAAGAGAAATTTCTTCTACAAGGACTTCTCACTCTGAAATCGCGTCTGGTTTATCAAAACGAAGCTGAATTCTAATATTACAAATACATTTATGGCTGTTTGCAAATTAATTGGCATCCAATGCGTTGGACGAATGACGCATAGTTGATTTTTATTATTTTTTTATACTTAAAATCATACTTATGGGTTTCATACATTTGTTATGTTGTGGGCCTAAATTGCGAATAAAACTTTGAAACCACTATTGATATGTATAAGGAAATAACAATGTCATCACATAAACTTGTTATAATTATATCCATTTGTGTGCATATTACGCTGAAACATGATAACGTAATTCACTTAAAAAAAACCTATAAATAATCAATAAATTATTTGTGTTGCTAAAACGTATGTACATATTGTATTTTAAGTTTATCGTTTTGAAATCATAAATTTTATTTTATAAAAATACGAAAGAAACTTTTCAAATTAAAAATTTTAACAGTCAAATATTTTCCGACGTGAATTAAAAAAAACAAATGTCAACAAACATATCAACAATTTCAGATAAACCATTACATACACCTTTCTATATTATATTGTGCCGTAAATCTATTAACATAGAGTTCAAATTACCACAAAGGATAAACTCCACCCCGATCGGGGGCTAAAACAATCGTCACGTGCCACTCAAAGCATCAAAGTATTGGAGTCACAATGCATGCATGCATGCGTCAACTGCATCGGGATTGAATATGCATGAGTTCAAATAAAATAAGGTTGCAACTGATTTTTTTAAAAGTTTTAATACAGACAACAAAGTCTCAAATTTACACCTTGCACTCTTAAATAAGACATAAATATAATATTTAAAAAATAAGGGAGGTCTTTTTGAAGAGTTTTGCGTCTCGATGAACATTCTCAGTTAAAAACTTAATTAGCTTATTTTCATCAGTGGATATATTAATAAGACATTCAATCAGTCAAGTAGAACCTTACTTACTTTTGTATTCTTGCTGTTCTATATATAATGTTATATAATATAAAGAAAATCGGTAGTTACTCCATTGCAACAATTCAATTACATGGATATGTCAATTAAATTAAAAAAAAAATGTATTCCATGTGCAAATTTTGAAAACTTTGAATATAGAACACACATTGAAAGTCAACTTTTATCAGAACCAAAAAAATATCAATAGTAAAAAATAATAAAAAAAATTCACGCACGCAGCGCTTCTTCGATACACTATGGACGGAGGAATGACATAACTTTGATCTTCAGCGATCATCATCTATCTATTAATCACCCGTCGACTTGCCTTTGTAGAGTGTGACTTTGGTTTGGATATCACTTTGAAATGAACTACAGTGATTTTTAAAAACGTAAAATAATGAGTCTTTGTTACATTCGTATGTAAGATTTTTTTATATTTTTGTTGAATCAGATCTGACTTCTGATTTCTACTTAACAGTGGAGCTTTGTGCACCTCTGGTTACTTACCACCCAGATATTCTACCAAATAGCAGTAGTCACTATTTATTAAGATAACTCTATGGTAAGGGCCTATAAACTTAAATCAAGAGTTGAGGAATTGACCAGAAAACACTAAAATGGCAATATCTGGCTGACACTGGTACGTCGAAGGATTGGCTGGAGCAGGGAGGGAGAAAAGTGAAGCTCATCCAGTAATAACAATTATATAGATTTTTTTAAGCAACAATAAAGCAATGAAAGTGTATATAAAAGCATTTTTTTATAAATTTGATAGGCGGACGTACAAATGTGACACATGATGGTAAGTGCCACCTCATTACTGGCGCTGTTAGATTCCTTTCCTTACATCGCCAATGCGCCACCAGCCTTGGGAACTAAGAAGTAATGTACTCGTGCCTGCAAGTACACTGGCTCACTTACCCTTCAAATCGGAACACGACAATAAAATGTACCTAATAAAATGGAATATAAACTACTCCTACTAATACTTCAGTCGGCCTAAGCAAATCTCTCTTTTTCTAAATTTACTTTCGTCACTATCTCATTTTTATCAACTTTCAATACAGTAGATACATGTAGCAAACAAATCGATCAACAAAATATTATTATAAGGTAGTTGAAAACAATTGAAATATTCAATATTTGGAACAGCGATTTTTAATTTAAAACTTTGTTAATCTCAAAGCAAACCACAAAGAGATCAGAGCGCTGAAAAATTATTGAGAGGGGGTCGAACCAAAGGGTGGGAGGGAGTCATCGACTCTTAGAAAATTACAAATTTAACTCTACGCGCTTTTATTTTAGATTAATCTCTAAGTACAAGCGATAAAGTTTAGAATCGTTCGGTATTTCTTTTTCGAGTTTGATCTATCGTGTGTGAAATACCACAAAGGGGGCCCTGTAATAATCGTGATTTTTTAATCAAATTTCATCTGTACAAGGGAAGAGGCGCTTGTATTTTTTCATTATTTAATTTTCGGTCGCTCACGGCTTTTTTTCTGCTCCTTGAAGGGACAGCGCTGTTTGAAGCGTTTTTTTGGTTGTTTAAACAAAGCGTATTGTCACACCGTTGGATTTTGAATACCTTTGAAATATGTTCTTGCCTCGTAATATAAATTCAATAGCCATTTCGAATAATCGAATACGAATCAATTCTGAATGACTAACTGGATTTGAATTTGCGACCTTTGATGATACAAACAAATATTTAATTAATAAATTATTTAATGTGACTATTAACAATTATTCTTTTAATATTATCTCTCAAGAATTATTTTTGACAACAATTGCAGTTTTTTTTATAAATTTATAAGTTAATGTTTAAAAATCTGCTCGTGAAATAAATCTATTTATTAATTTATTCATAATATCTAACAGAAGTAGCAATAGTAACAACGTATAAAACACATGAAATCATGATAAAAATAAAGTTAAAAACACTTCTAACTATAGGACATTACGACATGAAAAAAACAACAGCTATATCCAGAAGAAATTACAAGTCTACGCGTGCTGGCTCTCGATGTCACCGCCTAACTGTGACATCAATTCCATCGCGCACAAAGAAATTTGGCAACTCTTTTCTTTGTCGCACCTCCAAAACATGGAATTTTTTACCAGCACACGTGTTCCCCTCCTCTTATGACCTGGGTTCCTTCAAACGAGGCGTGAAGAGGCATCTTGCGGGCCGGCAAGGCGGGGGCGGCTAGAGCAAGTCATTCGTCCTGACTGCACTAGCCGTCGTCGCGTTTGGACTCTACTACCACTTACCATCAGGTGGAGTAGAGTCATTTGCTATCCCGGGTAATATAAAAAAAAAAGCTAAGTTTTAATTGAATAGAAAAAATCTATCATTTGCAACGCGTCGGTGTGACACACGGACGTAAACCATTAATTTCACGGTTAATATACCATCGTTTGTACTGTTCGACGGATATCTGTCATAATTGACATTTCTAGATAACGTCGCTTAAATCATTTTGCATTTTTCATCTGTGGTCTCGATATTAATTCGACCTTTTCTACTAACAATTGGATTCGCGAGGTTAACCCACGGGGTTGTTGGTTGATGGATGTATAATTGAGATGAAAGCAGTGATGTTTAATTTGAAACTTACTTGTACTTTTTTTTTTGAATCTCCTATTTATCTATCTTTTTTAAAGTATGTTTTATTTTCCTTTTTGTTGCTGGTGTTATCAATTGTTTATTATACTGATGGAAGTCGAAAGATGGTGTCCTGCTTATGTATATAAACCACGGCCATGGCTATCAGTTGATCGTACCAAGAACACCACCAGACCCGACTTGCCTCGTGTATATATAGCGAGGGGAGAAGTTCCACGTATCATCGTCTCCTTATTCACGGCTTTCTGTGGTAGCTCAGCGGAGGCGTCTACTTCATGGTCTAGCTATATGACGTAGATCCTCGTAGAACCCTTAAACATTGTGCTACCAATGGTAAGCCATGTTATGTTTTCTTTCCGTTAAAAAGACCGGTAATGTGCTTTCAAGTTTTAAATATAAAATAAATTAATGTATATTAAACTAATTAACCACATCATATATAAAAATATATTATAAATAAAGATATTAAAAAAACAACAAATAATGTAACGCAGATTATTTTTTAAATTTCGAATACAGCTTTATTCACCAAATAAAGTAATAACTAACGAAAGCCGTAAGCGTTAAAATCCACTCTTTCAACATTCCATTTTCCAATTAAAAACGTTTAGCGCGATTGAAAAAGCCAATACAATATGCAAATCGAATCCCGGTCTCAATAAACCTCGTGGGAAACCTCGTGGGAGCGTGAAAATCCCGTGAAAAAATCCCGGAAAACGAGACAAGTCCGATCTATTGATAGGTTCCGGCTCTTTTTAAACTGTTTTTTTTTTCCTTTCCTATATGGACTTTTTTTAACGTTACCATCGAAAGTATGCTCTACAATTATTATTTTATTTATTTAAGGGTTGCTGATTAGCTTATTGAATGGTAAGCGATAATCTTTGTCTCTTTAAAAAAATCATTTTTTTCGCTCTGCACTGCTCTAATTTTTGTTTTATTATTTAAATGACATCTTTGTTGTTTTATCGCAATCTACAGGATCTAAGACTATGCCCCTTTTCACCTGTAATTACACTAGCTCACATAACTATAATGTTACTAAAACCTGGGCGACCAAGCTTCGCTCGGCTCTAATAATAATTAAAGATATATTTTTTGAATTGTGGTTTTTCAAGAACGACATTCAAAGAAAAACTTAAGGAGCAAAACCTTAACTTAATACAAAACTTCAGTTACGTCTGCATATACATTTTATCGTTTGTTCTTTCTTTGTGAATATGCTTATATCATACAACTTCTTAATTCCACACATCCATTCAAAATGAATATAAAGCAGAGCATATTCCAGTCGATGGCATTAAACGAACAAAGTTCAAACCTATATTTATAGACGCTGAAACCATTGAAACGTGTTCCCAAGTGGGCCCCTCGTTTATATTTTGTCCCTTCCTCGCACGAGGTTTCTAATATAGCCTCGTCTCATTCTATCATCCCATTGAAGGATATCGAATGTTCGATGCAACAGGTAGTATTGGTGCTAGGGCTGCCACTTTGATTGGTTAATTTTTTGATTTAACTAAGTTTAATATTTTCATGACATTATAATATTTTCCTCATAGTTATTATAAAATTTGTACTGGATATACAAATATAGGATGATCATTGAAATAAGAAGTTTAAGGCGGAGGTTCTTTAATAAGCCATTATTTATCAGTTAGTTATATTATAAATGTATAATAAAAATAAATGAGATGTTTTAATTGTTACTAATTATACTTATGATTTAAGTAATAATGTATACAACATTATTAGTTTTTTTTAATTTTGTACTAAAGGATAACTTATTGTTTGTAATCAAAATCGAAATGTTATTAAGTAGACGTGTATTTATTTACAAGATTTGAGAAAATTCAACAATACTTACGAAATTATCACTAAATAAATTGAATATATATGGTTAAATAACAATGAAAATATTTATGTTTATAACATCGACAGCCCTATCGCTTGTGATCGTTTTTCAGCGGGTGTGATAGCTTTGAAAGGACCGGCCCGTAGCGGGATATCGGCTTATTGATGTCAGGTGAACATCGTTACACCCTACCACTTAGTGAGGATTAATTTAGACAGATTTTACCTCCTTTTTTGACTTTTATATGCGCGCCGTGGTAGGATTTTTTTTTACGATGTATGTGTTTGTATGTGTGGCTATAACTCTGGAATGGATAAACCGATTTTTCTTTTAGTATTTACGGTATATTCTTGAATATTTTTTACGATTTTTCTGCGTTGCAGTCATTTGTTGAGATTAAATTGTGGTTGTGTTTAACTCATTTCGTGCTTGAGGAGGACATCGTGAGGAAACCTGCATGTGTCTCATTTCACTGAAATTCTGCCACATGTGTATTCCACCAACCCGCATTAGAGCACCGTAGTAGAATAAGCTCCATATCTTCTCCTCAAAACGGAGAGGAGGCCTTGGCCCAGCATTGGAACATACACAGGCTCTTACTTTAATCTTATTATGAGAATGAAGCGTTGACTTTAGTTACAATCGCAACTTACATTAATGTATACTATATAAAATAAAAATGGTCCTCCTGACCGATTTCGGCCACGGCGGCCAATCTCAAGAGAGACTAACTGTGCAGGAGATATTATAGTGCACAAGTGAGAAAGAGTTCAGGCGCAGGACCAACGGCTTTACGTCCTTTCCGAGGCACGGGAGTGTACACACTTCCAACTTCCAGACTCCGGGCTGCTACTGATAATTTTCGAAAGAAAATCTCAGTAACATTTTATTGGCCCGACCTGGGATTTGAACCCAGGACCACCGTGTCTGCGGCCTTACATGACGCTACTAGACCAACGAGTCAGTCACTATATACCCCTAGGAAGTAATATAAAATATGTTGAGTCAATAGAGTTGATTTTAGCTAATCCGTTTAAAGCACTTCGTTGAAAGCTATTCATATTAAATACATATTATTTCGAGACATACATCATACAGATTATCGAGTATCATTAAATTAAAGGCATCAATTTAGTGATGTATACGGTATTATCGATACGTGGCCAATCGATAATGTGTCGAGGTAATGTTAGGGAAGTATAGCATTCGAGATAATGCTCACGGCGAAATAGAATAGACATTGAAATTGATTTCGTAATATTATATATAATTTAGGTACCTTGGTGTGTAGTGAAACGATATTACTGGCGCAAAATAATGAATGAAAATATTTTTAATAATTGACTGCGGATTGTCAATGTCAGGAATTGCGAATGGTTAAAAATTTTCTTATTGCTCTCTTCGCGAAGCCTTATCCTTATTGTAAGACATCTACAAGCTGAGTATTCTTAAGGCGTGTGTGTGTGTGTTTGTGTGATATTTAAAGATGTCTACTCTAGCTATATATTCACAGATAATATAAAAAGCAATTCATGCGTTATGTAAAATTATTGTTTTTTTTTAACAACAAAAAATCCTAATTATATCATCCGTACAATTTTTAGAAAATACACAATTTCATTGACGTAATGAATACATGTTTTTAGAAATAATAATAATCATTCCGATATCGTTGTCTATGGTATCGAGAAAAGTACTGACTATCCAGTAAAATCAGTATCGCTATAAAGGGCTTAAATATTTCATGACTACCTACCAAATAACAGTATAAATTATGCAGCGTGCTGCTTTTTTAAGGTAGCCACGCTTAAAATAATTAGATAAAAAAAAGGATACAAGATGTCGATGAATTTAATAAATATTACATGCAAAAGATTATATAACAACTAATATTAAAACTTGTAATATACTTAAAATATCTAAAAACGGAACATACTTTTTTGGTGGCTTTATTTTGGCCAAATACCTAGTTATAATTAACTATTAACTAAATATACATTACAAATAATAAATATCTGTTATCGATTATATATCTTTCAATAGTTTTAATGCTTTTTTATGAACTTATGGAGTCATTGTATATAATGTATACAAATATATATATATGACAAATATCTTGATAATTGAAAGAAAACTGAGATACAAGTATCTTCTAAGTGTTTTTTGTCAGTTTTTTTTTTTTAATGAAAACGGCTACGTTGGTCGTATTATGGTAAGTAGTAACTATCACCAGTCCCCATCGATCTAGAGAACTAAGATGTTATGTCCCATGTTCCTGTAGTAACACTGGCTCACTGATCATGAATGGAACACAAAAATACTTTTTTGCTATTTGGTAGAACATCTGTCCATATCTACCCATATGGGCTCGGCTTAAAATTTGCTTATGATTTTATGGACTTAAAATTAATAAATTATAATGTTTTAATATAGCGTCATTTGGTGGATCACTGCCATTAACTTAGTGCAGTTACGCCATGTATAGTTCCATGAAATGGAATTATAGCCTTAAGCGATGGTGAAGACTGTCTATGTTATAGAAAGGACATGATTATATTTCTGTTGAAAATATAAGTATATATTAAATTTCTATTGTATAAATATAATTATATACATATAATAATATGTGCTGAGTAGGGATGTTAGTACCTTTAACTTGATCCAACAGGAGTAAAGACAACAATACGTAATAAATAACTTTGACGTGATATAATTGGTCGTGAACAAGAATACACTAGGATTTGTGAAAAAATTGCGTTATTATTATTGAATTGAATCGAAGATATGTAAGTCTAGGTCTGTTAATCTTTACCCTTTATTCGATTTAAAAATATTACTTATGTACTTAAAGATAATTTTTCCTAAACATATCAGATAATTATTAAGCGTTGTATATACAGCTTTATATTTTGGTACGGCACTTTGGATATTCAAACTTACATAATAAAGTTAATTATTTCAAAATAATCCAGTCTACACTATTCCCCATTGTAGATGGGGGATTGACTATATACTACATAAACTAGAGGTCCCGTTTGATCCCACTATTATGGTAAGTGATGTGTGGCTAACTTCTTTGTCGGAGCGCGGACATCGAGCGATAGTTCACATAACTTTACAACACTCTTATTTATGACAATATATTCGATACTATGAGATTTATTTTAAATATTTTATGTGCATTTTAACCGGTTTTATAATATAACACACAATTTAACTAAACCACAATTATATAAATTTAAGACATAAATCATGAACATCGCAAGATTTATCTCTTAAATTTAATTTTTATTAAAAACTTTTTTTTTCTTATTTAGATAACTATAATATACTCAGTTAATTATATTCGATCAATGTGTTAGTTTTATAAATACTTCAATTTTTGATAATGGTTTTCATAAACCACTTATAACGAAAATAGTAACATACAAGTATTTTCAGTATTAACTTTTACAAAGTCAATTCAATATTTTAGATGTTATTAAGTATCCAATCAAAATTACAACAACAAGAGTATCAAGAACTAACCTCTGTTATCAAATACCTGGAAAGATAGCGCCGTAGGATATTTGTATCAAAGGTGTACTAAGTTTATCATAAAGGAATACTTTGCGTTCAGCATCAGGAACATGATGTGGTCCCGTATGCTAATTTCGGGTACGGCAGAACACAAGAGTTGTTGAGTTTCATTCGCCGGTTCTTCTCACGTCAGGATCTTTTTTTCTGAACCGCTGCTAGTTTATAATTTGACGATAAGTAAATGTAATGCAGTAATGCTTCTGTGTCGAACAAAAATAATCTGAAACTTGTAAGATTTTGAAAATAATTTTCCCAACGCATATCAACTGATTAATTAAAAAAGGTTACTGTATTAAAGAAACTAATCGTTTTCCTTAAAGAGTGTATTTTCCACGAGGAGAATCTAGACCATTGGTTACACACGTATCAGAAGGATATATGAATATTGTGGCTACACACATATCAGAAGGATGATGACGTATGAATAATGGATAATAAGGTTAACATATAAATATGTATATGATGTTGGTAATCTTAAATAAATAAATATAACGACTTCTTATGTTTAAAACGATAATTAGTCGGGTTTTTTTTTACTATAGTAACCGGTTAATACTGGTACATAGGTTAACAATGAGCTCCTTGTCTCCTTAAGAGGAGATAATGTTGATGCACTTAGACATTTATTACATATACAATAAATAAATTTATACACATGGGTTTATAGACATTTATTCCTCAAAAAGACAAAAACCGCCAGGAAAAAAGAGTGTCTAGATCAGATTGTGCTTGTGGTAGAATGTCTTGTAATGTGTTTCCGAAGTAGAATAAGCAAGTATCGTCAGCGTATTGTGTTATATGACCATGCAATCCTATGTCATCAAGGGCCGCAATATGGACACATGCATATAAAAACTTAAAAGAAAATAATATACGTATATATTTTCAACACTACAAACTCCGATGTACATTATGTATTAAAAACTGTCGTAAATTATTACTGTTCGAGGGCACATGGCATTGTCCAAGTCAGACCGTGTTTAGGCAGATTGCCTGGTGCAGGCCGTACGAACAATTAGAGCGCTTTGTTCAATACTGAACGCTGTGTCCTTATTCAATGGTATTTAGAATTTGAGCTCAGTCATAGTGTGGATAAGACCTTTATTCTATATAAATTATATTATAATTTGGTAAATTTAATTTGTAAGTGGGAATATCAGAATCGGTTTTATATAATATATTTTAATAAAACTTTGTAAGACTTGTAAATCTCGAAAATTCGTGTTGAAATAAAGAGTGCAAATGTATATATTTATGCATACATTTGAGGGATTCTACCAACCCGCATAGGAGTAGTGTGGTGGAATAAGCTCTAAACCTTCTCCTTAAAAGAACAGAAAAGGCTTTAGCCCAGCAGTGGGATATTCACAGATTGTTACTGATTTGTGAACTATATTCTTATACAGTTCTGGTAAAGGCTATCTGATCTCTTATAAGCATTGCCGCCGTGACCTAAGCCTGCTATCAAATATCCAAATGGATACCCTCATCATCATTGATTTCAGGTTACCTCAACATTAAATTCAATTACGATAAGTCTATTGATTTAGTCTTAACGACGTAACGAGCAATCATTATTATATTAATCTAATGTTAAATCTATAGCAAAGTCGTTAAATGAAGAAACCTTAAAAGTAATATCTGCTATATTATTTCGTATAATCTATGAACTATTCTGAATAATATTCAAATGAGTGACCACACACTTGTATCAAAATCAAAATATACTAGTAAGCCCTTATAAGCACTTTTGCAACAATTCAAAGGATTAACTATTTTTTTAGAAACCAACAACAGCAATAATATTTAAAAATATAGAGATAGATAACTTACAATAGTTAAATTTATTAATTGTACTTTCAATTACAGGGTCTAATTCTACTAAGAAATGGTCATTTTATTGCAATCGAGTGGAAAAGTAATCGTTGCAACGATCCAGTGTAGTTATAAACGAACTACCCTCCAGTTTGACATTAAATATAAATAATAAAAAATATAAGAAAAAAACTAAAGGAATACTTTCTAAATTAGATCAATAAAAAGTTTAAGCTTGCCGGCCAAACGTGTTTATATACCTAAACCACAAGTACTTGCATAGTTTCTATTTAGCATTGATCATTTCCATTGCACATTTTATTTTATTCTATTTGTTTATATTTCGTCTTAATGTCAATCTTATTTATTTAGCAATACTACTATTACTATTGCAACTGTTAAGTAGGACTTGTTCAACGGTTAGTTAATAATATGTTTAATTAGTTATTTTTTTAAACTCAATTAATATATACCTGTTTCTTTTGTATACATAATTATAAGCTCTAAATAAGCACAGATGGGCATTAATGTTAAACCTGTAATTCTATACGTGTTTGGATAATTAAAAAAAAATAAAGTAAGGTCGATCGAAGTTGCATCATAATAGCACCAGGAGCGTATCACAACCAGTAAAAAATAGTAGATTTGGCCCCCAGGTAATTACACCATGCTTGAAATTTCATTAACATCAAAAACACAGAAAAAATAACTAAAATAAACACTTACGACCTTACTTATAAACGTTGCTCAGCGACTGTTTAGTTAAACAATGATTTCGCTCTTTCTGTCATTATTGATTTCACATTCGAAAGAAGAGGACAGCATGGTTCAACTAATCACCGGCTAAATGACGTTTAAACGTAAGGGCATTAAAGGTCATTATATATTTACTAGGCTTAGATCAATAAAGTTTTCAAATATATAATTCAAACAGAGGCAAGCATTATATACTAAATGATATATAAGTTAAATATTACAATTACTATTAAAATACTTTCATTATTGTAGTAACGTATCACTTTTTGAAATTTTTTGAAATCGTCTTCTACGTCGAGTTTTGAGTTTGTTTTGCAGAATATCTAGGTTTACTCAAGAGTAAGGAACCACTGCGTTATATAATACAAATAGTCACCTTAACGTTCCCATATATTTGAAGGAAACGTAAATTGTTTCGAAAATCGGCTCGTGTACGCACCGCAGTAAATCCGCGTATCTGCGACTGCCAACGTTGCGATTTATTTTAACACATTTTGTTTATAAATGATACAATGCGATACTCTGTGTTTCGCGGGGATACGGTGGAATTATAGTGAGCTGCTGTTACGGGTTTTGAATATCGAACGTCGTACGAGTAAGCGTAAGATTTCGAGTGTCAGATGACGTCATCGTAAGATTTGTTATTGTAAGTGCGTTGATGTGTGCGTGAGATCGGTACATGAGCTCACATGCTTACACATCATTTTTCGTTCTCACAAAATTATTTTTATCACTATGATTTTATAACTAAATATTATATGCTACTCTGACGGTAAGTGTGATTGAGATTGTAATCGAAAGAATTAGATACTATTGTCGAATTATAAACTTTTATATATTGTAACTTTCATGCCAAAGATGGTGACTACTGCATACTTAATAAAAATGAAAATCTTATAATAATTGTCAATAGTTTGTATACCATACAAACGTGTTTATAAAATATATAACTATTTAATACACTCTGGAAATGGAATCAGTAATAACTACATCGACCATTACGTTTTATCTTTAATCGTATTTGGTTCGTATTTGGAAATCTTTGATTTTAACAACAACCAAATTAATCAAACAAAATTATCCAAAAAAATATAAAATAAAACAAAAATATAGGAGGTATTAACAACTCTATAAATCCACATATAGGGTGTTAAGAATGCTTCGTACGTTTCCTAGCACTCCCGCTTTATGTAGGGCATTTATTCTTAGCTCACCCCCGAGGGTGTAACCGCACCCGCGTGTTTTGTTTACGCGAACCTGATGCCGATCTATTGGATATTTAATTGGATAAAAGTATTGGAATTGGAATTTCTTATTGTCCTCTTAGAAATTGACAAGGATGGAAGGGTGCTCAATTTTTTATTTTTTTATTTTAGTTAGGCAGATGAGATAATGGTCATCACTGCCCACCTAATGCTCCACCAACCTTTGGAACCAAGATGTTATATCCTCTTCCAATCGAAACACAACAATCCTAAGTAATAATGCCATTTGGCCGTAGAATATATGATGAGTGGGTGGTACCTTAATTTGTGTTTATAATTCAACTCGTGATCGACGGTGAAGGAAACCTGCATGTGTCTGATGCAAATCTGAAAACTCGCATTGGATCAGCGTGGTGGAATAGGCTCCAAACAAATTAACAAAACCCAACATTTAAAGGCTTACCTTAAATACAACCTAAAATATAAGAAAAGTCTAGTAAAACTTAGAGCTATTTATGCATATTATAAATATATAAATACATATATGGCACCTAAATCAAATATGTCACGATAATATATAACGTACAATTATACGTTAAACAATGAAAAATTAGCAATACGAACAACACGTCCCATTTTAAACTTGATTTGTGTAAGCATCAACCCTTGCGTGGGGTAGATACAGCAGAGTGGTGATTTATCAAAGAATTTTCTCACCTAATAAATAATGTTCCTCGCGATGTGTTTGTTATAGGCCATATAAAGTGCGACAGGCAAAGGTATTCATATAAAATACGATTCTGGGGAAATGTTTGAATACATGACTAGAATCCTGACTTCGCATGGCAAGTGGGATGTTTTTTCTGGTAGCTTTCGTACTCAGTGTTGAAGCAACTACCGCCAAACAGAAATATTTATGGACAAGGGTCATATCTTTGTTAATTCCCAAAGTTGGTGCATTAACAATTTACGGAATGGTTAATATTTCTCACAATGCCGATGTCTATGTGCGGTGGTGACCACGTACCATCGTGTGCCCCTTTTGCCAGTCCACCTAAATATTACGTTTAAAACAAATGATTCATATATTAAAACGTGTAACAAGCAATCTGATAAGTTTTTGTTTCTATTTTCAAAATCTTACCCGAATAGAATAATTATGGAAAAGGTAATAACGATTAATTTTAAACCGATCGAATTCATTAAACTAATCGAATCTATTCTTATTTCAAATAATACTAACGTTCAACATTATAGTTCTATTTTTAAATTAATTCATATTTTAATCGAACAAAACAAAACAAAATCGGATTACTTTCCGAAATATGTTCAATATCCACCCATCATTTGTCAAAACAAGTTTCAATAACAGTCAGTGTACCTCGTACTGGCTCTCTGAAAATATTCCAATATTATGATTTACGGTATGCAAGATTCACCGACCAGTATAGATGAACCCTTTGGCTTTGTAAAATAACATGAAATCAGGTGTCAATATAAAATTGTACGCGTCGCTATAAATATTTCCTTCCCCTTCGGTATGCAAAAATATCGTCTATATATGAGATTCCGGATAATAGTGGAGACGTCATATTTCGGTTATAAATCTTGTTTCGAGTTAATACACTGTAGCACTTAGTTGATAGGATTCTTTTTTATTGTTTTTATTTATATTTATCTTATAACTATCTATTTATCTATTTATTAAGGATCAAAAAGGATACACACTTACGAGTACATTATTTAAATATGATAATTCCTTCAGTTATAAGAGACCACATCAAGTACATAAAACAATGACAGAGAAGAATTAAAGAATGAAAATAAATGTTACATAGTGGGTACTCAATAATTTAACATAGGAACTGAAAAGACGTAAACAATATTTTTTTAAGATTCCGTCGTCCGATTCGCGTCGATTTTTGCGATGCGCGTAGATTTATAAACGTTCAAGCGGGAAATTAAATTAGTACTTATTTTTGTATGAAAATAAAATCTAACAAATTATCAAAAGTCGTAGAACAAAAGTTGTTGCTTATGGTGTTAGCTATCTAGTCCTGCGAGGTTGGTGGGTCGTTACAAAATGTCAAAGTCAAAAGTCAAAGTCAAAAATCTTGATTCAATATTCAAGCATTACACTTACTTATTGATTGTCATGAATCTACCACCGGTTCGGAAACAAACACCTCAGACCTGAGATGAACCGGCGAAAGAAACTCACCGGGATTTTTTTTAAATTTTTTTTTCACAGGCATTTTTTATTTTTTTGAAATATCCTGGAGGCGATCGTTTCATTCCCAAGGCTCGCAATCCTCTAAGAAGTCATTGGTTGTGTAATATCCTTTTGCACATAAGCGTTCCTTAACAATTCCTTAATTCTTTTTTTCTTTCTAATTTCACAATTGAATATTTTTGAACGCTTTCTGGGATCCTGTCTTAAAAGCGTATACATTGTCCCATAAAAGACTCACTAACCCTGTGTAATCTGGTAACAGTAATAATAATAATATCCTGGGACTATATTCACACAAAGCCATCTGATCCCAAACTAAGCAGAGCTTGTACTATGGAAACCAGACAACTGATATACTTACATATACTACTTTTCTTTTGTAAATAAATACTTATATAGATAATTACACCCAGACTCAGGACAAACAGACATGTTCATGCACACAAATGTCTGTCCTGGGTGGGAATCGAACCCACGACCTGCGGCGTGAAAGGCAAGTATCTTACCAACCACACCAACGGGCTAGTCAAAGTGGTTGTAAGTTTATACTTGTTCCTGGTGTTAACAGTATGTACATCACAATTCCTGGGAAAATATTTTATGTTTTTGCGTACATTGGTATTTTTGTGTCCCGGTTTGAAGGGTGAGTGAGCCAGGGTAAACAAGCACAAGGGACATAACATCTTAGTTTCCAAGGTTGCTGCCGCATTGGCGATGTGAGCGATGGTTAGCATCTCTTACAATACCAATGTCTATGGGCGTCGGTGACCACTTAACATCAGGTGGCCCATATGTTCGTCCGCCTCACTATACTATAAAAAAAAAAATTGCAATGCTTATGCTATGAACGGTGGTGACTTAAGACTTACTTACAGGTGACATTTGTTATTCAGGCAGACTTACCTATTTTAAATAATATAATTCGTGTAAGTCAAAACTTAGCAAGACAAATGCCTTGTATTATAACGAAAATGATTTGAGCTCTTAGAGCCCTTTACATGTACACATAACACTTTAAACATCCGACATAAATCTATAATAACTGAGAAAACCCGATCAGATCTTGTTAAAACATTGAATCTTTAAAACGTCTTGCATCACCGAGAACAAACACGGGGATCTTGAGGGGAGTTCTATTGTTCGAGAGCGCTAAAATTGTGCTTTACAATAATATAGTATTTTTATTTTGTAAAAATATTAAATTAATTTATAAATTATATTGCATACCTGAAATGTAGTTAAAACTTCACTATCAGAGTATTTATATACAAAAAAAGGCGAATTAAAAGTTACTTAAATCTAACAATTAATTGTATATTTATATTTGTGTCTGTTTGCTTATGTAAGAACCATACTGAGTACTGAGTACCTACTTAGACGGGCTTTCACGATAGGACTTATACCAACCAACCACCAAGTAATAATAATAAATATAAAACACAGTGAACATTTTCACGATCCAGAATGTGCCGCGCAAATTTTTCATAACTAAATTCCGTGACAGTAACGTAATTAATTCGTACTGGTTTATGCAAATACAATTCAGAAGCTAAGCTAATGAACCGATTTTAACATATGAAGTTTTATTAAAATCGTAAAAATATCTTAAAATCACATGGACAAATCGCTCTACAATAAATATATCGAAAAGTTATAAAAATGTTGGAATGGAAGTAAACTCTCTAGAAAATAATGTTTCTGTAAAAAGTAAAGTCGAACTGCTATATACCTATATAATTATATTCTTAACTAGCTGTGCCCCGCGGCTTCACCGGCGTATAATTAATAAAAATATAATAAATTATTTTATTACTATAATAACACACACGCACACACATATGGCTACTGGTAAAGAAATACGTAATTAACGATTTGAAATCAATCCTCATAAGATACCGTAGGGTTTACCGATCTTATATAGCCTTACATTTGCGCCATCACATGTTTTTCGTGTGTACCAATTTTCATCAAGATTGGTCAAGCCGTTCTTGAGTTATAAGAAGACATACAGACACACAGACAAAAATGAAAAAAATAGTATAATGTGAATCACTGCATCATAAAATGATTATTTATCACAAAATTAGGTGGAAAAAGAAAATGTATAGACAGAGCCAATAGATTTATATAGTAGTATAGAAGGTTACACAGAAAACTTATTGAGTTATGTGTTATCTATATCGTTAAAAACGTATTTGTGTGTTTGTTCTCTATGCGAATTAACTGTGTTGCACCGTGTACCCGAGCAGGCTGAAAACAAATTATAAATTTTCTTTATTTGTTTCAATATAAATTATATATATATAATTCTACCTGTGGGAAGTGTGTACATTTAAAAGACTGTCTCAATTCTAATATTTTATTTTATAGCAGCATCTTACCAGCCCCGATTTCCCTAAATTCCCTAACCAATGTTTTCTTTGTTCGTCCGTGGTTCAATATTTGGCCTAATTATACAGTTGATTTCACACTTACACTGAATTCCCCGTTTGTCTTTCAGCTCCTTGTTATCGGGGATGGAATACCTTGTCAGACAGCTTATCTTAATTCACTCGATATAAAATATAAATCCTTTATATACAATATAAAAAGTTACGTAAGCATTATTGTTTTGTATATAATGCAATACTTTTTACTTGGTAGGGCTTCGTGCAAGTCCAGTTATGCTACCGCTTAATAGCACTACTTAGTAATGTGTTCTGGTTTGAAGGGTGAGTGAGCCAGTGTAACAATAGGTATAAAAAAAAAATTGGTGGATCATTGGCGATGTAAGAGGTTCTTAATATTTATTACAGTGACAATGTGTATGGACAGTTGGGCACTTACTATCAGGTGGTCCACTTGCCAGGCTGCCTATCCAATACAATACAAAAAAGAATTTCAAATGAATAACTCATGGAAGATAACTTGTTTACTTTCGAGATTGTTGATATTAACAGTTTAGAAATCAATTAAAATATGCTTTTCATATTGACGGTGTCTATCTAATATAAAACTTACTAGTTCCTACATGCGACTTCCCCAAGTGAGGAGCGAGAGGTGTAGGGGGGGTATGCAAAATGATGATGAATTTAATGATGATCGGTTGAGTAGTTAAGACGGGAAAGCGCAACAAACACACAACCAAACAAACTCACTTTCGCATTTACAATCTTTGTAAGGATATACTTAATATTAGTCACAACACTATAGTCTACGTAGTGATGTTCTTGTAGTCGATATCCAATGCATAATAAAGCTTAGTTGGTCTAACTGCCGCTACCAAGGGACGGGAAATCACAGCAAAGATTAAACAGTTCGCGCGAACACTATTAATCAGATCACCGATTGCACTCTCTAAACATTGTTATAGTGATGTCTGTGTACGATGATATCTGTCGATATCATGTATATTTTTTTAACAATCAATTTGTAATTTTGAACAACATTTTATAGATTCAATGTGTCTAACATTGAAGGTATTTAAAAAAACTGACACATTATTTTTAAAAGTCAATAAATAAGATTTAGTTATATATAATGTCAGTGTCGACAATATTCTTATATATACATCGCACCACTTTCCGTTTTATTTGTAGGATTTTATTTCGATATTATTTTCAAACGATATTAAAATATAAAAATACGCGATATATATTATATAATATTTTTTTTGCTCATTAGCTTACTATAATCTGAATTTACTTGCGTCTTAATTTATTTTCAGCTTATTCCACATTGCTAAAAACCTGATAAGTTTATTTGACAAGTACACTTCTCACAATGCTTTCTTAATCGTTGATCACGATATCATATAATAATAAATAACTTTAGCATATATTTAGTACTACAAACAACAACATACTTATATCAAAAACTAAAAACTTACACACAAAGGAAATAATATGCAATGAATCGATATATCACCACTGACATCCCTACTTAACCCAAAGGGATCGAGAGAACCTCGGTTAGTGTGAACTAAATGAATCATTAATAATGCAAAGTTAACGCGATCCGTCGACCGCGCTACATCGGCATCGATATAATTGTACATCACTAAACGTGTGTTTAGCGTGAATAAGTAATGTGTGTTCGTCTGATGTCAGATCGATTCGGTGTGAAAGTGATGATTATTGTGATTGAGTGTTGATTTGTTTGCATTATTTATTACTAAGTGCTGTGTAATTTGTTATATTAACGACATAGTAAAGACAGTGATGATTAAATATTTTTATCGACAAATATTATGATATAAACTTTCTTCTACTATTGGTTTTTTTTTAATTTAAAAAAGTGAAATTGTCATTTTATTTTTTCTATTCTTGTTATTTTAGTTTGAAAAGTGAAATTGACGTTTTATTTCTTTCTTAATTTTTAGATTAACTTTTAATTTGATGTAACTATATATTTTATTATGTTCTGAATAAATCTTTTAATATTCTCATAATTATTTGTATCAGATGAACATATTTGTAAATACTAGTTCCCTTTAAAAATTGACATCTTTATCTAATGTAATATATGTGATGTTTAGAAAAAAAATAGATAGCAACATAAGATCGTAAGTAACCATTACTGATAATGATATCATGAAATTTTCTACTAAAACGCCGTTACTCCAACCCAAATAGTTTGCAAACATAACATAGCATTCATGTCAAACAATCTAATAAATATCTTTAGGAAATTCAAAGACATACAATTCGTAGTGACCGCCCCTTGACAAGCGCCATTTTGAAAAGGGATCGGACATGACAAGCTAGGGTTGCCATTGCCAAATATTTATTGAACCTTGTTGACATTTTTTTTTTGGGTAATTGATGGTATTCTAACCGGTTTTTTCTGGTTCAGACATCGTCTATATTAATCAAGGGTGAAAAAATGCCGAATACGTGGGTGGTTACATCTTTATTAAAATGTTTGTGTAGGATATTTTGATTGATAGTTTTTACGATATCGTCCATTATTTTTAAATCATAACTACAATAACAGTTATTATACCAGCCCTTGGAAGTATCTTTGCTTGAAAAATATCATATTATAACATATATAACGTGAATAGTTCGTATTCTAAATTAACAAGCATATAGTGATATATGTATGTACGTATATTTTCATTAATACAAACATTTTTCATTTTTTTTATAAATTTTGCAAGTAAATATCTGTTTTATTGTTATTAGGTACAAATTAACGTAGAATAAATTACCATATTGACTGTCACAGTCAACCCTACAAGTGTCATCAGTAGATGACTATCGCTCGAAGACCGGAAGACCTCGAGGTGCCATCAAGTAATGTCATTCAATATCCCTTAAAACTTGTATCGATTCAATATGCTTCATATTTAATACATATCTAGGTAGGTAGGTACATTAGGTCTAATATTTATTATATATGTACAGATATTCAACCGAGATTACTCAGTGGATAGAACATGTGAAGCCTAACCGACGATTACGGGTTCAAGTCCAGGAAAGCACCACTGAATTTTCAAGAGTTTAATCTGTGTTTATTGAATTATAAATTCGTGTTTCGTCTAACTAGAAAAAACTGCCGTATGTTTATCAACTCCGCATTGGAGCACGAGGCGTGATTCTTGCGGTAAAGCGGGGGCGGCTAATGCAGAACTCTCTTCCCGACTGTACTGGCCGTCGTCGTGTTTGGACTCTACTACCATTTACCATAAGGTGGAGTAGCCATTTGCCTTCCCGGTAGTAAAAAACAAGGCAGCGTGATGAAATAAGGCCCAAACATTTTCCACAAAAGTAGGAGCCCCCAGACTAGCAGTTGGACACTGCTGGCTTTTTCTGTTTTTTTATTTAACTTCATACGTTTTAATGTAATATAAGACATTCATATACTAAACCGTCGTCAAAGCTTTTTCAATTTCAAATAATTTGTAAAGGATATTGTATTGCTAGCAAGAGTCCAAAGAAAATAAATCTATTTGACATTTTATAGCAAATCAATTACGATATATACAGATTGCCAATTATCTACAGTTCAGAAATAAGTACAAGTACAGAGAAGTACTAACAAAATGTGAAAAAAAAACAGTTTGATTATGCTCCAAAAGGCTTCAATGCTAGATAAATACTATTATATTAAATCACAAACTTAACTTTATCACAGAAACTTTCAAAATAAGAGCGTATTAATTCCTTAAAGGCCGGCAACGTACCCTTACACCCTAGTGTTGCAGGTGTCCATGGGCGGCAGTAGTCGTTTTCCATTAGGTGAGTCTCCGTGCCCGTTTGCTCTCTAACATAAAAAAAAATAAAACCAAACTATCACTATACCAATTACATATACTATACCAAATATATGTTCACCGTTCCTTTGACTAGCTCCATCCAGTTCACAATTTCATCCGACGTCGGCTCATACGAAACTTCACCGAAACATAAGACGATCAATCAAATAACCTAATACCGTAATGCGTAATGGCTAACCCTTCACAAGTCCATCGCATGTCATTTGTTATGGTAAAATCCACAGTATCGCATCCCACTCTTTCCTTGATATCTCTTATTTATTGTCAAAATGCCAACTACGATGGGGTGAAGACTATTTGTCATTGGCAAAGCTTTTTGGACGTATCCTTTGCGTAACCCGAGGGTATCCCGATGAATATGCTTAGGACGGTCGTACTGACATATATTATTGTATCAAACAATAAACATTTGAATATATGTTACGACTAATCTGACAAACTGATGCAACTACATGAAGTTCTTAATTTTGTTCTGTGCAAGCCCGGCTGTGAAGAGAGCACTCATCGCTTTTAATTTTTTATTTATTTTATCATTTATAGACTAGCGTTTGACCGTTGATTTGCCTGATGTAAAGCATCGACACGCATCTAGGATGCACGCTTGCCTAGAAGAAACCAGTTTGTTCTGGATTTAGAGACACGTTGTCCAACAAATAGTAATTCAACTCCCAAACAGTAATTTTTAGTATTGTTGTATTCAAGTTTGAATGGTGAGTGAGTCAGTGTAATTGCAGGAACAAGGGACATTGAAGATGTTAGGCTTTTTAAATTTTATTTAAGGGAAACCTACAGTAAATATAACACGCATTAAACAATTCATAATAAACATAAATCAATCAAGTTTCCACTTAAAACTAATTCATATATGACAGTAAATATGCAATTGAGTAAATTATAAATAATAAATATATATATAAATATTCTAGTCTATGGGCGATGGTGACCATTTACCATCAGGTGTCCCATCAAAATTGTAAAGGTGCTAAAAAAGCATAGTTAATATTCATTGATATTCATGTAGGATAACTAATAATGTAATTGTATTTAATTAACACATAACATAATTATATAATAAGAAAAAAGTAACTATTGAGTTTATAGCCGATTTTTCTCCTTGAAATATATATGACGACATATGGTAGCTGTTTATTTTATTTAATCCTGTAAATATCTAAAGAGCTTATTTATTAATAAAATTTTATTTAAGAAAATTTTGAATTTTAGTTGCTTTATTTTATATAATGGTCCACCTACCAATATAATATATATAAAAATATACATGTTAAGGGTCGGTCACCTAAGATCTAAAGAGACGATTCAGAGATCTGAGTAAACCTGCATAGGATCTGTCCTATGTGAATATTCTCGCGTTATTATGTATTATATAACGACGTGATAAACGATATTCTGTCACGTGTGTACGAGCTCAATCGCCTTGAGTACCGTAGTGGACTACACTTTTTGGAGACATTTGCAAATTGTTTCTTTACGTGTGTACACTTTTACACAAATTTCTGTGTAAATCTCAACTACAATACATTTGAATCTACCATATTAATAACTACCAATCAATCAATCAATCAATCTTGCTATGTATTAAACTATCAAGTCAAGGACAAGCATTGAATATTCTAATATGTGCTTATAATTCATTATGTTATGTGTCGTGAGTAAGTGCATGTGTTGGATGACATTCTGCCATCAGGTGAGCCTTATGCTCATTGGCCCTCTTACATAAAAAAATAAAATTAAATAAAAGTAAAAAAAAAAAAAACGTACGTATACAATGCGTATCAGAGCAGAATTTTTTATCGAGGGGAGTATTGAGTTTAGCTTAGTTGCGTGACGTTTACTGGCTGTCACTAAGAGAGCTAATTATTTCATCAACAATTTGAATTCGAATTTCGAATTCATTATTTTTTATTACATGACATTAAGTTAAAGATTCTGCTCGACATAGCACCTAGCGATAACAATATAACTCTGTTGAAATTACTTACATTTCCTTATATTATTCATACGTGACCCATGGCAAGTGCTAATACTCGTTGACTTATTGACGCCATATCTCATTCACCCTTCACCCTTTATGTAAAATGTAGATGCGTTTCCTTTTGATATTTAAAATCTTTAATGTATTGTCATTTATCTTTATTAGTTTTATTTGATAAATCTGAAATAATAATTAATCATTATAATTTTACTAAAAGGGTTACGATGTTTGTTAAAAAGATTTTTTAAATTAAATGTAATTAATGCAAGTAACTGTTTTAGTAATAATATATATATATTTTAATTAAGAGTCTAAACTACTAATTTTACAATTAGTCACATCCATAGATTAAAATTGACACTTGTTAGTAACAAATAATATTTTCGACCACTTGACTATATATTAATTTCTATTTTTTATTTTAGTTCAGGATATGTCAGATCATATTAGGTCTTATGGCTATGTCTATGGACGCAACGTCGATGGTGTGATTTCACGGCTGACTTTTTGGTCCAGTATCTTATAAGGCTAGAGATCCCGAAATCTTGGGCGAAAACCCAGGCTCGGTCCAATGAAAAGGTATTACTGATGGGAATTTTATTGTTAATAGCGGCTAAAGGATGTTGACAAACAATACCAAATATAGAACACCTAAGTCCATCACATAACACATAAGTCTAGCGTGAATCTTTAATTCATAAGGTAGGCCTCACACTTATACTTTTTTCTGAAAGTTGAGTGAAAGAACGGCAGATGTGTGATGTATTAGTATTGAAGAATCTAGTGCGAATCAGCCATTATTTCAAAATTCACCTCAACAAATAATTACACTAATATCTATCTTATAACATAATGATACTAAGCCATCTCTGTCGAACCACAGAATATAATGATTTAAAATATAAAGATGCTCATATGATCACTCAAAGTGTAATGGTTGATATCAAAATATCACACAAATCACATCCATTGAGACACATCAAGGGGTGATTTGCATGGGGTTCCATGACAATAATATATCGTCGTCAAAGATTCAGAGATGGGTTTACCGTGTATTGCGATATTAAATATAATCGTCGATTAGGAAGAGACGCAATACATATATAAGGATAATTTATTAAATTTATCATAGGTACACTTTTATTGGGTAGTTTATGTCTGTTTGAGTAGGTACTTAGGTATGAAAATTATAATTGCCTATCCAAACAGAGACAGTAATAATAATTAATGAATTTACCGCCATTCAGCAATAATTTTATTTGTGTTCCGGTCTCTAGCCAGTGTTTTTTAAAACCAAACAATTTTAGATGATGAATTGGGTGATCATTTTTTTTTAAATTATGGCTGATTTTAATTGGTAACCATTTAACATCAGATAATCAAAGTTCTTATATTAAACGCTGGCAACATTCCTTACACCATCAACGCTCAGCCAGCTACGGGAGTTACTCAAAAAAGATGGAAATTCACCACGCACCAGACTACTACTTATTAAATATCATAGTATTTGTTTAATTATTATTTTTACCTATAATCAAAAATCTTTATTATTAGAAGCGATACACTTGCTTACTGATTGTCATAATTCTACCACCGGTTCGGAAATAAACACCTTAAACCTGAGAAGAACCGGTGAAAGAAACTCAGGTGGTTTTTTCTTTATATCTCATCTTACAATCACAGGCATTTTTTTTTAAATTTGAAATGATATGGAGGCTTTCCTTTAATTCCCAAGGTGTGCAATCATCTAGAAAGTAATTGATTGTATAACATCCATTGGCACAAAAGCGTTCATTAACGATTTACTTTAAAGTTTTCTGGGATCCTGTTGTAAAAGCGTGTACATTGTTCCATAAAAGACTTACTAAACTTGCGTAATCTGGTAATAGTGGTTGTAAGTTTATAGTTGTTCCTGGTGTTAACAGTATGTACGTCGCAATCCTTCGAAAATCTTTTATGTTTTTTGGGTACATACATAGATTTACATATTAGTGAATATTTTGGGCCCAGGTTATAAATTGCACGAATAGCCCTCTTCTGCAGTACAAAAATCGTATTAATATCGGCTGCATCACCCCAGAGTAGAATGCCATAAGACATTATACTGTGGAAATAACTAAAATATATTAGACGAGCGTCATATCTTGATTAAGAAAATCAGTTTACCTTGAGAATCAGTCTGTCAGGCACTATAGCAAAAAATAATTATTCTGTTTTAATCCATATAATACAATGAATACCTGAAGGTCATATTACCTTCTTTTGGGAAAGTCGCCTTCCTAAGCATCCCTGCTAAGGAACACGATTTTCCCAAATTTAAAAAAAGAACATACGTTCAACATTCCTTTCTTCCTTTGGATCATCACATCGATATTCCATTAAGGTTTTATTACATCTTGAGTTATCAATTAATAACATTCGTTGTCTTTGTTACGTTATATGTATAACAATTGGCACAGCACAATAATATCCAATTACCGTTCATTTTTCTTAGCCAAATCCGCTTGACGTGTGCCCGGGTAAGGGTTAGTAATCGTCCAGTGATAAATGACCGGCCGGATGACAGGAGAAGGACTTAAGGACGCTGCCATGGGTTAGTGTCGTAGGGAAAAAAGATCAGCAGCTAGTCAAAAGACAATAAGTATATTCAAGGCTTAAGGTTAAGGAAGTTTATTTCTCATCAAGAACAAAAGTTCACTTACACATATTTTTTTATATGTATATTATAATTATCGGTGTATACAAAACAAAACAGTCTGACAGTCTTTTCTTAGTTCAGTTTTAAATTAAAAAAAAGTTTTTTCAATGATTAGTTCTTTGGGTAAGATATATTCGATTAAATAAGACTTAAGATATGTGACGTGATTGAGTGAGTCATGACTCGAAGTCAAAAAATAATAATTAATAAAGTGCAGTAAGCAAGCTTAATTCAGCCTCTGTCAATTATAACATTCTTAACTAACACGATATGAAAGTTTCATATAAATCTGCTTAGTAAGTTTTTGGGTATAACCATTAAAAATATCTATATCATCAGATAGACTACTTGCTACTTTGATTGGTTTGTGTTCTAGAATAATAGATTGAATTATAGAAAAAAAAGATATAAAAGTTACATAGCTACGCTCGCAGTGTAGCACCAGCGTTGCCCTGGTTAACCGGGTCACAGGCGAGATACAGGTTGGTACAGATAGTCGGGATTGATGATTCTCCTACCGCTAATGTCATCCTATGGTAAATGATCGGATGATATTTTGGAAATTTTCCTTATCTTAAAAAATACATAAACCGTTTCCGTTTTTTGAATTTAAGTTATGTGTTATTGCACATTTAATTGCTTATTATTATTTGCTCGTGGAGCAAGTGACACTGGCTCCCTCACCCTTCAAACGGAGCTACAACAATACTAAGCATTGCTGTAGCAGCCTGTGAATGGCCTACTGCTGGACTAAGGCCTCTTCTCCTCTTTTTGAGGAGAAGGTTTGGAGCTTATCCCCACGCTGCTCCAATGCGGGTTGGTGGAATACACATGTGACAGAATTTCAATGAAACCACCATACCCCTACACCTATCTACCACCAAGAACCTTCACTCATAACCACTGACCAGAAGTAAAACTTAGTCCTTAAACTATCGTTATGGGATTTAAACTGTTAATACTATGTCCCTTGAAGATGCACAGTGTCTCTTCAAACCAAAACAATGATATACCTACAAATTATTCGTCTTTCGCGTTAGAATAAATCATCAGTGGATTGCTACCCACCCAGATTCCAGATAATTATAATATAATATTTCCAATAAGATATTATATAGATTATATGTGTTAAAATTACAAGAATTAGTTCGTCATATACAGGCAAGCGATTAGCCACTCGACCGTCTGCATTCGGACGGGTGCAGGTCTCAGTCGACCGAAATGATTCGGGCATATGGTGCCATTATTAATTCCGATACGTGTAGCGAATGAAGGGTTTATTTCAATACAGTAAATAATATCGACCTGTTTTAGTAACAGTTTTTGCTCAAATTATTAAGTTCAAATACGGGTGGAATCGAATAGTGGTGATATTGGTATCTTGATATGAATCCTTATCCATTTAAATGGTTAATAATTAAAGTTGATTCCGTACGTGTAAATTCCACTTTAAATTATTCAGATCGCACTTTTCACTTTTTTAAGAAAAATGTCATGGTTCGAACAAACTAACTGTCCTACGTTTAATCTATTAACAAATACTAATTTACGTATTTAGGTTATATAATAGTTTTTTTTTTTTTTATTTCAGACGAAGTCGCGGGCGATGTGCTAGTTAAAAATAAAGAAACAAAACACTCGCAATGATTATAATGAAGTAATGTTAAAAAGTATTTATTCAATAAATCAAACGAATATATTAGAAGACCTTTCGAAACTATCCACATAATACAAAAAACTCTCTATATACAACATCAATCTAAACATTTATATAAAAACATTTCAGCCATTACATTGTATATTTTAAAATGGATTTAAAAATAAAAGTTTTATTGGCACTCCGAAACTCATAACCAAGTTTCAAGAGCGAATCGCAGATATAAAGAGAGCAGGAAGGGAGTTTTGCCAAACTAATAGAAGACTTGGCAACACTTTATGAATGAGTCGATACGAAAACAATAAATAATGAGAAGCGTAAATAAGTATAAATAGTTGTATTTGGCTGGTGTTGTGTCCAGTTCCATTGATGTATATGCGCTGGATGCGATACGGAATACAAGAATCATTAAAAATAATTAATGGAACATTTATTACGTAAATTATTTTAAGTTATATTTTTAATCTATGTTTTCCGGCAATGATAATTAAAATTGGGTGCTGCTATGTTGGTTTCGAATCAGATTAAGAAAAACTTAACGGTGTTCCATCAGAAAACATTGTCAAAAGCCTGTAGCCAATCTCTTTCAGCCCGTTTTAAATTGCTCATTTGCAATATTACTATAATTAAATGTATGAAGTATGTATGAATAGTAATGTGTATGAATGAAGTCAAGGTATAAGCTATCTCTAATCCAAATTTCATTCAAAACTTTTCATTAGTTTTTGCGTGAAAAAATTATAAGCTTCCATCCATATAATATATTTTGTTAGTGATCTATATCTTATGATCGATAGTAAAGCCAGAAATAAACAGAATTCAATCTTATATCGAAATTAATATGACATAGATCGTTAAACTTTCACTAAATTGCTTAGAAAAATCTATAAAGTCACTTCTAGATACTTCTACATCGGATTTCATCCGGCTAGGCCGCGTAAGTTGGACAATAATCGCTAATGGAGCGATGCAGTGGACACAATTCATCGTCCAGTTACCAGTTATTGCCTCTCGCTGCCATGCGACCAACTAATGGGATAATATGAAACTAAATCACTATTTTTGTGCGCTTCTGTTATTTGTAAAAGACAATGCAATCGTTGTAATAATTTAATTATACACACACAAGCAAACATTGATCGTAATATATGTAGGCGTATTTTTTAATACTGCTGACTGGTTTCTTTTTAAATATTGACACTGTTAATTTAATTTTCCTCTTTTTTTTATTTATAACGAACAGAGACGTTATAATTAAGGCCGGATTTATTCTTTGTTTATTTATAATTAAATTATTATGTGCAGTGGCAATTAAAATTATATTTTTATTATTAGTTTAAATCGAAAAATATTTTGTTTACGATATTTTTACATTTGTTTACTTAAAAAACTTTTCATCAAACAATGAACTTTTTATTTCAATATTCATTGCTCAAATTTAAACTTTCCTTTTAAATAAGATGATTATATTAAACTTTTAAATAATGAATGAATCTTATACATTATGTGTATTTATATAAAATATTTAATCTTGAATTTGTACAAGATAATAATTAGTGATATGAAATAACCAATGTGGTTCGATACAGAAATGAATGATTTCATCTGATATATGCATTTCCTCACGAAAATTCAGTAGTGCTTGCCTGGTTTTGTACCCGCAAATTTCGTTTAAGATTCTCATATTCTTGGGCCATCGTGGTTGATCTCATTTAAACATAGAATAGTTTTTTTTTTTTTAATTAAGTAATCCAAGCCAATTCAATTGTTTTCGAATGAGTCTGATTACTCTAGAATTAAAATATAGTTCGCATTATAAAATCTGTATGCACAGATTAACAAGATAATGCAGAAATAAAGAACAAGACGTTAAAAGATTCCTTACATTTAGAACATGATTATAGTAGCGAAGTATAAGTCGGTAAATTAAAAAAGATGCATATTACTTTTTCGTACAACGCTCCTTGCAAGTGTGATTCAACAACAACGATACCATACTTCTTGCTTAGCTGTGTTTTAAACTTGCACGGATTTATATCGATGCAGTCTACGTTCATATTATGCTACCAAATTAAATATAAATTTAATTATATATTGAGATTAAAATTGGAATAGCTTATTCGATATAGTCGTCTTATAATAATTTATGTACGCTTGTGTGTGTATTAGTGCGGTTTCCTAAATGTGTTTCTCTTGTTATTTTGCAAAATAAAGTTGCCTATATAAAGTAATATTATGCTGTCGTTTCACGAGGGTCGATTAATGATATCTCAGTAAACAACATCTTCCCTAACTAAATCTTAGACAAGTTTGCGAGTATTAATTTTATCATTTAGGTCTCTATGTGCGAGCGCGCTACATTAGGGTGGTTTCACACGAGCCGTGATGCAATCGCGTTATAAGGCCACCAGTCGCCATACTTTATGCGCACTCACAATTAGTTGCCGCGAGATGGCAGGTGAAACTATAGAACAGAGAAAATTATGGAGTCGTTTTAAAAAAAATGTTTAGTGCTTTTTCGTCCCTTTTCTTGACAAATTATAATAAGAAAAAGAATCATCCGAAAAATCATTTTATTAAAAAAATACCAATTGTTTATAGTGACAATTTCAAATATATAATAGCACATATTAACAAGCAATGAAGATTAGGTATGTTAAGTTTCTATAATTTTAAATGATTATTTAAAACAATAAGAAGATACACTAAACAATGAGTCCACCCCACCCCTGTTCCCCCGTAAAGCATCTCCCGCAGAAGTCGTTAGTAACAAACTCCACACATTTGTGTCACCGGATACAATCCCATTATAATTTTAAATTTTAAGCTCATTATTTATGTTTGCTCCCAATCTGCCGCCGAAGAAATCTTTGATGAGCCTTTAATACGCTATTCTTTCAGAAATTTTCACTTTTGAACAACAAACTGAACAATCACACCACTCGACTTCTAAGCTGCTAACGATAGTCATTTGAAATGGTTTAAAAGGGCAGTAGGCCTTTGTACAAGCGCTAAGGTGCAGATATAATAGTTGTCACTTGATGGTAAATAGTCACCATAACCCATAGACATTGGCGCTGTAAAAATATTAAGCATTCCTTACATCGTCAATGCGCAACCAACCTTACGAGTTAAGATGTAATTTAGTTATACTGACTTACTCACCTTTCCAATCGGAACACAATAATATCAAGTATTGCTGTTTGCCGGTAGAATATGCGATGAGTAGGTAGCTACCCAGACCTACCTATACTTTCACAAAGTAAATATCAAGTAAATCTGTACTCGGTGGCAGAGCTTTGTGCAAGCTCGTCTGGGTAGGTACCACCCACTCATCAGATATTCTACCGCAAAACAGCAGTACTTTGTATTGTTGTGTTCCGGTTTGAAGGGTGAGTGAGCCAGTGTAATTACAGGCACAAGGGACATAACATCTTAGTTCCCAAGGTTGGTGGCGCATGGGCAATGTAAGCGCCGGTTAACATTTCTTACAATGCCATTGTCTATGGGCGTTGGTGACCACTTACTATCAGGTGGCCCATACGCTCGTCCGCCTACCTATAAAAAAAAAAAAAAAAAAAAAAAAAAAAAAGTCAGACAATAATTGCAAAAAAATCGACTCTACTCAAGTTTTTTTTGTTATTTATTAAAAAATAATGTCAATCTATGGGCAGTGATGAACACTGACTTTCATGTGTACCTTTTAATCTGACCAGCTGATTAAAATTAAAAAAAAATATCTGAAAAATTAAAAACTGTACGGATCTCTCCTTACTTACATTTAAGCATTAAAAGCAAAATGTTATATTTGAACATATTTTTAATTTAAGAATGTTATTCTTTTAAATAAAACATCCATTAAGCTGGCATAGTTCACGCCTTCCAGAGAAATATGCACTCGCGTACAGAGAAAACAATTAAGGAGGAATTTTTATGTAAATGTTTGTAAAAACTATCTTAATTACGATAAATATAGTAATTATTATTGAAATTAAACATAATATATGTTGTGTGTTATAGTAGTTAATGGCAAAAGACTTGCCATTAACTATAAATTCGAAGTATATAAATACTTTTTAAATGGCTTAGGTATATTCTATTCTTCCAGAGACATTTCTAATTAAGAGGGGGCAAACGGGCATGAGGCTCACCAGTCGGAAACTGACTGCCTTAAACCTGATGGTTAGTGGTCACCACCGCTCATAGACATGGGCACGGTAAAAAATATTTATTATTCCTTACAATCCAGCAGCCTTCGGAACTGAGGCGTGAATGTATATTGTACAGGCTCATTAATACAATATATGGTATTATTTAATATCGAAACCAACAAAAGTTACAATATTACAACATAATGATGTGAGCTTAACAATATTAATTATTGCACTTTTAAATACAGGTAATTACAGTATCCTTATTATTAATAAGGGGTTTTCCAATAGGGACGCTTGAACTTTGACAGCTGATTGCGGCCATGTTGTTTGAGTGACAGCTGTCAAATGCAGTGTGTTATATTCATTCCGTCCTCCCAAACCACCATGGCAGGTTACAGTGTCGAGCAGCACGTGCAAATCATAAAATTGTTTTATGAAAATGGGTCTTCAGTTCGAGCAACGTTCCGCGCACTTCGCCCGTTTTACGGTCGCGTTGATCGTCCTGCCGAGTCGACTATCCGTCGATTGGTGGACAAATTCGAGTCAACCGGGTCAGTTAACAATCAGCCGGTTCCCGTGCGTCAACGTAACGCGAGATCTGCCGAGAATATCGCCGCTGTGCGCGACAGTGTCCTCGAAAACCCGCGGCAGTCAATTCCGCGTCGCGCACAGGAACTCGGCCTTTCGCAGACGACAACTTGGCGAATTTTGCGTTGTGACTTGAGCCTGCACCCGTACAAGATCCAGCTGACCCAAGAGCTCAAGGTTAATGACCATAGACAGCGCCGTGTGTTCGCTGACTGGGCATTAGAGCAGTTGGAAGTTGACGCCGATTTTGGCAAAAAAATCATCTTCAGCGACGAGGCGCATTTTTGGATGAATGGCTATGTCAACAAGCAAAATTGCCGTATTTGGGACGAGACCAATCCACACGAGGTTCACCAAGTGGCAATGCACCCGCAGAAAGTGACTGTTTGGTGCGGATTTTGGGCCGGAGGCGTGATTGGTCCGTATTTTTTCGAAAACGATAATGGTGTGGCCGTCACCGTCAATGGTGAGCGATACCGGTCGATGATAACCAACTTCTTTTGGCCTGAAATCGAGAATATGGATCTGGACAACATGTGGTTTCAACAGGACGGCGCTACGTGCCACACAGCACACGCTACGATGGAAGTTCTGCACGAGCAATTTCTGGACATGGTCATCTCGCGCGGAGGCGACGTGAACTGGCCACCGAGATCGTACGATTTGACCCCGCTGGACTTTTTCTTGTGGGGTTTTCTTAAGTCGCAGGTCTATGCCAACAAGCCGCAAACCACCGATGCCCTCAAAGTCAACATACGCCACGCCATCGATCAAATACAGCCCGATTTGTGCGCCAGAGTCATCGAAAATTGGACCTTTCGTGTACGCGCCACCAACCGAAGCCGTGAAGGTCATTTGAATGATGTCATATTCCATACATAATGGGGTCGATAGAACTTCCAAATAAAAAAAAAAATTCGCAAATATCTCTCCTACATGTATTTTTTTTGCATTTCAAAGATCAAGCGCCCTTAATGGAAAACCCTATATTTTATTAACCAAGTCACCAAAATATGTCATTAATTACATTTTCTAATCATTTATAAATAACATATAACAATAAATAAATCCATTCTTATATAGTAAAAATATCAAGAGAAGCGTAAAATTACAATATGATAATTAAATTACTTAATGTATTATTATGTTTGTGTTGTAATAAAGAATGTTTGATAAGAAAGTACATTAGTGACGGAGTTTTATATATAGTTAGAGTCCTGTTAACATACCTATGTAGTATAGATATGTTAACAGGACATATAAACCAAATTTTATTTTGTAGTTCTATATACAGTGTCAAATTATGAGTATATTGAAAAATTACTATTAATATTATATTTTGTCACGTTATTATTTATACTATTATATAAATCTATTGGTTCAGTCTGTACATTTTTTTCTTCGCCTAATTTTGTGATAAATAATCGTTTTATGATGCAGTGATTCACATTATACTATATTTTTGCCAATTTATGACCAATCTTGATGTAAATTGGTACACACAAAGAACATGTGATGGCGCAAATGTTAGACCATATATAAGATAGGTAAACCCTACGGTATCTTCTGAAAATTAATTTCAAATCGTTAATTACGTATTTATTTACCAGTAGCCATATATTTGTGTGTGTGTGTGTGTGTGTGTTTGTGTGCGCGTGTGTGTTATTATAGTAATAAAATAATTTATTATATTTTTATTAATTATACGCGGGTGAAGCCTTTTGTCATAGCTAGTATATAATAATTTTATATATCACAAAACTGATAAAATTATCTACATTTTATATAATTTAGTAACATCCCGTTGATTCAGTAAATATGCAATTCCTTGGATCTTCCTTACACATAGAATATATTTGTCTTAACACAAATGCGGAACTCTATGGTTACATGTCAAAAAATTGATAAGCGACATTGGCCAATAATTGCAACATTTAAGGGATACACGCATCAAAATAGCGTATCAACATCAGTTTTTAAGACTTTATGAGTGAAATATGAAATTCTTACAGCATACCTGATTTATAGCCGTTGTTTCTGATTATATATCCAATTCTCAAGACGTTTACTTATGTATTCGTAATAATTTTTTAATAATTTAAGGCTTATTACTATTGAAATTATATTTTATAAATAGAATCCTACAAAAATATATTTTTTTTCTACCAATCGCTTAGGGAATAATTAAAAAAAAATCACCGAAACCAAACCGCACCTGAGCTTGGGCACCGGGGCACAAATGGCACAGAACTAATTAAATATAGCTGGAAATATTTTAATAAGTTTACGAGGGCACCTCGACTCGGCTTAAAACAAATATTATGTTTGCTTGCTGTGTGAGCGTTGAATTTTAATATCATTACTTGAGTTGCGTTTTTAATTTTATAAAAGCACAGGTTTCCTTTTGTAAAGGATGAGGTTTTTATAATGCTCTGGACTTTTCTAGCGTCATTAGCGATGGACATTTTGTAAGACTGAAACAAATTAATTTAGGACTGTAGTTACGAATAAAGTATTCTACGCGATTTTATTATCCAGTACAAAGGAATTTCCTTCTGAACATATTCATGTACCTATATAATATAACCGTACTTGTTGTGTTGTGTCTGTTTAACTTAAGTAGACTGTAAATGGCTTGTCAAAAGTTAGGAGATTTTTTTCATTACGCTTCTAAAATTGGATTGGGAAATGATCAATGTATGTTTGAGTGATTGACAGTGGTGGGTCCTGACTAGACGGTCAAGTAAACTAGCTATTGTAAATACATGGAGAAAAGATTTAACATTATAGATCCTATGATGGTATTGTCGCTGTAATAAGTAGTTCAATCAGATGCCATTCCAACGTCTGATTCTTGTTTCGCTTGAATTTCTATTTATAATAAAATACAACAGCATGAAAACCAGATTTTTAAAATTTCACTTTGTCGGTGTGAATTGTATAATATTTCGTTATCAATACGCAAGCGATCAATTTAACTAAACGATTTACGCATTCAAAGAAGAATAAATCGCTTCATTAAACTTAATTCTTCCCTAAATTATTCCTATCGATCAGCAATTAATTCACTTCAGAAGTGACATCAGAAAATCGAGATGGAAAGCCTCGGTTTAATCACCTCTTCGCCAGTAACATTAGCAATTTTTCCCAATAAACGACCTTAATTACTTTAACCGTATACTCATTCCTCACTCAATCAAATTCTCAGTCTTTATGACTTCCGTTTTTCACCTTTCACCCGCTTAAAGTGAATGTGCCGTCTAACGATATTAAGGGGGTCGTAGAAATTGCAGCGCTGGAAAGTGACAGGGGGTGCTTCTGGGAGCGGAATCAAAAATTTAAATTGCGGAAATTCTTCAACCGTTTGACGCGTCTTTATTGGAGCTCGGATGCGTTCATAGGAATTGCAGTTCTTATTTTAAAAATTTAAATATTTTTCCTGTTTAGCTGATTGAAATGTTCCCATTTTAAATTTTAATTTACCGTTTATTTGTAGGAAGAAACTACGAGCTGGACCTTTTTTTTATTTTTGGTAATCACTTAAAAATCCTAATCAATTTTTTCTCTGAAATGACACTTTTTTTTATATTCGTCACTCTTTTTAGTCTAATAGTTGAACCGTTACAGGAAAAAGTCGAACCGGTAGTTGTTGATTCATTTCACCACTACTTCCTGAATATCGAGGGTCCGAAGAATTATAGTAACATTTATTTGAGAAAGTTGTAACATGAACGAAGGGGCGGAGAGGGTTAAATGGCTATTTTTTCCCTATTGCTTGAAACAGATTTATAAATCGTCTGGTCCTTTGGGTATTATAGATGGTGCTACGATAAGGTTACTGACTTTATAAAATCCTATAAATTATATTTAACTTAAACTGATAAGTTATGATAGTAACTTTTCGTTTTTGTATATCTCTTATTTACAAATACCTTATAATATATGATTAAGTAAATACAGCTAGCAGGGTATTCTCATTTAAATTTTGAGTTAGCTTGAAATTCAATTTCAAAATAGAGATTTTGCTTCCAAACGCTGAGAGAAATATATACAAATATAAATCAAAATAGTGCACTTTTTTGTAACAAGAACATTATATTTTTGTGTTCTTAAACAATTACACTATTCCAAATAATCTCGAACATTCAATTTAAAAAAAAAGGTTTAATTTAACAATAGATAATAATGAAAACACATCAATCGTGTCAACCATTCGCTGAAAGAAAATAATTAATCCCACAGATAAAACAAACATGCGAAAAATTCAATTGGAAAAAAAAACCTAAAACAGGACAGCCCTGGATGGTTCGATAAATAAAAGTGGTCTGAGGAAAAAACACGAGACCGCTAACAGACCAACTTCCGAACGTGGATATTTATGGACATAAGGGATGTTTTATTGCGCCCTGTTCCATTTTAACCCACTTGCCCCCGGCCGCACTTTCGCAGGAACCTATCACACCACTCCGTATCTCGTTTTTTTTGATTGTATAAGTATACAATCAATTTTCTTTCTAGTTTTTTCTCAGTGTGAACAAATTCGAAACTCACCGTAGATAACGGTCGTGAAATGTCATTAAGTGCCATGCGATATTGACCGTTATAATTATAATATAACAAGAATACAAGCATCAAAATAGTATATCACCAAAAATCGGCTGCCAAGATATCACGGGTGAGTAATAAATTGAGTTCTTTCAGAATTGTACGTCTAAGCTAAGCAACCGAATATCACTTTCTCAGGGACACAGAGGAGGACATAGGATACCTAAAACACCACCTTGGTCTTGGGCGAAAATTAATTTAGTTAATAAAATAAAAGGAACCTTTTCAACTATTATATTGACACACCAAAAAAAAATCACCGAATTTTACTAAATTTCGTTTTACAAAATCACACATCGGTGTGAGATACATCCATTCCATTTTATTCGACATTTTGAAAAGAATATTTTTATCAGCTCCTGTTTTCTTCTGTCCTTAGCAAGGACTGATAAGGTGATGCTGAGAGATAACGCATATTGTTCTTGTGAGTTTATGTCTGACAGGTCATTCTGTGTTATGGTGTTCAATGTGATTTGTAACGATTTTACCATTTTTATTGTAAAGGGAGACTGTTTCTCTGACCTTTTTTTTGGATTTATGGAATATAAAGTATGATAATTTTGTATAACGGTTAACTTCACTATTATTTAACAATAAATGTTTTTATTTGTTTGTTGTTTGATACTTAATGATTTTATTCGAATATTAATGTCTATATGTTATCATTTGTTTAGGTTTTAAATAACCAACTTATATACGAACTGGAGGAACCTTAATATAGGAATATTATAAGAGGAAGGTTAATAATAAAATGACATTAATAATAAATATCAAATTTGATTTAATAACATTACCACGGAACATCAAATTTAAACATAAAAGAAATTGATAAAATCACATACAATTATCTTAAATTGAATTCGTAATATTTAGTCAAAACGTATTGAATATCTTCATTTCAATGATTAAAATCAGATCAAGATATTAACATATATCATAAATTACTATTACTGAGTAAGACTTAGTTTTAGTTAACTAGTTAAGATAATATACTTCGTATTTTTCTCATGGAATATGGAAATCCGACTTATAGTAATAACTTTTTTTTTATAGCATAGGTAGGTGGACGAGCATATGGGCCACCTGATGGTAAGTGGTCACCAACGCCCATAGACATTGGCATTGCAAGAGACGTTAACCATCACTTACATCACCAATGCGCCACCAACCTTGGGAACTAAGACGTTATGTCTTTGTGCCTGTAATTTCACTGGCTCACTCACCCTTCAAACCGGAACAACAATAGCAAGTACTGCTGTTTTGCGGTAGAATATCTGATGAGTGGGTGGTACCTACCCAGACGAGCTTGCACAAAGCTCTACCACCAAGTAACTTGTTTTGATGAATTATTCAAATGTTATAATTATTATATACTATTGTATATTTCACATATTTAAGCGCGGCTTCGAACGCCTGTTAGAGGGGAGAGGCAGGTGTCTTATCTCCTTTTCCGACAACGTGTATGCAAAATTTCATGAAGATTGGTTGAGTAGTAAAGACTTGAAAGTGTAACAAACAGGCAAACTCTTTTTCATATTGATAAAATTAGTAAGAATATATTGGTCATAGTCAATGTTGCTTAAATAATATTATGTATATTGATATTATGTATATATGTAAATGTCTATCACTGCCTCGTTGGTCTAGTGGCTAGATATAAGGCCGCAGACCCGATGGTCCTGGGTTCAATTCTCAGGTCGGGCCAATAAATAGTTATTGGGTTTTTCTATCAGAAAATTCTCAGTAGCAGCCCGAAGTCTGGAAGGTGAAAGTGTGTACACTCCCGTGCCTCGGAAAGCACGTTAAGCCTTTGGTCCTGCGCCTGAACTCTTTCCGGTCGTGTCGGATTGCCGTCCCATCGGATTAGGAGAGCTAAGGAAAAGAGAGTGCACCTGTGTCTGCGCACACACTTGTGCACTATAATATCTCCTGCGCAGTTGGCTAATCTCTCTTGAGATTAGCCGCCGTGGCCGAAATCACTCTGGAAGAAAAAAAAAATCTATCAAATTAATGACGTATATATGTAAAATATTTTCATATAGTTATAAATATAATTAGTCTAGGTATAAATAATTAAAATATCTAAATTTATTACAATTTTAAACACAAACTATAAGTTACCTGGAAGAATTCGCTAGTATCGCCTTTTATATTTCTTATTATTTATCTGTTTCTCAAATTTTAACCGTCTTAAAGCTAGGTGGAGAAGGTTCTCAATGAGTCTGTTTATATGCTTTATTAAATAAGAAATGTAAATTAAAAATAAAATCATAATATACAAATGTTAAAGTTTTTGTCGAGTTATCGACTGACAGTTGTCAAATTGAAATAAAGGGGTGAGATTTATAATTTTGAGATGAATAAGAATAAAATTTAAAACATACACATTAAATAGTCATTAAATGTGGTATTTGTGATATTTTAAACAGATTATGTAAATAATTTGTTACATAGTACATACATCTTAACTAATATTATAAATGCGAATGCAAGTTTGTTTGTTTGTGGGTAACAAACGCCTTACGCCTCAACCACTAGACCGATTTTACAGAAAAGTTGCGTTTTTCTTTGATCATTAATTTATTATGCTTAATTAATTACCCAAAAGGGAAATATGAACAAATATTATTTTATAGATAATTTTTTGTTTGCATAATGTGGTGACTATAATAGACTATAAATAAGTTAACAGATAAATTTCTCCAAGTCTAACGGAAGGTAAACAACTAAATAACAAGGGTATAAGAATATCAATCTTAAAAAAAAATTGCCTTTACCGCCTACAATCAATCCAAGAAGGGTTTATATAGCTAATATTGTTACTCCGGCTCCCACGGGTGAGATATACCATAAATTGGTCTAAGTGATTCACCCTTTCAATCTTTCAATGCCCTGGCGATTTCGTGTTAAAAATTTATAGCTCGGTCAAGATTTCAACCCCATCGATTATATGGGTTCTTTATTGGGTGATGAATTGAGGAAAAATTGGTAAAGCTTGGGATGTTAGGTGCTTTTTTATGAATCTGCCTTCAATTTGTATATAATTCAGACCATAGGCTTGGAAATAATAATCTTTTTCATCGACTAAAATGTTGAAAATATTTGTGTGTTTTTAAGTGCTACCTAATATTTGGCGTATGAATGCTTTTTACAACACAATTTTTCTTTTATAATTTCTTTAAATATTATAAGGTTAAGTTTAAATAACATTATTATAGAATAATTGGTTGTACACTTATAAAGAGAGTGCGACCGTTTTCTGCGGTGAGTCTGTTTTTAGCTCTGCTAAGTCTTGAGATGAGATTAACCATAGATAATTAATTAAACGGTACATATAGTCGAAAAGAAATCAAGGAAGTTAAAAACAATTGTTGCAGTGACCTACATGGAGGAAACTCAATAGGCGAGACTTAGGTAAATAGTCCATTCATTAATACACAAAGCCTGTGCCAACAAACAGACAATGATGGCAGCGATGCGTTGCGGATGCGACTTGTATTGAATGACGGGGATTACTGGTCCTACGTTCACGATATAGGATGTTCAATTTTGTTTATATATTTTTATATCGCTGTTTTCTGTGTTTTTATCTCGCGTGTGTCAATATGTGAATCGAATCATCAAGTCATCGCTTGGCGGGTTATGAACTCGTCTCGTCAGATTACTTATGTAATAGAAAACAAGGATTTCTTGTATATAAAACGAAAAGACTTAGCAATACTTGATTTTAAAGTTATTATTTTTTTGTTACAAACCAAACCGTATAATCAAAGCATTACAGTTTTCATAAGATAGGGTTTCAACTAAACCAACATATAAAAAAGAAAAAAGTGTACCACATTTTACATTAATAATTTATATGGTTATGTACAAAACGAACTAAACAAGACGATTTCTAGCATTACGTTATAATTTCGTACCCTGTATAAGCCAGGTCATGCTGATCGTCACGGTGTCACGCGACACTCATTGTGAGTATTGTCATTGTCAACGTGGTCGCGTTGCTTCTTCAACCGCGTGTACCAACCTTTTGTCAGTAAGATGCAACTATTAAACTGTACTTTTCAATAATGTGTAGGTATACTAAACATACATCTTATATTAATTTAAGGGATCTCTACATTTTTTTTTATTGTATGGGCAGGCGGACTAGCATATGGGCCACTAGATGGTAAGTGGACACTAACGCCTATAGACATTGGCATTTTAAGAAATGTTAACCATCGCTTACATCGCCAATGCGCCAAAGTTATGACCCTTGAGCATGTAATTACATTAGCTCACGTACCCTTCAAACCGGAACACAACAATACAAAGTACTGCTGTTTTGCGGTAGAATATCTGATGAGTGGGTGGTACCTACCACGACGAGCTTACACAAAGCTCTACCACCGAGTTACATATATCTATACTAATATTATAGCGAAAGTAACTCTGTCTGTTACGTCTTCACAGCTTAATCCACTGAACTGGTTTCGGAAATATGGTGAAAGAAAAGAAGGATCTTTTTTATACTTAATACCAACTCCCTCTAACGCATGGACAAAGCCACGTGAAAACTAGTTCTCTATATAGGTAGAAACAAATACCTTAAATTTATAAGTTTCCAAATGCAATTTTGAAATATTTTTTTTATACTTTTATATAAATACGCATAATTCGTTTCTAATTATCGTATTTATTAATTTGAAATTGATAGCGATAGTAACTAAGCATACATCAGCATATATAAGCATATACTGTCAATAATTCATATAACTAAAAAAAATTGATAACATGATACATTTCAGCTTCACATCAATAATTTAAGTTACAAAGAAGAGACTGAAGATGAAAATAATTAAAACGAAATGTTTTAAATAGTACGCTTTGTACGATATTTTTAAGGGCCATTTTGAATATCGTATTGATGAAATGAACAAAGCTCTCCTTGATCAAGTATTCATGTCTGAGGGATTAAAAAAAATTAACATCAAAGACAAACAGCCGTCCGGAGCTGATTCTGAACGAGCCGTCAATAATTAATCATTCATTCCGTCTTAAAATTAGCCACCATTTGAGGGTTAAACAGACTTGTGTAAAGAAAAAAAATCTCCAAACCCTGAGGGAAATTTTATATAGAGTCGGTATTGGTTGTTGATATCGAATTAGAAATTATGGAAAAGCTTTGAAGAAAAAATAAAATAAAAATTAACTAACTCAGCATTCTTATTACTATCATACACTATTATTGATAAAATTATAACATGGATAGAGATCTGATGTTCATATGGAATATAAATAACATAAACATTGACTCGTAATGTGTTCCAGTTTAATTCTTATATTGTTTTCGTAGTTTTCTGTCGGGCCATAACTATTATGGACGCGTTGGTGATTTTTGGTGACTTTTATGAACGGGTTCCTTCCAATTTATAGGTTGTGAGTCAGTGTAAAACGTTATACACAAGGAGTATAACGTTTCAGATCCCACGGTTAGCTGTGATTAAGTAGTATGCATCTAAGAAATATCGTGATCTCCTACCAAGAGTTGGATCTTGAAAACATAAATTTAAAAATGTCTCATCCAGTGATCCTAAGCATCCGTACCCATGACCCTTGAAGATGAATTAATGAAAAATGAAATTGACTTGGCAAATTTAATTTTTACATTCGTCGGGACAATCTATTCCACTGATTAGCGCATTGGCACGGCGGAATGAATTCATTTATTGATCGACCTGTTTAACTTGTAATGAGATTTTGTAAGTCTGAGGTTGAATTTGAGATGTCTGCTACATTTTGGATATGAAATCGCGGTCGAAATGCATTTATATATTTGTTTTGTATTAAGTTAAATATTAATTCTAAATGTCTTCGCTTTCTTCTTCATAGTGTGAGTAAGTATGAGCATAGGCCATAGCTCTTCTCTTGAGGAGAAATATTGAAGCTTTTTCCAGTATGCTGAGCCGTTGTAGGTTGCTAATTACACATTTGGCTGAATTTCATCTTGGTTTCCTTGAGATATTTTCCTTCAACACCAAGCACAAGATGAATTATTAAAACAGTGATGTTTGCCCAGTTTCGAACCTACATTTGTCGTTTAAGATTAACGTGTTCTAATATATATTTACATATTCCGAATAATGAAATATATATAAAAACTTTTTACTGGTTCCCTGACTTTGGACCATGTCAACCCATATCCATGTGAGAAATTAACCTACTAGCAAAAACGTTCCAAGAAGGATTAAGTAAAGACAGGCTAGCCGTGAAGATCTTGCACTGTTTTCAAGACATGCTGCGCCAAGTCCACAAAAATGGTATAAGAGCAAGCAAATGATAATGATGAATGGTAAAATATGAGAAATCAGAATATCACAACTTCTTAAGTAATTTTAATCGAAATCGAATTAGAGGTGCTTAAAGTTTTCATAATTCAAATATATTTGTAGAAGAATACGTTTGATAAATAAATTATAATTACTATATTATTGTTATAAAACCAATCTGATTTAAAAAAACTAATTTTGCATTCGATAGCTCATTGATTAAGATATTTAAAAGTAGGCTGTGACGCACGGCGATAAAGCAGCTAGCATAAGATATATCCTAGTTAAATTTGCATTGTATTTTATTACGGAAATAATTGCTTTAGATTTATGTTCATTTGATTAGGCCTGACAATTTCTAGATAAAGATATAGTATTTCTCAAGAGCATTACCACTTACCATCAATAAATAGGCTGCCTTTAATTCAAAACATTAAAATCCTAACAATTCCCGAAAATCGAAACGTAAAAACGTGAGTTCTTAAAAGTTTTCAGCCTCAGGCCAAAATATTCCGAATCAATCTGTTGATTAGTTACTTTTTTTTTCGGGGTGACGTTAAAAACAGTTTAATCGCCCCTCGCCAATCCCACAAGACGGGTGGAGTGGGGGGTTATACTCGAAATTAATGACAGTTTTAAAAAACGGACCCCTGAGGGAAGATGCGCTGCTAATGCACCAGTCGGAGTAGATCTGGCTCAAAAATATTTCATTATATCAAACTTTTATTTTTTTTAATTTCCTGTCCATCCATCTGTCTGTACAATAAGTGTCGTGGAAAACCTTTTAACACGACTGAATGATATATTTTATGGTAAGCTTAGAATCGTTCAAAAAATATTTGTAATGTATTTTTTTCGAAAAAAATTCATATACCCCTTGTTTTTATTGATAATTAGCAAGCGAAGTCGCGGGAATTTATAAATATATGGTTTAAATGTAAATTCCTATTACCCTGGTAGAAATTAGCCAAGTTCAAATCAAGATATTACAGGCTGTATGTCCCAGAGCGAAGTTATTTTAGAATATTTATATGTTTTTTTTTTTTTGTTTATACGCTAATTCCGAGATGGATTTTAGGGGACGATTTTTACATTTGCAGAAAATATTTTTCATTATTCGTGTTTTATTTACTAAATTCCCAAATGATTTTGCGCTTTAATCATTAAAATTCAAATGAATATGGAGTTTAGTAAAAAAATTCAAATGAAACTGTAGTTCTCATTAAAAAAAATATTGTAGCGATGCCACCACTTACGTTAATTTTTTTTTTTTTTACACGTTTACCTAAATATGGAAACTACTTTGTACGATTAAATAACTTTACATACATATTATTACATAACATTAGTTGATATATAATAATTAGTGAACAAATCAATTTGTTAATAATTACATTTCTCCAGGCGTAGCCACTAGCCACATTTAACTATGAAGTGTGAGTTCTGATATCAAAGAAATCATCAGATACTATAAACATATTATTTATAATTAATAAATTTTCTCCATTTAAATTAAATAATTAACGTTTTTATATTTTTTAATTAAATACAGTTTCATAATATTTAATGTAGATAATTATATAATCGATTAACACATGTATTCGATGTCAGATTAGTTAACTTTTGAATCGATTATATTTCATTAATAAAACGAAAAAAATTACTATATTTAAGATGATTATTTATCATTGCTTGCGAATGCGGTTAGTTCAGTTTTCGAAAAAAAAAAGAGATTTCTCGAATGATGTAAGGCGATACAAATATCATTTGTCAAACTAACAACAACATTAATTTTAATTGTAATTATTATGTATATTGTTAGCATGCCTAAAATTAAAATAATCTGGTAGAGCTTTATGCAAGCTTTCTGGGCAGGTACCACCCACCCATCAGATATTCTACCGCAAAACAGCAGTACTTTGTATTGTTGTGTTCCGGTTTGAAGGGTTATTGACCCAGTGTAATTACAGGCACAAGAGATATAACATCTTAGTTCTCAAGGTAAGTGACGCATTGGCGATGTAGGCGATGGTTAAAATTTCTTATATGCCAATGTTTTTTTTTTTCTAAATTAAGTTACTTTTATTTTATTAGATCTCAAATGAAATCAATATTGAATATACTTATTCTTTCCTAAAAGTGTACCGACAAAAAAACATTTAAATTAGTTTTAACATTTTACTAGCAAATCAGGTTTTTGACCATGTTGAAGTTATCGTTTCTCTTGTGGTTGGCTCACTCATACACTGGCTCGCTCAGCCTTTAGTTTTAACCAATTTAAATTTAACAATGTAAAAGTAGAACATTCGTACCAAAACTGAAAATACCATTTATTATACAATATTATTAATGATTTAGTAATTGATGTTTTAAATCAACTTTATCACTGTTTAATGTATATCTAAAATCGTTGAATATAGAAAATAAAAATATCCTGATATTTTTTGCCCATTATGTTGTAGCAACGTGATTTTTATAGCAACCATTTTAATGAAATTAAGCAAAGATTTAGGCCCACGCCTCGTTATCGTTAATCCTAAAGCGAACTGGCTAAATCGACCATGAAGGAGAGCATAAAAATTAACAGAAAAAACAATAGAATTAACATAGAAAACATCTGTGATGAAAATGGCTGAAGGGCCCGCCCCTACTACGGTCGCGTAACTCGAATTACACGTTACAATTTCGATCGTATTTTTTTGACTTGGAAGTTAAAGCTACGACTCAGACATTGTCAATGATGATGATGTCCTCCTGGCCGATTTCAACCAAGGCCACCAACTGCGTTGAAGATATTACAGTGCACAACTGTGTGCGCAAACACAGGTGCACTCATTACCCGATGGGAGGCCCGACCGGAAAGAGTTAAGGCGCAGGACCAACGACTTAACGTGCTAAAGTATGGAGTGTACATACTTCCAACTTCCAGAGGGCTGCTACTGAGGTTATTTCGATAAAAAATCGAATAACTTTTTAATGGTCATACCTGGGGTTTGAATTTAACGAGGCAGTCAATTGGCAATAAAAGAGATATTGTCTGTTGGCAACACCATCGTTTTGCCGATAATATGGATAAATACCTATGATATTATATCTCTTGCGTTTGGTATTGACTCATTTAACCTTCAAACTAAACGTATTAATATGAAGTATTGCTCTTTATCATATATATTATTATTTTAATACTATCTGTGCCACGTGGTTTCACCCGCGTATAATTAATAAAAATATAATAAATTATTTTATTACTATAATAACACACACGCGCACACACACACACACACACACACACACACACATGGCAAAGAAATCCATAATTCAGGATTTGAAATAAATTTTCGTAAGATACCATAGGGTTTACCGATCTTATATATGGCCTTACATTTGCGCCATCACATGTTCTTTGTGTGTACCAATTTTCATCAAGATTGGTCAAGCCGTTCTTGAGTAACAAGAACACATACAGACAGACAGACAAAAATGAAAAAAATTGTATAATGTGAATCACTGCATCATAAAACGATTATTCATCACAAAATTAGGTAAAAAAAAAGACAAGACAAAGTACAGACAGAGCCAATAGATTTATATTTAAATTCAATATAATGCTTTTTTATCCATTATATTTATATGCTTCACAAGCAAACTAGATTAACTGTAGGCCTTATCTTTAATTAACATATTATTTGGATAACATTGTTATTTACGTATATACATTCTTCTTTCAATGTTACAATACAACAGTGTTACCAAGTTACCAACTTCAGATTACGCAAGATTGTCACGAACTTGGTGATATAAAACAAAGTGAGATGCTTAGTAGGGATCTTAAGGCTCAACCGCATTGATTCTTCGCCTCACACTCCCATGGGGGCGCATTTATCCGGCAAAAAGCAATAAACATTAAAAATAAAATGGCGGATCCCCCCTTCAAATGTCATCTTGCCCCCTAATGCTCTCCTATAAGGAATTGGATAAACTTGATCAATATTTTAATTAATTTAAATATCTTGAGAAAGTTTGTGACAAATTAAGAGTAAAAATTTGTTTATATGTACTTACTATAAAAAATCTGATTATTTATGTGAATACTAAGTATGGATGTCCACAAATACAAGGTCACTCAGCGTTCATAGTTCAATTTTGTATTCATAATTAATGTCATTTTCGATGGTGAATGCAAAGATTGTGAAAGGATATCTTGGATATAATTCTATCACGTGTGAAAGAATACAGCGTGGTGGAATAAGCTCCAAGTCACCTTGAGAGGAGGAAAGTTCTTTGCCGGATAGAAATAATCAATTAACTAATATTACTATGCTTTACTAGAAACGTGCGTAATCAAGAAATTATTATTGAACTTTTCCCACTATTCATACTACATTTATTCCATTCCATTTTATTGTATCCCAATTTCAAAATCAAAATGGATTATCGAAGCCATATTATAATTCCAAGATTAAATGTAATTATTTAATTAGTTACAAAATATTCCCTTTGATTTCAAAAATTAAAAACATACATTTAAATTTGCTTGATTTATAATATTTACAAAACGTATTCCAAATTCAAAATAGCCAATCAGATGTAATCATTACGCATTCGAATTCTAAGCTCAAACTTCAATACGTTATTCGATTTGAATATTTCGTTCTGATTTACGATATAACCGTTAGTCCAGCGAATGCTTTTAAAAAAAGAACTATCAAGCTCGAAGGCTTCCTGTTTTTTCTTCCTTTATATTTATTTTATGTCTTCACAAACAGACATCAATACTTATGAGAGAGGATATTAAGCTCCCCAGACGTTGGACCATAAAGGGAGAGGTATTAATTTATGTTAGCCGTCGACAGTAATGATGCGTCGATTACGCGATATTGGAAAATATTGGCTCTACCCTAGGGCTACGGACTTGATTAGTTATTGTATATACGATTATTTGGTGATTCATATGTGGGCGTGTGGATTTTTATTTTTATTTTTTAAATTTTCATTCTCTTTAATGCTTATATCTTTCTAGCAGTACAACGTATTGTTTAATCTGTAAAATTTTCACGATAGAAGCTGTGCCGATTTTGATAAAAATTGATCTCTTCAGATTTACAATTATGAGAACGATCATGTTTCGTTTATTTTACTAACAAATTAATAATAATAATAATTTATTGAAAAAGCGTAGCCTTACAAATAAAAATACAGTTTTTATACTCTAAATAATAAAATTAACAAAAACAAAAAAAGAAATTAATAATAACACAATCATAATACAAAAAATAGGTATATGAATTGTGGTAGGCTCAAAAAACTACAAAAATTTACTAATATTATATTATTCTATTGAATACTATACATTGGCGCTGTAAATATTAACCATTGCTTTGCCAATGCACCACCAACCTTGGGAACCAAGATGTTATGTCCCTTTTGCTTGCAGCTACACTGTTACCTTCAATCTTCAAACTGGAACACAACAATACTATCGCATGTTAGAGGTCGAATATGTGAAACTGTGTACTTAATTTTTTTTTTTTTTGGCTGTCGTGCATCTGGGCCAACTGATGGTAAGTGGTCAACAACGCCCATAGACTAGCATTGTAAGCGATGTTAACCATCGCTTACATCGCAAATGCGCCACCAACCTTGGGAACTAAGATGTTATGTCCCTTGTGCATGTAATTACACTGGCTCACTTACCCTTCAAACGAAACACAACAATAGCAAGTACTGCTGTTTTGCGGTAGAATATCTGATGAGTGGGTGGTACCTACCCAGACGAGCTTACCCAAAGCCACCAAATAAATAAAAAGTAAAACTTTAAATATTAATACCAGTGACGTCATATTCGATCGTATAATAACATTGTTAGATTATTTATTTCTCATACTCCCATCATTAGCAATGGACAACGAAGTTATATTATGAAATTACATGTTCGTGTCGAGCGATAATGTTCCTTATTGACTCCTCTTAATATGACACAAAAGCTATATTCCTTTGTTGGTTACTCGGATTGTTACGTAACATACTTTTGTTATGACGTGTAGGTATTTATGAGTTATATTGTACTGGAAAGGACATGAAATGTAGGTTAAACAAAATATAACGCTTTGGGATTCTAGTGTAATGAATATTTTGTATATAATATAATATTATAATAATAATCTGGGAGATTATTCACACAAGGCCATCTGAACCCAAACTAAGCAGAGCTCGTACTATGGAAACCAGACAAATGCTCTGGTCACCACTGCCCAGAAACATTCCTTTGCCAACGCGCCACCATCCTTGGGAACTAAGATGTTATATAACTTACACTGGCTCACTCACTATTCAAAACGGAATACAATACTACTGATATAAACAATTTTGCTATTTGATGATAGAATATCTGATGAATAAGATAATGGCTGCCCAGATGGATTTTTTATTAATGGAGATAAAATGCGTTATTTTTCATTTCATTTATGTAATTAAATGAAATATAACTTAAGGAATGATCAATGACCGAATGAAAACAAAAAAAAAAACTAAAAATAACCTATAAATGTCCCACTGCTGGGCTAAGGCCTCCTCCCCTTTTTGAGGAGAAGTCTTACTCCCACTCACGCGAGTTAGTGATTAATGAAACCAAGCAGGTGGTAGAAAATGATTGCGACCGTTTACCATAATTTACTGATATAATAGGTTACTCATTTTATTTTGAATTATTTTGTGAACACGAAATAAAAAATGCAGTCACATCCAGTTATAATAGTTTTAATTCAATGCGATATACGTTTTCTTCTGAGTGCTGTTATCTTCTACCGCCAGTCTCGTGTATCGATGGTTCCTGGGGACATGTGGTGCTGATACACGTGGCTAATGAAAAAAATAATTGGTTCCGAACGGAAACGATCTCGGTTATTGATAGAACGCGATGACGATCCGTTTCTCGAAGATTTTGTAGAAATGGAAAAATTCAATATATTATTGTAATTGTTCGCTTGATTTCTATTTACTTAATGACCTTATATATTTCTAAGTATATCAAGATAAAATCGTGATATTATTTATATGCATAAATGTACATAACAGGGGTACAAACCATGAATTAATATGATTTAAGTGATAAATATTAAAAACGGATTTACAATATAAACGTTATTTGAGAGATAATGCCAATGTAATATATATACAGTGGTCACACATGCTGTGGTGACCACTTACCATCAGATGGCCCATCAGCCCATATTGTTATTTAAGATCTACTTAAAATAAAAAATAAAGATGGTTCCATATACATGCAATCATTCTTTGATTGGTTTAGTAATTTGATAGGGTTTTCCCGAGTTAATAAATTTATATATATCGTTGGTGACCACTTACCACCAGGAAGTATATTTGTCCACCAACCTATTTTATGTAAAAAAGTTGCGCTTTTTTTTAACCACAATTTCGTTCTACATTAATCGCATAGTAATTTCATCCATAATTAAAATGTTGCCATATACATGTAATACTTAATAATAAGTAAGCTCTTTCATTCATTATTATAGCTGGTAATAGAAAATTCCGTGCATTCAATTAAAGCTGTGTTCAAAGCGAACATGTTTTAAGTTACGTAGAGTAAATCTGTACGGATTACTGCTAGAGATCTGTTAATGTGTGTGGCGGGATTAGTATTTGGTTTTGATTTCGGCTGAGTATACACATAATATAATATACATCTATATATATATAAGCGAGCCGATGTGACCCAGTGGACCAGCCGAGATGGTTCAGTGGTAAGAACGCGTGAATCTTAACCGATGGACGTTGGTTTCAATCCCGGCCAAGCACCACTGAATTTCATGTGCTTAATTTGTGATTATAATTCATCTCGTGCTTGACGGTGAAGAAAAACATTATGAGGAATCCTGCATGTGTCTAATTTCACTGAAATTCTGTCACATGCGAATCAATTTTTCTCCTCAAAAAGGAGAGGAAGCTTAAGCCTTGGATTGGGCCATTCACAGGCTGTTACTGCAAAACATAATATTTATACATTAGAAATAGCTATAATTCTATATGTCTATGGGCAGACGTATTTATTATTACCTGCATTTCCATATAAATTAAAAGGCTTAATTAATTATTATTTGTCTCCAGTGTGTACCAGACTTAATAACACTACGCCCAGTTCGAAATGTATGAGTGTATTTTTCGTCCAAAGCACAGGCTTTCAGATTACTTCTGCCTCCATAAGTATTAATACAAATGTTTGTCCGTTTATGAAAAACTAATATATCGTAGCTTAATGTCTAAATATATGGACGAGTAACTGTAGCCGAGCTCACATTCACTATGTAGATAATGGAGATTGATTTTAGATTTTCAAAACTACGAACTGCATACAAGCCTTTTCGGTAGCTCCTTTCGCGTCGAATACTGTCAAAATCGATACGTCTTTACTTATTAATATGAGAAGTTTAAACATTAAATCATATACATTAACTAATATTGTTGGAACTTTCAATCTAGATTTATTGCCGCGGTTCAAAAGAAGTAAAATATTTTCGGCACTATAATATACGTGTTATTATTTTTCAAATCCATTCAGCATTACTGACCACATACCACCACAATAAACATAGAAATATTAATTTACGAAAATAAAAAATAAAAATTGGTTAAAGTAATTGTGATTTACAAAATTTAAACAAAAAATTGGTTAGAGTGTGATATTGCTCTGCCCAAAATACTTGTATAATCTGTGGAAATTACTCCAATATTTAAATACATCATAATACTAGTGTTTTGTAAAACAAAATAATTACAACCAGAGTAATATTATAATAATCGAATAATAAAAGTAGCGTCTATGTAATCTTATTTATTGAGGGGACACTAAATGGGATTCGATGAGTAGAAGGGCACTTAACGCTTTGATGTCCAACCCCCCCTTATACACTGTTAAAGGTGGGTTGCATAAAGACATTTAATGTGGTTTTTTCTCTAAAATTTCAGACGAAGGTCACAATTTCGGTCACGATCACATCTCAAGTCGTCGTTTTAAAAGATAAGATTAAATATAAAGTTACTAACGGTTCAGAACAAGATTCTAAGAGGACGTAGCCGTGGTGGATTCTTGTTATAAATATCGACGCTGAAATATAACAATATATATACTAGACGGTATAATTATTTGGTTTCGTAAGGATGATAGAACTGAAAGATGAATAACCCATCTTGGTCGTCCACTCCAATTGTGGTTTATTTAGTTTAAAGAGTATATTCTATTGCAAGTGTGTCAGATACAGTTTAAATACAATATTAATATTATTTTACATTTATTATAAGCCTTAGCCTCAGTGTATCTCAACTTAACATTACCTACATATGGTCAGAATTTTCTTTCTTTGATTACAAGTTAGCCATTAGACTTATTTTGCCGCTAATATATGATTTAGAGGGTTGTAATGCGATCTCGCACCCTTCTTATTAGATATTATACGTTATCTGTGGAATATTTTATTGGTTACTTTGGTCAAAAGAGGCCTTATATATATCGTATATATTATTTTGAAGAAAAATACTTTTGAATTCGATAAGTTTCGATAGAAAATAAATTCACATAATTTACAAAAAAAAAAACACATCTCAGTAGATAGAAAAAGTGGATCTTAAAAATAGTTGTAGGTTTGATTCTGTGCAAGACACACACACACACACACACATATAATTATGGCTACTGGTAAAGAAATACGTATATCGATTTGAAATAAATTTTCATAAGATACCGTAGGGTTTACCGATCGTATATATGGCCTAACATTTGCGCCATCACAAGTTCACAATGTGTACCAATTTTCATCAAGATTGGTCAAGCCGTTCTTGAGTTACAAGAAGACATACAGACAGTCAGATAGAAAAAAATTAAAAAAATAGTATAATGTGAATCACTGCATCATAAAACGATTATTTATCACAAAATTAGGTGAAACAAAAAATGTACAGACAGAACCAATAGATTTATATATATAGTAGTATAGATAAGCGAAAAGGCGCAAAAACTATCCGACCCTTATCGTTTAATAATAAGCAAATATATAACTCTAATTAGATTATATGTCGATCAACAATAAGCCGCGTATCGAATTTGTATCGAAGTATTATATTTAGTTGACAACCAATGTAAATCAGGAAAGTGGCAGTAATTACATAGAGTGTGTAATACCATCGAAGCTTAATACATACGGTTTGATTTTGACATTGAATAAAAAATATGCCCCGGGTGAGGATCGAACTCACGACCTTAAGATTATGAGACTTACGCGCTGCCTACTGCGCTACCGAGGCGATGGAATTTGAAATGAATATAGGGAATCATTTAAATTAATTTGGTTTTAGTAAAGTGAATATTTAAATCATATTTAATATTCTAGAAACAGAGATTTCAACTATTTCAGTAAGTTTTAATGTCAACATCTATAATACATTAATGTATTCTAAATATTATTAATATAAGAAAAATTTAAGCAATATAAATAAAATTATTACAAAAAAACTTTTTAACTATTTCAAATTGCAATTCAATTTAAACTGAAGTGTTATTGAAATAAAAATTTCAAAACGATGACTGTACAGACGGATAAAACTTCACAACATCATCAACTTGACAAGTCAAAATATGTAATTTTTTTATAGGTTTTATAAAATTTACAATTTCTTAGATATTCAAAAATGAAATATTAAATAAATAGTGGTTTTTAATATTTGTCTTGTTATAACAGCACTTTATAATTCCACGAGACAGTTCCGATATCTTAGTGGATAATTTGATACAGATTTAATTAAACTGGCTTCGATTCCTCAACTGACGTGTAATCTCCCTTGCTCAGGCCGGAATGCCTGCTATGCGTCGGACCCCAGTCTTGTTTGTGATTGTACGCAAATTCCCATCTATCAATAGGTCGGAATTTCTTAGCATTGACGTAGGTTGGAAAGAATCTTATTGTATTTACATATGTTTACTACTGTATAGAAAACATTCTTGGTTATACTTGATTTAACTTATTTTTATCTGTGCTATTTTAGTAAGAAATCACTTCACTACTCAACCGTGAAATGTTGACAATCGACTTATATACGTATGATCTTGTAATGTTATAATTATTCCGGTCGATGTCGCTTATTACTTTGTGATATTTCACGATCGTTTAGCCCCCTACAGCTTAGTAAGTAAGTAAGTAACAGTTGTGAATGTCCCAATGCTGAGCTAAGGCCTCTTCTCCTCTTTCGAGGAGAACGTTTTGGAGCTTATTACACCACGCTGCTCCAATGCGGGTTGGTGGAATACACATGTGACAGAATTTCAGTGAATTATGTCACATGCAAGTTTCCTCACGATGTTTTCCATCACCGTCAAGAACGGGATGAAGTATAATCGCAAATTAAAGCACATGAAAATTCAGTGGTGCTTGCCCGGGTTTGAACTCATGATCATCGGTTAAGATTCACGCGTTCTTACCACTGCCATCTCGGCTCTAGTAACTTAATAAATTAATGATATAAAGTAACACAACGATTCCGTCATTAACCAACACAAGAAAATTATCATATATGTAGTTAGGAGATTCCTTGACTCATTCAATAGTTTTGTTAAAAAAAAAGATGCGCGCTTATATAAAAACCGCATTTTGTAAATGGACAAATAAAATGAGTGGACAAGAGAAGGTACAGTAATCATTTATTACGGGCGCGACTTGGGGTTTGTTAAATGTGTTTAAATGCATTATTTGGGTTATTTCTTAAGAACCAATAGTAATTGAGTGAGTTATATACATCGATTTGTATAATTTGGTTTTCTATTTTTCAAGGTTTTCATTCAGTTACACTTCTGGTTGCTAATTTTTTAACATTTGTAATTTATCACGATTACATCTAGAAACTAGCTAAAGGGTAAAAAAAAGGTACTAATTCAGAAATATCTAAAAGCTAGTTACCGCACGCGGCTTTCCGCTTCTGTGGTAGAACTTTGTGCAAACTCGTCTGGGTAGGTACCACCCACTCATCGGATATTCTACCGCAAAACAGCAGTACTTGGTATCATTAGTGTAATTACAGGCACAAGGGACATAACATCTTAGTTCCCAAGGTTGGTGGCGCATTGGCGATGTAAGCGATGATTAACATTTCTTACAATGCCATTGTCTATGGGCATTGGTGACCACTTACCATCTGGTGGCCCATATGCTCGTCCGCCTAACTATCCTATAAAAAAAAAAACAAATTTACGAGATTTGAGGAAGACTCCTATTTCGACCACGGCAGCCATCTACGAATGACATTAAATTGCACTCTCTATTCCCTCAGTCTCATTATCGAAGACCGGAAAGAGTCTCAGTGCAGAACGCCTTTACGTGCTTTCTGAGGCACGGGTAATCAGAAAACTAACTATAAATATAGGCTCCGAAAAACCGAATTCTTTTTTTACTGGTCCTACCCAAGTATGAACTCAGATCTTTGGGACTTGCCTTATAAGCCACAAGATCAAAGATGGAGTCAAATCAAGAAATATTTTCTAGTATAGTTCGATAATTCAATATCAGTCTATCAACTTATTAAAAATGTTATTCAATTTTAAAATAATTATATAGATCAACACATCTGTGGGTTATGTATTGGAGTATGTAGCATTCTCTATTTCATACTTATTTATGCTATATATATATTTACATCTCGCTCTGTTTATACGAAATCAAATATTCCGTCTCGCAACACGTTTTCTGTTTTTTTTTTTTTTCAAATTTCAACATGGCCAACATTTCTTTGAAAAAGCTGAGGGCAAGGCAATTATTTCTTGAGTTCTTTCAATACCGTCAAAGAGAACGTTATAACTGCGCAAACTTATTTTATGGCTTGTGTGAAATCGGTATTCTGAAAAATATAAGTTTTCAACTTGAGTATAACAAGAATATTATTAAAGAAAACCTCACTAGCTGTTGGTTACGACTTCGTTTATTTACTTAATTTTATTTATATAATATTTGCTATTTCATTAATAGTCATCAATATTTCTTTTATACGTCAGAAGAGTTTGTACATAAGGTTCAAGATGATATACTAAAAAATCATAATTATATCTAACCAGCAAAACCCGCGGCTTCGCATCGCATGTACATAATCAACCTTTATTAAATTGTTTAATTGTCTAAAGATTAATATCATGATACGAATGTCATCATCGTTCGTGTAATGATGAGTTATATAAGCATGTAGTACATTATTTCAGGTATCTTCAATAGTTATAAGCAGACAAACAACTATAAAAAAAATATTGTTTTGTTTTGAATAACTCGCAAATAGCCATATTAACTTGAAAAGTGGCATTTATTTTGAAATCGCAGACATACACTACAATTCTTTTTATTCATATAGATAATAATCCGAGTAATTCTTAATACATATACAAAGTACATCGATAGACATAAATGTGTACTAAAATACTGTACTGAAATAGATGTAGCACATTAAGGAGTTAGCCGGGGGCAGCGCTTCTTTTAAATGAAGAGGAAAATTTTAATTTCCTATCGCGTACCGACACTAGGGATGCGAATGGCATTGACGATGAAATTATATTTACGTTAATTATGATTAAATCACTATCGATTCAATATTGTGTAATTTCTATCTTTTTAAATTGATATGTGTATTTATTTTTCTATGATTTTATTGTTCTGCTGTTTATCTTAACATTCTGTTACTGTGTTTAATTTTTAACTATGATTTTTAGTTTATTTACATTTACTGCATCGGTTTTTCCTCTATGACATAGTAGAGTACCTAGATAGGATGGTCGCACTACATAATTTAACTAATATTTATAAATATAACAACTTTGCTGTTTTTTATGGCATAGAAAGGCACATGGGCCACCTTATGGCAAGTGGTCACCAACGCCCATAGACATTGGCATTGTAAGAGATGTTAACCATCGCTTACAACGCCAATTCGCCACCAACCTTGGGAACTAAGATGTTATGTTCCTTGTGCCCGTTATTACACTGGATCACTCACCCTTCAAACCGCAACACAACAATAGCAAGAACTGCTGTTTTGCGGTAGAATATCTGATGAGTGGGTGGTACCTACCCAGACGAGTTTGCACAAAGCCCTACCACCAAGTAATGTTTGATCAATAAATTACAAGAAGAATTCTTCATTAAAAATAATATTTTACCTAGATTTTAGCTAGACTGACCATTGTGACTTTAGTCAAAATTTCGGTCAGGAACTCTACTTTTACTTCTTCATTGGGTTTCAATTAATCAAGTAGCATAAGATTAGGTGTAACTATGAACACAAAATGATATGCTTGTTTAAGGCCTTTTGTATTTGGTTAGAATTTATGTGTAATATTCACTCAATTGCAGGAAATGGCAACGAATTACACCCACACACATACATAATATTTACGTAACACAATTCCAGCAATTTTATGAATGAACAATTTTATTACGACTAAAAGGCAGGATGACCTCAGACCCGAGGTCTTGAATCAATTCGACATCAATATGAAATAATTGAATGATAACATATGGGACGAGTTTGTCGAACAATCAGCCGATGATGTCATATTGACCAAAGTCGATATGAGTGTTCGTTCGCGTTTCACAAATCACGTTACTTTTATTTCAGCCATTACCTACAAACATTTTACTGGTGATAAATCTTTGTAGAATCTTTGAAGAACTCATCAAGGTGGGTTTCACCCACTTACCGAATACCAATTTATGTATTGATCTATCTGAAAGGTGTCAAGTGTCTGATGCTAATTTCTGCGACTGGTGCATGTATTGTATACAAAATTTATCATATTACATATTAAAACAGCTGATAAATATCCAACATTTTATTGTGAAGCCTTGAATAGAACTATGTTGTCACCTTATTCTTATCCAGACTCAGGACTACTAGTTACAGCTTTTGTTACTCTTATGTTTTCTAAGATATCATCTATTATTACCAATATAGTCAAAAGTCAAGTCAATGGCTTTGCTTTCACAATTTTGAATTTCATTTTAAGTCAACTAGTTCACCAAATATCTCTATACAAAACCGACTACACCCATTTGTTAAAATTTATAATTTGTTTGTTTTCAATCAAATACACTCTTTCTTTTTTTTTATTAAAGAGCTTTGTAATCAAGTAGTTTTATATTTGCTTATATGTTAAAAAATATCTCGTTACAGCTTTATTGTAGGTATGTTTTGGACATCGTTGAACAATGGAAACGATCTCTAATAGAGGAATTGATTGTATAGTATCCTGCACGCATCAATTTGTGCATTTTAGCTAGTGTAGTCACATTGTTTCGCGATTGTGTCATTGCTTCCATTGATATTTACTGGAGAGCGATCAATTTCTGATACCAGTTTAAACGGGTTTCAATTGAAACCAAATATTTATAAGAAATATATAGAATTGCCAGTATTTGGTCAATACATGGTATAATAAGGGATGTTTTTTTTTAGATTTTTAGAATCGCCAACAAAAGGTACATAGTATGTAGGTTAATATTTCTTACATCGACAATTTCTATGAACAATGGTGAATATTTATTATCAGGTAGTCAGTTTTCCTGGCCGCCGTATTTTATAAAAAATAATATAAACGCTTCCAGCATGTTCCTAAGGGTCAGTAGCGCATACTAACGTTAACCTGTACGTACAACTCGGAATCGAACTCGCGATATTCAGCAGCGGTTAGTTGCAAAGACTAACTTAAATTCCATTTACCTATGCTACTACTATTTAAACTAAGCTACTTTGGCCACTTTGAAGTAGCTCAAAGTGCTAGACTAGCCTATTCCATTATCTCCACTGATTCCATGTAAACGCATAGTAAACGTTCGTTTTTAACTACAAAATTACAAATGTTTCAATGTATTAGGAGTGTCGACCCAATATAACCCAAGATATTAGAGGTTCATGATCGAACTGCAACTATTGCATCGCTAGGCGGCCCGTTAACCATTACGCTATACTCTTTAAAATTACTTTTAAAAAAATCTTATGAAATTTAATACTAACTACTAATGAGTTTATTTAATAAACTTATATTACATATTTAAACATAATAATTAACCATTTCGATGCTATATTTATAACATTAAAATTAAGAAACGCAATTAACTTGAATTAATAAATATTAATCTCTTACAATAATTACAGTATTTAATTACATATCGACTATCGATATCGATATTTAACGCACACGACTATTCCTAACCTCCGTCGTTAAAAATATTGCTGTTTGAACGTGGAGTTCGCTTAGCGTTTTAATAAATTTGGAAAATTAAAGATTCATATCTGATGTCTTCACTAGGTATACACCCGGCTTCCCCCTGATAAAGATGCTAAATGTATAGGATACTTAAATATGCAAAATTCAAAGAGATCTCTTTGTAAAAAACCCAACGATTTCTCTCATACATTTCTATATTCATAATATATTCGCCCGCGGCTTTGCCCGCATGTTGTGAGAAGTGTTAGGTATAATATTATAAAAGTACCCTATATCCTTCCTTGGGATTCCAGCTTACTTTAAAGCAAAATTTATCAACATCGGTTCAGTGGTTTAGCTTTGAAAGCGTAACAGAGTTACACATTTATAATATCGGTATAGATTTTATCGTGGCAAATATCAATGATGAGGTTAAAGTTTTATTCTTAAAAGTCGAACTCAAAATACACTTTATTCAAGTAAGCACTTACGAGCACTTTTAAATCGCCATTTTACAATTTCAGTTTTAATATTAAGGTACCAACTATGGTGGATTTTATCGTGCAAAACTGGCAAGAAACTCATTTGGTACTCATTTTCATCAATCAAAATAATGTAGATGGACTCGTAATAATCATATACAATACTTATATATCCTGTATGAATATCAAAGAATACTAATTCCAAGATCGTTTATATAATTATATACATTATAACGTAAAAATAATTATACATAATTGTATATAATTTTTTTTTAAAATATAACTTTTTTAAATTTATGTATTGGTAATTATAAAATGGTCTACGAAATTTTGTATTGAATCGAATTGGTGCCTGCATGTTTTAATTCCCAGGCAGCATCAATCAACATTTTTTGATTACATTTTTGTTTTGGTTTGTTATCTTAGTTAGATTCTGGATTTACCAATAGATTAGAATAACCATTGGTAATAAAATAAAAAAACAGTACGATCGAAGCAACGCTAAGTTAATTGCATCATTGCTTAATTATTTATATTTAATTAGAAAAAGACCCCCGAGCTAATTATTTCAACGCTTATCTTTCAAATGATTTATCTCGCCCTCAATTTTTTAAGATCGCTTTTTTTAATAATTACCATCTCGTCGTTCAGAATTCGATTTATCTCACTAATTTAATTAGATGATATATTTAGGGGGCGATTTTAATTCTATCTTTATTATGATATATCCTTGTCGCACGGTTTCGCCCGTGTTTAGATTATTTTGTACTTACTCATTTATCGCTTTGATTTGAGTAGTAATGATAGCAGAATGTCATTTGATATATGCATGTTTGAATTATACAAAAACAACCCGGAATCGAACCCACAATATTCTTATGGTTCACGTGTCCGCTGAGCCATATTGTCTAAATAAATTCGTACGGCGATGAGGTTTATGAATCTGTTACGTTTGAAAAGATGGTTTGGTGCATATTGATATATTTTCCTAAGCGTGTAAGGTTTCACATTTTCCTTCATTGTAAAATTGTGAATACAAATTAAGCATGAAAATTCAGTGGCACTTATCATCAAGATTCATGTATTTTTTCATATACAAAATAGTTAAGCGGATGCGCGAGCATCACGCAGCGTAACGTACGGGCTAACTATGGGACATTAGCGATGTAAGAAATAGTAACCGTTCCTTAGATCGCCAATGCGTCACCAACTGTGGGCACTAATATTTCATGTCTTGTACCTGTATGAGTGGGTGGTACCTACCCTGACGAGCTTGCACAAAGCTCTACCACCGAGTTAGATATATTTATACTAATATTATAGTGAAAGTAACTCTGTCTGTTACGTCTTCGCATAACTGAAGACGTAACAGGGCTTACCCTAATGCCAGGCCAAAACGACGACGACGACTAAATTCAATATATTATAATACATAAAATACATCTAAAAGTTTAATAGTGCAAATCAATTATTTAAACTGCGTCATTAACACCGATAAACGGAATAAAAAAACCCCTACAGGGGTGTGTAACGCGGCCCGTTCGATCGCCACACGGCAGGCGTTAATTTAAAATGACAAAACAAATAACAGTTGGCTTCAGTTGCAGTCAAAATTCACACTATTCCAATGTGTGGATTAATTAAATGTATCGTGACGAAGATATCGTGAATCTAGAAGAGATTTTTTTTAATCGTTTTATTGAAATATACGTTTTATAAACTAATGTATGATATCGAAGAAAAAAACACAAAGGTTTGACCTCAATGCACATAGTGAACTCAGACTATTAATAAAGGTTTATAAATTATAATGAACAAATACAAGAATGCTAATAACTACTATATTATATACTTTAAAATAATATTAAAAGAAGTATGATTTAGGAAAAACGCTTAACAAAGTTTATTGCATAATTATACTGTTAGATTTTATACTGAATAAAAATTATGCCCCGGGTGAGGATCGAACTCACGACCTTAAGATTATGAGACTTACGCGCTGCCTACTGCGCTACCGAGGCGATGGAAGTTAACATGAATATTGAGAATCATATATATGGTTTTAATTTAAAAAAAACAGTTTGAATTGGTCCTGCCTGAGTAGATAACCTTTTCCAATACCACATATTTTGTTTTTCATATTTGTCTGGTGATGATGGTCCTCCACTGATTTCGGTCACGGTGGCCAATCTCATGAGAGATTAGCCAACTGCGCAGGACATATTATAGTGCACAAGTGTGTGCGCAAACACAGGTGCACTCTCTATTCCCTAACCCTTGTTACCCGATGGGACGGCAATCCGACACGACCAGAAAGAATTCCGAGGCACGGGAATGTACACACTTCCAACTTCCATTCCAGAGAATTTTCGACAGAAAATCTCAATAACATTTTATTGGCCCGACCTGGGATTTGAACCCAAGACCACCGTGTCCGCAGCCTTACGTGTAGCCACTGGACCAACGAGTCTGGTATACTAGTATTATCATTATACTTAAAGCTATAATTACAATAACTTAAACTTTTCCAATGTAAGGTACATAGGTAAAGTAGTCATGTAAATAGCAAATTTTTTTTTTTTAATGTTACTTGTCAATAAAATAACTGCCTGTGATTTTACTGCCTCTTTTTTAAGTTAATATATTTTCGAGATAATATATTAGATAAAGCTTTTAACGAGCTACAAAAACAAAAAAAAAAATTTTTTTATATTCTTTAGATAGCTGCTACCTAATTATTTAAATATTTTATATGTATAATTCAAATAAATATTATAATTATACGTTAAAACGGCAGATTATACAGATTTTCGTCACAAGTTCCGTCTATATAATAAATCTATTATAATGTTATTTAATCTGTAAGTTAGCCATATCCAGTGTCAAAAGACCAAAGATCTCCATCGGCCGGTAGACAGTGCGGGCCATAAATTGAGCGGCCCTGTCAATTGCACCCGCGCCAATAGTTGCGGTCGCGTCGGCTTTTTGCACTCACAGCAAATTTCTGTTGTTGTTGTAATTTTATAGCTGTTGTTAAACGAATACACGACATTATTTTATAATACATATTGATTGTATGTAGTATAGATACATATAATAATAATAAATAAATAAATATCCTCGGACATCACACAAGGCCATCTGATCCCAAACTAAGCAGAGCCTGTACTATGGAAACCAGACAACTGATATACTACATATACTACTTTTCTTTTGGAAATACATACTTATATAGATAATTACACCCAGATTCAGGACAAACAGACTTGTCTATATATGTATATATTAGTATTATTTACAGTATTATTATGTGGTATGATATTTGTAGGTACATAATACAAAACCCGGGATGTGTTCTCAATTTTCAAATGAAACCCAAAGGTTACGAAGCAATCGCTAGTAAGCGATAAGGTCGCTTCGGCAGCACATATTATATACAAGTATGTATTATTGTCTTATATTTAACTATGTAATGTGGTACAATAAGAAGTTAAATAAATAAATTACTTTACTTAAAGTAATTTTGTTAATAAAACTAGCAAGACACAATTGTCAAAGTTGACATCGTCATGTTGACAAGTTGTCAAAATCAAAATAATTTGAATGAATGGAATGAATGGAATGGATGGTGTATGTATCAAATCTATATACATCTATACTTGTATATGTTACAGAAATCTTAAGCGACTGGACTAATTTAGATGTTTTTTGCTTGAGTCGCTGGCTGGTTTAGATGTCAATGCAATTGTGTACCAGGATTATTCTTTAAGCAAAAAATATCTTATTTCTGTCGGTATTTAAGTCGGGACGAGCAGCTAGTATATTATAATTAACTATTAGTTACATTATATTATAGTTAACTGTTAGTTAATTAACCTGAATGAATTCATAGGATTTATATAATTAGGAATAAATATTTTTCATACATATCTAACGTAAGACTCATTTTAACTAGAGACTAAGGTTTCAAATCTAAACGAGCACCTTTGAATCTTCATGTGCTTTCTTGAAGTACATATACATTCCCGGGGATGAAGGAAAATATCGTTAGGAATCATGCATGTATCGACTAAGAAACCGAGAGGGACACCTTTTTAATAAAGTCACATAACACAAAATATGTTACTAAGAAAACGTGTATTGTTTTCCCCATATGTATCCCGAAGCCTCGGTAGCGCAGTAGGCAGCGCGTAAGTCTCATAATCTTAAGGTCGTGAGTTCGATCCTCACCCGGGGCATAATTTTTATTTTTAGCATTGTAAAATATTTTTATTAGGAAAACTTTTACATAGCTGCACTTTAGCAGAGACTTATTTACACAAATTTCAAAAGCATATGTAACGTGTCTTTATATTAGTTTGTTCGTAAGAAATGCATCCCTTGTACCACCCGTGTACCACCCTTTTTTTAAACAATATATTTTTAATCTGTATTTATATATAATATTTATATGAAACTGACTGCTACCTTGGTCTAGTGACTAGATATAAGGCCACAGACCCGGTGGTCCTGGGTTCAATTCCCAGGTCGGGCCAATAAATAGTTATTGGGTTTTTCTGGCAGAAAATTCTCAGTAGCAGCACGGAATTTGGAAGTTGGAAGTGTGTGCCCTCCCGTGCCTCGCAAAGCACGTAAAGCGTTTGGTTCTGCGCTTGAACTCTTTCCGGTCGTGTCGGATTGCCGTCCCATCGGATTATGAGAGCTAAGGAAAAGAGAGTGCACCTGTGTTTGCGCACACACTGGTGCGCTGTAATATCTCCCGCATAGTTGGCTGTCTCTTGAGTTTGGCCGCTGTGACCATAATCGGTCTGGAGGACCATTATCATTATTATATAGCAACGAAGTATATAGTATACGCAGACGGTTGAAAGAGGACATGACGTCATAAGTGATCGTCATGACGTTTGCCGTCACAGCATACGAGACAATATTACCCCCAAGGCACGCCATGTATTTCTATTCTAGTAATTTTGAGTAAAACTTACAAATATATTTCATATATTTTTTTCGATATACACATTTTATAAACGCCAATACAATTATATCGAATGCTTTAATAATAAGCACTGGCGCCGTCGCTTTCGTCAATTGTTGTGAGAACGTTGTTTATAGAGCGACCTATTTTTTGTTGCTAATTCTAGACAAGCGTATTCAGACGAATCGTTCGATACAATCACATTGTAAAGCTTTAACATCATCATGACATAGTTAATAATGATATATTTCATTTTAAGGCAATTTTGGCTGATACGAGTTTTGAATATACCCAGGAAATATACCTACTATTATTAAGCTCATCGCAGCGTAGTGCTTGAAATAAGCCTTAAGATCGAGGAACTCCGCCTTCCGTAAACTTATAACATTTACGCCATCGGTCTACCTGGTTGGAGGATGCGATACGCCGCGTTTGCGGTCTCTTATCTTTAACTTGTCTGCTAATTTGGTAAATAACCAATGTGCCAATAATGCCACCCCATTAAATCTTACAAAATAAAAAGTAACCTGTAAATGCTCCACTGCTGGGGTAGCCCAGGCCTTAGGGAAGCCTCTCCTTTTTAAGGCTTGGAGCTTACTCGATCACACTGCTCAGCTGTATGGTGGTTAAGCGTGGTAGATTTTTATTCGCCAAATCATGCAGATTTCCTTACGATGTTTCCTTCATCTTCGAGCATGACAGATTATAAAGACCTGGCTTTTATGTCTTGTAACGGGTGCAATAAGTTTTTTATTTGTTATAAAATATCCTGGGACACGTTCGTAGCACCACCAAGATATTTAAACACACCAAAAAGTCATCAATACCGGTTCAGCCGTTTAGAAGGCATTCCGTAACTTATACACACGTACATTAATAGGTACAGCTTTTTCTAATGCACATTCATCGCCTAGGTAGCGCAGTAGGCAGCGCGTAAGTCTCATAATCTTAAGGTCGTGAGTTCGATCCTCACCCGGGGCATATTTTTTATTGTAATTCAAATTATTTAGCGCAATTATTTTATTTAAAGTTATATTATTATGTTCATTATCAACTTTTATGTTTATTTACATTTTGTATGACCAAATGTCGTTTGTCAATATTTCAAGGGTGAGTTTAATAGCACTAAAGTCTCCAACAAATACAGCTTAAAAATTAACTAGGTAACATAAAATATTTGATGTTACTAAAGATCGTGATGTAAAAATGGAGATATTATGTAAAAAAAGTAGCCTTCATGCTTCCTCGCGGTTCAAGCTCGCTTCATACAGGATTTCATCAAAATTTAGTGCTTTCAGATTATTATTTTTTTATTGTATAGGTAGGCGGACGAGCATATGGATCACCTGATGGTAAGTGGTCACCAACGCCCATAGACATTCTCGTTGTAAGAGATGTTAACCATCACTTATATCGTCAATGCGCCACCAACCTTGGGAACTAAGATGTTACGTCCCTAATGCCCGTAATTACATCGCACTGTCTCACCCTTCAAACTGGAACACAACAATACAAAGGACTTCTGTTTTGTGGTAGAATATCTGATGAGTGGGTGATACCTACCCAGACGAACTTGCACAAAGCTCTACCACCGAGTAATGATAGACAATATTTGCTCTACTGACGATATAATCTCGCATAATTGGTTGCAGCGTTATGGAATAAGTACCAAAAAATCCAATCAAAAGGAAAGTCCTTACCCATCTGATCGTCTTCCTAGCTAAAAATGAGTACATCATTCATCACCTAACCCTGACAAAGTGGTTCCATACACATAGCTATTGACCCCTGCCACCGTCCTCATTATACAGCGGCATATTTAAACGGAATCACATACATCGATTGTCATGTAGTGTCACCCTAGTTCGTTCATTGCTATATTTAGCTCGCGAGTCTGATACAATTGTCTAATAATAGAAAATGCATCACCGATCATGCAATGAATGTGTGATATTGACAGTATATACGCTGGTGTCTGTTCGATTCGCATTTGTTTAATTGCGAAAGTTAATTTTTGACAAATTAAAAAAATTAAAACTTGTATTTAAACTTAGTGATTAATGTTGCTATGTATTTAGTATATATAATTATAGAGTAATATATAACCGATATGAGAGAAAATATTAATGCTTTTATATGTGGTTTTTAGTGTAACTACTACGGGTAGGTACTTGTTAAAGTTTTCATTTTTTTTATAATATAAATGTGGTAGGCACAATTACTCTATGGAACGAACAGATAGACCACATGATGGTAAGTTCCTACCCGCCATAGATATCGAAGTAAGAAACGTTAACCATTTCTTACGTCGCCATCGTGCCACCGACCATAGAAACGATGGTGTTATGTACCTTGTTTCTGTAGCTTCATTCATCTATAAACGAAACTATAAAATCAATATCGAAACGTTATAATTATTGATTGATTCTCCGCTTTATTTATTTTAAATACTAAATTTAATATTAAAGCAGGATACACAAATAACATGTAAGATATATAAATTTGTACGAGAAATATATATAAATTTGACGAGCCGGTTGGCGTGGTTGGTAAGATACTTGCCTTTCACGCCGAAGTCGAGGGTTCGATTCCCACTCAGGACAGACATTTGTGTGCATGAACATGTCTGTTTGTCCTGAATCTGGGTGTAATTATCTATATAAGTATGTATTTACAAAAGAAAAGTAGTAAATGTAAGTATATCAGTTGTCTGGTTTCCTTAGTACAAGCTCTGCTTAGTTTGGGATCAGATGGCCTGGTGTGAATAATATCCCAGGATATTATTCACAATTATTGTATTTAATTACCACATAATATGTAATTTATTTAGTGGAAAAGAGTAGTATCTAAGATTATTGCTGGTGCTTGTATGTAAATTCAAAAGTGCATACAATTAAATATATTCTATTTTAGAATTATAAACATACAATCATTGTTAAAAAAATACCATAATTACTTGAAAAATTATTATCATTAAAAAAGTTTTTTTTTTTTTTACAATAACGATTTTGAAACCTCTTAATGAAACACAAACGATGAATGTACTCGTATTTCTTAGGAGTGTCCTATTATTCAACCTTTTCACAAAATACGAAATACTTTTAGCGCTTCGGTGTTTAATCAAACTCTTTACAGTAAGAAGCCATACAGAGTGTCTGTGCTGAGCCCACGCCGGCTTCTTTTGCTACATTTAGCTATTTATATAATCATTTTGCCAGGTAAGGAACGTCACTTACATACAGTGTTGAATTATGAACGGTTCAAAATATAAACACATAAGTAACCTAAACGAAAGATTACATACTGTAGATATTTTATGCGTTATATAGTAAATCTAATCATTCGGAAAAAAATTATGTACTGTTGTATATAATTTTATTAAATATTTATAACGTAAATTATATAAAACTTTTATTTTTTTAGTGATATCTTATGAAAAACTCATTGAGCGATTTTAGGTAGTCAAAAATCTTAGGAATACTTCAACATTCTTATATTAAAAGTATATCTCTAGTGATTACTTAATTATAAAAGTTTATATTAGTTATTATTTCAATTAAATTATAACAATATTTTGTATCAGGCTGGCGCGGAATCTATAACAAATATTATAAATAGTATTAAAAACTTAAAAATAATATTTACCTGATAGCTGAACTAATCAGTAACTTTTGCCAGTGTTTGCCAAATCCAAAACCCACCTACGCCAATCTGCCTCCCTATTTTATAATTTAAAAGAGTACGAATTGAAATATGCCGAATCGTAAGCACACTGGCGACAACTATAGTGATCAAAATTGACCCGGCAATCAAGGCGATCAAATCAAACTGCTCCCACATATATATAGTAAATTACATACATAAATACGACAATTATTTATCACTAAATCTTTATTTATTACTGACTGACTATAACACTCAAATGGTCAAATCTTTTTGTCTTTTTTCAGTTTCATGATATAGAAAGATGCATATTTTAAATAATTCATTGAATTTTGGGTCAAATGATTACTATTGTTATATTATAAGATGTCATTTTATTACCCGAAATTAATAAACAGCACCGTTCTCTACTGAGATTGCATAAGTATATAAATGACATGCCGAGATGGCCCAGTGATAAGAACGCGTGAATCCTAACCGATGATCGTGGTTTTAAACCCGGGCACGCACCGCTGAATTTCATGTGCTTAATTTGTGATTATAATTCATCTCGTGCTTAACGGTGAAGGAAAACATCGTGAGGTTCCCCTGCATGTGTCTAATTTCACTGAAACTCTACCACATGTGTATTCCACCAATCCGCATTGGAGCAGCGTGGTGGAATAAGCTCCAAACCTTCTCCTCAAAAAATTAGAAAAGGCCTTAGCCCAGCAGTGGGCCATTCACAGGTTGTTACTGTTACTAATGACTAGTTATATATGACTACTGTTATAAATGACTAGTTTTTGCACGTGGCTCCACCCATGTTGGGAGGTATTCAGGTTAGGTATATACAAAATAGCCTTACTATATACTAATACTTCCTTGAGGTTAAATCTTGTCTTATTTCAAAACTGGTTCTGTGGTTTAGTCATGAAAGCTTAACAGACAGACAGAGACTTTTGCATTAATTATATTAATATAGACGAATTAATAATTCAATTTTAAACAAAACCTAAGTCATTATTCGAATAAGCGTTATTTAAACAACAGTGTCACGTTTTAAAAAGAGACCACAATTTTTTGTCGCTTATATTATTTTTTCTTAAACAACCAGTGTGTATGTGGAATATTGCTTACTCGGATTTGAATCCCCGTCCTCGGTATAACTCCAAATGTTCTCTCCACCAGACCACCTCGGCTCTTATGTATTGTAGTGTTTTTAAAACACTACAAAACATAAGAACGAGCAAATGGGCCACCTGATGGTAAGCGGTCACCAGCAACCCATAGACATTGGCATCGTAAGAAATGTCAAACTTCGCCAATGCACCACCAACCTTGGGAACTAACATGTTATGTCCCTTGTGCATGTAATTACACTAGCTCAATCGCCCTTCAAACCGGAACATAACAATACCGAGTACTGCTGTTTTGCGGTAGAATATCTATCTGATTAGTGGGTGGTACCTACCCAGACAAGGTAGCACAAAGCTTTACCCCCAGTGAATACTCATACTTAAAAGATTTATAAGAGCAATGAAAACAAACATTATTTAGGTCACCCATCCAAAAACCGACCAGAGTTAACGTTGCTTAACCATCACTAATTTCGTCTAAAAACACAAATCTTATATTTATATCTTTTAATTAAAACTCAACAATTTATTATAAATATACCTAAAACGTAAGAATTTTACATTAGTCCACCCCTCTATTTGAAACTTAGTAATTAAAACCGAAACGATAATAAATCAATAAGTTTGACGATATTTTAAATTAAAATGACCGTATCTTCGCTGATAATTCTAAGAGAATGCTTTCAAGAAATATTGAAAAGATGAAACGATAAATATTAAAGTTACGAGAAAAAGTTGTTAATTTTATGATAATTATTTTTAGGTTTGAGTTATCACAAAAGTGAGAGAAAAAAATAGATGTAGCATTATATTGTATAAGCTTATATACTCTTAACTATTTTATATAAATAACATATATTATTATGTATGTGTGATGAATTATTGTGTCGGTTTGTATATTATAATATGTATATTATATAATGTACAAGACAGAAAATGTCTCACTGTTACGCAAATCCTATTGCTGTTGAGAAGGTGAGCTTATTCCATTGTGGGTGAATACACGCGTGGCACATTTTTTATATTAAATAGGAAGGCCGGGCCCACCTGATGGTAAATAGGCACCATCGCCCATAGACACGTGCACTGCTATTTTAACCATCCTCACCTCGTCAATCCATCAATCGTGGGTGGATTGGGTATTGCTTGCTGTTTCAAATTAAGTACATGAATAATTAATTGCTCTGAACTCGCTTTCTTTCTTTACTAACTTATCTAGGCTTTGTAATATTTTTATTTTCATCTCTAAAGATATATAATATGTTTTATTAGAGAATTACTTGCATTAGTCTTAAATATATACGGATAAAAATTAAAACTAGTTACTGTGTAAATCGTGACCGCATGGAATTGTGCCAAGAATGCTAGCACAGTATTTCCCCGTTTTAACTTCTTAAAAATTAATTATGTACACAGACAATTATGTCAAAACAGTGTTTATTTATTAAAATAAAATAAAAATAAAATTATTTTAATCAATACAATATATGAATATAAGTTTCGATGTTCCGTATCTGTCAGGCCATGATTTCAATGACTTTTATTTCGTTTTTGTAAATAGGTAGATAAATATAATGTTAATTAAAATTTAATTCAAATTAACACAGATTTAAGTGCAACTGATAACGCCAGCTTTGTAGTTCAGTAAGTATCATGTAGCTTTGGTTACACGTGACATTGATTATTGAGATATATCTCAAAGTAGTTTTATGTGTTGCCAGTAGATGGTGTTATATGATAAATATTATAATTACATATTGCTTTGTGAAAAAAAATACTCTAAAGTATTCCTTACAGACATAACTGATTGAGAATATTGTTAATATCGAATAACGTTCAAAAATTATTATTAATATTTACTAACGCCATCTATGAATATAGTGGGAAACTAAGTAACTAAAATCGATTTCTCATACATCTTAGATGAAGTAGCATAGATGGCGCTGTGTCACTTGCGGTTTTACTAATTGAAATTTATTTCAATAAATGATATTAATTTTACTTTATAGTAAAATTTAAAATATGTTTAATGACATGATGTTTTAATGTACTTGTTATTTTTTTTAAAGTAATTTACTCGGTGGTAGAGCTTTGTGCAAGTTCGTCTGGGTAGGTACCACCCACTCATCTGATATTCTACCACAAAACAGAAGTACTTTGTATTGTTGTGTTCCGGTTTGAAGGGTGAGCCAGTGTAATTACAAGCACAAGGGACATAACATCTTAGTTCCCAAGGTTGGTGGCGCATTGGTGATGTAAGCGATGGTTAACATTTCTTACAATACCATTGTCTATGGGCGTTGGTGACCACTTACCATCAACAATCAAAAACGTTTAGTATTTTATTTAAATGAAACTACAAAAGGATCTAATGTATTATGTAAGTAAGTACAGGGTATTAAAAATAAACTTTTATTTTGGTAAAACCCATTCTTCAAAACATTTTACATTTATCGAATTGTATCATAGTATTCTTTTTTTTTTTTTGTTCTTTCGTTTTTCATTGTCCCACTATTGTCTCAAATATAAAATAAAAAAAAACTATATTTGTAAATAATGACATAAGTCTAATATAGTCTAGGAATGTATATATATAATAAAGCTACAGGATTTGTATGTTTTGACACTAGATCAGCTGTGGGACTGGGTTGTTATCTTCTCAAAATACCGGATACCAAAGCGCATAAAGCGAATAATATTGTCTTTAATAGCTATTATAATCGATGTAATTAAATAAATAAGTATAAAAGCAATTAAGAAAATATATAACAGAGATATTATCTGTTTTCATTAAAGTTATAATTCCCCGTAGCATAAAAGACAGCTGTCATTAATCAAATGTTTAAGAAATGTACAATCAGTAGATATTCATATCTTCAGATATAAGTAATGACGTTATAACGATTGCATTTCTTGTATTCTTTGCTTTTCTTCTATTATTATTTTTTTTGTGAAAGTTATAATTTCTGGTATTCTCCAAAACATAATATTAGACCATTATTTTTTAACTTTATATTTTTTTCAATGTTTCCAGGCACTTTTTATTTCATAAGTGATTTAAAGTCAGGGGACAAACAGACAGACACGAGATATAATTCGCTTATTTGCATTTGCAGTTTTTGTAGATAACAGCGGACAAACAGACAGACACAGATACATAAAGTGGCAGTTATATTAAATATATAATGAGACAGCGTGGATTTCCGAACAGTTAAGTCACCTGGGAGTGAATCAATCGATACCATTACTACTTGCGTCTGCATAACGTTATTAATTTGTTCTGCTCTCATTACGTTTTAGATATAAGTGGAAACTTAACCGGTAGATGTGTTAATATTGGTATTATAATTTTATGAAAATAATGTAATGCTTGTTTCAAAAAAAAAAAACACCGTATGTACCGTATGGTGGCCATAAACCAACCCACTTTACAATATTATCACATTCTTCCTTAAGCAACGTGATGATGAAGAATTTATTCAATTCTATAATAAAATTCTTCAGATAATTTTATATTAACCAATAACTAAATTTAAAACTAACGTTTAATAAGTCCTACCTATTTTACTATAGAAGATTATATAAATGATAGAGCTTGCAGTTAGTATTTGTCGATGTTCATAAAGGTTATAGTATAATTATAATTGCATATGATTATGATATGGTTGTTAAAGAGAGTAGCTACTGAGTTTCTAATCAGTTCGTCTCGGTAGAATCTTCATTCCAAACAGGTCATACTTGATAACTTTACATTAAAATTAAAATTGTCAAATCACGATTCAAATGTGTTTATGAGAGCCTGCATGAATTAACTATATTTTGAATTTGACTTTAACTTCAACCAGACCTCAAACAAATCCTGAGTAGGAAGACATCCGGGATATTGGGCGACTCTTGGAAGAATCCTGTCCTGCAATGGATTATCATTGGTTAAATAACAAATGATGATGAGACTGAATTGGAAATAAATGATAAACACGTGTACTCTTCAAACATTTTTATTAAAATAGATACATTTTATTTATAATATAACTAAACGTACATATAAAGTAAATCTATTCTGTGACAAAAAACTCGACTCTCTGATGATCGTAACGTCACACGTCGTCAGTAATTGATATGCGATATCGACCATTATAATCATAACATTTGAGGGTAACACGAATCAAAATAGCGTATCAACATGAGTGACAAATATATCATAAGTGAGTTCTTATAGAATAGCACAGAAAGCTTAGTGTGAGGTTTTTTATGTATTCGATAGCGTCGATGATAACCGTTTGTATGGAATTCCGATTATTGTATAGACGGCGCTGGTGTTATGCCATACCGTGATGCCATAATGTGACATTGCCGTAATGAATTAACACGAATTTTAATTTACGCGATAAATAAGTAAAAAATATCGCACCAGACTCACTGAAGGTCACTAAAACGTGACAAAAGCATTAATTAAGATATTAAAAATATGTATTTAATCTATTTTACGTAATTATAATATATAGAATAGTCAATTCATAACTTTTAATTATTTTAAATAATATTACTTAATGATATTTTATGTAATAAAGCGAAAGATGAATACGTGTTCCTTATTCAGTGGTGCGAATATGAAATATGAAAAATATTTTTGAAAGTTTGAGAGATCAATTTTTTTTTTTAAATATATTTTAGGAGGAACGGAGAAAATTATTTCATAGTAGATGGTATTTGAAATGTGAAAAGTTCACTTATAGCCAACAAAATAAAAAAACAAATTACATCTGTCATGCCGCCATGTTTAATTTTGCCTTAACAAATCTTTCTATTAAAATCTTTAATTATTTCTTTTTAAATATAAGGATATAAGATGAGTTTGAAATTGTTAACTTCGTAATATAAAATAATATATCTATTTTGATACATAAACAATATATATAATATCTTATGTTAAACAATAAACTTTTAATCGATTACATAAATTATTTACTTATATTAATATTGGTATAGAATGTTGATAAGTAACTGTTTTTAAGAATGATATGACATTATGTACAACTAAGAAAATGTAACACAGAAGATGCTAGACCCATTTCGTTGAAACACTGCATGGTTAATAAATAAAACATTTGATCAATATACTAACCTTATAATCGGACATGATAATGAATCAAAATATACAATTTTTTTTATGTAATACGTAGGTGGTGGTGTGGTACCAACAGTATATAATGTAGAAAATAATAAAATATCATAAATGCGTTATCATAAATAGGTAACTTCTGATATATCGATAAAGAGATACAGCTTATCAATATCACAAATGATAATATTATTATTGTCAACAAAGTTTATCAATAAAAAAATATATATCAATATAAAAACGCAATATTTCTTGTGGTATCGTTTTTTGTACATTACATATTTAAAAAGAATTATAATGATTAAAAACATATTTTTTTATATAAATGTTTTCGTTTATTTGAGGTTCAAGTTATTTATATATGTACTATTATATATTAATAGTAGTATCAGAATTAGATCATTTGTGTATATAGCGTTGTCACAGCATCTTTCGTGTGATGTTTTTCATCTCTCTCATTTTACAATCAATCTTAAAATTTACGACACCATTCAATTTGCATACATCGACATCAAAATTACTTCATCTCATCTTATTAACATAACTGCGATATAATATAGTACATGATCTTCTCTTCGCCATCTTGATGATTTTTTTTTTTACGTTTTTTCTCGAACTTTCCTCAGGATTTCTTTCTTCAACACGACAATCCTCAGAACATTGATACCAAGATTTTACTAGAACATGTTATGAGTATTTTCCGCTACTTTGGCTATTTTGTCTGCTCCAAGATGTTGTTGTTCTGTTAGGGAAACCTGGTGAGATTCCAGTCGGAGAGTGCGGTGGGGTGGGTGGTAACAAGTTGGTGGCTGGATGGTACACTTTCGCGGACATTGACATGTCGTCTGAAACAGATATTTAGAACATTTTAAAAATGTAATATATTTTTTTTAAACTAACAAAACCCACGGTTTTGCCAGTATGGAATTCAGATAGGGAAGAAAATCCTTTAACATCAACAATTTTAAAGTTATATAATATATATTTGAATATATATACATAATACAAAATATTTAAATTATGACATAGCAGTGTTGTTTTAGTAACTCGCAAGTAACCATTTGTTTTGTAATCACAGACATTAATTCAATTTTATTTATTTGTATAGATAAACGAATAAATAAAATTTTACGGAAAAATACGGATCCGGAGAATTAAAATAATTATGGGAAGTACCTGTAATTAACAAAATACGGACTCCGTAATTAAGTAAAATCTACACAACAATTATTTATTATAAATTCACGACTAATATTCACCATAAACTTTTCTTAAAAAACCAACTCAATTTAAGTTTAAAAACGTATAACTTACTGTTGGAGATTGATCGATTGTATGAGTATTTTGAACCATGGTCCTTTGTCGGAGGCATCTTGAATCTGTAACAAAATTATAATCTATTAAAACACATAAGTCTTATCAAAATCAGGGTGCAGTGAAGCCTTGACAAAACCATGTTTTATTATACACTGTTAAAAGTGGTTAAGTTACTTTTAAATTATTTTTAATTTCTAAGAGAAAATATTAGGTAGCAGACTAATAGTAACAGCCAATATATTATGTCCCCATGCTAAGCGAAGGCTATCTCCTCTCGAAGACAACATATGGAATTTGTTCCACAGTGCTAAGTGTAGGTATCTTGTACCAGTATCTTGTACATTTAAAGAAATGCGTTTAAGAAGCAAATTTCTCCCGATTTATAAATTAATATGGTCTAATTAAAATCAAAGCGGTTTAGATGTATCATGGAATTATTAATAAAGTTTCCACGAAGGGCCCGTCTTTCGTGAGCTTAACATAAATAATGTAAAGTTATCGCTACATCGGAAATCGAATATTTCGTTACGATACGGGTTTTATTTCGAACCATTCAATGGCCGATATGTAAAAATAATATCATTGAAAAAAATACTTTCTGTTAATTTTATCAGATCATATATTGATTAATTTAATTTAAAAAAAAGCTACGACTGCCTCGTTGGTCTAGTGGCTAGATATAAGGCCGTAGACGCGGTGGTCCTGGGTTCAATCCCCAGGTCGGGCCAATAAATAGTTATTGGGTTTTTCTGTCAGAAAAATTCTCAGTAGCAGCCCGGAGTCTGGAAGTTGGAAGTGTGTACACTCCCGTGCCTCGGAAAGCACGTTAAGCCGTAGGTCCTGCGCCTGAACTCTTTCCGGTCGTGTCGGATTGCCGTCCCATCGGATTATGAGAGCTAAGGAAAAGAGAGTGCACCTGTGTTTGCGCACACACTTGTGCACTATAATATCTCCTGCGCAGTTGGCTAATCTCTCTTGAGATTGGCCGCCGTGGCCGAAATCGGTCTGGAGGACCTTATCTTAATTTAATTTAAAACTGTGATGACTTTCTTTTTAATGTGAAATGATGTATGGTACTGTTTGAAGGTAAGATTTATTCGTATGCCGCATGCATGGCGCTCTCTTATGACGTCATGGCCCTTCTCCGCAACGACTCCCTGTTCCCTTGTGTGTGCGTGCACATATACTATATACCTACTTCGTAGCTATATATTATTATATAGGTATTGTTTCAATAACCATAAAGGGTCTAGCCGTACTTCCATAGCAAAACTGCCCCCAATAGGAACCTATATCGTAACCTATGCTCTATTGTAGAGGGTGCTAATAGTAGTTGATCCAGTAGATATTCGCTCTATATCTTAATTATTTGAGGAGCTATTTAAAAAAAAGTGTCCTGAAATGACTTTTTTTCAAAATGATATATCTTTGTTGGTTTTAAAGCTAGGAAGATAAAACCAATTCCAGTGTTTATGGTATACTTTACAGTTTATTCCATACTAGTTTCCTATAGTCTAAGCCTAAATAAAAGTATTAAAAAAATACAAATTAATATTTTGTCAATTGATTCCTATTAGATCTAATTGAGTTACCACTTTGAAAAAAATATATAATAATTGTATATATCTTGTCTTACAGCGTGCCAAGTTTCATTAAAATCCGAGAGGTGCAACATGTCGAAAAAAAATTTAAAGTAACTGGACCACCTTACGACTACTATGTTAACGCTTTTAAATTGTATTAAGTTTTTACTTTTTTAATATTGGGTATGAAAAGTTTGAAAGAAAATGAATTGATATTTTTTAAATAATAATTAAACTCATATTTATAAATGATAACTTTTATTAATCATCATCACTATGTTCATTAATTACGACATGATCGTTTTTAATAGAAAAAAGACTGGATAATATTTCTGCTGGACGAACTATATGAGATTTATAACTTGCATTTGATAAATAATATATAATTTCTGAGGAGGAGTTAAAAATTCTTTTCACTGGCACTTACCAGCTTTCACAAACTATTTCTTATTTAGCTGAACTCATGGGGAAAGAGAATGATTTTCATGTGCTGTACGTCAAAAAAGCACCTAATATTTTAAAGCTGCATGTAAAGTCACGACACATTAATAGCAAAACCTACCGATGTTATATTGACTACAATCCCAGTGGAAAAAGTCACCAAGACATTCGGCGTTACTGCTGTGACTGTCCAAATGGTAATCGAACAGTTGGGTGTTGCTCCCACGTGGGAGCAATTATATATTATTTATCAAATGCAAGTTATAAATCTCATATAGTTCGTCCAGCAGAAATATTATCCAGTCTTTTTTCTATTAAAAACGATCATGTCGTAATTAATGAACATAGTGATGATGATTAATAAAAGTTATCATTTATAAATATGAGTTTAATTATTATTTAAAAAATATCAATTCATTTTCTTTCAAACTTTTCATACCCAATATTAAAAAAGTAAAAACTTAATACAATTTAAAAGCGTTAACATAGTAGTCGTAAGGTGGTCCAGTTACTTTAAATTTTTTTTCGACATGTTGCACCTCTCGGATTTTAATGAAACTTGGCACGCTGTAAGACAAGATATATACAATTATTATATATTTTTTTCAAAGTGGTAACTCAATTAGATCTAATAGGAATCAATTGACAAAATATTAATTTGTATTTTTTTAATACTTTTATTTAGGCTTAGACTATAGAAAACTAGTATGGAATAAACTGTAAAGTATACCATAAACACTGGAATTGGTTTTATCTTCCTAGCTTTAAAACCAACAAAGATATATCATTTTGAAAAAAAGTCATTTCAGGACACTTTTTTTTAAATAGCTCCTCAAATAATTAAGATATAGAGCGAATATCTACTGGATCAACTACTATTAGCACCCTCTACAATAGAGCATAGGTTACGATATAGGTTCCTATTGGGGGCAGTTTTGCTATGGAAGTACGGCTAGACCCTTTGTCGACCACATCGGTTTTGGCGTCCATCGACTCCCACATTATTGTATATATTTTAATTGAATCCCTACAATAATTTCAGAAAAATGAAACGATTTTTCATTATAACAAGTAATACATAAAAAATATTTTACATAAGAATTATTTACATTAGCTAGCTAAGTAGGTGCCGAACAACCATGACCGCGTTTAATGGTGGCAAGGATGCTATCATCCCATTGAATCCCAGTTCCTATACTCAGGGCGAAAAATGAATCAGGACGGCTCCTGTCACCAGTAATGGCGATAAGACATTGCAAGCATTAACCATTAATAATAATAATAATAATATCCTGAGACATTATTCACACAAGGCCAGCTGATCCCGAACTAAGCAGAGCTCGTACTGTGGAAACCAGACAACTGATATACTTACATATACTATTTTTCTTTTGTCAACATATATATACTTATATAGATAAATACACCCAGACTCAGGACAAACAGACATATTCATGCATATAAATTTCTGTCCTGTCGATCTCGAACCCACAACCTGGGGCGTGAAAGGAAAGTATCTTACCAACCACGCCAACGGGCTCGTCATTACATGATTTTCTTTGTAGTGGAAATATACCGGTACTCACGGAGCTTCAAAAGTATATCAAAATCGATACAGCAAAATCATTTCATGATAACTTAATCATTATTCATAAAAAAACACCGAAATAAACCTTGTTACAAAGTGAATATAGTATATAATGAAGGCTTCATAAAACATGCGAATTATATGTAATGATTACCAATGGACCACCTTGTATGGACCTTGAGAGCGTTACATAGAGGGGGAGGGGGATAATTAGAGACTAAGCGAATGAAGTGATTATATTGTTCATATATAACTTATCATGTACGATGACTTATTATAAGGCAATTTTTCCTTTGAACGGTCTAGTCTTAATGCTACGTTATAAACGATAATACAGCTATACAGAATTGATGATAACATTCACAAAACAGAACATCCTATATCCTAAATACAGTTTACAAAAAATACTTCTCTATAATAAGAAATATAGGGTCTAAATTTCTACACGCAATTTCCAAATAAAGTTAACTTCGATTCTTTCACACAACGTTATCATATTTGATATCGATCAAACCGAGGAAATAAGTCATAATAATAGCACATCGAAAACTATATCATACAACGCGCCAATAGGGTACAATTTTGACTGACAAAATTTATACATGTGTCAATTTAGAATAAAACTTAGTACCAGCAGAGATTTATTTCGTCAAAGAAAAAGGCGCGCAGGGGCTTGGGAGATATTTGTAAAATTGATTATGTTTGACGTCGTTTGATGATAGCGAACTGAAAAACGCTTCAGCGATCGATTTTAATTGAATCCACATAAAAGGGATAAACGTAAATCGAGATAAAGATTTCGTAGGCTTTCAGGCGATTAGCTGCATTTCAATACACAAAGGGATAATTCTTAAGGGATTGCCTTTTTTATGAATTTAAGGGCAATTTAGACTTTGACAGTCAGTTAAAGATCGTAACAAACAATATTTTTGGGTGTTTTTTTTTAAAATATTAGTAGCGAGTACGTGTGTACACTTATATATATTCTTTTTATATTTAATTGAAACTATTGTTCGCGTTTAACACCGTCTATTTATTTATTCTGTTTCAGGAATAGAACATTTCTTTAATCAATTATGAGATACATAAATTATTATCATTCGAAGTAGACCATAATCATGCTATTGGGGTATCATCATTATATAACAAGACATATAAATTTAATTGTACATAGTATTGACTATGTAATACATTCTCGAAAAAGTGTTAGTGAGTGAGTGAGAGAAAGTGCTATTGCTACTTGTACTCGGTGAATCTTCATATCAAATCGGTGGTATAATGATTATAATCCTGAAAGCAGAAACTGAGAACGGTGGCGTTATAAATACGTGCAGAAATATAGACCATATATTGACTTAAAAAGAGTCGTTTTTTCCTGAATCTTGATGTATTAATACATCTTCGATCTCTCAGATATGTGTCGGCAAAAAATGGTTTAAATACTGAACGCACATACGAACATTTTATAGAAAAATAGTTTATTCGTTTCTAAATCAAACAACAAAAACATAGGCCCAGATGTTCAGTACCTATGTCGTATTATTGTTATGTCACAAAGGTTATTGACTTCACATTTATTTATCAATCAATTGATGAAAATAGGTCGTATCATTCAAAGTAATTTATGGATGATTGAGGACAAAGTTTAAGTATACGCAAGTTATATAACTATGATTATTAAACGGCATTGTTTTTGACGAGTAATGAGCCACCTGTGCAATAATTCAACTAATTATTTCATTGTTAATGTGCTGACAAACAAGATGATGGTATGTCTCTTATTCGTTATTAATTAAAATGTCTTACTCAGCATTCAAAGCGAAAGAGAAAAATACAAATATTATACTATCGTTTAGCAGGAGAATATACGTGTAATTGCTGCGCGAGCGCTGCTTTGAGAAAAGTGTTTAGATCATCGTATTACATTATGCTGATAATCATATAACTCATATGTATGTATTAAATACGTTCACAAATAATTAAATAGTAAAAAAAATAATAAGTTTTTGTAAAAAAATAAAATATAAATTCAAAATTTCGTATTCAAAATACTTATTGAAGTATTAAACTTCAATATTGAAGTATTACACTTTCTTATTGATTTTCAAACTAGAAACTACCACCGGTTCGGAAAAGAAACACTCAGCCCACAATTTTAACTGAGGCATTTTGAGCGCTTTCCGGGATCCTGTTGTAGCATCGTATACATTGCCCCACAAAGGAGTTACTGACTCTATGCAGTCGAATGATTTATAATATATTTAAATAGTTGATGTTGGTATTATATTGAGAAATAAAATCCTCTTGTTGGATAGTATAATTTTTACAGTAATTTATACTTTTTAAATAGTAATATTAAGTTAAATACATGTCTATTATATCTCATCTCAGCCAGTGTGTGGATATTTGTGTAAGGTAGCAACTGTATCGGAACGACGCTTTCACACCGAACACAGTGCAGAAAGTTTGCCTGCGTTTGAACTGCACCATTGTACGACATACTAGTGTGGACGTGCCTTTATTGTTTGTTTTTATTTTTTATTTTATTTATGTAAACAAGGTGCAAATCATTATCTTAATCTTCTTGATTTTGTTTATGTAAGAGGGGGCAAACGAACAGGAGGGCTACCTGATGGGAAGTAACTACCACCGTCCGTGGACACCTGCAACATATGAGAGCTTGTAGGTGCGTTGCCGAATGACTGAAATATGACATTCTTGACATATTTCCAGAAGAGTAAGTAACAGCCAGTAAATCTAGTAAAGACCTTCTCTCCACTTAATGACAAGATTTGGAGCTAATTGTTTGCTACAGCTATTATAGAATTCTCATCTGGCACAGGCAGGTTTCCTCACGATATCACAATATGAATAATAAACACAGATTAAGCACACGAAAGCTATGTAACTTGTAATCTTCGGTTAATTATTCAGTGGAAATATAGAAAACTGAAATGAAATATGGAAGAAAGATAGACTTGATTTTCCTTTATATTCTTCTAAGATAGACTTGAAGAAGAATATAAAGGAAAATCATAGATATAGAATCGAGCGGAATAGTAAAACACTTCGACTCTATGTAAATAGTATACTACAAACAAAATATAATTTCCCAATTCAGGTTATTATACTTCTTGAAGTAAAGCTTCTGCCTTCAGCCAATTATAATGGTTCCAAAATTTCCAATATTGTTATATTATTCCGCCAAGTACTTATCAATGCATAGTATTATCATGTTCAACCAGTGTAAGTACAGGCACAAGGGCCAAGGGGTATAACAATTTAATTCCCGAAATTGGTAGATACCTAATATTTCTTAGAATCCCAATGTCTATGGGCGGTTGTGACGACTTACCATCAATGGCACTTGCAAGACTGGCTATCTAATAGAAACAAATCTATGTTCAATTTCTAGCTAATACGTCTTATGTAATCCAATGTGAAACCCCGCAAGTGGTACTTATTACCGTTTTATCAATGTCTTATATAAGGCTGATATCATTTATAACGATGGTATGACAGTGACCGGAAAACTGCAATATTTTTGTATTGATGTATTCCGGTTTGTTATTGATTAAGTGGAAGGGTGAGTGAGCCGTTGAAATTAGCGACTCCACGTCTTAGTTCTCATGGTTAGTGGAATATTGGTGATCTGAGAAGTGCTTATATACTACGTTACACCCACATATATCGATATGACATCATTGCGATTAGACCTGATGAAATATTTTAAAAATAAACCGATATCAAAAAGTCAATCGTTATTTTATTAAATATAATTACTTTAATGGGGATATATTTCACCTAAATATAAACATTTATACATATATGATATCTTTTTATTATCTTTTACTATATATGATGTTGCGTATTGACAATTCAAATGATATTAGTTCGTGTAATCTTACAAACGAACACTTGAGATTGTGATATATTTTCTACGTATTGCACTACGATAGACAAATCGACTATGCGCTTTTAAGCGTTATTTTTTTTCCTTTCATGTATCAAAGACATGTTGTCTGTGCCTTTAGTGTGTCTTATCTTTAATTTCTTATAATGTTATTTTAATGTTCCTTCACGTTTATTACCGTATCACAATCTGCGCTTCGGGAATAAAGAATTGATAGATATATCGTATTCATTAATTCATAATTAAATGTAAATTTATTTTGTTAGTTGATTAATGTAATTTAAATGCTTTTTTTTTATTGTATAGGTAAGCGGACGAGCATATGGGCCACCTGATGGTAAGCGGTCACCAACGTCCATAAACAATGGCATTGTAAGATATGTTAACCATCGCTTACATCGTCAATACGCTACCCTTCAAATCGGAACAACAATACAAAGTACTGCTGTTTTGCTGTAGAATATCTGACGAGTGAGTGGTACCTACCCAGACGAACTTGCACAAAGCTCTACCACCGAGTGCATGGATAAATTATATATTTTAATTTATTAATTATTATAAGCCACTGACTACTATTTTTATAAGCTTGCCTTGTACACACGTTTGGAGAGTAATTTTGTTTAAAATTGTATCGTTTCCTAATGATGTCCTGATTAATGAAATAAATAATTATTATAAAAATTGGTTTTCATTTGACGTCGTTGAGTTGATGACTTGTTCATTGACTCGGAATACGTGCCAATTGGCTTCTTTGATGGGGTGTTGGTTGTCATCGGGGAGGTCTGGATTCCTCAGTCGGTGTGGTACTTGGCCAGTCTTACCATTGTTACCATAATTCGGCCATATCTAATATAAATCGCCATTTGAGGAGGCCTGAGTTATTTTTGACTTGCAAGTTTCCTTATGATGTTTTTCTTTATAAATCAACTATAATATGTTGGTCGCTAAGCATTAAGTCACTGATATGATGAAATTTAATATTAATTAGTCTTATCCATATTAAGACATCGCACACGAAGCGTTGTTCAGCTCCGTGTATGCTAGTTATGTATTTATTTATTTATATATTTACTTTTCATCGGTGACAGCCATTTTGCTTATCACGAGATGAGATGTATGTTTGTTTATGAAAGCTAGATGTTTGATTGTGAACGTTGATTATATGTAGCTCGGAAACTATTCACAATAGCTTTTTGTATGTTACTTCGTTTTTTATCAAATTGATATTAGTATGACGTCACAGTTCTACACGTATACTTTCATATATAATAAAATAATATACAACGTTATTACGTCATAGTTTGTTGAAAAATTTCTATCAAAAGTTTTAATGTTTCAAGCAATAATACTAGTTTGTTAGTTATGAACAGTTAATAATTAATGAAATAATCATTTTGAAGATATCATCTGTAGATATATAAAAAAAAAGATTTATAAGATATTGATTTTAATAACAACAATAGTTATTATGTAAAGTGAATAAGCATCAAAATAGCTTATCAGTTCAAGTCGTCTTGTAACATTTTAAAACTTTGTTTTTCAAATAATTTAACTTAATTATCAATGGATTTAATAAGAAGTCATAAATACATAGTGTAAGTATAATAAAGTAATTAATATTATTTGTTTTATAGCTTATAGCTTTATAGTAACCCATTGTTAAGGTCTTAACGACCCATTACAGTTATCTATTCTATTAGTATAGATTTAAACTAAAGTAATCCCCATGTTTTGTGATCACATTTTTCGTAATCCCGCCATTTTTCTGTTCCCCTTCATTAGTCAAAGGCAAAAAAAAGGTGCCAATAAAAATTGCCGCCCCTAAAGGAGACAATCACTAATTACACGGGTGTAAGCTATACAAATCGCGAAAAATGTTTACTAATTTTTGAAAAATAAAAAAGCGCGACACCTTTTTTCCGAGAAGAGGGTTCTGTATGAAAATTATTGGTTATGTATAGTGTATAAATATGTATATATTGTAAGCTGTCTGTCTGTATGTCTTTGATATATGGTAATTATAAGTACGTTGGTTTAATTGAAACTAGCCATCGAATGGTGGTTAAAGCTCTTACAGCCCGATTGATAAGAAACTCTTATAAAGAAACTTTTCTAACATCCAAGGTTTGAGACCGAGTGACTCTGCTTAGTGTATCGGAAGTACTCGTCATTAACCATACTAATTTATTTTGTGCAAGCTCATCTGGGTATGTACCACCCACTCATCAGATATTCTACCGCAAAACAGCAGTACTTTGTATTATTGTGTTCCGGTTTGAAGGGTGAGTGAGCCAATCTAATTACAGACACAAGGGACATAACATCGTAGTTCCCAAGGTTGGTGGCGCATTAGCGTTTTAAGCGATGGTTAACATATCTTACAATGCCATTGTCTATGGGCGTTGGTGACCACTTACCATCAGGTCACCCATGCTATACAAACCTATGCTTTATAAAAAATACTACCCAATTTACTACTTATACTACTCTACTCGCTATTACTATATATATGTATAATAACTATTTTTTTCTCTATCTTCAGTAACTTTAATTAATTGATTTAACTCCGTTAAATTAACTCAGACTTCAGTTACGGAACCCAAAAGGAGGAAAACTCTCACTCGCCAAACGAACTTATTTATCCCGGCGGATTTAATAAGGATTTCTCAAGCCCAGCTTTCGACGAAGAATTTAATTTTTTTTTCTTTCGTCTTAATCTAGGTGATACGTTTTCGTTCCAAATTAAATTACCACGTGACAAATACATGGCGTTCGGAAATTAAAAATACTAATGAAAATGTATTCAGAGAGATGGGAAAGAATAATTACTTCATTTTGTTATTTGAAAATATGTTTACTCGTGTATTTATTGTAGTTTATTTATAATATTTGTTACCTAACGGTGAAAGGGTCGGTCAGTAACTCTATACATACATATAAAATCGCTTGTCCTGACTGACGACGCATCAGATCTCATATCGGCTGTGCGTCGATCAAATCTGATCGACGCACATACTATACTATTGTAGCCGATACTATTGTATCTAGAAAGTTTAAATTTCGAACGTGGGCTATTTTATAATGCCAATATTTGCTAAAAAAGGGTTTTTGGAAATATCCACTTTTAGGGAAGTTAATAAGAGAGGACACTTTGTATGAAGATTACGCGTCGATAGGTTGCTAGTAATGTATTGGCAATGCCTAGTTGCCAGTCCATCAATGGGATAAGACAAAAGACTATCGCTTCGTAATTTTTAGCGTCTAAATTATGCTTTCCTTGTCACTTTAATACGAAATGACAGAGATAGCAGATTTCAAGGAAATTTTAATAGCGTTTAGGAATGCGTATGTTCTTTGTCTCGTAATTACACTGACTCACCATTCTGAGGAACTTGTTAAGTTTTCAATCGAAGTTACATTCTAATATTTATTTACCGAATAATAGTTATTTTTTTCTTATTATGAATTATATCTTCTGAGGGTTTTTTGTCTGCGCCATTTTTTATGTCGTTTTAAAGTCGACTCGTATGTTCGCATATTACTATTAATAATTGATAAAATTGTATTGAATTGATTGTATCTATGACCTCGGGACCTCTGGCCGGTAATACATAATATTACTAATCCTTTGATCTCCTGCATCATGTTTAATATTTAAACCCTTTGATAGAACACTAATGCGGATTAAATAAAAAAATATATAAGAATTTTAAACAAACGGCTCACAAAGAACCCTCTAACGCCAAATATTAAATTACTCAATATTTCATACCGATACTAATTTCGCTATCTTAACCCTTTGCCGGCCGCGGAACGACAGAAAATATTGCCGAAAAAAAAATACACCGTAAGAAAAAACGTCCCAAGCTTAATTGACATTCTTTATGAACGTCAGTCTTGACTCGGGGATATTTTTTAATTAGATATATTTTATGGGCTTTTTTTCGAAGGGGCACGAATAAAGGGTTAACATTTGTTTGAGCGGGGGGGTCAATATTAGCTTTCTTGGTAATCAGGCGGGAAAAAATGGTCGATTAGGCCCCCAGAAGACGTAAATTTAGGATCATTGGTGGAGGCTACGTGCTAGGTGCGACAGCCCTTGTGACTTTCTCGAGAAATGGTGTGGGGTATTTCGGGCCGCGATTAAAAGATATTTTTAATGCAAATGCGCGGGGTTCGGTGTAACACGACCTGATTAGTGTTTTCTTTTATCAAATATATGACTATTGTTGGTGTTATTTAATTCTGTAATAAAATTTTGAAGCTAATTTCAGTTACGTGGGCATCGATTTTTTATATTTATAATATTTAAAATAACGATTATACTTCAATTATACATAACAAACGCAATTGTATGACACACATATGTAAAATACTGCCTCGTTGATCTAGTGGCTCGATATAAAGCCACAGACCCCAAGGTCCTGGGTTACAACCACAGCGGAATTCTACGAACAAATTGTCACTTTATTCATTTATTTATAATCGAATCGAAGCGTGATCGCTGCCGTTTATCCGCTTTCCTATTCTTTAATTTAATTATCGACTATTGGCATAAAAGTTAACAATTAAGTTTGATTTTGAAATAACGGTATATGTTAATACAATATCGGTTCGGTTACGATTCGAATAAATATCGAACGGTCAAAGTTGGTTTGGAATTGAATCGGGAACGTATCGTGACCGTTATGTTTTAGTAGAATTCGGCCCCAGGTCGGGTCAATAAAAAATTATTAAGTATTTCTGTCGAATATAATTCTCGGTAGCAGCACGGAGCATTTATCGTTCGTGTCCGATTGCCGTACATCGGATTATCAGAGTGAAGGAATAGAGAGTGCATCTGTGTTTTCGAAAGCACTTGTTCACTATAATATGTCCTGCGCAGTTGACTTGCCTTTGCAAATCAATTAAATCGAAAAATTACTGACAAGTCACTCTTTTCCGGCAGTTAATTTACATAGATAACTACGATTTTATCGAAATTTGTTAAGTATTTACCCAACACAATACATAAATAATAATTGTTATCAATTCAATCATTATCCCTAATTAGGGTACAGTATTGATAGCTAAAAACCATTTGTAAACCAAGGTCGGTATTGTTATTTCGGAATCATTGACCGTAATATAATTAACTTATTAAGTGTAATTGCTTATTAATAATAATTTAATTATCAAAGGTATTTCCAAATTTATAATTCATGTGACTTTTACTTAATTATATCAATAAAGTAAATAGCGAGTTCACATGATTTTGTTTAAATTGAGTCATTTCATTTTAAGTAATGACGTCATGAATTTAATTGGTCAGATATTATGATGCAAAATTATGATGCCCTCTTGACCGACTTTGGTCACGGCGGGAATTCTTATCGGAGACTAGACAAGTACGTAGGACGTATAATAGTTCAATTTTGTGTGTAAACACAAGTTAATTTGTAATAATTGACGATACAATAATGATTACACTGATGAGTTATTAGTTTATAGATTAGTTAATGATAATAGTTTTTGTTAAACATTTTTGCATGAAGTTTTAGTGGATATATTTTAAGTTACAATATATAATTACAATAATTTACAAAAAAAATACAAATATATATTCATAGTAATCGATCAAATGGTATATATACATAATAATAAGGTCCTCCAGACCGATTTCGGCTACGGCGGCCAATCTCAAGAGAGATTAGCCAACTGCGCAGGAGATATTATAGTGCACAAGTGTGTGCGCAAACACGGGCGCTTTCCGAGGCACGGGAGTGTACACACTTCCAACTTCCAGACTCCGGGCTGCTACTGAGAATTTTCTGACAGAAAAACCCAATAACTATTTAATGGGACCGACCTGGGAATTGAACCCAGGACCACCGGGTCTGCGGCCTTATATCTAGCCACTAGACCAACGAGGCAGTCAGTCCGTTTGATATATATACATATACATATAAATCAACCGGATAAATATCCACTTCTATATATAAAAATATAAGTATTTCATTAACTGTAATTAAACCATGTTTAAAATTTGATTACCGCTATTACTCATTTATACGAAAGTCTTGCTCAGTCATACGTGTGAATGACTTATGGGTCAATGGTTTAGTGACGTAGAATATCCCGTTGTATAAAGTATGTCACAGTGTCATATCAAACCAGTTACTTCAGGAGATTTGACTTTGAATATTTTTATTTATCACTGTTTAAATAAATGATTTCATTTTATTTTACATCAATTCCATTGTTATTATATTACAATGGTATTTCAATGATATATTCTCTCAAAAGCACCCATTTCGATATTTCACATTTGCCCGTGATCCCGTGACGAGCTACGTTTTAATAACTAAATAACTCCCAATGTGTACAGAACGCTTTACATTGTTTAGAAGTTATATTTTACTGCGCGTCCTTTAACACTAAAATAATATTTACATGGCATGTAATTATAATAAAAAAAATTACTACTTAGTCTGAGTCGGCTCTTGTCAGAAGAATCATTCGAAACGGTTTTAATTTAAATTAATCTTGTAAATTATGATTAAACAATGCCTTTCTTTTTCAAGTTACTTCTACAACTTGAAAATAAGTTTTGTTAAATTTCGATTAATATTGATCTAGTTGTGGATGTATGGCCTTCCAAATTTAATTTAAATTTAAGTTTGTATTTAAAATGACAATTTAATAGTGCTCGCAAAAACTACTCGAATTAAATATTTTTTGTTTTGATTTGATATAATTTATTTGCTTTATAAATGCGAAATAGGTCTCTAACTAATCTATCAATCTAACTCTGTCTGCGTGTTTCTAGAATTTCATGGGTTCGAACCAAGTTTGAATCCTAGGAAAGGACAAGAATAACTTACCAACGATAATGAATTCTATATTAGGCACATTAAAAGTCAGTACTGCGCGGATTTGAGTCTGTAATTATCAGTTAAGACCTACCATCTCGGTTGTTGTCTTCATGCTCAGGATATAAAAGGTCCTTGCTCTCATGACTCAGTTAATTCAAGCAGCTTCATTTACAAAAATAGCCACTTTTTAAATATGTCGTCAATTACTCCGACTGATAAAGTAGATTACATTAATACGTATAATTGTGACTTGGCCTAACTAGCACACATGCTAGACATGTATGGTTGACAGATTTTTTGCCGAAGTTCAAAATGTGCACAACATAATCAATTTTAAAAGCGATTCAACCAATTTCGGATTCAACAAACCAGTCCTCGAACTATTGCACAATATTGGAAAACCTTAGCGAATTATCGTAGCGTAGATCACAGCTTTCGGACATAAATGCTTGGGTGGTAGTTTTACCTAAGCCTACATAAATGAATTCGACTTTTATTTTGAAGCAACAGAAATAATACAATTTCTACTGCTATTAAAAATATTTTTTTACCTATTAAAATTTGCCTCGTTGGCTTCTGTCTGTGTGGTTAGAAGTGCATACACATTAATTTACCACGGCCATCTGATCTTAATTCGTCCCCGCAGCCTATAGTAACTGGCATTGTACGAAATATTGATCATCAATTACAATGCGGCACCAATAAATGGGACTAAGACGCCTTTGTGATAAGATACTTTTGTACCTGTAGTTCGCTCACTCACCATTCAAACCTGAACACAACAATACTTCTTAGAATATCTGATAAGTCGTTGGTACCTACACAGACGGCACAAAGCGCACTAAGCAGCTTAAGTTATTTGGTTTAATACATTCTTTTTGTTTATTGTATAGATTTTGCATCGTAGTTTGTATTTGTATACACGAAAGGAATTTATTACTCACCTAGAAACAATTGTAGTTAAATTATCTTGGTTACAACAATTTATAGAAATATGATTTTTATTGTATATGGTGTAAGGTCTAAATTCTTTAAATATGTTAAGACCTACATTTCTATTCGTGAGTCATGTGCTATGATATTTTATTCTATGAATCATATTACTTTCTAATATACTATGAATGTAAATGTTTACCTTTCTTTATGTAAAAATAAGGATTTATTTTTTATATTATTTATTATATACAAAATTTGAATTATTAAGAATGCAGAGCCTATTCTATAAGACGAATCTTGAAACACACTATCGGTTAATGTTAGGAAGCGATTGACAGTCATGTCAGACATGTCAGTGACATTGGATGTTAAAATTACGGCCTTACTTTTAAATGTTTAGCGAGTGATTAGTGAGACAGTGCTGTCTTTTTTTTCGAATGTCAAATCAATAATGACAGATAGAGAAAGATCTATTCTCTGTGTAGTAGTTGTACCAGTGTTTAACTAAATATCCGATAATACTTTTAAAAGCAACGCCGTTAATGGCTACATTGACAAATTAATTAGATCTTAGAAAATAGCGCTATTTAAAGTTTCGTGTAGATAAGTCTAATGTCAAAATCGTTTATGTCATTTATTTATATTGGCGAAATTAAAGAGTTTTTGACATTTTCTTTAAATGAAAATATCAAAAAATCCATGTTTAATGTATTGAAGTGAGTTTGTTTATTTGTTTGTCTGTTATGCTGTAACATCACAACCTTGTCTTTAATAATCATCAGTTCTTATAATCACTAAACAACAGTACTATCAATACTTAATAATAGTTTCTCTGTTTAATGAATCGTTATTTTAGATTTATTATCGATCAGCACGCTTTTGAATTACGCCTCGTAGACAGTTTTACTATTCGTAAGCAAAACGAATAGTGTACATAGTAACCGGACTTGTAGTTTCGGCCGCCAAACCATATTTTCAAATATCGTCTAGTTTCGTCACATTTCATTTCGTTATATCTCAGCTAATTGTTGTGTATTTTAATGTCTGTGATTGTACCATGTTTGTTGGTTACACAAAATCTGCTAAACAGATATGGGTTGATACGAAGGTTGAGTAAATCTACATTAAAGCAAATTTATTATTATTTTTTTAATTCATGAATTATTTAGTACCTTGTAATAAACACCGAGCATAAGGGATGGGGGGGTGTCTTCGCTTACCTTCGCAATAACTAGTATGTATGTCATAATCTTACAGTAGTGTGGTTGCGCAGTCTTGATACCGAGTGACAGACTAATTTGTACAGAGAATATTGGTTATCGATTCACAAAAAAAACATTCTAAGATACTATCATGAGATGACTATTAGTTACTTGAATTACTTTTACTTTTGAAATATCCTATAACATAATACAGTACATCCAAATTACTCATATCCAAAAGTGGCTTTCAGTTACTGAGTTTTTCCTTGATATATCAACTGTATACAGTACAGTACAGTAACAGCTTGTTAATGTCCCACTGGTGGGCTAAGGCCTCCACCTATATTTTTATAGTTGAATCATTTCAATAATATTGTCACACCTGCCCCCTCCTCGCCAAATGCGGGCGAAGCCACATGCGGTAATTAGTTAATATCGTAATAGCTTAGTAAGTAATTATAAATATATATTACTAACTAAGGAAATGGATCACGCATTGTTTATAAATTGCAATAATTTTCCTCCATCACGTTTTGTAGAACACATATTATAATTGCTAATTAGCAAATTCTATTCACATCTTTTGAAGCACGTATTATTATTAATTACATTGTTTTAATTACATTTTCTTGATCACAATTTGACATATTGGAATTATTCAGGTCAGCATGTGTAAAGTACGTGGCAGTTTATGGGTAAATGTCGCCTCATTTTTTTGAAGAAGTTTCAGTGCTTATTCCATTACTATTACAATGATTACATATGTGGCAGAATTTCGCATGTTTACTAACGAAGTTTTTCTTTAACATGACCGATGAATGTAGTTCTTGAAAGGATCAGTTCAGTAACAATGAATGTCCCACTGCTGGGCTAAGGCCTCTTCTCCTCTTTTGAGGAGAAGGTGTGGATCTTATTTCACCACGCTGCCTCAATGCGGGTTGATGGAATACATACGAGACAGAATTTCAGTGCAATGTGATACGTGCAGGTTTCCTCACGATGTTTTTCTACACCGTCAAGCACGAAATGAATTATAGTCACAAAAGCACGTGAAATTCAGTGATGCTTGCCCGGGTTTGAACCCACGATCATCGGTTAAGATTCACGCGTTCTTACCACTGGAATATCTCGGCTTATTACTTTACTGCTAGAAGTAAGTCGTAATTGAATATCGAACTACGATATTCAATTACTTTTTTGAATTTAATATCATTGTAACAAATTATATTTTGATTTGATTTGTTCCAACTTGCTTAAATGATAAAAGATAAGAACCAACTTTAACCGCTGCTTGTCTACCTGACGGCGATCCTTCTTGGGAACGATTTTGCTTGTGGGTTATTTCGCTGCCACCATACAAGTGGTTCAGTTTACTTGTTCGATAGATGAGTTCATCGATAATCTGTTATAAGATTTTAATAAGCCCAACCCCAACCCCAATGTGGGCTTTTGATCCCGGCCGGTAACGCATAGCTTTCAAGAAACTGTTTTAAATATCAAATTATTTTTTTATTTTTTTATTGTATAGGTTGGCGGACGAGCATTTGGGCCACCTGATGGTAAGTGGTCACCAACGTCCATCGCTTACATCGCCAATGCGCCAACAACCTTGGGAACTAAGATGTTATGTCCCTTGTGCCTGTTATTAAACTGTATTACGAAAATCGGACTAGCATCACAAGTACTTCATGTACCTAAGTCTGTAAAACAAAAAAGAAATCTGTCTGAACGAATTTCTGAAGTCAAAAAGAGCCGTCATTATATCTTACCAGAACAACTGTAGAGTAATTGTAGTAACTTACCGCCTTATTCATAAACTTTATTTAACTGGTGATTAGTTAAACAATATTTTGTCTTCTTCTTTCGTATGTCAAAACAATAATGACAGAAAGAGACAAATCAGTGTTTAGCTAAACAGTAACTAAGCAACGTTTATAAATAAGGCCGTTAGAAGTTACTCTCTTCTGGCAATCATTACATATAATTATAATATTATTTAAATTAAATAATATTAAATTTCTATCTATTATAGATGAAAATCACTCAAATTACATAGAAATGTTAGTAGATTACTCACTTGAGTCCAGTACTCAATTGTAAGACATTGACATTGAAAACGATTGCCAATGGGTTACCAATCGTAGCATTTGACGTATGTCCCTATGTCTGTTATTATATTATAATTAAGCATTATCATGTAATGTCATGGCATAGATTACGAAGATACAAGCTAATAGCAGTTCTGTTACGATGTCATAGAGCTTAAACTATTTAAAATCGTAGGAACGTATTTTTTCCTACTGATTTGTATTCTAGTAGAATATTCGCAATAATTAATACATTATCAGGAATTTAGTGTTTATTCCTTTGGTATAAAATCCATTTTTGCTTACGTTCGTATATAGAATGTTGAGCGAACTCTTTTTTGTGAAAGTTGCTTTTAAAAGGTGTTTTTGTAAAAACAGCTCATCGTATTTAATTCCAAACCATTATTTTTTTTATTATTGTCAACAGATGATTCCGATTTCAACCCGAACGTCAATGTGCTTAATTTAAGAATTAATTTTGGACTCGGCTAAAGGAAAACGTCGTGACGAAATCTGAATGTGCTGGATAAAAATCTGCCACGTGTATCCACGAACCTTTGTTGGAGCAACATGGCGGAGCATGCTCTAAACTTTCTTAAAAAGGAGACGATGACTTAGCACAGCTGCGGGATATTTACAAGTACCACTAATACATAGGTATTTAATTTAATTTCAAAAACATAAAACTACTTATTATATAATAATTTTGTATCAAAATGTAGTGTTATATTATGTTTATCAAACTACTCTATGCAACTGTTACTGATAAAACAAACGTTTTATCATCTAAACATAATTTTTTAAATAACATACTTCAACAATAATTACGAGAATCACTTAAACACTTATAGATAAAAAAACATCACTATCAGTAAAAATGCGATACGCAAATCAAAATCAATAAAAAAAAAGTTTTGTCGAAATAAGCGGTTTTTTAAAAATAGAATGACGATAAAAAAAGTTGTAGCAATAAGACCAACATGCCTCCCGTATTGTCTATAAATAAAATGTTACTTACTCAATAAAGGAGATTTCAAATCCAAGATATAAAAAATGCACTCGCACTCATACAATTTTTATTAAATTAACACTTTTTGAATTTTTTAAATTTCGATTCGTATTCAACAAGTTTTCTTTGCAACGAACGGTTCGCAACTGAATGGACTGACCATTTGGCATACATTGACAGCTTAAATAACTTTGATACGGTAATAATAACTATTGCTCGTATATTATACATCTTATTACCGTATAATAAGGTTCAAAATTAATAAAACTATCATAAAGGAACTCTATCGAAGTAAGCGGTAAGGAGGATTGAGGTCAATGACGTCTCTTCTGTGGTTCTGATAAAACAACTGATTTTGCGGAAGCGAGATGCAATTAAAATTTTAAAAAGAGTGAAAGGGAAGACTTGCTTTTGTTGATTGTCTGTGGTCAGGAACATTTCTCAATTTTTTTTGTAACTGTAATTTAGCCCAATTTGAGAAAATATTTCACTAAATAAAATGTGTTTTCTATTGCTACACTTTTGTTAGATGTATCAATCCATGTTTTACCCAATAGTAGTATTCCGTAGTGAGTCAGTTTACTTGCAAAGGGGACAAAACTAAAATCCCACAGCACACGCATCCGCTTAGCAAAATATATTATATACTTTTGCAAATCGACAACATGATGGATGGCAATATTTTTATGTCGTTTTAGATCAAGTGTACAGCGGGTAATTTTTTTTTTTAAATTTTTTTTAAATTTATAAATATTTTTAATTTTACCAATTGAGAAATGAAAATATGATTTAAGTATGGAGTTGCTATTTATTGATTCTCAAACAATATACATACATTTAATTGTATTTTATTGACACACCAATGTTATTATAACTGGTAAGAAAGAGTAAGCTGAGTTTGTGAGTTACTCTAGAATCAACATTCCAAACCAATGGTAAATTTAAATAAAATAAAAAGTCCTCATATTAATTGAGGGATAAATTTTTTGGTTAATTACATAAATAGAACCAACACACGATACCTAATAACCACTTCACGGGTCGTACACGAATTTTGTTACCCGCTGTATATATAAGCTTTTAATAGAAGTCGTGGTAGTGGTTTAAGCAAGTATATCTGGGTAGTGATCAATGAAGCAATAACTTTTTGTTAAACATAAGAAATAAGTTTTCATATTCCTAGTGCTTATAAATAGTTACACGGGAACGCTTCAAACTGAAACTCAATAATGCAATAGATGCCATATTAGTGGTATTATTTCACAACAAAAGTATTATTGGTATAATAGAAATGGAATTACATAATTAAAACATCAAATGGACATAAAAACATTTTCAAATAATTTATATAATTTTTTAATTATATCAATTTTAATGGCTTACGTCGTTGAAATAAATGAACGATCCATTTTTAAATTTAATATTTAATATTTATTATATATTTACATAGACCTTACGTATAAAATTATCTAATTTGTTTGTTTGTTTTGTATTGTTATGAATGCAAAAGTTTATTACGTTATCAAGTAAAAACTGCTAAGCAGATTTTAATGAATCTTATCTCAACCTGTATCTTCTGGATTACGATACAGAGTGTTTTTTTTATTGTATAAAAGCTACATTTCATTATCTGTTGAGCGAAAGGGACGGATAATAAAATATTGTTTATAAAAAAAGCGATAGCTTGCTTATACTATTTGTTTAAGTATTCTATGCCATTCTGATATCTTGTGTGTTGTTCTTCTGCTTTACCTTATTTTTATTGCTAATCGCGATAAATTTGGGAGGTGGTGTCGGTACAGAGGTTGGCGGTGGCGTTGGCGGGAGAAGATTCGTTGGTTTTTGAAACACTCTCGCTTCGAGGGAATTTTCTGTAATTGAAATTACTCATGTAAGGTTATTGTCCTAAATTTATTGATATGATATCGCAATTTTTTAAATATATTGAGATTCGATTTTGAAACTGAATCGATATTAGAATTCAAACATATATACTAATTACAGTTATTCTAATGAATAAAAAAGTAAGCTAACAGCCCGCCAGTATTGAACTGATGGACAAAAGTCCCTATGCCGTAAAGAAGAAGACTTCTCTTACAATGCTCAATTGCGAATTGCTACACTATTTCATTTCATCTCCTTGGTCTTGTGGCTAGATATAAGGCCGCAGACCCGGTGGTCCTGGGTTCGATTCCCAGGTCGGGCCAATAAATAGTTATTGGGCTTATCTGTCAGAAAATTCTCAGTAGCAGCCTGGAATCTGGAAGTTGGAAGTGTGTATATTCCCGTGCCTCGGAAAGCACGTAAAACCGTTGGTCCCGCGAATGAATTATTTCCGGTCGTGTCGGATTGACGTCCCATCGGATTATGAGAGCTAGGGAAAAGAGAGTGCACCTGTGTCTGCACACACACTCGTGCACTATAATATCTTCTGCGCAGTTGGCTAATCTGTATTGAGATTGGCCGCCGTGGCCGAAATCGATCAGGAGGACATTATTATTATTACATTTCATATTACCACGCTGGATTCCTCAGGATTTGTTACTTTACCATAATAATACAGTATATTGCACAGTAAAACAGGGAAATTACAGTAAACGAATAAAATGATAAACGATATTAGAAAGAGCGACCTTATCTAAGAGCGATCTCTTCCAGGATCTACACATATCGAGTACATATAATTTCATATAGTTCCTGATGAATTATAAACGCAAATTAAGCAGATAAACATTCAGTAGCGTTGCTTAGTTTTAATATCGTCTATTATATACGTGACATTGTTCACAATATTTTTTATCTTGATCGATACTTCTCTCCCTTTCAACTCCAAACATTAAAAAGGGATAGTCAAATTATTAATTAAAATAAGTTCAATTTCAACCATAAAATAATATTTAAGAAAAAAACTTACCAGTTGTTGGTAAAAGCAGATCGGAACGCTTATTTTTCTTCAACCTGTCCATTTTTATTTATTTTAATAACGTTAAAATAAAAAGCAAAGGCACGTTTACACTTGGTTACTTTATATAATAAAGTGACAATGAATTCAGTGTAAAGCGCTTTTTGAAGCACATCACGATGCTTCTGGGAATCACCTCGCTTACTAATAAACGATATAGAAAATAGCTTATCAGTAAGGGCTTGTACAGACTGCGGTTAAAAAAACTTATTCAACTATTATTTTGTTCGTATTTTGCTAAATCATTCTATAACAATGGATTTTATATTAATTATGTGTAAACATAAATAATAATTTTTAAATGTTATGGTAATTTTATCTTTACAATACATATAAATGTTACTTTATAAAAGTTGTTGAGTTTGTATGAACGTTCGACTTTCAAGAAAATATATTGTGTTACAAAATTTAGCTGAGATGGTCCAGTGGTTAGAATAAGTGAATCTTAACCGACGATCGCGATTTCAAACCCAGGATAACACTGAATTTTTATTATTTATAGTTCATATAGCTCAGTGGTGAAGGGAAACTCTGTGAGGAAACCTGCATATGCCTAATTTCACTGATGAAAGATGATGAATGCCACATGTGTACCCACCAATACGTATTAGAGCAGCGTGGTGGAAAAATATACAAAAATGTTAAATTGATAATTAAAATATTATATATATATAAATATTATATATATGAATAAATATTTAATATATTTGTATAGAAATTATTGCAATAACAAATATTTGTTTATCACAAAGGAACAGTACCCAAAGTATATATGTAAAGTTTGATATATCAGTTTAAACTTAACCACATAAGACGACACATCACAAAACATGATAAGGTCTGAAGTTAGTTATTGTCTGAAGTCGAAGTTTGCCGGACTTCACGCTGGACAAGATTATATACAAGTCGGGAGAACTTCACGCCTTTGTTGTGCGCCGATGGCTATTGTCGTATTAATTTCATCCAGTGGTCAGTAAGAGCGTTATGATCGGAATTTCACTAGAGTGCGTTCTCAAAGCCGAATGTTCTGCGAAACTTGTACAAGAACAAATCTCATTTGTACACCATGCACATGAATAATAAATACAGAAGTACTTATCACAAAATAAATGTTCGTGCAATAATCCGCCTTATCGCTTAGCGATTCCAGTCAAACTTAGTGAATTATGCAGTCAAATAATAATGAATCAGGATATATGTACTTTATTCAAGTAGGCTCTTGGGAGCATTTTCGGATCGTTTTACAAGATTTAATTAAATTTAAAGTTACTACCGCTATGGAATAACAGGCAACAAACTTAGTAGTAACACTTTTTTGACAATTAGGTACGTAATTATAATATATAGAGATCAATTAATTACAAATAAATTATTATTTATATATTAACATCCTGCAATATATGCGAGATGGCCCAGTGGTAAGAACGCTTGTATCTTAACCGATGATCGTGGGTTCAAACCCGGGCAAGCACCACTGAATGTCAAAATCATGTACTTAATTTGTGATTATAATTAATCTCGTGCTTAACGGCGAAGGAAAAATGCATGTATCTAATTTCACTGAAAATCTGTCACATGTGTATTCCACCAATTGGAGCAGCGTGGTGGAATAAGCTCCAAGCTTTCACCTCAAAAAATGAGAAGAGGCCCTAGCCCAGCAGTGGGACATTCACAGGCTGTTACTGTAATATAAATTTGAACCGGCAATCATAGTTTAAAATTCATAATATTATGTTCCAACCACCCATCTATCTCGGATATATATAATTTTATTTTTTGCCAAAATACCATCGTTGCCGATATAATCTATTCATTACATTTTTTTCCCTATAAAATTGTGATGAGGAATCATTTTATGGGATCTTGTTTCAAAACTCTTTTTGTACCAAAACAATGTAAATTTTATTCAACCGTACCGATCGTCTGATGGTTTTATTGAAAAATTTAAAAATGAATTAATTTTTTATTGCAATTTTATGTTAAGTCAGCAAAATAATCGCAATTTATTTAAAAAAATATATATATATATATTCATAAGGATAATTATTATAACTTAAACGGTACTTTACTATAAAACATTTTATTTCTCGTAATCACTTGAAACAACAATTACAAGTAAATCACTTTTTATTTATTTCTATAATCAAGTCGGTGGTAGTGGTGGTGACTTTAAATATAGTATTTAGTTGCAACCTCAAGTTCAAATTTTGTTTAATTTAAGCTCAAACAAAAATTTCCCCATACTTTTATATTTTAATACTTTTCAAAAAACGTTTAATAAATATAAACTACATAAATGATTTATTGCTTCCATATGCCCCAAGACAAAAACTAGCCCCGAACGTGGGGTAAGTCACACGTGACATTTTTGGAATGCCCCCAGATATACTAATACTAATGATTTATTTAATTATATTATATAGTAACAGCCTGTGAATGTCCCACTGCTGGGCTAAGGCCTCCTCTCCTTTTTGAGGAGAAGGTTTTGGAGCTTGTTCCAATACCCTGCTCCAATGCGGGTTGGTGGAAATCAGATGTGCCAGAATTTCAGTGAAATTAGACACATGCAGGTTTCCTCACGATGTTTTTCTTTCACCGTCAAGCACGAGAATTATAAATACAAATTAAGCATATGAAAATTCAGTGCTCGCCCGGGTTTCAACCTACGATCATCGGTTAAGATTCAAGCGTTCTAACCACTGGGCCATCTCGGCTTTAATTAATGAAAAGCAAATCAGATAGTTAGTCTTGAAAGTAATGTTTTTACAATTAAGAAATATTGTAAAATTTTCTTTTGATACAGTTTAAAACATATAAGTATCAATATTTTAATGTCAATTTTAAGAATCACTTAAGTAATTAACTTAAGACAATTGGTTAATTGTTTACGTTTATCTATGCAGGTATTGTCATGGGATGACTATTTAACAACACCATTGTCTTAAGGTCATTTCCTCAATTACGATATTGAGTGATCGTTTGAAATTTTTCTTTATCTTTTTATACTAGATAACATTATTTGGTAGAGCTTTATGACTCTCTATTGTTAGGTATTTTACAGACAAGCAGCAATAATAATAATATCTAGGGGCATTATTCACACACGGCCATCTGATCCCAAACTAAGCAGAGCTTGTACTATGGAAACCAGACAATTGATATACTACTTTCTTTTGTAAATACATACTTATATAGATAGTTACACCCAGACACAGGACAAACATACATGTTCATGCACACAAATATCTATCCTAAGTATCTAGCAACCACGCCAACCGGCTCGTCGAATATCTAGTATTGTTGTATTGCGATTTAAATGGTGAGTCAAACAGTATAACTAAACACAAGGGATATAACATCTTAGTTACCAAGGTTGGTGGTGCAATGTAAGGAATGGTTATTTATCCCGTGGCGCTGATGACCAATCATCAGGCCATTTGCCTTAATCGAAGCTATTTAATCAGTATAAAACGTCCAAATTGATAATAAATTTGTTCGTATAATTAAAGTTAGGACAGTCTCTTAGACTGAGATAAGTTAATTAAAACTCGAAAAACTTTCGGATAGCCTTTAAAATAATCCGTTTCTTTTAGCCCTTTACGTATTCCGGTCCCTTAAAGTACAAATTGAGTGTTAAATTTCTTCGGTACGTGACGTTTTAATTGAAGCCATTTCGTATTCCACGTTATTACCAATTCTAAAGGTGTTTTTTTTTTACAAGAAGGGGAAGTGATCGGGCGTGAAAAGTAAACGTAAATTTATGATACGAACCCCTTAATAGAAATTGTAAATTTTGGGTAATCGGAAATATCTATCGAAACGATATGTTTATTACTCTATCAGTTTCTGCCCCATGTGTGAGGGAGGGGGTGGTGTTAGGTGCCTTTATGTCCTTTTTTGTATCCCTGACATGGTGTATGCAAAATGTCATAATAATCGGTTGACTAGTTAAGACGTGAAAGCGTAACAAGCAAACAAACTAACTTTCGCATTTATAATGTTAGTTGTTCTCAAAGCTATATTATAGCACCAATTGATTTATTCTACCATTAAATATCAAAACTCTGTTTTGATTTGTTTTAGTGTAGTGTAGTGTTTGATGATGATAATGACTTGACCGATTACAGTTTCACACAATGGAGACTAAACAGTTATGTAATAAATTATGAAAATAAATATTGACATACACCAGTGTATCACCTATATGTAGGTCCTTCCAATTCAAAACGCATTATTAAATATGGAAGTATTACACTTTCTTTTTGATTGTCAAAGTCAAATTGTTCGGAAAAGAAACACCCAGCGTCTTTTAATTCTTAATTATCATTAATCTGATGGGAAGGCAATCCGACACGAGCGAAAGAGTTCAATCGCAGGACTATTCGTGCTTTCATAGGCTGAGAATTTGACAGAAACACACATTGATTTTTACTATTTTATCGTTGGGTCTAGCCATTGTAGCGTAAAATGCTATATGACTATGTATCGTGAATGCTGAAAGTCTCGCATTACAGCGCTTTAAAGCTACTTACTTTTAACATACGTTCTAGATCGTTTAACATGACGTTTATCAATCGTTATTAAAATAAATTCAATTATATTATGAAGGATAATATCCTACGATTCGGGTAGGGTTTCTCAGATAAAAGGCTGTGGATGTAAAGATAGAGGTATAATTGAGGGTAGTGCATCGCCACATCAAGCTGAGGTGAGGACGATAAAAACGCTACAAACGGACGGAATGCGGATTGACAGTGTTGTAAAACGAAAGTTGCCTTCACACGGGATGTATCAGTTATATCATTTTTTTATTGGCTTAACGAATAAGTGAATTTACTCATTGGACAATCAATACTAATTTATTGCTTAAGCAGATTAAACGAAGTTAAATTTAAAATATTATAAGTAAGTCAAACGAAAACATATGACAGTTTTTTAAATAACACGTTCAACTTAAAAATAAACAGATTTGCTTATAAAGTTAAACAATGCTGAATCTTCTTATTTCGAATGTCAAATCAATAAAAACAGAAAAATCGAAATCAGATAACTAAACAGTAGCTTGTACTACTTGTAACTTAGCGAATTTTATAAATACAATCGAAATTGATGTAGGTAAAAAACGCTCGTTTTTCGTCGTTCAGTGTGAACAGCCAGTAACAAATAAAGCAAAGAAACCTTCGCATTGATAGGAGGTATAAAATCACTAAGTGAACCTAGCTATATACCACGATATTGCTCGCACGACTCATAAAACCACCCTTAGCCTGATTTTGTGGAAAATATTTATGTCTGTATACACATTCATTTTAAATAAAACATATAAGAAAATACTATTTTTTTATGTTTTCGACAATGATTTTTGCTCTTTCTGTCATTATCGATTTCACATTTGAAAGAAGAAGAGAGATAACATGCACTGTAATTATACGATATACATATATTATAGCAAGCGTACATAACTCTTATTCATATACTTTCAGTATGTGTGAAGAAAGATAAACATTAGTAAAGAGATTACAATAAAACAAAAATAAATATATGCACATAGATATATAGTATATTGTACGTTTACTCGGTGGTAGAGCTATGTGCAAGCTCGTTTGGGTAGGTACCACCCACTCATCAGATATTCTATCGCGAAACAGCAGTACTTGGTATTGTTGTGCTCCGGTTTGAATGATGAGTGAGCTAGTGTAATTACAGGCACAAGGGACATAACGTCATAGTTCCCAAGGTTGGAAGCGCATTGGCGATGTTTTTTTAAAGAAATGAACAAAGCCACTGTCTACGGGCGTTGGTGACCACTTACCATCAGGTGACCCATATGCTATAAGTAAATATGTTTTCTCTAGCTGCATCACAAAAATAGTTGTCTATATATTATATAACTGTTTGCAATTACTCACAATCTTCAATTATTTCTAACAACTTAAGATTTATATATTATTACTAAATGGTAAAAAATATACTAAATGCACGAATATATTGCATTATTCAATTTTGACGTAGTGATAAATTAATTTCTAGTTATTACAATTAATATATGTGTGTAAGATATATCTTTAAAAACTAAGCAAATTGCGTTGAATCACAAAAAAATTGCCCCGGGTGAGGATCGAACTCACGACCTTAAGATTATGAGACTTACGCGCTGCCTACTGCGCTACCGAGGCGATGGATATTAATCGTGAAAAATAGCACGTAAAACATATTTATAAATTGAAACTGTTTTTTCTGAGCTCAACTTGATACCTAAATTTTGTCAAGACCATCGGTAAAGGACCTCGGGGTCTGAGAGCTTATATCTACCTACTAGACCAACGAGGTAGTCTTAACAACCCTAGTGGTCGAATTTGAACCATAAATCATTAATGAATAAAATAAAGTATTGCTGTTTAGCGGTTTAATAAATAAGTTGGCTGAATCAAAATGAAAACCAACTTCAATCCATCAATACATATATAATACGCAATCAAATGACAAAAAATCTTTAAATGTAAAAAATGGTAATTTCAATAAATTTATCTTGAATTATTCATGAAAATAATTTTCTGTTCCATTTAAGACTCAGTGTATTATCAAAATCGCCTCAGGATATAAAAATTTTACCGTCCCTATTTCCTGGCAGTAAAGTGTGGTCAATTTGGGGATGTTACGTTTTATTGAGCTAATAACAGGGTCACCCTACGAATTCTTCCCTGGTCATAGATAAAAATCATAAATGGAAAGTGACTTTGTGTATGTACATATTTCAATTTTTTGATTGATTTATGTTGGGCTTAGACTGGATTCACTTACGTATTAACTACTCACATATATGAATCGGCAAGCACGTATATGTAAGGACAAAGCAGCACATATAATTTTATAATTTATAATAGTAATATTTACTTTGAAGTAGTACCAAAAGCCGCATTGGCTCAGTGGTTAGAACGCGTGAATCTTAACCGATGATCGTGGGTTCAAACCCGGGCAAGCACCACTGAATTTCATGTGCTTAATTTGTGATTATAATTCATCTCGTGCTTGACGGTGTAGGAAAACATCGTGAGGAAACAGGCATGTGTCAAATTTCACTGAAATTCTGTCACATGTGTATTCCACCAACCCACATTGGAGCAGCGTGGTGGAATAAGCTCTAAACCTTCTCCTCAAATGAGGAGCAGAGGCCTGAGCCCAGCAGTGGGACATTCACAGGCTGTTACTGCTACTGTACCAAATTGATGAGAGATCAAATATTCTACCGGCAGTTTGGCATCTGAGTGTTCCAGTTAGAAGAGTGAAGGAGCCAGATCAGCAACAGGGACATCTTAGTTCCCAAAGTTGGTGGCGCTTTGGCAATACAAGAATAAATATAGTTAGGACACTCCTTCGTCCATACAACAGCGTTATTAAAAAAAAAAAGAAGCGCGCTAATTTAAAACCGCCGCCATCTTGTTAGTGCACATAAAGGTAAAGTAATTAATTAATTATTGGCGCGACTTGTGATTTGTGATGTGTTCAAATGTGTTATTTGGATTTAAAGAGTAATTGAGTGAGCAATTTGATTCGAGAAATTGATTTGGTGTTCTATTTATGAAAAGACCAATTCGAGGTTCTTGAAAAATAAGTTTACACTTCTGGATGCTAAATGTATATATTCTTACAACGCCAATGTCCCTGGGCATTGGTGACTAATAGCAGATCTCAGATCAGGCTGCATACCATAGTTTATAAAAAAAAGCTATGACTTGTGTGAGTTCTTCTTGTTAGAATTTATATGCTTAGCTGGCTGTAGTTTTCCGTTTTATGAATCTCGTAAAATTATGATTTAAAAGTGCTTATAAATGTATAGCCTTTATTTACTTGATTTAAGAGTCAAAATGGAGCAGCGGAAAATTCGCGTGTATCCTAACCGAGCATCTCATACCAAGTATTGAGTATAGTTCTGCTCAATACTTCTTTAACCGACTTCGAAGAAAGGTAGTTTTGAAAACCTTTGTTGTTTTTTTCCAGAACTCCGAATTTATGACCCGCTTTGGAAAATCCTTTTTTTTTGTTTCGGAGGGCCATACAAATATGAAGAAAAAAATACCCGTAAGGGTGAAAAAACGGGGTATGAAATTAAATTTGATCCCATACCCATTTTATGGGATCAAATTTAATCTTGGTTTTCCTATTTAAATAGACAATTAATTCGTGCCGAGCACATTACTTTTTGGGGAATTTTTTTGAAAACGTTTAATTTTAGAAATAATTTTTCATTAATATAACGAATATTTTAGTTTCCCGCATTATTATATATGTTATTGCGTAATACCCGTCTGTCGGTTCACGTAACTTATTAAGGGTAGTGTGATGGTTCATTAGCCCTTACCTATTGCATATCCCGTGGATTTGCTCGTAAAAATCCTCGGATCCGGAGATAAAGCATATAATATAACAGTCGTATTCTTACTGTGGCGAATGACTTGTACGTGATTCTGTGATGTCTTATGTAGACTTTATAAGGAGTAGACATGGCATTTAAAAAAAATTATTATTTGATATCTTATTTTATATAAATTATTATTATTTATTTATTTAATGGAAACAAACAGTACATAATAAATTTTATAAATATCAAATATTGATAAATCATTACCAAAATAGTTTCCAATGATTAATAACTAACACATAACAGGCGTAGATGATCAAATAACAAATTTTGTAATGTCAATTTATTTTTGTACTTGTGCAATTCAAAACTATACAAACACATGTAAATCAATGAAGTTTTCATCATAGGCTTTGTTTGACCAAACCGTTTATCATTGAACTAAGAAGTCTTACTCTTAAAACAATAACTTAATAAATTATTATGTACACCTTAATTACTTTAGTAATCAAATGTAATATAGATAAAAAATATAATTAATTATTATAAGCCACGTCTAAAAATAACTAGGTCTATTTACCACCGTTTACGCGTGGTAGGTAAATACAAATGTAAGTATGACGAATGTACCTTACTGTTTGAAGGATCATACCAAGTCGGTGGTACGTGATGGGAATGCCATAATATTATATGATTTTTTTTTATTATTTATTTAGAGGTAAATTTATGGGCGTGTATGGAATTATATTTAGTTTTTGAGATGTACGTTTGTAGTGATCTGAATACATTTGATGCCGGTTAAGCAAATGTGTTTGAACGATTGTTGTATGGTTTTAGTTTATGCATTTTTAAATAATTTCTTTCTTACAGTTGCATGTTATTGTTTGTCTTTATTACAGTTGTATATTATTTGCATTTTTGTATATTAATTATATAATGTTAGCATTGTTAGCATCTTTATTTACATATATAATCAAAATATTCGATAAGATTTTTACTACCAATCTATATGCATATATAAATGTAAAATAATCACTGTCTAACTGACATGTAAACGCACCCAAACTACTGGACTAGAACCATAGAAGATTGTATACTGGTTCCTTTTACACAGGTGGCACTAAGGAAGGATTTTTGAACATTTTACTCCTAAAATGATAATAAGGATGAAAGTTTGTATGAAAGTTCTTTTTGAAGCCATTTTTGGAGAAAGAGCTTTGTAAATTAGTATTCAGCACTTCTGAATTATGACGTGAAAATAACAAGAGCTTTCTCAATAGCTATTAACCGATTCAGAATTATGACGCGAGCAATGCCGCGGGTATATCCCTTGTATAAAATAACAAGATCACTGCTAACCGAAAAACAAGATTACCATATCACAGAAATCCCATTGAATCCACACAAGGCAACGTATCTATCCGGGAACATCAATAACATCGTTTAAGGGCACTCCGGACCCCACACCATTACGACACAAAAAGACACATTCGATACACATCAAGCATCAAGAATCAAACATTAGCTCCTGTTTCCCCGACTCGTGGAAAATATACGGGCTAACATTGCGTGCTTTATCGCTGCGTTTTTTAAATAAATTCTTTATATAATATATGACTGATTCGAAAGTTCATTCGAAGATAACAGTATAATAAATAAATTAAGCTGCTGAAAAGATTAGGTATTAAACTCATATCATATCGTCTAACTTCAAAGACAGCAATGTGTAATTTTACTAAAATAGATTTTGGATATAATAACTACAGTGTTATAACAAATTCCTACATATTGTCAGCGCTTAAGTTAACAACATACCGTGGTTGTGTTCGTAGTTGTGCAAAGAGATCAGTTCCAATTAGTTATCATGCTTATAGTCAAGAAACGTTCTTTAGTATATTTTACGACTCAGCCCTAACATTCAAAATAAAATGATATAACACACCTTTAAAATAAACAAGATAAGATAACATCAATCATTTATGTAAAAAAAGTCGACCGTGTGTTTTAAAAAAAAACATTGTACTAGGATTAAATATGGTACAAGAGAGAATCGGTCCTATTTTAAGCGACATACATATCAAAATAGCTTTCATGTATTACACATAGGACGTTATCACTATTGCGTTATCGAAAAGAAATTGTAAAATAAAATCAAACGTAATACGCGGTATTTCTCTCAATTTGCTCAGATCGGCCTCGGGCATTCCCCGAATGTATGTAAATTGAAATTTTCTTTTACAACATATTTGCCCTAAAGTGAGATTTGATTGGTCTTGTGTTACATATTGTTATCATTCAATCAACTTGAATGCTGTTTACTTTATATGGAATTGTCTTGTTCAACATGTTCTTTTCTAACTTCTAAATTTATACTTGGAAGTTTTATAATAACTTTTATGGATTAAATACAGAAAGCCGATTCTATCGTCTTTCTTAGGTCGATATTTGATCACGTGACTTATAAAATACTCGAGTCATTTGTTTTTAAATTAATTCGTCGATCGTAATGTAACTTGTCTATTCTCACTGATTATCCTTTCTATGTTTCGTTGTAATGTAAAAGATAAAGATGTCAAGAGAAAGACACCGAACAAATAAAATAACGATATGTTTAAATATAACTTATATGTCTCACGAGAACGATCGATACAAACACGCGTAAAATTAAAAAAAAACTATGTGTGTGTGTGTGTTTGTGTGGCTTATTTGTTATTATCATATTGTATATGGCAGTGTTTATACTTACATCTACATCTAAATATTTATGTTGTATAGGTGACTTCGTTTGGTTGAATGATGCAGACCATAGCAGTTTGATTAAAACAAAGTATTAGATCGTTTATTGAGAATGACTATATTAATAATCTACGTTCGTAGTCTGGAAAACTCATTATTTGTATGAAAAAGATATAAATAGAATAATATAAAATACATATCATATCATAAAGTCATAGAAATGTAATCAGGACATATGTCTCTGTCTCTTTATCTCAAAAAAAAACTATACGAGCGTACGAAATTTTCCTGTTATCAAAACAACATTTGTAGAGTTATGATGTCAATCCAGCTTAACGTATTGCTTGATCTTCAGATTGATTCTCTTTTAAATTTGTCAGTTCTAAACATTTATAGTGCTTGAAATTACTGTATGATTTTACAGCCAATCAAATATACCGAAAATTTAAGATGACTGATATTGAAAAAGTGTTCTGGTTTGTCTTTTGGTTTTATTTGTGTGTATAATTTCACACTAAGTAAGTATAGTGTAGAAAAATATCGCGAATAAATCTCAATGTGTTTGATGAAGTTCAATCCCATGTGTAACCAGTAACTTGCACAAAGACATCGTGTTGACCCAAGTTCAAAACTTTCTTTCTACAGATACCTAACAGAGTAGGAGACTTTTGCCCAGCAGTGGGATATCAAATGGTCGTTGTCCTTTTTAAGAAGGCCTTTGCCCAGCAGTCTATCTACTGGCCGTTGCCCTTTTTAATCTTTAGCGTAAATTTGGTTTTATAAATAATAAAAAATAAAAGTGTGAATTATATTATAATTTAATTGCCATCAGAAATAATATAGAAATTGGAATTACGTCATAATTAAATTGCCATCATGTTTAGTGTACTAACAGCACTACTACTAGTCACTACTGATCTTGGTTATGAAATTCCGGAATAAATTCAATATAAATAGTTGGACCGTCAACGTTATTAAATCTATCTAAATATAATAAGTATGCGTTAGCATATAATATAAGAATATTACATTCCTCTATTATTTCGAGCCTGTACATTTTAATTCCGTTTTACAATTAATCATAATTATAAATATTTGCTAAGAATAAATTCAAAGGCACAAGTAATTTTTCACTAAAACTTTGCTCATAATTAATTCATAGGCGTTATAATAATACGATAATATACTCTTGAGGCGTGTTGATGATATACCTGTGTACTAAATAAGGCTTTAATCTGAATCAATAAATGATGTTATATCGTAAACCTATAAAAACGAAATTTCATTATTATACAATTTATTATTTTAGAATAGAAAATGCTAGAAAAACTTTATTATCACATTTCTATACACAAATGACATATTTCTGCTTAAAATTAGAGTACAGAACTATGAGTGATTCAAGGCGATCTTGTTGCTTCTAGCAATCTCTTTCTGAAAGGAATTTCTCTTGTTGAAAGGATACATAAACTAATAAATATTTATTATTATTATATTTTAATAATATTTTGATATTAATTTATACCTCCCAACGCACCAGAATATTTGCCTTCCATATCCAGTCAGTCTGAATCAACCATCCTTAAATCATAGTTAAGTAATATTTTGTTTCTTATTGTAGAAGATCAGTCAGTCAGTTATACAACATATTAATCAATTTTATTTTATTTTTTCTTTTTTTTTTTTTATAGTTCCCGGGAGGGCAAATGACTACTCCACCTGATGGTAAGTGATAGTAAAGTCCAAACGCGACGACGGCTAGTGCAGTCAGGAAGAATGACTTGCACTAGCCGCCCCCGCCTTGCCGGCCCGCAAGATGCCTCTTCACGCCTCGTTTGAAGGAACCCGGGTCATAAGAGGAGGGGAACACGTGTGCTGGTAACGAATTCCATGTTTTAGAGGTGCGACAAAGAAAAGAGTGTAATGACTTAGTATCTAGATTCTAACGAGAAGAACCGGCAAGAAACTCTGTAGTTACTCTATTCTAGCAATTAAATTACTCACGGATCACATCGGACATTTGAAGGTCAACTTTTCTAAATGGGATGCTATGTTTTGGTACTTATTTTCTGATGGCTGCTATCGAGAAGAATCCAATGATGTTTTAAATTTTTCTTATTAATTTTTTTTTTGTGGAACAGATGTCAAAATAGCATCTAGAAAAACGAGGTTGACCTTCAAATCTCCGATGCGACTCCACCTAGTAATAAAAAACTAACGTCATATGATAGCCCCCGTTGTCCCATGCAAGTTTTGTTTCACGAAATTTTCTACTACTATCGTTCTTTTGGAGTTATTCAACGTGGCAACAGTTAGTGCCTCACCCTATATATAATTATCTTATATTTTATTACACAAATGCATTTGTATTTACATTTTTTTCTTTTATGCTTTTGCCACGGCGGCCATTCCCAAGAGATTCTAGCTAAATATATATTTACATAATTAAATTATCTATACCCTCACTCATATAAATTATAATCCGTTATGATTTAGACTTTAGGCGCAAAATCAATACCTACCACCAATTAGACCAAAGGCAGTCAACATTTCTTTTCTCATTTAGTTATTCAGTTATCATCGTATATTTTTTATTGGACTTTATCTGTTGTTTGATTACCTTTTATATAAAAAAACAACACATTACAATATGTAATTAATATCGAAAATCTAAATTCATAATTTTTACAAAATCTGAAAGTAATAATTCAACCGCGTTTGTAAATAATAAATTTAAATTCAAATTCCGAATTTTATACCATTTAAAACTTCCATCCCGTGAATGCTTCAGTTTCCGCTGCGGAAGTAGCCGGAGTTCGAAATTCAAATTCGAAAAATACGCTTCTTTCCGTTTCCGGCGTTTGATTCCTCCCGTGATACGACGTTTCCTCTGCAGCGTTTGAATGTTACGTCGCGTTGTTGAAACTGTATTTGATACTAGAACAATACGCATATAGAACTTACTTTACTTGGTGGTAGAGCTTCGTGCAAGCTCGTCTGGGTAGGTACCACCCACTCAGATATTCTATCGCAAAACAACAGTGCTTTGTATTGTTGTGTTCCGATTTTAAGGGTGAGTAATTACAGACGCAAGGGACATAACATCTTAGTTCCCAAGGTTGGTGGTGCATTGGCGATGTAAGCGATGGATAATATCTCTTACAATGCTAATGTCTATGGGCGTTGATGACCACTTAACATCAGGTGGCCCATATGCACATCCACCTACATATACTATAAAAAAAAATAGAAATCATTAACAATTAAGTACGCAAAGAAAACATATACATATTGTATATATATATTACTGATTTATCAATTTTAAAAAAGAATACGTATCTCATTTTATATGATTTATTTATTTGAAACTAAAAATTACTCAAAGACTATGTATTAGTATTTAGTACAAATACCTACATACATATATACTATTAAAGTATTACTTGTCACTGAGTTTACTGACATTGACCTTGCTCGTGCGCTGCCTTGAGACGGACTGTTAATATCTTATGACAGATATCAAGATGAGATTATAGACATATTTTAGTATTTTTTATAGTTTTGACGTATTCCTAACACAAAAAAGGAAATGTTTTCTTGATATGCAATCAAATACTTTTGTAGGGAGCAACATCTTATCTCACTTCATCTTATACGTATATTAAGTTAACATAATCCGTTGAAACTACTCAACTAGTTCAAATATTCGATCCTTAACGGGAATAACCAACGATAGAAGAATGTATGCTGTGAACAGCTACGCCTTTACAACGAAACATTGCTTTGGAAAATTGGAAAATTATATCTGTCATAAATCTACGTTCGTAGCATTCATTGGAGGAGAGATCGTAGCTAGAAAAATATATTATTTGCGAAGATAGTACTTCTCAACTGAATTTTAGAATTAATATGAATTCAGTTGCTTGCAATGGCTATAGTATCAAGTTATTTTTATTAAAAACCTTTTCAGAACTGTATATTAGTCAGCAGTGCTTTACTTGGTAGTAGAGCTTTGTGTAAGTCCTGTTGAGTAGATATGGGTTATTTATTCTTATGTATTATTATTTCTTTCTTATATAGTATTATTATGATCCGGTTTGAAGGTTGAGTGAGTCAGTATAACTAACATAAAATCTTAGTTCCTAAAGTTGGTGGCGGTGATTCATATTTGTAACAATGCCGATGTCTGGACTGTGTTGACCATTGACCATCAGGTGGCGCATTATCCGTCTACTTACCTATTTTTTATTAAAATATCATGTATTAAGTCATTTCGTGTCACGAGCTCGAAATGGTATTATGATTCTTGTATCCTTTAAATGCTGTAATCATTAAAGTCGATCGTGTTCTAACGTCGGTTCTTCTTCATCTTTCTACAGAGTCATTCTAATGATTGCAAAAACAAATATAACAATTTATTTCTCTGGGGATTCTATAAAAAGTGAGTATTTTAACAGATTTCCTGAATATAATGTGTATATTTACAAAATTAATAATTAATGAAACTAATTGGCCTCGTTGGTCTTGGGCTAGATGTAAGGCCGCAGACCCGGAGGTCTTTGATTCAATTACCAGTTCGGGTCAATATAAAGTTATTGGGTTTTTCTGTCGAAAATTCTCGAAAGTTGAAGAGAGATAATATGTCCTGTGCAGTTGACTAAGCTCTCTTGAGATTGGCCGCTTTGGCCGAAATCGGTCCAGAGGACATTATTATCTATATATAAAAACAAGCATATATATAGATATATAAGGTCCTCCAGACCTATTTGAAGACTGTTTGACCTGTTTGACAGAAAAACCCAGTAACTATTTATTGGCCCGACCTGGGGATTGAACCCAGGACCACCGGGTCTGCGGCATTATATCTAGCCACTAGACCAATGAGGCCATATATATATATACATATAAGGATTGATTATTATATTATTATTGAATAATCTTTTTCTTTCTTTTCTATCATCTAATAAAAACAACATTATTTCCAACGAAACTAAAAAGAATCTATAAAAATATGCAATTCCCTTTGAAGACAGAATGAAGAAACGACACGTATGTATGTGTGTATATGTAGATACAGCTTTATATATTGGGTCGTAGTCAAATTGAGGCAATTTGCAGAGCGATTGAGTTGCTATTTTTTACTCGATACATATCTATAAGGGTTCAATACTAGGGGTTCGAAAATGGGATTTTGTGTATTTTATTTATGAGATGTGAGAATTGTATTTTTTTTATTTATTTATTAAACAATTCACGTATACCAGCCACTGGTATACGTGAATTGTAACCGAACGATTACATGTTCAAGCCCTCGTTGTTTTTTAATAAATAAAACTGAATTTGTTTATTTTAATTTATCATATCATTTCTACTAATCTTTAACGATGACGATACGTTCCCGATTCAATTCCAATTTCCGAATCGAATTTTTAAGTAGAATTGGCCTATACGTAACTTTAAGATAAAGCATAAGACACTAAAGAAAAGTAAAATTTCAATGCCTCACAGCTGGGCAGAGGGCTCCTTTGATCATGGCAAGAAATTACTGTAGCCCATTCCACCATTCTACTTCAATGCGAGTTAGTAAACATACAAATGATATAATTTCATCCGAAACACAGATATTCTCATGATGTTATACAACGCCGAGTACGAGATGAATACAAAGAGTTCTCTATGTTTAATAAACATTTTTGATTTTTTAATTTGTATCTTCGATAGCTACAAAGTAATTGCAATTTGAATAATAAAAAATTAAAATATTTAAAACAATGTAAAATTTTGCTTTTGTTTCCTGAGTATGTATTTACTGATAGTCTTACTGGTGTCTTCAAATCCAGAGTAAGTAGGTTTCATCAAGCGCTGACCTATATGAGTTAAAAAAAATACAATAATGTATAATAATATATCAAATTCGTAATCTCTTTTTTTATAAAAATGCTCACTTAACATAATATTACACTGTATCGAAATGTAAAACTCTATTGGTCGTAAAATAAAAATTCACAAACCATAAGCACGGGGTTGTTACGCGAAAAAAATGGATACATCTCGATTCTACAAAATTGCTATACCAATAACGCGAGGGAGGGAAGATGTAAATTTTAATACATGCAACATTTAATAATAACATCTGAAGCATACTGAGGGACCGCGGATGCTGATTGATTCTTGAGGGTGTCGATAATGGGTGTTGCAACATTATTTTGTAATATCTTTTTTCAGTCTGTAATATAAATACAATCTTAGTGTGAGTGAGAGTCAGTCAGCTATATATCTATTTCAATATCTTATTTTAATATTATTATTATTATTACATATTATTATATACAAGTGAGACACTCAGTGAATTCTTACAGAACTGCAAGGCATTTTATATAAATAAAGAGTATTATATTTTCAAAATACATCAGAAAATAGCATAATAATTATATCTATTAAAAGTCTATCCGCAAACGCTCGTCGTGTCAGCGGCCATGTTGCAGTGACGTCACAAACTTCATTACACGATGGCGGTTGTCCCGCGACTAATTGTCCATTAATAAGATAACGCTAATATGCACTATTGGTTATGCGAATCGAATTTGCTGTAATTGATGACTGCAATTATTTCCATGTTAGTGACAAGATCACATTTGCTCCGCGAGTTGCAACGTTAGATAATAATATTATGAAATCAAATATCGCCGGTGGATTTAAAAATTATGAAATTAAGTTTGGGAATAAATATGTCAATGTGTCTAGTATAATTTTTTCGTTGTATCTTTTCCGCGTATCGACACAGACTTATCTTAATTGAGTATTGATGACTAATGTAATATATAAGAATTCTCCCTGGCGTTATGTATAAAGTGACGTCTGCAAGCAAACATGTTGTGGTTTGATGAAACTTAAATCAAATCGTCTTTTAATTATTAAATATTTTATAATTCATTTTATTATATAACAATCGTTATTTATACTTTGACTGCCTCGTTGGTCTAGTGGTTAGATATAAGGCCGCAGACCCGGTGGTGCTGGGTTCAATGCCCAGGTCGGGCCAATAAATATTTATTGGGTTTTTCTGTCAGAAAATTCTCAGTAGCAGCCCGGAGTATGGAAGTTGGAAGTGTGTACACTCCCGTGCCTCGAAAAGCACGTAAAGCCGTTGGTCCTGCGCCTGAACTCTTTCCGGTCGTGTCGGATTGCCGTCCCATCGGATTATGTGAGCTAGGGAATAGTGAGTGCACCTGTGATTGCGCACACACTTGTGCACTATAATATCTCCTGCGCAATTGGCTAATCTCTCTTGAGATTGGCCGCCGTGGCCGAAATCGGTCAGGAGGACGTTATACTTTTACAAAGCTGTACAGTAAGTATAAGAGATAACACCACTATTATACTCAACTACATATTTAAAGAGCTACATTTACAAATGAATGTAACATTATATTATACTTGTTTTCGCCCGCGTGTTGAGGGGGACAAGGGGTAAGGGTTAGTTATAAAAAGTAGCAATGCATAAAAGTAACAGCCTGTGAATGTCCCACTGCTGGGCTAAGGCCTCTTCTCCTCTTTTGACAAGAAGGTTTTGGAGCTTATTCCACCACGCTGCTCCAATGCGGTTTGGTGGAATACACATGTGACAGAATTTCAGTGAAATTTGACACATGCAGGTTTCCTCACGATGTTTTCCTTCACCGTCAAGCATGAGATGAATTATAATCACAAATTAAGCACATGAAATTCAGTGGTGCTTGCCCGGGTTTGAACCCACGATCATCGGTTAAGATTCACGCGTTCTTACCACTGGGCCATCTCGGCTCTTTATACGCATAACATAGCATAAATAATACCAAATTTCAACAGAATTGGTTCAGTGGCTTAGCTGGAAAAACGTAACAGACTTTCGCTTTTATAATATTAGTATGGATAGCATGTTACGTGTATCAGGTTTTCAAGTTACGAAGGTATGTTCACAGTCAATCGAACCTGTCAGATACTCCGTGACAAATTTCACACACGCATGCTGACATTGTTTTATTGTTGGCTTAATTCCCCCTAAACGTGTATGTGACGAATTAAAAGATTATAGCGTTTATCGATGTAATTTTTTTTATATATTTATATTACTTATGTATGTGTTCTCGTCTATATATGAATGGTCTGTGCCGTTAAGTTAAGGAAATAAAATATTTCATACATATAAATTGATTGTATTTATTCAAGTAATAGAAATGTATATCGATTTTTTTATTATTTAATATCCAACTAAAACATAATTCCACAGATAATAAATAATATCTAAGACTATAAAAAATAAACATACTCGACTAACAATAAAACGTATATGTGTGTTGCACTTTCATATTAACAGTTGTAAATATTATGCTGACAACTTATGTCATACATCAAACTTGATCAACGGACCAATTATTGTGAAACAACTTTAACTAAAAACTAATTTTAACATCAACGTACGCTATCAACACAAAACAATATTTCTTGTGGAGTTTTTTATAATATTTGTCATCTATTGGTATAATTTAAAAGCGAAATTGATATCCTAAAGTTTTTAATAATAATTATAAGAAAATAACAATAAAGAAGACGCTTCAGCTCATCACTTACCCTACTATAGATCGCCCTCAAAGTATCGAATCGAAAACTCCTTTTATCAAAGTGTACTTTGAGTGTGATCGGAAATGTATGCGACAGTAAAGAATGGATGTGGCAATTTCAAATATATTTAAAAAATACACTTGATTCGGTAACCACCACGAAATATGAAATTCTTATGGACTTACCAGTAAGCACCCTCCAGATCTATAGCGTTGATAAATTATAATTCAATGTACTCGTATCAACGTTTACATGATTAAATAAAAATTATAATATGTTCTTAATTACAAGAATATTTTACATCAAAGCTTTAATGATATACATACATATTATGAATAAAAAATTAAAATAGCTACTGTACAAATCAAAACCGCTTGGGACGGTGGCAAGAATGCAGCATTACCCCTTTATATAATCGCAATTGCGATCATTTGGGCGTACAATAACATTACCACTGTCACCAATGGAGTACTCCTACGTCCAAGCATTCAACTGCAAAATAAATCTAATTATTTTAATACTTCTGTTCCATTTCGCCATTTTTTTAAATTTCATAATGACATAAAAATATACGAAACCGAAAAGTATGAAAACAATGATACACAATCATATGCCGAACAGTATTTATCAATATACAAATGTGTAAGAATATTTAATTAATATAGGAAGTCAATTGACAAATAATCTCATCACAATTTCGCTTCACGTTAAATGTTAAACTCCATATCCACGTTTCGTGTGTCCTTGGTATTTCGCAAAGCAAGTCTTCAACATGATATATCATTGTTGAGACTTTGATCCAGATATATATTCGGAAAGAATTATGCCTATCGGTTTCCGGCTTACTTGTTTCTTGCATTGCTGTCGTATATCATTTGCGGCGCTTTTCCTTTTTCATATCCACTCGAGTTCTGAGTCATTTGTCATGTATTTGATTTTTATGGACTTTATTATTATTTTTAAGCTTATATATACTCGTCAATCGTGGTCAGAATTTTGAAGCAATTTTTTAAAGGCCAAGTTTGATACGAACGATTTTTTTTAATGATATGAGAAATACTACGTTTAAGCATATCTGTATATACAAGTGAATATGTAAATTCAAAAATATATACATTAATTTTAGTAGTTAGTGGCTTCGCCCACATTTGATGGGGCCATGGGGGGAAGTGCTAAGTACCCTATGTCCTATTTCGTACCCCTGACATGTGTTCGGTTATGTCAAATTATAAAAAAAAGGAAAAAATAGAGAAAGAGAAAACATAATCACTACTACAAATAATAATAAATAAATAATAAAATAAAAATAAAATCTAAGCTGTCAAATTAAATCAGTTTTTTATTAAACATTTCAATAAAGTGTTTTTGAATCATCAGTATGTTAACTATACGCCATTTTGGAATGCTACCTCTAGCGAGATGAAACGGTTACACGTAGTTACTCTCTTTAATTAAATCATATTTAATTTAGAATTCACAATTATTGGCCAGTTTTGCGTTGGTAACCGAACTTAAATTTAAGCACTCTTATAGATAATTATTTAAGTGCGTAATAAGATTTATTGATTAATTGTGACTTCAAAGCATATTTAAATTTGGTAAATTTAAATAAAAGTTTTGCTTAATCAATGTACTCCGTTAAGGGTGTAAGGTACTGTTTGGTGCAAGAAAAGTCACGCAAACAAATCATCTCAAACATCACAATACCGATATTTTTAAAATTCAAAACATTTCACGCTCAATGTAATCCGTCACGCGACGGTGCCTTAAAAGCCCGGGTCGAAAGTATTAATAAAAAAAAAAATTGTAATTTTTTTTTCTTTCCCCATTAACATAACCAAACAAACCGTGACAGATATCCGGATATTTCTGAATATTCACACAAAGCTAACGTCAAAGTCCAAACATTTATTACGGGGATAAGACTGCCTCCCGTTTTTAATATAAACGTTATAATAAATAGGTTAACATTCGCTTTATGAAGGGAAAACGTATTAACGAACGAAAAATGTATCAGGGGTTACTATTTTGAGGGCACTCGATAAATTATTGTGGTTTGATAACGACTATATCTTTATCGTTCTGTGAATTAAACGTGATGCAATGATGTAAAATAATTAAAATATTGAAATTGTTATATAAAAATGTAATATTGTTTTGAAAATTCATTGCTATTATTTATTATATTTAAACGAATAAATATACATAATGTAATAAGCATTACGTTTAAAAACGAAACTAAATTAACAATTGATAACATATGTTCATCTCAAATGACATGCGAAAAATTGAAAAGAAAAACCGCTCGTAATTATATCGCACAATGCTAAAATTCTCACCCAAATGTTGTGTAAACATACCCAAAGCGAAACGCGACAAAATAAAATATCTATTACTATTAAGGATAATGACAGGCCGTCTTAAACATGACTTAATATCGGTAGGGAAAAAAATTAGTGCCATCAGCGAGACGGGTGTGTATATTTTTTGGGTCGCTAATGTAAAGGTATTTGCGATACCGTGCAAAAATTTCATTCGGTGTCATTAAAATAATGAGCGGTGATATAGCTGTTCTCGAATGGTTTGATAATATTGTACTTTTATTGAAATATAGATAATTGCCTTTTTTTATGTTTTATAAGTTTATTTCTAAGTTACAGGTAAGCGGACTGCCGGCGCCTTCACCGATGGTAACCACCACCACACACATTGGTTATGTTAAAAATATTAACGATTCTTTACATCAATGCGCTACCAATCTTGGGAACTAAGATGTTATGTTCCTTGTTCCTGTAATTACACTGGCTCGCTCACCCTTCAAACCGGAATACAATAATACCAAGTACTGCTTTTTTGCGGTAGAATATCTGATGAGTGGGTGGTACCTACCCAGACAAGCTTGCAGAAAGTTCTACCACCAAGTAAAACTACTAAAATGATAGGTAACTATTAATTACCTTTACACTTTTAATATGAAACATAATCTTCAGACTAATATAAAACTATTTTTTTGTCAACAGATCCTGTGGGGGAAATATAAGTTTGAGTCTAGATTTAAATATATAGTTCGTTTTCCTGATCGTACAGACAAAGTTGGAATATTCTTTGTATCAGAAGCCAGGGGGTGGTTAACGACACTAGTTCCAAAGAGCCGTTTATCATCACATATCTCCACACTACACAACGTCTCAATAGTGTACAGACTGCAGAAGCATGGTTTTTATTTTGTGTGATATTAAATTCATTACGTTGATTTTTTAGTAATATTTTTATTAATTATTGAATTTATAACTTATTGTATTTCTACTTTCATAAATTATTCGAGATTTTTTTTTAAATCTATGACATTTTTTATTTAGAGTTTGCGAAAATATACTGACTTTGAAAAATGTATCTAAATGTTATATTTTATAGCGATTACCGTTCAAACCCAAATTAAATAAAGATTTTTATATTATTATGAATGAGGAAAACTAATGGATCATTATAATTATAAATGCTTATTTTGTTGACGCTACACATGAGACTATGGGCGGTTACAAGAAAAACTTACATCATTATCGAGAGTCAGTGTGTCCGCGTCTTAATCGACGAAATAACATTTCTGTACACTGCTAACTATTATCCCCTACCGATAAAACTCGAAACGCAATTTCACATTATTTTTCACAATTTATCAATTTGCAATTTTTAATGCAAATATTATTTTGCAATTAAAACACGCTCTTTGATGTGTAGTCGCTTAAAGCTTTATATCCCGAAGTCCTTGGTCAAGGTCCTTGGAAAGCTAATGGTTTATCTGAAAAAAATATTTACTCATTAGTATATATAATTGGAATATTCTGTTTCCTGAGGATAATTATTTTATATCTGATATTTAATAGTATAATATTCTAGTTTTGATTTGAAGCTTATGTAAGTGTATGCTACGCTAAGCTACGTATATTGCTACGAGCTACGTATATAGCGACGGCTACAGATATCTACGCTTTCATATGAAAACAATGAATGTACTTTCTCATTCATACCATTACATAACATACACTAAGTACCCAGGATTGGTTAGCGTGCTTACGGTGTAAGAAATTGTTAATATCTAGGTGGTGATTACTTACCATCAAGTGGTCCATTTTCAAGTCCACTTATTAAACAAATGTCAAAAACGCGTCGAAATGAAGTGTCTTTTTATAGTTTCCGTTTGAGTAAAACGCTTTTATCGCGAGTTGCAAATACTTTTTTTAATAATTTTAATAAACAGACCGATGGTAGGAGTCCTTGAAGTTTAGTGAATTATTTATAGAGTAAAGTTTCGCATTGTTTTCCGTTACGCGGGATAACATTTTATTAAATACGACATTTACTGTTCGGATGGTAAAGTTTTGAAGTATAGGAACTTCTAATAGAGGATTTATTTGTTGTTCGTTCGCCAGATGTTAATAATGTTTAAAGTATAGATCGATATTTAATTGGGTATTGATGACGTAAACTGATGACGTAAATTCAAGTTAGTGTATTTGCCTTGTATTAATAAACACAAATAATAATAAATAATTTTTAACTTTTAGTGAAATAATTTTTAACATATTCTAGTATTGTGTAAGTCGATATAATTCAGATAAAATACTAAATATATTCTTTTTATTTCACTGTACTCTGTTTCCGTTTCTTCTTGAGTATAGTGGATACTGCAGATCCCAAGGTTCTGGGTTCAAGCCCCAGGTCGGAGTAAGTAATAAAAAAATATTGTGTTTTTGTCGAAATATTCTCAGTTAACGCTAGAGTCTGAGAGTTAGTAGTGTGTACACCTTCGGGCTTCGAAATGCACGTAAAGCCGAATCAACGTATACATTTTTTTCAGTGGTATAGGATTACAAATCATATCTGTTTTAGCACCCACACTTGTGCACTATATGTCCTACGCAGTTAACTAGACTCTCTTAAGATTGGCCGCCGTGGCTGAAATCGGTCAGGAGAATTTTATCATAACATGTTTCTCGGTTTTAATAAATAAAAAATTGACATACAAACATAAAATAGCTTATATCAATATCGATAGACAATATTTTATAAAAAGTTTTATCCATTGCCATTAAATAAAGATCGTGTGTCTCTTTAAGCCGTGAGTCAAATAGTGATATTGTAAAAATTAAAGAGCACATTGTAATACAAATATCCCTTAAAATCAACCCTCAATAACACGTTGCGAACTAAATGAATCAATTTCACCCCGATTAACCCCTGCACAGGTGCGTCCTGTCAATTTTAATAATCGACCCTTCCTCGTTTCCGGTGAACGGGTTGAAATTATATTTTTAGATACTTTCGTCATTATTTTGACGTGAATGAATTAAGTTTGACTTTTAGCCTTATTATTTACACATATATAGGTGTATATAATGTCTCACTTTATGTGTTTTTAAATATGAAATTAATATGGACTGATTAGGACGCTTTTTTGTTTTTTAATAATTATAATATATAATATAATTTACCAGATAAAATAAAATAATCTTAACTAATTATACTACTATTAACACTCTATTAATGTGTTCCATTTGAAGGGTGAGTGAGCCAGTGTAACAGGCACAAGGGACATAACATCTTAGTTCCCAAGGCTTGTATCTCATTGACAATATAAGGAATAGTTAATATTTCTTATGTCCAATGTCTATGGGCGGTGGTGAACACTTAATATCAGGTTTCCAACTAGCCTCCTTCTTCTTCTTTGTGTGCTTCATTACTGTAGGTCGTGCTTGTACTGAAATGCTTTCACCGGTGTGTCGACTAGCTTCCTCCACACCACACTATCCTCCGCTTGATCTTCTACCTATTTTACATTAAAAAAAAACAAACACATACATCTATGTAACGTGTCATGAAATTAAATGCTATTTACACGACCACGATACGTCACCTCGAATAAATTTAAAACTATCAAAACATCGATCCTAATCAAATATTTAATTATATTAGAATTATATAATTAGAAGGGAATTAGTGTACTTACTTTATTATATGGTTCTCTAAACAATGACAAAATAAATATTTATTAAAGGCCCCCAAAGTGTCTCTATCGGGTCAGAACATTGATGTTAAAATCACTTGACATGTAGCGGAAGGTGGCATTGACTGCAGATGTACCTTATTAATTTGTTTTTTTTTATTATATCGGTTAGTGGACGAGCGTATGGGCCACCTGATGGTAAGTGGTCACCAACGCCCATAGACAATGGGTTGTACATTTCTTAAAAAAAAACAACATCGCCATTGCGCCACCAACCTTGGGAACTAAGATGTTATGTCCCCTGTGCATTTAATTACACTGTCTCACTCACCCTTCAAACCGGAACACAACAATACTAAGTACTGCTGTTTTGCGGTAGAATATCTGATGAGTGGGTGGTACCTACCCAGACGAGCTTGCACAAAGCTCTACCACCAACTTATATAAATCGCTTAAAATGATGTTATGTTAATGGTAGCTGACAGTAATTAAATAAGTGCCAGCTTGTTAGTTATGGCGTTTTTAAAATGTGGCTTTTGTGTTATGTATTTAGATTTTATTCTAACGAACAAACTTTAATATTACGTTTATTGTCATTGCCATTTTGTATTTTGAATTAAGAACGTGAACAGTAAATAAGTATATCGAGTACTGGTATGGCTTTGTACAAAGCATGGATAGAGGTTCAAATGCCTAGCTACTAGTGTGTTCCATTCATCAGTAATTTAACCAATAGACATAAATACTTCGTCGTGATATATACTGGTGTGATAGTGAAGTATGCAAGTGTACTTACAAACACTTCATTACATTTTAGATTCCGTCGTCATCTGTGCTTTCAGTTGCCTAAATATAAAAAAATACATATTACTTATTATATAAGTCAGAAATGTAGTAAAAATGCCGTATCAAATATTTCACATTTCGAACATATCATAGTTTGGTCGAATACCGTTAAAATATGTAGCCCACGAGGCGTCCGTTGTCATACAATACATTATTCAAACACCAGTGTTTGCTTGCTTCACAAAGGGCATTTTAAATAAGAAACTATGTTAATAGCTGAACGAACATACATACGGTTATAAGGTCGGATTTAGTTGAAAATATTTAATGCGTAATGTTGAGTACATTCGTCGAAAATATAAATGGAGTTCGTGGATTTCTATATCTGGATGAGAAATGCTCGTTCAGTGAATAGAGGAATTATATATATACTAATAATGTATAATAGTTAGCCCAGTCGGCGAAACTCGACCAAATTCATTATTTAAAATTCCAGGAAAACATTTATGAATTTGTATGTGACGAAATAAAATAGCTACTCTTATTTGAAAAATTGTTTTATCAATTATAACTAAAACAAGTCTTTGCCAAGCTGCCTACATATTTTTTTATAAATGACGTCTCACTTTAAACCTAGTCAGTTATTTTATTTATTATCTATGGAAGCATTTTTAACAATCTTAAATTGTTTCCTAATTAGTTACCAAAATTTATGGTGACCGTAACAATTTTAGGTATATTTATATCGTAACGACTAGGCAATCAATATTGATATATGATTTCATAAATCTAATCTGGTCATCTTAGCTCCCAAGGTTGGTGGCGTTTTGATGGCGTTGGTGACCGCTCACCATCAGGTGGCCCATATGCTTGTCCGCCTACCTATACTATAAAAAAATAGTTACACAATCACATAAGAATAATCTACTGATTAATTTTATTATTTAATCTTCTCTCGTCATCACGGATTAATCAAACAGCTTAATGAATACAAAAAAGATTGTCATGAGGTTCAATCGAAGCTAAACAAATTTCAAACAAAATTACAATCACGGAACATTTCATTAACAGCAAACAAATCGAATGGTTATTAGTAACGGAATCGGTGGAGTTTCTCTGTTGCGACATATAAAAATGCGACAAGACAGTCGAAATAATTATTTTTTTAATAAATTATCATAATTATATTGGCATCTTAAGAATAGTTGTTATAACAGATCACATGGAATACACGAAGTTTAGTGTATCCGTGGTGTTTGTTTATGATGTTAAATAAATAAATATTTTTCCAACATATTCTTTCAAGAATAATAACAATATTTTGTTGGACATCAATAAAGAAAACAATGTCCCTTATGAAATCTCTAAAGAGTTGGACAAAAAGGCGGCCTTGTTGCTAAAAAAACTCATAGATTTAAGTGAATAGGGGAAACATAACTAAATAAATATAAATGGCATAATTATTAAAATATAAATTTAAAAAAAAATTAACAAAATGAAATTGCATTAAAAATGCTTTACAAAGTTAACTGTAAATCTGGCTTCTGGTTAAAGACCTTATTATTTCCAGCAAAATAATGGACTGGAATGGAAAACAAAATCATATTTTTTTCTTCCGTTGCATAGGATTTTCTATCATTCCATTTATAAAACAAATATAACGCAGATAAAACCGCACGGAACAGCTAGCTTTTAAGCATTAATTCTAGACAACTGCACCATAAAATTATGTATTTAAACATCAGTCGCGCTGACGAAGTGGATTGCGATATAAGTAAATACAGTTGCGTGCATGAAATTGACCCAACTTCGGCCATTAGGTGTAACTAGATTGATAATTGCTTCATCGGAAGGGTAAACCTATAATGGTCGATGATTAGTGAGCATGGCGGGTTATATTAACCCTTTTTCTGTCTTCAATTCAATTAAAGTTAACTTTATGAATTAAACACGGTGTTTAACTTATACGATGATTGATTTGTGCGTCACATTTTAATTAATGACGTTGCTTATTAATAAATAGTTTTTTTTGTGATACAAAGGAGGAACTGCCTATATTTTTATTTTCATTATATCCAATATATACTCGTATGTCATTTGCTTCTTTCTTTGTTTATGTAGCAATATTTCTACACCCTTAGGTTGTTTGATAGAAATCTAAATTAAAAAGTGTTTAAAGTATTATTTATGTTATAGGTAGATGGATGAGGGAATGGGACACCTGGTATGGTATGGTATGGTAAGTTGTCATCACCATATAGACGTTGACGATGTAACAAATAATAACCATACCTCGCATCGCCAATGCGCCACCAACCTTGGGAACTAAGATGTTATGTCCCTTGTGTCTGTAATTACACTGGCTCACTCACCCTTCAAATAATATCGGATGAGTGGGTGGTACCTACCCAGACGAGCTTGCACAAAGCTCTACCACGGAGTAAAAATTACTAATATTTATTGTACTTTTTCATTGCTCTCGTTTTATCGATGCTTTTTCCTCTTTTACGGGATTATTTCTAAACAAAAACAGTTGGAATTTGACATAAATCATTCAATACCATATATTCATCGAATTTCCGACGATTATGCATTGTGTATAACATCATCTCCGATTAAGGTTGTGACGTTTTCTATCCTTGCACAATGTAGAGTCATTTAAGAAAGTCCGTTAAAATCAATGACAAAATATATTTACAACAATTAAATATTAATGTAAACAATATCGGACCATCAGAAAATTTTACAACGACCTAAGGTATCAGGATCAAATCTTCGACGTTTGCGTTATTGACGCTTAATTATAATTACAATAAAACTCAAAATAGCGTAGCTCATATCGAATTTTATTGTTGTTAAACTTTGTTCGCAAGGATATGTAAAGCGTTCAATTAAACTATTCGTAGTCGAGTTAAAACAAATAAAACATAGAATAAACACAACATAGCAAATATGAGAATGTATCCGTTGTAACTATTTCTGTTAAGTTAATACAAGCCGGACGGTATAGTAAACACTGTATGGAATAAATGTATGGAACATGGATGTAGAGTATTTAGAAGAGGCAAGCGATGTAATTTATTGAAATCATAACTAATATTATGTAAGTGAGTCTGTTTGTTACGTTTACGGGTCTTCACCGATCGTCATGAAATTGCATACACAATTGTGTGGAGGACGACTAACGAATGAAGAACGAGTAGATAGTAGGTAGAAATACAATGTGTTGCTGTTTAGCGGTATATGGGAGCACCTACCCAGACGGGCTCGCTTAAAGCCACTAAGAGAACTTGTACTGCGTTTATTGTCGCACAGGCTTTAAATTATTCTACATATCACATCTAGTTATCACAACGTATCTATATCCATGTAATCCACACGGTCTTGTGATACAAAGGTCCCAAGTCTGCTATTAAGAATTTTTAATGCCCCACCGATCCTTGTACGATATACGAACACGCAAGCCTAAAAAGTTTGGTCAATGTTTTCATATTATTTACTAACTTTAAAAATGTCGAAGTTACACGTGAGACACATTTAATTTTAAATTTACCAAGGCCCCGGGTGCACACGGGTGAAATGAGTCCATTGTGTTATTTATACATAGTGAGATATTACGTAATTAGTATTAATGCAAGCGATCGATTCTCTCGTGTGATGGTAAGACATTTTACTGCCTCTCGATATAATTCTCATGCATTTATTTATTAATAAGAACAGCACTTTATTATACAACAATTCTAACAATACAATACAAAACTTCAATTTATAAGCATTTTTGACGTTGTAGCATCTTAGCGATCGGTACACGGTAGAGGCTATCAGAGACTTTGAGCTTCAGATATCATCTGTCTAATAAGATTTGTTATTTACACATAAATTTTCGTGTGTACCTTTATATTATACCTTATACCGATAAATTTTAATCAATTTAAAAAATATATTACTCAATTCAACCTGTTTTATTAAGTCTCAACATTTTTAATCTAATATTAATTGACTCTTACAACGCAAAAAACGATTAAGCGATATGTACGTAGCCTTATAATGTAACTTTTAAGCCCTTCATTAAAAATTAGTCACAACGGTTAATATAGCTATGTCGACATAGCCAGCGTTCGTAGTTTCTGCATAGGGACTCTACTAAAACCACTATATCTTGAACTGTTGAATAAATATATTTATTGGACTTAAGTTGGTTATTTCAATATACATATTGTGTAATGCAAACAAAAACGTAATTGACGTCCGTTATAGATAAAATAATAACAAGGGAATATGTAATTGGACACAAACATAATATGTATGTGTGCGTGTGCGGTATATCTATCTTTTATTCTTATTAAATATCTCTACAGGAATTACTTAATCGTTTCATATAACTTTGATAGGCGTGTTAGATGCATATATATACCAAGTTTGATTTCTTTCGATAGGCTTATTAGGTGTTGGGGCTTTGTGCAAGCCCGTCTGGGTAAGTGCCGCTCATTCAGCACATATTCTTCTGCCAAACAAGAATACGTAATATGTATGATAAATAATAAGTATTTATTTTATAAAACTTATCTAATATTACATTTATATAACATATTTATTATTATAGTCTAAAACTGAACTAAATTAAAAAATAAAATAAAATACCCATTATTTTTTTTAAGAAATAACACGCCCTCTAAAATATTGTCCTGTGGCATTGTACCCAAGACGCTGGCACTATTGCCTCTCTGCACCGCTAGACTCAGCCTTTGGCCTAAATAAGCGTCAGCTCATTGGTCACCAGAAGTACGGACCAGTTTCTTGGAGAGGTCTTTCATAATTTTTAATTTTTTTCGTACTATGTTGTGTTTATAGGGTTTTGTGAGCCAGTGTAACAGCCACAAGGGACATAACATCTTAGTTCTCAAGGTTGGCGGCGCATTGATGATATTAGGAACGATTGATATTTCTTACTGCAACGGTGTCTATGAGCTTTGGTGACTTACCACCAGGTGACTCATTTGCCCGTCCAGTACATTTTTTTAATTAGCCTACCCTATAAAATAAAAAATGCAAACTTATTACAGTATATTTTGTTAGACAGTACTTTATTATACTGTTAAGAAAACAGATATATTCATTACCTATATACAAACGGCATAAGCATCAAAGATGCACAGTAATAATGAGATTACCATTACTAGATGAGGGAATGTTTGTTAAAATACTTAGAAAACACCCAATGAAAACAGACTATCTGACTAACTTTTAGACGTATAAGAAAATCACGCGAATTCTCTAGCATCCTCTAAATATTTTGTAACGGCATTATAGAATAAGAAGATTTATACCACGTCATCAATTATCTTTATCCACTCAAAATAAAATCAATACACGAACAGCGGAAAGCACTCACACAAATCAAAACCGTGTATCGAACACAAAGCCACTTGGCGTATCTTCACGCGATGGATGTTGTCGATAAATCAACCATTCTTTGTCCACGCCCACACACTTGACTAATACGAATTTATGTGTTGATACACGTAGGTATCACGCACACGTACATATATGGGACTTTTTAAATTATCAAACTTTTATGAGCTCATTGATAATATGATTCAAAATTGGAATTCTAACTTATGTTCTATCGAAAGTTGATTTTGAATTCGATCGTTTAGTGTCTGATTGTTAAATGCGATATCGACTACAATAAATTTGTTTTGATGTTGTCTTGTATCTACAGACGTGTTGTCTGTCTGTACTCTCTCAGTTTATAGTTTGGTTGTGTTTTTAATACCAGCACCGCAATAAAAATTTTGCAATCGCAATTTTGTTTTGTTTTTTATCATTTGTTTTCTTGGAATACAATACAATAATTGTAAAATTTAAATTATATAAGGAAGCCATGAGACCTTTAGCCCAACCTAGTTTGGGCTCCTGCCTCCCACAAAGGAATGTATTTATTAAAGGAAGATAAAATAAAATGAAGATATAAAAATATCTATGGGAGATAATAAACAAATTTATTATTATTATAAGAACCAAAACAATTTATCGTTGCTAGTGAATTTTCAACATTCAATCGAGTATTTAAAGTTTCTTTGAACAATGGTCAATATTCATTCCCTTATTAATAAATAATTATTGATTATTAATCATAATTACATTTTTAATATTTTAATTTAAAAAAAATACCCTAAAAACCCACCATGTCTGTACGTACATTGAACCGATGACACATTAGCGCGAGTCGTATTTCGCCTATCACACGCATTTTTCGAATCTGATCGTAGCTAATGGCTGGTAACGTGTTTTATGAAGAACCGTGTATCTGACACAATTCGTGCAAAGTTTCAGTAACTATTAAACCTTAATAATCTACTAGAACTACACTAGATTTTAACGTCAAAACCCTAAGGTTGAATTTGAACATGTGAAATATACTGTACTGAAAAAATATTAACTATTCTTCACACCGCCAATGCACCGCTAAATATGACAATTAAGTGCTTCGTGTCATTACATAAATCTTTATATTATGTATATACCTTAGAAATAAACTGTTGGATTGTTATCATAATTTATTACAACCGATTATTCCAGTTAAAAATTAAATAAACAAGATAAACAAAAATATAATATTTTCGTATATGTATTAATATTAAATATATTAAAAATAAAATGTCATTTACCCAGTTATTAATTTCATACGAGCATTGTTTCTGTTTTTCACATATGACGTGTGTCTGAAAAACGGGCCGATATATCTCTCAATTAGAATGACGAGGAAGGGTGGTGCCATCGCGGTCATTTTTATACAATTTCACGGTTGATCTGAATTTATCGGATGGTAATGGATACTTCGACGGATTGATGCTGTTTTTTTTAATGGTAGCAAGTTAAATTGAACTTAATGACTTTATATAGGCTGTTATATTTTTATTACTCATCAATATTACAATTTTAAAATTATTTCCCTTAAGATAAAAAAAGATTTTTAACAACACAATAATGCAAATCACTTTCCTCTACTAAATATAATATTAGGTCCTTACATATGAAATTGGCGTTTTGTTCGGGAGGAATATAAAGTCAATTTTTTTTTTGTAAAATTTATGTAAATAATCAAAGTATGCACCGTTGCTATCTATGCACTTTTGCCATCTCATAGGTAGTTCATTGATCCCTTTACTAAAAAAACCATGGGGGCGAGAATCAATAAACTCTTTGAAGGCGGCTTGGACTGCCGCATCGGAGTTGAAATTTTCGTTTAGGGCAGGATTTGGCTAGGTCTCCAGGGTTCAGCCATTGCGACGAGCGCTTCCGATTATCGTACAGTATCTACTTTTCATCACAAGTAATGATTCGATTTAAAACCCCTTCATTATTGTGTTGGTTGAGCAAAGTAACACAGCAGTCGACGCGTGTTTAAAAGTTCGATTCACTCAATTCATAGATACTCATTGTTCAAGATTTTTTATTTTCCCGATTTGCTTCAAGTGGATTAATACAGTTTTATCACTTACCCCGAAGCCTGCAGCTATCTCTGAAGTGCTTTGTGATGAATCCGCTTCCATAATAGCCTTTAATTCTTCATTTTCCACTTTGGTCTCCGGCCGTCCACGGGGTTGGTTCTGAAGGTCGAAATTTCCAGAACGAAAACGTTGAAACCAAAAACGTACCGTGCTTTCTTTTGCGACACCAGCGCCGTACACATCATTAATCCTTCGAGTTGTTTCTGTAGCACTGGTGCCACGGTAGAACTCGTACTCGTAAATATACCCATATTTCATGTTTTCCATTGTGCGGTAATAAGCGACGACAAAGAAAAAAATAATGAATGACTGTATATATAAATATATATAATATACTTATACTACTTATACTATAATATATAAAACATTATTACAAACTATTTTATATAAACGAACATCATATTTAGATGATAACACGCTCATTAAGTAGTCTTTGATTTTCATGCAAGTGTATATCATTTGAGAAAATCAGTAACTATTCAGTTTCTTGTCAAATCTTTGCGGTAAAATCTATATTCTTGGCATTAAATTTGATCGAGTACATAAAGATGCCTAATTGAATAAATTATATTCTTCATTCTTAGGACATATATAGGTTACTTTACTTTATACTTGACCCAAGGTGACTGAACCATGCTAATGCTAAGAGCTGTATTTCATCATCATCATCATCCCTTTGTCGTCCACTGCTGGACATAGGCCTCTCTTATACTATGCCAATGAGCTCGATCTTCAGCTCCTCCTCCTCGATATCAATCTCCTTCCACTGCCAGCCACATTGCGTATATCGTCACTCCACCTAGCCGGAGGGCGTCCTACTCTATGCTTGCCAAGGCGTGGTCTCCACTCCAGAACATGTCTACTCCAACGGCTGTCGGTTCTGCGACATATGTGTCCAGCCCACTGCCACTTCAACTTACTAATCCTTTGGGTTTTGTCGATAGCTTTGACTCTCTGTCCGATCACCATAGTTGGGATTCGATCCTTCAGAGAAACTGCGAGCATAGACCTCTCCATAGCTCGCTAAACTGCCTTAAAAAGCGATATATACACCTGTATATATTTTATATGAAACTCTAGTATAGATAATATTTAATCATTTCACAGAATGTTCGTGATAAACAGACTCCTGACACTCGTAACTCGCTTCCTTGGCCCTGTCGATATTATTTACAAAATACATTGACACCCAAACAAACATGTCCTATTGTTGAAAATAATACGCACGATTTTAGATGCTATGCTTCAAGAATAAGGGTTGATATCGAATGAAATGATTGTTGAGTTAGTACTTACACTCAAATGTATTTATAGCCGGCCCGCATCAACGCAGAAGAATAATTATTCAAATGTAATAGAGTAATAATCCAGTTGGATGGCCAGCAAAACAGTTACATAATTATTATAAATACAGCTTATAAAATGAAATAACTATATCAAATTATACTTTTTTAAAATTGACTTGTATTTACAAAAAGTGTGATTGTATTAAACTGTAGAATTAAATGTCAAATACTTTAATACTGCTGAGGAATAAGCGTTTTCTGAATTATTATTATATAGATTTATATACAATAAAAAGCTTGTCAATATATATTTAAATAACTTTTAAAAGTAATAATTAAATATAATAATGATTAAAAATATTTAGGTCAAGTAGTATCCGAGGAAAAGTCCTATATTATAATAATTGTTTATTATATGATTTGAACAGAGAACGTAACAAGATGTAATTTTTTTTTAAAGTAAATTCTATAAATGTTCTTGTATTTGATCCAGTGTCTTTCCATAGCGTGGCGTTATTATGTCGTAATTATGTTTAATACGTAACTTTTTTGTCAACGCTACCTTAACGTTATCGAGGCCGATGTCTCAAAAATATGATTATCTCCGACCGCATCAACAAATGAGCTGAAAGAGACACGAATCATCATTTGTTTGTTCAAAATGTACCGCTTTTTGCGCATCTGTATACACTTTACATATAACATAATAAATATTAAACAGCCTGTATCAACAAAACAAAGATATTTCGTATCCCACTCGTTAAATGTTCAAAACCGACTTATGTTGCTACGCTATTTTGATCCGTATATACTTTAAATTTATAATTATTATAGTTAATGGCGCATATCAATTACTGACATTTCACAGTGATTTTGTTCTAAAGTGTTTAATCTATAAGGTGACATGAGTGAATATGTTAAGATAATCTCCTCCTATTTTGAAAAAAAAATGTATTGAGAAATTAGAGTCGATTTTTTTCTTTACATTAGCTCTATATTGTCTATACTTATATCATAAAAATATATGTTTTTTCTTTTTTTGCAGTGGAGCTCAAAAAGTACAAATCCGATTTTAAATAGTGAAATTGATTATCGGCGAGTTATGTTACTACTCACACCACACACTCTACCACCAAACAGAAATACATAGTATTGTTGTGTTCTAGTTTGAAGGTTATGGGTTAATGTTAACGTACGTAACGTAATATTTTAGTGCCCAAGGTTCGTGGTTGGTAGGATTTGGTACGGACATATGTATGTGGTGGTTAATCAATACAGTGCCTATATGTATGACCAGAGATGGGCAGAGATGACCACTTACAATTAGGTGACCCATTTGCCAGATTTTATACTTTAAAAAAACTATAAATAAAAAACGTAATTAACTTTAATAATGAGATAATTATTTATCAAAATAAGTAAAATATAACAGCTGAATGGAGCCGGAGTGCATCTTGCCGATCGCTTCTACCCTACATCCTTGCATTGCACAGCTCAAGAGCTTTCAATCTTTCAACCGACATAATTATCGTCGAATATCTACGTTGAGATGTCGTTGACTTATGTCGGCTGGAATCGACACTGTACGTAGTTGTGGAATCATATTTATTTTATCATATAAACCTTAAATATATAAAAATTAAAATTAAAAAATATTAACTGTACAAAGGGGAAATGCTGCAAGCATTCTTGCCACCATTCGACGTGGATACGATTATTACAGTAAATATTTTTAATTTTAAGTATCTATAAGACGTGATAAGTAACTCTAATTTGATCTACAGTGACATTCTCACTTCATTACTCACCTGTGAAATCTTAATAACCGACTTATGCTGTTATACTATTTTGATACGTGTATTCTTGAAATCTTATAACTATTATGGTCAATATCGCATAATCCTATCTGACATCTTACGACCGTTTTCTGCGATGAGTTTCGAGTTTGTTCTTACAGATCAGTCTGTTATGTTTAAAATATCTAAAGGTATAAGCTATTATCATACAACAACTTATTAATAGTAAAATAAACTTAAAATTATAAGACGAGGCCTAAAGTGTAGTCAGCCACGATGACCGAAAACCTGGAGGAAGTGGGGCGACTAGATGTGGAACGAAGAAACCCAGAAGTTTTGTCCAGTAGTGGACAAAATAATTTATGTTACGCGATTACCTTATATTTCTCGTTTTAAATATATGGGGGCGTAAAAATTTAGTAAGAGTAATTTAAAGATTAACACGTACGCGTGCATAAAAACCCACTCAGACAAATAAAAAACACATTTATTATCTTCTAAAACATTATAACATGCCTTACTAATTATTATATATCGAATACTTTTTAATAATTTTTATAATTAAAAGAAACTGACTATCAATTTATCTCAATACATTTTAAAATATTTAAAAAAAACATTAAGTTAGTTTTAAGTATGACTTTTTAACAAGTACATGCATAGCTATATCCACCGTGTCCATTGAAACGCCATCTTCGTTTCACCCCCAGGGCGGCAAAGGGTGGTAAAACAGGGGGGGTTGTCTCTTGAAAAAGTCTCAATAACTCGTCAGCGCGGAACCGAATGACATCGTTAGTGGAAGTGGTATGAAGAAAAGGCGCACTATCTACTTGCTAGATACAGTGGTAGCTATCGGCCGAGTATACAGCGTGATTACTTTTACATTATGAAATTAAAAAAGAAAGTGCCTATTGATCTTTATGTATTTACAGTTTTTGTTCATTTATATTGGCTTTGATTAATAAATAACGCCTATATTAATATGTTTACATTCATGGACAATGTATTATTTAATAAAACCTATATATTTCGGCAATAATAATAATTTAAATATATACTTCGAATAGATAATTAATAACCATTGAGTTTCTTGTACATTATTCTCAATAGAATATATATTACGAACCGTGCATTGGTTAACATTAAGATTTTGTAGAATTTGCTTAATTTTATTAAATCAAAGCCAATATTAAAAGATAAATAATATTAATTATTTTGATTTCCATTCTTTCCTCATTCGAATATAACAAGCTAAAAAAAAAATTCAAATAACTAAATAACAAAGCATACGCTCTAACTCAAAATTTCAATGTAAATTTTATTTCGTTTTGAATAAAACTAGTTTAAAAAATATCACTAATGAAGTTATTTAACATCAGCCTGTACATAAATATTGGCCCGATTTGAATACCGTACAAAATAAAGTCGCGACTATGTTCATTTGGCGGACCGTCTACCACGGACCTATGAATACTGTTCGTTGTAATCAAAACCTTACTCCGTTAATATAAAGTTCAATTTCCGGTATAACAATGGCCACTCATTGAAGAACCACTCGACTCGACCCGTGATCATGCATCACTTGCTCAACGAACGCGTTTTGAATTTCGAATCGTGGTTTTCGGAAATGGAACACTTTGAATTTGGAAGTCGACATTTGAATTTTATAATTAAACGAGTTGGTTCTAAATTGCTACAGATTAAATATATTAATTATAGTTTGATATTTTTAATGAACGACTGAGATTTCTCTCTTAGATACAATAATAATGCATTTACTTTTTATTTATTAATAATAATAATAATGTCCTCCTGACCGATTTCGGCCACGGCGGCCAATCTCAAGAGAGATTAGCCAACTACGTAGGAGATATTATAGTGCACAAGTGTGTGCGTAAACACAGATGCACTCTCTATTCACTAGCTCTCATAATCCGATGGGCGCGCAATCCGACACGACCGTAAAGAGTGCAGGACCAACAACCTTACGTGCTTTCCGAGGCACGGGAGTGCACACAGTTCTAACTTCCAGACTCCGGGTTGCTACTGAGAATTTTCTGTCAGAAAAATTCAATAACTATTTCTTGGCGCGACCTGGGAATTGAACCCAGGACCACCGGATCTGCGACCTTATATCTAGCCACTAGACCAACGAGGCAGTCATGTATTAAGAAAAACATAACTAAAGTGTAAAACAATTGTATACAATTTATGTTAAGGTCTAACATAGACCAGAAAATATTCTATAATTGAAATCTTTGTCTATGGTAAACATATATTTGGATATCTGTTACCCTAATCCAATTATATTCAAATTCAAAATACTTTATTAAATATTTAAGTATTATTAATTGACTATTATTGATTGACTTTTTTGTCTTTTTATAACTATGTATCGTTTGCAAAGAAAATAAAAAGAATCATTACTGTTTTTCGGTACATACATAACATTACATAATATGTATTGACAAGCAACAGTTAATATATTAATTTATTTAAATTTCTGTCTTAGGGATTCTTTACTCCTAGGTTATAGATCGCGCGAATATCCCCCTTTGGAATAATCCCCTCTTTTGCAGCACATTTATCACACTCTTTATACCAGAAAACGTCTTTCCTCTTTGAATCTATTAATTATATCCTAATGTTACGTGAATCGCTAAATGGAAATATTAAAACAAAATTATCAGTACATATATTAAAACTGCCCCCGCCGTTTGTCTGTCTGTCTGAATGCGATAACAAAAAAACTACCGAGCCAATTTTGATACTGTTATCACCTATTAACGGAGTCATGGGGAACATATAATGAATTGTGTAATTGGTTGAAATCTGAAGATGACTCTTGAATATATCAGAGCAAATGACGACTGGGCTTAATTAACGTGCGCCGTGTACACCAATAGAGTTATATATATTGTCTATGTAGATCCTTTTCCTACCCGTGTGAAGTCGGGACGGGTAGCTAGTGTATATATCAAAACATAATTATGTTTAATGCAAATAACAAGTACTGCACCGCACAAATCACACAATCTGTTAAACGATTCACATAACACACTTAATCTTATCTGTTGATGTCATATTTCGGACGGAAAATGAAAATTTGCGACCAAAGATCGGGGAATATAACGGGGTCACACAAAAATTATGCAGTAATAAACCCCTTTAGGAACAAAGGTCAGCTATTCAGTGTCGTGCGATATCGAGTTATCGTTGCATCGACACGCGATCATTCGCGTACTGTATCGACTGCAATGTTGTCGCATAAATTGATTTAATTCATGTATCAAGGCTGATGAGATGTGGAATTGGACTTTTTAAATACTAAATAAATTTTAATTAAAATTTAAAGAGAGATTTCAATCAATAGAACATCACTATATTTTCATAAACTCATTTCGTGTTCCAGTATATTCCGACATTTTTAAAATATACGTAGACTATTCCTATATGTTATTTAGATGTAATATTTAAGGATATATTTATAACTAGTTACTTTAAGATTATATTCACTTTTAGTAGGGGCTTGTACGAATCTTTCTGGGCAGGTTACATCCATTCATCGGATATTCTATCTTCAAACAGTACTAAGTATTGCTGTGTTCTGATTTGAAGGGTGAGTAAGCCAGTGTAACTCCAGGCACAAGGTCATAACATTTTAGTTCCCAAGGTCGGTGGCGCAAACATATATCCCTAGTGCCTGTAGTCACATTGGCTCACTCATCCTTTAAACCAGAACACAAAAATACTTAATATTGCCATTTGTCGGTAGAATATCTGATGATGTGGGTAACCTACCCTACCCACCCAGGGCTTGCACAAAGCTGTCACCATGAAATCTATCGAGGAAATAAATGTTTTGAATGATCCAGTGTAACTGGCGGTGGCGCATTGGCAATTTAAGGAACGTTTAATATTTCTTACAACGCTACTGTCTAGGAACAGTTGTGTCTCCTTATAATCAGATGGCCCATTTGCCCACTAGCTACTAATTTTATAAAAAAATTTAAATCTTTATCCAAAGCTAACTCTTAGCGATAAGTCCACATTTCTACATTCATTAATATTATCTCTGCTTATAATTTTATTTTTGATGAATGCCAAGTCACATTTGTATACCTGACCTTTCGATAAAAGTCCATCTCCATATGAACTTAACCAAGCAAAGCGACCATCTAAGGAATGTCGCGATCTAGTTGCATTCATATCGTCTTATCTTGTCTATTGGGGGGGATGGGAATGGGGGAAGTATATATTTTTACTGATAACCCTGACAAGCGACCTTACCTCGGATTTATGAACGTCCCGTACCGGCACCGTTCATAAAACCGACATTCTGACATTAGTTTGAATTGCAATTGTGTACTTTACTACCATTAATGTATTTTAAGTATGTAGTGGTGGACTGTGGTAGTGTGCGTACTGCGTATTTGAAACATGTCATGTATATTTATCAGACTTTTTTTATTTCAATGAAATTTAAACAGCTTCAAGTATTGCTGTTTGATGATAGTACAATAATTGTAGCTACTTGGTAAGATCTTAATATATATTTGATAATGTTATGTATGTACGCACAAATATAGACTGAGCTCAAGTTATGGCTCAAGAGAGATTAGTCAACTGCGTAGGACATATTATAGTGCACGAGTGTGGGTGCCAACAGAGGTGCACTTTTCACTCACTCTTATAATACGATGGGACGGCAATCCAACACGGCCGGACTTTCCAGACCCAGATATCAGATATCTATCTATAATACAACACGATTCCGCTTAACTACTTATATCCAATTTATTTACTTTATTTCCAAAGTTTCTATAACAACTTCACAGACATTCAATATGCCAATATTTGACAAATCCATAATGAATACCATAGACAACTTAGATCTCGATCAATGACGTCATGCCAATTCATTCTTTATTTCTCCTTCCACTGTGAAGCAATCATCTTACAACGTCAATGCGCCACCAACTACGGGATCTTAAATATCATATATGTGCCTGTAAGTAATTACACTGGCTCACTCAACTTTCAAATCTAATTGCAATAATTTTAGTGTTAACTCTATTATTAACATTAAGGCTATTTTCTGAACTTAAATATATGTATATGTAAGTGTAACATATTTAAAAGCTAAGTCATCCCCTAGGCACAAGGGCTAACAAATACGAGAATACTAAGGGTAGTAATGTTTATTTTCCCCGCTGCGATAGTACGCTTTTATTGGGACGGCCGCTGGTCACTTCGGAATTTGCGCTATTTATTTATTGTACCATGGCGCGTTGTGACATATGTTCGGGACAGTTGTGTTGAAAAGTGTTAAACGAAAATATATAAAACCACCGCGGCTTCACTCGGATTTCAGTGGGCAAGTAGCCTGTCCTTCCTTAGAGTTCAAACTTGCTTTATACGAAATTTAATCAAAAAAGATTCTGTAGTTTAGTCGTGAAAACGCAACAGACAGACAGAGTTACCTTCGCATTTATATAATAATATTAGTATAGATTACGTTAATATATATATTACTCGGTGGTAGAGCTTTGTGCAAGCTCGTCTGAGTAGGTACCACCCACTCATTAGATATTCTACCGCAAAGCAGCAGTACTTGGTATTGTTGTGTTCCGGTTTGAAGGGTGAGTGAGCCAGTGTAATTACAAGCACAAGGGACATAACATCTTAGTTCCCACGGTTGGTTGGCGCATTGGCGATGTAAGCGATGGTTAACATCTCTTAAAATGCCAATGTCTATGGGCATCGATGACCACTTACCATCAGGTGGCCCACATGCTCGTCCGCCTACCTATAAAATACGTAAATAAAAAAAAGTATATCGATATATGTATATGGAATGATAATAGGTTTTTTTATTTGACCAATATAGATGTATTTGGTGGTTGTGAATTTTTAAATAAATGCCGTTATGCACGACAATCTGAAGAATTATGTATTCTTATATTCTGATGACAATTACAACCACTAAAATAAATACTAAGTTTAAAAAATTGCAGGTCTAATACTGACCCCTTGAATTATTCTACTATCCATTTATAGCGTTGTTGTTGTAATATTTGGAGAGCTAATTTGATAAATTAACTAATTATATTTAGCAAATGGGAGGCTAAAACAATGTCTGAATTCTATTATATTAATGAATCAATTTATTAAGTACTCTTATAACTAAAATATTAGGTCCTTTCATATGAAATTAGCGCTTTGTCGTACTGACCACATTGATCTGAAATATCTCCTCTTTGGTTAAGAATTCCAAATTCAAATTTATAAATTCATTTAGCTGGCACATTTGAGTTTTGAAAACAGTCATTCATTTGTTTTTTCCTCATTATTTTTTTCTTTGGTGTCGCTTTTTACCGCACAATGGAAAACATGAAATATCGGTATATTTACTAGTACAAGTTCTGCCGTGGCACCAGTGCTGCAGAAACAGCTTGAAGGATTAATTATGTGTACGGCGCTGGTGTCGCAAAAGAAAGCACGGTACGTTTTTGGTTTCAACGTTTTCGACGTTCGGAAATTTCGACTTTCAGAACCAACCCCGTGGACGGCCGGAGACCAAAGTAGAAAATGAAGAATTAAAGGCTATTGTGGAAGGGGAAATCCATCACAAACCACTCCAGAGATAGCTACAGGCTTCGGGGTAAGTGATAAAACTGTATTAATCCACTTGAAGCAAATCTGGAAAGTAAAAGAACTTGAACGATGGGTACCTCATGAATTGAGTGAATCCAACTTGCAAACACGCGTCGACTGCTGAGTTACTTTGCTCAACCGACACAATAATGAAGGGATTTTAAATCGAATACGTACTTGTGATGAAAAGTGGATACTGTACGGTAATCGGAAGCGCAAAAATTTACTTTATATTCCTCCCGTACAAAATGCCAATTTCATATGTAAGGACCTAATATATTTTAATCTAAACAAGATTATTATTAGTGTAAGTTTAATAATATTATTTTCAACTGAAGCTCTAGTGTGCTTACCTGTACATTGGAGTATATTAAACGGCGGAGAAGGCGGCGAGTGGCGGTCACCATTTGGTTTTTATACACCAATACTTTGTCGCATTCTTGCCGACTTTTGTATATTGGCCGACACGAGCCATATAATTAAATAGACACGGCGATTTTTTTTAGTTTAATTGGTTTTTGATATCGTTGTCCTTTTTATCATTTTCATTTGTACTGTTATTGCTTATGAGTGAATATTTATCATCATATCATTATCATCACTTGCTTGACTTCATCTCATTTGGTGTATCGATGTGTGTGTCAACGGCTTGAAAATAACTTTAAGGCCAACTACTTCTCACACAAAAACTCTTCTGTGAGATTTTTTTGTTGATTGATTGCCCACTGAACCACCAATATGGTTGTTGGTAGAGACACTGGTCGCGACGCGTAGGTTACAACCTTAATCCTTATGACGATGGGCCTCGTTAGAGTGACTGTTTTAATCTGCTTGAGATAATATAATAATACAATTGGTCTCCTTGGTCTAGTGACTATAAGTAGTTCCTTCAGTCTGTCATCCGGGTCGGGCCAATACAAACTTATTCAGATTTTCCGTCAAAAAATGAAAGTGAAATAAATAAAGATAAGCAAATAATTAATTATGATATTTAAATTGCCCTATCTATCACCTTCCTAAGTCTATGCATTCAGATAGCCTGTCTCAGACAACTAATAAGCCTACACGGGACTAATAAATCTCGCATAATGTCGTCCACTCTTATTGATTCTCTTAATTCATCCTGTTTTCCTCTTCAAGGCCCGATTTGTTCTGGAATGTTTCCGCATTTCTCATCATCCCTTGTAACTATGATATATATATTTATTACATATATAAAATTTCGTTTCATATATTTTAAGGACTTAAAATGGATAACCAATAATGTATAAGTAATTTTAATATAGTGACATTATCAAACAGAGGGCGAATTCTTCTTAATCCCAAAGCTTAAGATTTGTTTCCGATTCATTTCCAATCCAACATTGTCTATTCTATATCGTTTCGGATCGGAACGAAACCGATGTATTATTTTTTTACAAAATAGGTGGAGAAAGTGCTTATGGGCCGTCATCGACCATAGACATCGGCGCTGTAAGAAATATTAACCAAATCTTACATTGCCAATGCCACCAACCTTGGGAACTAAGATGTTATGTCCCTTGCGTGTGTGGGTTATGTGTGTATTGCTGTTTGATAGCAGAATACGTAATGAGTGGTTGGTACTAACCCAGACAGGCTGGTCCAAAGTTGTACCACCAATTAGGAAGGTAGGCAGGACCACCCTTGAGCTTTTTGAGGCTATATTGTGCACGATTATAGTTTATCAATAGAGCTATTTTTTAAGAAAACAATTTTGGAATTGCCTGAAAGTGATATACGATTATAACCCTTATATATATCTTCATAGAACACAAAATAAAGTTTAATGCAATACGAAAAACTTAATTACAATTTCATTAAATAACGTAACGAATAAACACACGCTGTATAAATACGAATATATCGTTAAATATCCGATAATATAAAGTGATGACCAAAACACAATGTAATTTCGTTTGTTTAATTAATAAAATTAAACATAATATAGTCGACGATAAAGCATTGTGCTAGCAATTAAAATATTGGTTGAATAATTAATAGGATCGCCGAATTACATTCCCGCAATTGTTATTGAGTGTATGGAATGGACATATGGATAGTGATGTGCTTAATATCGATATATTATCGCAAATTTAACTTACATAATACGCTTTAATGTATGATAAAGTAAAGGGATCTAACTTGATGATGTGATTGATCTGGAAATGGATGCTAAGTTATCAATATCGTTAAATTTATCTAACTATCGTCTCCTACAATTATCCAGTGATATACATATTATATGCCTTCTTAGTTTATAGGTAGGTGGACGATCATATGGGCCACCTGATGGTAAGTGGTCACCAACGCCCATAGACAATGGTATTGTAAGAAATGTTAACCATCGCTTATATCGCCAATGCTCCACCAACCTTGGGAACTAAGATGTTATGTCCCTTGTGCCTGTAATTACACTTGCTTACTCACCCTTCAAACCGGAACACAACAATACAATGTACTGCTGTTTTGCGGTAGAATATCTGATGAGTGAGTAGAATATCAGACGAGCTTGCCCACCATTAAAACAATACATTGTATGTATCAATATTATATATATTAATTGCAAAATATGAATGTCCCTTTATTTAAACGTAGTACCAATTTCTGCTATTCATTTGAGGCCTTACTTATAAACCTTGCTCTACGACGAAGAAGACAAATATTTTTTAAATAATAGTTTGAGTTTCTTTCGCCTGTTCTTCTCAGGGCTGGGTGTTTCTTTTCCAAACCGGTGGTAGTTTCTTGTCTGACAATCAATAAGAAAGTGTAATACTTCAATATTGAATAAAGTATTTTGAATTTAATCACCCGTTAAATAAGTTTATAAGTAAGGCTGTTATGCTACAATTCGTTTTTGAATAACATTTATAATAGTGTTTCACATTTGTTTTTTTTTTTATTATTATTATGTAAGTCTTATAATATTCGTAATCGATTATATCTATTGATATATATTTATGAAAATCAACATTTAAAAATATGGGAAATATAAAAACAATTAGATTTTTTTTCGAATCCGTAAAATATCGATATTTTACATCGATCTAATACACATCACTAGCTAGGATAAATACTATACAGGTTGTTCAATACGAGTGCTCCATAACGTCGAGAGCACGAATTAATGATGATTTTATTCCAAACCGCTGTTGGCAGCATCCGAAAGTTTATCGTTGATAATGTTTTTTGTTGATAGTAGTATCTATTAACACAAGGAAATTGTCTGTTCACTTGTTACCTCTTATCTCGAAATTCAATGTATAAATTCGTAAAATATAAATTTAATTTACTGAATGGCAATTTAAAATAATTAGTAGTATATTAGTAATTTCCTTGTCGAACATAAAAGCATTATAATTGCTTGTTGATTATCAAATTAGTAACTGCAATCGTGTCGGTATAGAAGTACCCTGAACTGAGAAGAATCGGTGAAAGAAACCTCACCTTTCTCTTTACTTATGTACAAACATTCAATATTCAAAAATGCATGAATGTAATTACTCCTTATATAAATTGAAATATATATAACATGGAAAATAATTACACAGTTCGTTCTCTTTGATTCAATATCAACAAATGTTTATCGGTTATAAGCAATGCAATCACAGGCACATGTCTACATGTACAATGTACATGTCGGTCGATCCCCGGTAATCGAGAATTGGCCACAACTGTTAATGGGCGAGTTTCTATTAGTTTTTATTATTCCAGCCGGCCCCGGCAAAAACGATTTTCCTTATGGCCCTTGTAATTATATGTTTGTCGATGTATAATCGCATGTAGCTATCAATGTGTTACCGAAATCTATTGTTTTTATTTATATACAATAACTAAAAAAAAAAAATATAATTAGGAGACACGATGATCCATACAACAGCGATATTTAAAAAAAAGAAGCGCGCTAATTTAAAACCGCCGCCATCTTGTTGGTGCACATAAAGGTAAAGTAATTAATTAATTATTGGCGCGACTTGTGATTTGTGATGTGTTCAAATGTGTTATTTGGATTTAAAGAATTTTTATTAAGCCATGCAGTTTGGTTCCAATTAATGTTGCCAAATTATCGTAGTTTCTTTGTCTGTTATAGAATGTTGTCTATTTTTTGTTTATGTATATTATAAATTTTTATTCATATCTCATTATGTAATCAAACAATTGATAAAAATTATAATGTATGATAGTTTAGATAAATTCTGCAGATTCGATTGCAGTCTGGCGTAGATACAGAAGCTCTACTGACGGACAACGGACACTTCTGAAGTAAATTTAAAATATGCTACCCACCCAGGTATAAAATAAACAAGATGTATCCGAGTCCTAGCTTAAAAAAAAATATAATATATATCGAAATTCGTGAATTTTTTTGTTGGAATAAGTTTTTACGAATAAATAACTTAAATGCATGCCCCTTCCCGCCAAAACCTGATAACTGTCACATCGGTATTACCTGTCATTAATATATGAACATAAAAAAAATCTTATCTCCAGTGATCAGAAATATGTAATCTTAAATATGTATGTTCTGTTTCTTTTCAACATAACATAACAATGGATTAAACGTTAGTGTGTTTTGTCTCGACCGTCGCAAGTGTGCACAGAACTGTCAACTCTGTCGGAGTACACGTGCATTACCGAGGCCGCCGCGGGCGCTTCGCTGTACAGTGGGATCGAAGTTAAGCGTGGAAAATAATCTGTCAGATGTCATCTGTCAAAATTAACAGCCAAAGACAAAATAGCTCAGTGCCTTTTTCCGATCTTCTTGTCAATCTATTTGGCGAAATTAATTTTATCAAAAAAAAAATATATTTTAGAAATAAGAATAGTATCAAATATAATACTTACATATGATGTTTTCATTAATTTTTCAATAATGATTAAGGTCGAATTTCGACCCAAGGCTGAATACTGGTATTACTTATTCAACATTGAATATAAATGTTTTGCAAATCGTAATATTTCAACGAATTAAATATAAAATATTACCAATAATTAAAACAATACATTTATTAATTGGTTAATCACTTGACCTAAAAATATATACCTTAAAGAGAAAAATAATTTATTTATATATATATATAATATTTGTCAGTTTAAAAGTTTAACATATAAATCAGTCCGACTGTACACAAAGGTACAGTGGCCACAATGCAAACAAAAGCGCAATCTGCGGTGAACAAATCTTAACATTCATTACAGCGTAGAAAATGGCGAACCTGAATTTATTCTAGCTAACCTCACGCCGACGCGTATCACTACAGAGTAGCTTCATTTGTGCTAAAATTATATATTATACATTATATTATTGATACATTATATTATATAGTGGTTAGAAGACGTGAAACTTAACCATTGATTCTAAGTTCAAACCCAAGCACCTCTGAATTTTTATTTGCTTAATTTGTGCTTATAATTCATCTCGTGCGGTGAATCGACTTATTTGACTTGTGTTTATAATTTTATATAAAAAATTAAGTAAAAAAAGTATTTTAAATTAAAGGGTTTTATTGTGTATGAAGATAAAATCGTTGGGCGAAGCGTAACTGGAGTAAATGCATAAAATGCATTCATATAGTAGATGATTTGATAGGAATTTAGCGCGCCCAACGATCTTATCTTCATACACAATAAAACCGTTTAATTTAAAATTATTTTTCTACTTAATTTTTTATTTTCAAATTTTTAGTTTTTCATTTTGTTACTCTTCCACTTGCCCTTTCATTTGATACCCATTATATCGAAACAAATATGAAATTTTTGGAGCTTATTCCACCACACAGCTATAATGTTGGTTGATAAAAATACAAAATAAAATTGTATGACCTTTAAGTTACCTAATAAATATTTTACAAAAACATTTTATTCATTATCTATTTTTCATGTGCTATTCAAACCATAAAATTCAAAAAAAGAACATAGAAAATCGTTATCACAACTTTATATTTTATGGTATAAGGAAAATAAATTTAATGACTATTTTGTTAATTTTAACTTATATTAGAAACAATTTCTCTGCACTGAGCTCGCAGTACACTGTACTTCCAACAATACACCTGAAACAGGCAATCGCTTGGCATAATGAGAGAGAATATTACCCGATAGCCCGCCGGCGTTTTTAATTTTCCAAGGAATCACCTCGAAGCATTCTTTTTGGAGTTTTAATAAGGGGACAAATCGACGCCGCTCACTGTACTTTAATCTATGAAAATGTTTAAGTATTCTATATATAAACCCTTTTGGATGAAATGTCAAATGCGAGCCGAAAATTATTTATAGACTTCTTACTATATTTTATGTGTTTTGCTGTTGACTTTAGCGTCATAGTGTGAAATATTACAGGAGAAAAACATTTTCAAAGATTTGTTGTTGATTAAAATATAAAAAAAGACTCGAGGTTTAAGCCTTTTACGGCCATACATATTTCCGTTGTTATTAGATATTTTTTTTACATTAAGCAAATGAGCAACCTAAAGCCTCATCTCCACTTAAGATCGCTTGGAGCTTATTCCACCATGACTCTTGAGTGTGGTTTGATGGATACACATGCATTTACTTTTCCTTAATTGCTGATCACGAGAGCATAAGAAAAAACGAGTTATAATTGAGTGAAATTGAACCTATAATCATTAAGAATGTCGTGTTTTATTCACCAAGCTATTTCACCTCCACTACTCATACTTAGCAGTAATACCTAACAGTTATAGCTTCGTCCCCCCACAAAATCACCTCAAGACGAAGATTACCTCGTAATAATTATGTCACCCTAAAATATCTGACTTCTAACGTCATTATATATAATAAGTATATGTTTTATAGTAATTGTTATGAAATATTATAAAAATCAAAGCATCATTTTATATAAGATGGACAAATGGGTTGGCTCTCTTGATGGAGAGTGACCACCGCCGCCCATGGACGTTTGCAACACCGGAGGGCTTGCAGGTGTAAAAAATTTATATTCATATATTATATATTATGTTTATGTACTATAATATATAAACCATTTACTAGTTCGCACGAGTAGAATAAAGGTATGTTTATATTGAAATACAAACAATCATTTTTTATTTATTAAGATGAATATAAATCAGCGACGTTATACTATAACGTCGTAAACGTATATGTACATAAAGTTATACATTTTTAGAATTATATTTTAATTTTCTCTCTCTCTCTATCTCTTTTATTTATTAATTATTTCACATATGTTCTCTCTCTTCTTCCTTTTAATATTTGTCGAAAATAATATGTCGTAATTGAATATTAGGAACTGTTGTTGGTTAAGTGATATTAATATTTCTTATTTTTAATTAAATTTATAAATATATATAGTTATTTGAAAGCGATGTGCACGCAACAAATCGATAAATAAATACAACGGACCAAGTAGAGGTCACATTTACTTTTACGATCCTCAGCAGTTTACGTGGTGTACAAAGATACGACCAATCGTACGGATGTCCGAACATATTGATATTTAAATTGGATGCGGCAATATATTAACGTATTTATTATTTAAATATATAAGTGCTAGAAATTTTCTAGAAACTAAAGAATATATTAATTTATCTAATGTAAAAAGTGTCTCAAATTATATACTAGTGATTAATTGTTTTCTATAAGTGTCCCAGTGATGAGCTAAGGCCTCCGCCCCCATTGGATAGAAGGTTTGAAGTTTACACCACGCTGCTTCAATGCGGGTTGGTGGATATACTAGACACATACAAGTTTTGTTCTCAATATTCATTCACTGTCGAGCACAATTATAAACACAAATGAAGCACATGAATATTCAGCGGTAATTACATGGGTTTGAACCTAGGACCGTCGGTTAAGATACAAGCATTCTAACCACTGGGAAAATACAAATAACTATATTATTTTTACATCAAAGACATCATCGTCGATACTTAGAAGTAACAAAGGTTGTTCGTATTTGTAAAATTAATTATAACATTTTAACTATGATTAGAATCTTAAAAAAATATCTACCACGTCCAAGAACTATATTCACAGATCAGAACACAAAGCTAATAGCGATCGCCTAATAGCAGGGGCCAGTTGTAGCCTCATAAAGACATCCCACCGGTATTGAACCCGCTATACCGATACCGGTATACATACGCAGTATGGATGTATATACTAGGCGAACTAAAGATTGGAATGAAATTGATATATAAGCCTTTTTATCCTTAATGGCTTTCAGTTTACCCAAATGAGTAGAGATTTTATCGCCATTACGAATAAAAAAAGGATTTCTTTTATTGTATAAGTTAGGTAGTCTGACAAATGGACCGCCTGACGGTAAGTGGTTGTTGTCGGTAAAACATACGAGTGGGTGGTATCTACCCAGACGTGCTTGCAAAAACCTACCTACAAGAATATCTGATTAATCTGTGTTGTGGTGATAACGGCCTACCTTCGCTTACTACAGTGCTGATTAATGTCAAATTTACTAATCTGAGTTTATTTAGCATTACAAAATATAATAATCATAAAGACTATGCAACAAATTTTCCACTAATCATCTTAATCTAACAAACATATACTAATAACATATAATGATCTACAACATACGAGCTACATTTGTTATTATATTTCTTATACCAACTGTAAAGTTATAACAAATACGCATACATGTACACAGCACAAAAAAAAGCAGATAAGGCCAAGTAGTAAGAACGCGCGAATCTTAACCGATGACCGTGAGTTCAAACCCATGCACCACTGAATTTGATGTCCTTAATTTGTGATTTATTATTCAACTCGTGCTTGACGGTGAAGGAAAACCTGCACGTGTCAAATTTCACTGAAATTCTGTCACATGTGTATACAACAAATCCTCATTGGAGCAGCGTGGTGGAATAAGCTCCAAAACCTTCTCCTCAAAAAGAGGAGAAGAGGCCTTAGCCCAGCAGTGGGACATACACAAGCTGCTACTGTATGCACAGCACATACATACGTATGGGTTTTCAGCGGTCAAATTACACAAGCTCTTACTACGAAAATAAACTTTTGAGGTAGGTAGGTTGTAGAGGATACAGGCCACCTGATGGTAAGTGGTCACCAACGCCCATAGACATTAGAATTGTAAAAGATGTTAACCATCGCTTACATCGCCAATACGCCACCAACCTTGGGAACTAAGATGTTATGTCCCTTGTGTCTGTAATTACACTGGCTCACTTACCCTTCAAACCGGAACACAGCAATACCAAGTACTGCTGTTTTGCGGTAGAATATCTGATGAGTGGGTGGTACCTACCCAGACTAGCTTGCACAAATCTCTACCACCGAGTGAATATTATATTTTCTTGGTAAAAATTATGTTAATATAATTATTAAGTAAATTTTATAAGCAAAGAAAACCCTAAAGCGTTACAAACAAAATATTTTACAAAAAGCTATCAATCAATATATATTTTTAATATAAATTTTTTAAGATAAAAAAATATCACACCTAATTTTACAATAATCATTAAACTAATAAGCAATCACTAAAAGATTAATGGTAAAAGATTTAGTTTCCCTATTAAAGTAATCCGATTCGAATATAATATTTTACGCCTCAAGACGTCTATTAATACAGCCATAATGCTTTTACGGGTGTCCGAAACTTATGATAACTCATTAATCTATTTTATGGTGCATAAAAATAATATTTATCGGTATATTTCGGAAGGTATAATATTATTAGGACATGATATATTTACGACGTAAATTTATTTAGGTATAATTTTCGAAGGATTTTTTTGATAGATGTTAGTGAAGATATAATTGCTTAACTTTTGTAATATATATATTTTTTATATTAAAAATTGTTTATATATGGCATCCTAAATTGAGTCCAGAGATTTTGATGAGATTATGATATTCAAAATTTATTTTATAACAAATTAATAGGCGGCTTTTACTTTTCAAGCTTAATAAGTTAGTACAGCCTCTTAATGACATCATAATATCAAATGCTCAAATGCGTGTTTTTGGATTCACATGCATAATTTCATTGAAATTTCACGACATGAATTTTAATAATCACAATAGTGCTTGCTTGGGTTTGAACCCGCAATCATCGATTAAGATACACACGTAACCACTGAGATAAATCGACTCAAACTTCTCATGAAAAGGTATATAATAACAAAAATATCATCAGATATGGGAATTCCCCAAGCTAGTTCAATATTTCCAACTGTCCTGCTGATATTACTTCGTGATCTAGTGGCATACTTATTAGGCTGTGACCTTATATATTGGAAGACATGGGTACACATCACAGTTCTGATTTTATTGAGTGTTCCTGGCAAGACATGTTCAAATAAAAAAAAAAAAAAAACACGTAAACACCTGGCTCCTGCGTTTATCTCTCTCCAGCGCTTACCGCCCTATCAAATTATGACAGACACTACACCCTTGTATACAAATTTGTGTAATATGTTTGTCTATTTGTGTAATATATGTATATATTACACAAATAGACAAAGAGACTAGCCTGTTGGTGTGGTTGGTAAGATACTTGCCTTTCACGCCGCAGGTCGTGGGTTCGATTCCCACCCAGGACAGACATTTGTGTGCATGAACATGTCTGTTTGTCCTGAGTCTGGGTGTAATTATCTATATAAGTATTATTTTCAAAAGAAAAGTAGTCTATGTAAGTATATCAGTTGTCTGGTTTCCATAGTACAAACTCTGCTTAGTTTGGGATCAGATGGCTTTGTGTGAATAAAGTCCCAGGATATTATTATTATTATTATTATATAGCTAGAACTGAAGAGGTGATCATTATCATCATCAAAAAGGGTTTTTAATTTTATTTTATATAGATTATAAAAGTGTTGTGACTAAAAGTTAAGGACTATACTAGACATTAGAAAACATCAGGCGAGCGGGCCGTGGCTCGAATATTTTTATATACTGTCCCAACAATCCGTCCGCTGATAAGCAAAGTTGGTAGCCGTTTCGGAGCGCTAAAATAACGCTCTTGTATATGTATTTATTACAATATGATAATCACAAAATCGGGCATCGTGTAAACAACTGCCAAGTTTATATAACATTCATAAACATCAGTGTTAAAAATAAGTACGTCAGTATCCTAATGGCGTATATTAAAAAAAATGCTTTCCTTATAAGGAGCAAGTTTGGTGGGTATCTAATATAAAGTCATATGGCACATGCAGGCCTTTCAGGATATTTTTTATGCTTTTCGAGCACGAGAGGAATTATTACACGAACTCAATTATATGACTGTGTATACTTTAATTTGAGCTCACATTTATTATCCCTATGTACTTGGCTAACCCAACTTTGATTTAACTAACAAACACAGAAGTAACACTTCAGTTTATACTTGTATCCAGTGCCGTGCAGTCTACATAATGATAAATTGATTACATTAATTTATAAAACAAATAATTATAAACACATATAAGCGGCATTTTATCTGTCCTAGTGGATGCAACGCGACCCTTTGACATCGACTAACGTATTTAAATTCATAGTCTTATGAAGTTAGCCGGGAGGGGGGCGGGGTCCAGGGTGGTGGTTCGAAGCGTGACTGTACACTTTTTGGCTTCAGTTAAGCCGGATCGCCGCTAAGCCACCTAGTAAAATTGTATAAGTCGGATTTTATTTAATTTGTTTACATTTTTTAATTTTTTAAATCTAAAAATGTTGTTTTATAAAAAAATCAAAGTTCTATAGATATAAATCATGCTACAGAACTAAGATTCAGTGGCGAAATGGATCCTTCTCAAAGGTCGTGACTTCAAAATTGATTATTAAATTGTAATTGCGCATTAAATGTGTGCAAAGATAATTGTAAATTTAAATTCAAATATCTAAATATCTGACAGCTGTGACGTAATATTTTATAATTTCACTTACCATTATAGAGTCAAACAAGACATCTAAATCAAAAACACACCAAACTTACAACCCTTGTAAATACAATTACACATCGATACAAAAATATCAATCTTATAACTTAACACCACTTTCCCAAGTGCCGTTTCCTCAGAAGGAGTTAAAATGCTATAGTTCGTGCCACAGCATAAATTAACGACAGAAACTCGAAGAAACCACCGCGCATATTATCGCAATTTTGTTTAAGATTAACGAAATATTCGCGCCATTAATATTCATACGAGAGAAATGGCCTTTCGATTAACTTTCAACCCTTGATTAACTATTTACTTTGGTAGAATTTGTTTTGATACCTTCTTAGTTGCAGTGAGTATTAATGGCCTAGGAGTTCGCTTATAAACGATTCGACGTTCCAATTTTGAATCCCAGATCGGGCCGATAACAGCATTGTTCAATGACGTGACTAGTGACCAATAACAGTAATTAGATTTTTCTGTCGCGACATTTACTGTGGTAGCCCAGAGTTGATAGTCGTTGGAAGTATCCTACCGTAATAAATGTAACACCATTGCTCCTATGTTTATTATATTACAGTTTACCCTATGACAGAAAGAGAAAAGAGATTGCACTTGTGTTTGGGCACATACTATCAAAACTAAATATCCTGCCAATATATAATCTGCTGTCATCAGCAATTTTACATAAGGGATGTATAAAAATAGCCCATTCATTAGTAATAAGATGAATATCAATGAAAAATATAAAATAAAATAGATCTACAAATGTACATATTTTATTTCAATGTAATAAGCATGCTTTTAAATTACCTAACACACAAAGTGCAATCGATTTATTTAACCGTAATTATTGACTGTATATTGTTAGGTACTGAGCCGAGATATTCCAGTGGTCTGAATGGTCCAGTGGTCTGGTGAATCTTAACTGATGATCGTGGGTTCAAGCCCGGACAAGCACCACTGAATTTCATGTGCTTAATTTGTAATTATAATTCATCTCGTGCTTAACGGTGAAGGAAAACATCGTGAGGAAACCTGCATGTGTCAAATTTCACTGAAATTCTGTCACATGTGTATGCCATCAACCCGCATTGGAGCAGCGTGGTGGAATAAGCTCCAAACCTTCTCCTCAAAAAGAGGAGAAGAGGCCTTATCCCAGCAGTGGGACATTCACAGGCTGTTATTGTTATTGTTAGGTACATAAACTATATGGGCCTTATAAATGATTTTGCGCGAGTGTTTAGTTAAACAGATTTTCCTCTTCCTGTCATAATTGATTTGACATACGAAAGAAGAAGACAATCTGAGCAACATATAAAAGTAAAACATAACTTTCGTTAATTGCATATATAAATACGTATTGCGTCTCTACTGAAATAGAAGCGTCATTATCATCAAGACAAGGTTTTATTCTTTCAACGTTCGTTTCTGAGATCAAACCGAACAGAATGCGTGAGACATCACGGACAGAGCGCTAATAACAGTAAAGGCCACCGGACCACTTATATTGAGTTAGACCACTAACAACATGAACTTAACCGAATACAAAATTACACCTATCCTGATGTAACTTAAAAAAACTATACTGATTATTTTTAAAATACGTGACACGTATCGGCTTAAAAAAAATATTTAATTTATTATATATTTTATTCACAAGTATAATAAATATGTAGTGTAGTTATTGGTTGGTGCAGAGGTTGCATGGTTGCCGAATGATGATCAGCATGGTTTTTTGTTTATATAATTGTAAAGACTGGGCACGAAGGCGAAACCGAGCTTAGATGACTAGAATCGAATATATATTATTTTTATATTATTAAAAAATATATTTGTTTATACTGATTAATTATAATTAGAATAATTATGATAATCTCACTCTGATAGACAGATAGAACATTCTACATGATTGAACTTAGAAAAGAGATTTTCTTCGCTGAAACTCCAAATAACTTTTAATTGTACCAAACTAGTATTAGGTAGTTCGAGATCAGCGAACATGTGAGCAAGCAGTATTACCATCAAACAGCAATAATTTGTATTGTTGTGTTCCGGTTTGGAGGGTGAGTGACTGTGATTACAGGCACAAGGGACATAGCTTCTTAGTTCCCAAATAATGAAAAATAGTATAAATATCTTTATCTCTATATATGAAAGTAAACCAAGTTCAATTATTAAGCAGTCGCCACACTAACGCTTCTACCGATCTTTCTTCCTAGCTATTAACGAAAAAGGCTCCTCAATTCCGGTCGGATATATTTTCTGGTTGGTTAGCCAATTTTACGGGCAATTGATTTTAAGGCCCTCAAATGCCGGATCGAACCCGCGACCCCCTGGACAATGCCGATAGTTTATCTGTTGCCATTTCGAAAGAGCGATTTGATAATGTTAACAGTTAGCAATTTATACAGGCTGTTTGGATTTAATATTTTTTAAAAAGGCTTATTCTGCTTTTTACTTCAATAGTGAACTTAATGTCGTTACTATTATTATAATGTATGTTTAGCGATTAGCATTTATTTCAAAATCGACATTATGAAATTGAAATATTTTTTTTTTATTAATTTAACCGAAATTTAGACCCATCGACTATTTAATATTCTAGACTTATCAGAATGGTGTATTGTAACTTATTGCCCACGGTGTATAAAATATCATACAATAAATTCTCATAATAAAATAATAGATAGATATAGATAGAAGAATAGAAAAAAAGGATAGATACATTGTTTTAAATAAAATTACAATACTTTTATTTATAATAGAATTAAGAAAAAGATTTATGTAAATAAATTAAAAATTAAACATAAATATATACATATACATAAAATACTAATACTACAAATAAATAGCAACAGAATTAATTAAAAGTAATTAATTAACTTTTGAACTTAAGCTAATTTCTAAACTTTATTTAACTTATGACCTCCTGTATATCTCAACGCAACTATCAATAGGGGCTGCATGTTTACACGAGGGCTCCACTTTACGAGCACCCTGTAATTGGCTGCCCACCTTGTTTATAGACATGAAAACAGCCAGAACCTCAACCTCCAATTTAATGAGTAGCAAAAATAATTAAAATTTATAAAATCATCCACGGAACAGACTGTATAAATAAGAAATACAATTTTAATTCATATATATTATATCAGGAATATTATCGAAAGCGACATTGAATAATTGTGCCTTTATATAATATTTTTTAGCCTTAAATTTGACTAAAAAAAAGTTTTTAAAAATATAAACTCGTAACATCTCATTCCAATAGAAATAAAAGTTATTGAAGTTAATATACTAATATTGTGTAAATTAAAATTACTGAAAACTTATAAATTAATATATAATGATATCCTAGTTTCCGATAACGGCCACATGCTATCCAAGTCCGTCTCTGGAGTTGAGCTCCAGCACTCGGGACCTTAGAGTATATAGCCTTATAAGGCACGCACACTAACGTCAATACTGTATATATGTATGTTAAACATTGATTTTTATGAAAAAGAATAAAACATCTCCGATGTATTCTATTCTTTTATTACTTCAATTATTTTAATCACAAAAAAAATGTCATTAAGTATACGAGGAGTCTTTAAGTTTATTTTTAATTTTGAAAATGTCTCACCTGTTACTAATTATGATTTAAAAATCTCTAGTAGGTTAGGATCACGGGACACATTAACGCCAGGGCTGTATTTAAAAATAAAATATCACAAATACATTAAACATCGAGGATTTAAATAACTATATATACAAATCGTGTAGTGGCAAGAAATGAAAGTTTTTTTTATATAAAATACGAGGAAGTACGGGCGACCTGATCATCCATCTTACATTACAAGTTCCGTTGAAAACAAAAGATATTGTTAACTTTAAATCTGTGAATCGTAGAGAGCGAAAGAGCGATTCAAAAATTTATTTTCAATAATTTTTATTTATTCGTCCTTCTCAACCGTGTTTTACTATAACACTTTAATGACATTAGTTATGAAAAAACAGATAGAAAAATATTTATCACTTGGTTCATATTATTATAATGAAAATTCGCAGTTAAAATAACTTTAAACGCTATTTTAAAACACGAGAACGAATTTTAAGATTAACAAAATGCTTTAAAACATTCTGTATATTCGTCACGCGCCATCGCTATCGGTTTATCGCGTCTCTGGAGAAAAAAAATTACACCGAGGACAAGTTCCTGAACATAAATTCATTAGATGGAGCTGAGATTTTTTTTAAACTCACGTAGAGACAGAGCTAGAAATGTTTGTATGGTTGAATAAATTATGGCTGAATTCGATAAAAATTATAAAAACCTGTTTTAATATTTTGTCATTTCTATTTATTTGTGTATCTTTTATACATTATAACCTTACATCTTTATTATAATACATTATAACCTTACATCTTTATTAATAAAGATGTTCAGAGGACCTGCTTAATGGAAAAGTTTATACATTATTTTAGAGCTTGATACATTTTTGCTTACTTACAGTTAATTTATTTAAATATTCACTAGAAATTTTCAGCACAATCCAAAATAGGAGAATATTAACCACAATAAGTGGAACTTAACCACATTATGCCTTGTCTAAATATTTCTAACTCTACATCGCATCCACAGACCTGAGTGCTAAAAAGTCGACACTATATCATAATTTATTTATTCTGATGACCCCCGAGTCCGGTCCTGCTATATTATAAAAACGTTTATAAAAACTCTCCCCTTACGTATTGTATTTAATTCTCATTTACAATATGGTTTTTATCTCTCTGTTTTATGTCTTTTTTTTTTGGTTGTAATTAAAAATATTATAGGTATTTATTGCCTCAGAACGCCGTTTGCCGTGTTTATTTGGACTCCTAATCGCTCTGTGTTTACATTAATTAGCAATATTTTAGAAGTGTTTCGTAACTTAATTGCCGAAATAAATTTCGTCGGTTTTGAACGATGTGGTCGGTAAATTTCAACATTTTTAAGATTTGGTGTGCCTGTTTTTGTTAATGGTAAAAAATATTATTATTTAATTTCCCTAATCTGCAATTAAATTTTAACTATAAATAATTGTTAAATTATTAAGTAATAAAAATATTGAATAAAGCATATACACGTCGCTTGATTATTCGTAGTTTAGCTACGAATCTACGAGCTACGTTAGCGCTACATAACTGCTACGAATATACAAATTTCGTAGCAATTGAATAGTATAAACTTAATTAATTCTAAAATAATATATGAAGATGATAAAATTATACATAACATTTTAATATTATTGAAATATTCTTACTTCTTGCATATTACAAGGTTTATAAAGGTTTTTCTTATATTATAAATTGGGAATAACAATATTCAATTTAAAGCTTACTAAGCTTACTTGAGCACAGATATCTAGTAAAAGTTGAGGTTTTAATTAAATTTAATCACATAAATAATTGAATATTGAGAAACAAAAAAACTGAGCGTTAAATATAATAAATAGAGAAAGACGTAATAGGTTGATTTTTTCTTTATTTGTCAACCGATTCATTCTTTAATTATTTGTTAGTTATAATAGATGAACTTAAGTATCAGAAGAGAATTACGGAAATAATGGAAATAACAGTAGAAAAAAAATTGTTCTCAAAAGGCCAATTTTCTATTGTGCAAAATTATTTCCTAAAATTTTCATTAATGATTATGTTCGAACTTTCCTCACGGGGCGAACTCTAATGTACATAATTATATAAACGAGTCAGAATAACGATTTCATATTTAAGGCTTTATTTATATATAGTACATACATATTGGAATGCTTTACCAAAACTGTTACGATCAGTGTTTAAACTCAAAATCCCATTAGTTCGTGATATAACAACTAAATAGACCGTGTAGGGCGAAACTGAGTCACCGGTAGGAGCTCCGTGATTGCACCCAAAGGCAACGCTGGCATACCGTTCTATACTGAGAACAACTTCGTTTGATACTTGATTACCGACTTTAAAAATAAGGTATCTATTAAATTATTTAAAAATTGGGTTTCACCGGCACTATCGCCTCCAACTTCTTGAATTAAATATCAAAGTGTATCTTTTTAATGAAACCAATATTCTATACCAATAAATTAAGAAGGCAGTTTGTTTGTTTGTAATAAAAATGAGTAAACAAATATTTATAAAATAAAGGGTGCATAATTAGCTACGCTATAAATTTAGACTATTGAAAATCGCGAATTTCATGTTCTTGTGTTCATATATTTGAATTTAGAACATTAAACTATCAATCTATTCGTTCACAGTATATTTTGGATATAGAGTCATGACCCGAATGTTGTGATAGCCCCCAATAACAGCCCGAGGCGGTCAATTATTGCTATTAATTAAACTCACCTGGCCGCCTCAAGTTCTGTGTTACTCTGTGCCATATTATCGTTAGATATTTGAGGGTTAATTGAATATTAGTTATTATTTCATACAACCTTAATACTGTGACGTCACTTGCATTCAATTGAGTAGATATTATCATGATATATATAATAAGAAACAACTTAAGCTAACGAAAAATAATTTAAGAAAAAAGAAATGTGACATTATTGGTCTACACAAGCGGACGACGAATAAAGACTTGGCAAGCAAGATTAAATTTTTTTTTTTTTTTTTATATCATAGGTTGGCCGACGAGCATATGGGCTACCTGATGGTAAGTGGTCACCAACGCCCATAGACATTGGCAGTGTAAGAAATGTTGACCATCGCTTACCGCCAATGCGCCACCAACCTTGGGAACTAAGATGTTATGTCCCTTGTGCCTATAATTACACTGGCTCACTCACCCTTCAAACCGGAACACAACAGTACCAAGTACTGCTATTTTGCGGTAGAATATCTGATGAGTGGGTGGTACCTACCCAGACGAGCTTACCCAAAGCTCTACCACCAAGTGAACATATAACATGTTTTTTTAACAACGATCAAAGTTCCCACCGGTTTTAAATAAAGATTTTAAATAAAATATCAGACAATAAACTCATGTTATATAAATTAATCTATGAATTGAATTAGTAATATTTGTTATAAATAATTAATACAATATAATCCACGTGCACCTGTCATGTTACATTTCTTTATTATCCATATAAATTTGCATTGAATAATGAAAATGATTCGATGATTCTTATATATATATATATTCGGTGATTATTATTATTCATTGTATTTAATTACTATATTACCATCTTACTTATCAAAGGCCAGCAACGCACCTGCAAGTCCTTGGATGTTGCAGATGTCCATGGGCGGTGGTAGCCATCAAGTAAGCCTCGTTTACCCCCTCTTACATAAAAAACTATAAGTTTGTAATATATAGAATATAGTGTTCTTGTCGACAGAATCTACGTTCTAAGCGGGTGCTTCAATAACGTAAAATATGATACTATGATTGAAATTAAAATAATTATTATATTGACTGCCTCGTTGGTCTAGTGGCTAGATAAGGCCGCAGACCCGGTGGTCCTGGGTTCAATGCCCAGGTCGGGCCAATAAATAGTTATTGGATTTTTCTGTTAGAAAATTCTCAGTAGCAGCCCGAAGTCTGGAAGTTGGAAGTGTGTACACTTCCAAGGCACGGGGCCTTGGAAAGCACGTTAAACCGTTGGTCCTGCGCCTGAACTCTTTCCGGTCGTGTCGGATTGTCGTCCCATCGGATTATGAGAGCTAGGGAATAGTGAGTGCATCCGTGTTTGCGCACACACTTGTGCACTATAATATCTCCTGCGCAGTTGGCTAATCTCTCTTGAGATTGGCCGCCATGACCGAAATCGGTCTGGAGGTCATTATTATTATATCAATATTGTCTATGTAGAAATATATTGTTATGGAATCAAGCAAATAAACAGTTTTTTTTATAATTTGTGTAGATTTTTAGTATTTAACGGAAGTTCATTTAAAAATTAAAGTATCAAAAGTAATCCATTCAAACTATAAAAAACTTTTAGATACATTACATTCAGTGTAAAGATTTCAGAAGTTACACCAACTTTTGTCTCATATATTTAAAACATTGAAAAAAAAATCCAATAAATAATAAACTTTAAAGCGGACTCAAAGAAAGGAAGTGACGTAATCTGCGCATCGAAACGGAAGGGTCCGAGAAGTCAACCGAGAGACGATTAAAAATTTTATCTTAGAAAAAATTCCCAGTGAAATGGTGCAACATTAATTCAATTAGAAGGGTTGGATGTAAATTACAATTGATTTAAACACTGATAACAGTGTCTAAAAAAATAAAATCCATTTGATAAACTTCGTGTATCTTTCGAGGTTTTTCTACTTAAGTTTCTAGTTGATTTATGAATTTGATTATAAAATCATAGACGAATTATCTCCAAAAACCTTCTCACACCATAAAAGGGTGTTTTCCCAGTAGCGGGACATTATACAGACACTTAGATAAAAATAATATTTATTTATTTGTTTTTTATTAATTTATTAAAGGCTTGCTAGCGGATGTCACATATCTTTAAAATATATCTTAATAAAACATGTACTAGAAACTAGAAACATTTTATAAAAATGTAAGTATACACCCATTTCAAAGAAAACAGTGCGCCGATTTCAATTTCATATAAAGTGCTTGACTAATAAGTAACAAGAACATGAGGAGAAAAAAAAATTTAGAAGAAAAAGTATCAAATATAGGTCGACTTGAATATGTATCGAATTTCTTTGCCTTAAAGCTTAAAATGTGTAATATTCCACTACTGGACAAAGGCTCTTATCTTATAGGAGACGGTTTTTAGATATTATCCGGATTTAATGTGGCAGATTAATATCTAACAGATGCTGACTTCCCTTAGATATTTTCCGTTACTGTCGAGTAATAATATGAATTAAAGACAAAAAAGTATAGTACGAATTGTGCTTTGAACACATAACCTTCAGTTTAGATGCAAATGCTAAAATCACTAGAATATGTCGGCTAAAGTTTAAAAAATTATAACGCTAGCAAAAAATGTAGTCTTATATACATTAAAAGTAATGTAATAACTCTAATCAGATTTCCCAACAGCATCCCTTAAAAAACCTACCCCGTTACACATACCGTTTTTCAAAGGACTACGAAAATGGAAATCGCAACGCCCCAGTCTTAACCACGCTTAATTATAATTATTTTAATATGCAAATAATGATAATAAAATTTCGTAGGTTTTCCTGCTTTTTGTTTGTCTGCGGTTATATTGGGTTTTACTTAATTATGTTGTTGAGTGGGGCACGCCCTTTCACCTGTTTAGCCCTTAATTTTTATTTATGCACGCGTTAATTTGCATATCTGTGTAAATATACCCTATGACATATTTTAAAGATTCATTTTCAGAAGATTTAGATTTCTTGTTTTCACGACTTCTTCATTAGGAAAATAATTCAAAAAAAGTCCGAATCCTTTAGTCGTTTAACTGATTGTTTATAATTATTTTTGTTTCACATTAAACCTTGTGAATTGACTATCGATAAGTTTTCATAAAATTATTTAATGAAAACAGATACGCTTAGTTTTAAACGTGTAAAAGCCTATGTAACATGTTATTACTATATTGTGATGACTTAAATTATATTTTTTCGAACAACTTAATCTCCACGAACATGTTAAGTGTATCTTTCTATAATGTTAATTTATGTTATTTTAATGTACCATAATTTTTTTATTCGAAGTAAATTAAATATCTAAATTAACACTTGCTTAGAAAGACACACCTGAAGATGCGTTTTTATTACCACTCAGTATTACAATTTGGTAATTTACATAAATGTCTATATTTATTATAATTTATTACATAAAAAGTCTATTTAATATCTAACGAAAGCGTTTCATATTGCTTGTTATATTTTTATTAAAAATAAATTCTTATACAGAACTATACTTAATAAATTACTTATTCATTTTCTAAAAAAAGGGTATTCGAAAATGTTCCTTTCATACTATGTCTACGTACCTTTAATAAACTCTACGCCTTTCTGGATTTTAATAATTTTGATTTTTCTTTGAAATCATGAAATTATTCCTCGAACGCAGCGAATAAAAATATGCTACACTATCATATATATAAGGTTGTATTTCGTCCGACGTAAACCATCAAAGGGTGCCATTTTTTCTGCATAGTGCGATCATATTAATTTATATTTTAATGTAATTTATATGGGGACTTCCTCTCTGTACGTAAAACCTTTAAACTTACATAAAAAATGAAGGTTCCTCATCTCCGGTGGATAGGGTCGGTATATTATCTTTAAAAAAAAACAAATTAAATTGTCTGTTCATTAAAAAAGCAAATATATGACAAGTATTCTAAATTGTTGTTATTTGTGGATAATATAAAAGGGAATTCAATTTTAAAACACCGCAAAGTTAAAATGTTATAGAACATTCTTGGTGCTATTTGGTTTCTTGCCTTAAACCTGTTACTCAGTGGCTAGAATATTTTTTTTTTATTGTATAAGAAGGCGGGCGAACGTATGGGCCACCTGATGGTAAGTAGTCACCAACGCCCATAAACAATGGTATTGTAAGAAATGTTAACCATCGCTTACATCGCCAATGCGCCACCAACCTTGGGAATTAAGATGTTACGTCCCTTGTGCCTGTAATTACACTGGCTCACTCACCCTTCAAACCGAAACACAACAATACTAAGTACTGCTGTTTTGCGGTAGAATATTTAATGAGTGGGTGGTACCTACCCAGACGAGCTTGCACAAAGCTCTACCACCAAGTGTCAATCTTAACCAACGATTGTCAAACTGCTTTTTTTGTTTTTTTTGTGCTGCTGTAGGTTTAAATAAACTCCAAATCAAATCAAAACTCTAGAGTTATACTGATCTCTATTATATTATTAACTAGCTTAGTTCATTCTATTCAAGATTATATACTCAAATGAGTAATTAATATAATATTTAATTTGATAATTCTTACTCAACCGACTAATTTCTTCTACATTTCTTTTTTATTCATTGAAAATATAAAAGTATTAGTAAAAAAATCAAACTATTAAGTTTGTGATTGATATCTTTTGATTTCGTTTATTTTTCTAAGCGGAACACTTCGAAACAAATATCTCCCTTCAAGCATCCATACGAAACAAGATTCAAATAGTCTATAAAAAGGCAAGAAATAACAAGATACAAATCAAAGTATTCCCAAGTCAATCGTAGAACAAGGGGTTAGAGACAGCGAACAAAACAATATTGGAAATGGCATTTTATTGTGACTATATCATAACAATACTTTAATGTTATCCATTTAATACATATTATAAAAAGTAGCACTGACTCTACAGACGTTGAATGAATAATCTGAATTTCTCAAAGCTTTTTGGTGGCAGAGCTTTGTGCAAGGTTAATATTTCTTACAGCGCGAATGTATATAGGCTATAATGACCACTCACCATCAGGTTTACCATTAGCCCATCCGTATAAAAAAGCTCTACTGTACGGTCGCCACTCAAGACCGCATCACTTCTATATAATTCCATATTCCACGGTCGGAACCGACAATCGGATCATAATAGATATATTTTTTGTCCCACATGTATGATATAGTACGTATAAATCGGCCGGCACTACCCCCTTGGGCGTGTTTACGCATCGACAGCGTCGCGCCCTGAGTCGCTTTGCTATTTCTAAGGGTAGTTTCAGAAAACAATGGATAGTGGGTGAATAGTGACGCTTTATGACCTGAGTCTGTTTGAGATTTATGTCTTTGAGTATTATTTAGATGAAATAGGTTACGTTGAATAACCTACTTTCTATTTATTTATTGAGGATATTTTAAAGAGCATTAAAAAAGTATACAAGCGTTACTTGTCAGCTTTGTAAATTACTCACTTATCATAAATGCCCCTCTGCTGGACTAATGGATCCTACTTATACTATATATAAGGTGAGATTTGGAGCTCATTGCCACGCTGTTTTGATACGGGTTGGAGGATACACATGTGGCAGAATTTTAGTGAAATGAGACACGTGCAGGTTTCTCCACGATGTGTTCCTTCGCCGCCGAGTACGAGATGAATTATAAACACAAATCAAGTTCATGAAAATACATATGCTTGCCTGAGTTTGAACCCGCAATGACTGGTTATGGTGGTTCTAACCACTACCCAGTCCTCCTCCACTGGGAAAGATAAATTTTATAAAATATAAAAAGAAATAATATAAATTTAAAGTGACAAAACCGATAAAGGCGACGTAATATGTTCATAATATCCGTTCGTATTTGTCCATGTACACTGCTTTATGTATAATCGATACACGATAACTATGTAACATTATTAGAACTCCAAAATGTCTACACAAACTTGGTGATAGAGCTTTGTGCAAGCTCGTCTGGGTAGGTACCACCCACTCATCAGATATTCTACTGCAAAACAGCAGTACTTGGTATTGTTGTGATCCGGTTTAAAGGGTGAGTAAGCCAGTATAATTACATGCACAAGGGACATAACATCTTAGTTCTCCAAGTTGGTGGCGCATTGGCGATGTAAGCAACGGCTATCATTAAAGCGATCTCTATACACGTAAACTGAATATTAATACGTCGAATTGCAGAAAATAAGTTTTATAAATATTTGAACTTACATACGAAACATAGACGTGGAGATAAAGACGGCGGTTGAATTTATTAATTAGTACAGTTGGCTCCATATTGCTTTTATTATGATATTTTGTTGGAATTTATTATTATTTAAAAAAAAGTAACATGATGGGTAGGAAGTTCGATTAATACATTGACTTATTTTATGTTTATTTAAGAGCCGCGATGGCCCAGTGGTTATGTTAATGTATAATTCTTCTCGTGTTCGGCGGTAAAGAAATACATGGTAAAACTACACTGCACAGGATAGCACAGAATTTTATTCTTAATACTATTACAAAACAATGTTACAAGCTTGTGCAGTATATGAAAGCAGATAATTTTTTTTTATTTAAAGGGCAGATGTTAAACTCTTAAAGCATTCGTTAATAATGTTTCGTTACAAAAACATCTCATTATCATCAAACAGAAGACGCAACGCTATATAATAAACAATTACTCTGCGTATTACCGGTTGATATTAAATAACTCGATTCGTTTCTAATTTGTCGACAATTGTTCCCGACAAAGCCAGCGCACGAACGAGTGCTCGCGAGTATGAAGGAAGTCGGCTGCTAGAGGGAATTAGTGTTGTGACAATATTCATATCGATTAAAGAAATAAATTAATATTTATATAAAATAACTAAACTTATATAGATTCAATTATTCACTTACTTAGTGGTAGCACTTTGTGCAAGCTCGTCGGAGTAGGTAACTCATCACATGTTAAACCACTAAACAGCAATAGTGAACTAGTGTAACTACAAGCACAACGGACGTTACACCTTAGTTCTCAAAATTGGTGAAGCACGTGATCACATCTGAAAAAAAATTTTACAGAAGCAAAATTCCTTCTGTGGCTTTCAGTCTTTAGTTTAAATTACTTCAAAGGTTTATAGATCTTTCTAGATTGGATGAATGATCTTTGGTTTATATCCATATTTTGATTAAAGAAAAAAAAGTGAAATAATCTTTTAACGGTGTTCTCATTTCATACATGTACATATATAGTATATGCTTAATTAAATTTGAATTATATAAAGAATTATATTCCAGTTATTTGTAATATTTTAATTTTAATAAATCGGTAATTTTAATTTGTAGTTGTCTAATATTTAGACGTTATACCATACTTATGTATTTTAATTTCGCCCAGAAGACTAAGATTGCGCAGTGATAAACCTGTCGTGGTGAGGAGGTAATTGAGATCTAATATGTAATATATAAAAATGGTAACATACATTTCGAAAGCTTAAAGTATGGTTATTGTAGAATATATCTTGTATATTCTAATTTCTGTCACATGAAATAACAACGTCACTTATCTCCTCAAAGTTTTAAAATGAATGAAACTTAAAAATACAAACATTATATAAAAGAACAAGTAGTACATAAGGAATTCAAAGACAACGCTTACAGTGGACTCTTCCAGTCAACCTCTATAAAAAAACATATTTTTGTTTTTAGGTAAGAACACTAATCGGGCGTAATATGCAATACATAATACAAACTTAAATTACATAATTTAATATCCATTCATTCAATCAAGAAGAATTAGACTTACGTATCGATAATTAAAGTACTAGTAGTAAACTATCATTATAATGTTCATGAGAATTTTAACATCGATATAAGATGCACGTAGACGGCACCACCCCATCACTAGCCGAACAAAGCAAACGCCATTGCCACTGGCGTTGTCGGGGCGGTGCGCCGATGCGTTTATAATATTTCATTTATTCATAATAAATTATAATCGTATACATTCGAGACTTTGGAGACTTAATTTATTTAGTTTTTGACATTTGCTGCGAGTGAATCTTTAATCAGGATTCTCTTAGAAGTGTAATTGTAGCTTTAATTACTCGACGAAAACGAAATGCAGGAAGCATGAACCGAGGTCTTCGTCACGTCAGACATATTTTATATTATGATGCAATCAACTTATTTATTTTTTGGTGAAAAATAGTAACTATTGTAATTCTTGCTGGTTGGTTATTATTGGTGAACTCTACATTCATTTGAAAATGATATATTAAAATTATCATTGTGAAATGACGATTTATAGATGCGTAACTCTTAGCTACTTGAATAAAGTACATTTTGATTAATTGGTTGGTTGATTGATATACAAAGATACAAATGGGCCAACTGATGGCAAATGGTCACCACTACCCATGTACATCGTTACTGTAAGTAATATTAGCAATCCCTTGCTTCGACAATTCGCCACCTTGGTAACTAAGATGTTATCACCCTCGTGTATGTAATTACATTGGCTCGCTCACCCTTTAAACTGGAATACAACAATACTTAGTATTGCTGTTTGGTGGGACTAGGGGTTGAACCTATAACTTTTGGATCTGGGCTTTTATATCTAGCCACTAGACCAACAAGCCATTGCCATAGTTTTAATGTGTCTGCATGTTCATTACCAGGCAGCATAACAATCTAAGTGTAAGGATTGAAAACTTGGTTGTGATATGTTTTTCATTTGCAATTGATTAACAAATTCAGGCCACAATACACTAACAGGGAATTAATTGTTATGACGCCTAAAGACGTATACTACTCCAGAAATTGTTAAAGGCAAAGCTACCGTCGCGAGTCGTTCTGTAATTTAGATTCTAACAAGGAGACCCATCAAGATAAATAAGTATATTATTTTCTGCCAATTAAACCACAATAGTATATTAATTAAATATAATTAAATAATTATTTATCGCGAATAAAACTCAACTAATACTCACTTAACGCTTTCTTTCGTTCAGGGGAGATGTGTTAGTTCCTTTTGTATACCCGACAACGTGTATGCAAAATTACATAATGATCGGTCGAGTAGTTAAGACGTAAAAACGTAACAAACAAACAAACACTTTCACGTTTATTATATTAGTAAGTATATAAGTCTGTAATGTAATAATAAACACTATTTCTCGAAGTTTTTTTTAAATATGAGATATAAATTTCAATAATTATAATATCCTGTGACTTTATTCATACAAGGCCATCTGATCCCAAACTAAGCAGAGCTTGTACTATGGAAACCGGACAACTGATATACTACATATACTACTTTTCTTTTATAAATACATACTTATATAGATAATTTCAACCAGACTCAGGACAAACAGACATGTACATGCACACAAATTTCTGTCCTGGGTGGGAATCGAACCCACGACCTGCGAAAAGCAAGCATCTAGCAACCACGCCAACCGGCCCGTCAAATTGTTCTTCTGTTTTGCATATGTGTGTGTATGTGTCTGTCTATATATTCCCTTACGAATAACGACTAAGCGCTTCAAAATGCAGCTGTTATTGATTCAATAAATTTCAAAGCAAGCGTACAATCATAAATAAGAGAACGTTTGAAACGGAACGAAACGAAACGAGTCAGACCTCTCATCGCTTATTCCGTAGCGAAGGAATTCTGGATTGCTCCGTTTTTACGATTTATTATCAACGTATAGCGACACGGTGCTCGCACAGACATATACAGAAACCGCCTTGTGATAGTGACATCCCTACGCATTTATAGATGATAAACTAAAAATGCACATGGCCGTAAATGTCCCACTGCTGGGCGAAGGTAATCTCTTATGAACGGTAATAATAATGATGTCCTCCAGACCGATTTCGGCCACGGCGGCCAATTTCAAGAGAGATTAGCTGGAGACATTATAGTGCACAAACACAGGTGCCCTCTCTGTTCCCTAGCTCTCATAATCCGATGGGACGGCAATCCGACACGATCGGAAAGATTTCAGGCGCAGCCAACGGCTTTACGTGCTTTCCGAAGCACGGGAATATAATTACTGCCAAATTCGGGCTGCTACTGAGAATTTTCTGACAGAAAAACCCAATAACATTTTACTGGCCCGAACTGGTAATTGAACCCAGGACCTCCGAGTCTGCGGCCTTACATCTAGCCACTAGACCGACGAGGCAGTCATGAACGGTACACATGTGACAGAATATCATCCAATACATGAACCTCACAATGTTTCATATAATTACGTAAACAAGAATTGTATGTTTATAACGATATTAATATTTTAGAACCAATTTATTATAACATAGGTAATCCCAATACCAAATCTCGTAGATCCTGAAAACATTACGCAAATATTTGTACAAACATACGACGAAACACTGCATCTTCCTTCTTCTACGTCAGTGAAAAATATATAAAGGGACGTAACGTTCTATGTACACGTTTCAGCTGATAATCGCTATTGGTAATTTATGTGAGCATAATTAAACTCGAAAGCGACACGAATTCTTATGTGTAATGTACATTAAACTGGATGCGATTACAAGTCCCGTGTAATGATATTTCTTAGACCCTTTTTTAATTTGTTCCTTAAGAATTACATTACTTTAAATTATAGACCTTAATAACTTTTCTTTTAATCAAATCCTAAAAATGCATACAAGAACAGGCAGAATAAGTTCAATAGCCCATAATGGACACTACGAGTGTTATCATTGGGCTCTAATTGTAATAAAAACACTGTTGAAATTTGTTTGCAAATTCGGTTTTACAAAAACCATCGCCACTAGCTTAAAACGGTGGAACAATCGTTGTTCATAATTGATTTTAGTTAAAACTTACTCGAAAACATTAATATATCTTTTGATAATTTTTCTCATCTTCCTCACTCCGGACGCGAGCCATATATCTTAGTATTGTTCTCAAGGAGTCAACTGCGAGTTTGAGTCTAGGATACGCTTTGTGCTCTGAATTATGACTCTGGTACGGAAATGAATTATTGTTTGATGGTTTTTGAGTTTTACTTCATTTTGAGTCGAAAACTTTTTACAAAGGACATTAATGTGACTAATGTAATCCGTGTTACGGGTAAAATGCTAATTGTACGCTTTGAACTTTAGCTATGAATATTATTTATATAACATATTATATAATTGAGTTTAATCACAATTATATATTGTAAAGTAGCAACAAAAATAAAAGGTAAATTAAGGTTAAGGAAACTCAAGACTTATGCACGTGACAACTGACGTCTAAGTCTTAAGTCAGATAGGGCGCGCGGAACTTCAAATCTTCTTTATTCGCATAGATTAAATTTCATTAGATGATACATAATCTATATGTACTTTACAATATGTCGTCATTTCATGCAAATATAAAAGGATATTTATTCTACTTCTAATCTAAAAAACAATTATATGTATGTATGTGTCATAATTGTAGGTATTGAAATTACAAAAAAAAAAGAAAATAAAGTTCCAAACAATACATACTAATTCCGATATTCAGATAGAACTTTGTTCAACCAAATATTTTATCCCATATACTTGCGAAGACCTGCTCTTATTTCGAAGAAGAAATCGAGTTGTTAAGATTTTTCGTGATTAGCGAGCTGTTAAAATAAGGATTGTATACATGTCCTAAGTTTGTAACGTTTTTCCGCCGGCAATGAAATTAATGACATTATAGTTAACTTATATTATTACATAAATTGCCTTATTCCACTTTGCAAATAATACCCTAGACCTGACATAATCTGTTTAAACAGTATCAGCGATAGTGAGATTGTCTTCGATTTGCGATTTATTAAAAAATATATGGTTCCGGTAAAGTATAAAGCCACAAGACATGCTTTATTAACAATGATAAGGGATAAACACAATTGCATTAAAAAGAACATTAATGTGATCTGCATTTTATTATTATTTATTTAGCGTATATTGATTTTTGACTAATAATTTGTTTCATTCAATTTCATCACAAATACCAATTTATAGGATGAAACTAATACTGATAATGTAGTTTATAATATTCGATTATGTTTAAAATTGGACGTAGCGACTTCAATTTCCTAAAGTATATTTATATGCTTATATTGTGATATGCAAAATTGATTATAATTTTATAAGAGTTTCGTGATCTTACAGTATAGCCCAAGTGGTTTGAAGCGTGTGTGAATACAGGCATAAATGACACAGCAAATTCGTCCTCAGGATTATTGGCACATTGGCAATGTAAAAAATGGCTGATATTTCTAACAATTTATTGTATTTTAATTACACTGGCTCACTCACCTTTCAAACCGGAAAACAACAATACAAAGTACTGCCGTTTTGCGGTTGAATATCTGATGAGTGGGTGATACCTACCCAGATGAGCTTGCACAAATCCCTACCACCGAGTAAGTCAAAAAATAATGGCAATGAGTTTTGAGCAGTTACCATCAGGTGGCACACACTGGCAACCTACTTGAAATAAAAAAGCAAGTGTAATGACGATTCAAAAGTGACTAAAAGCACCTACTTGCATAAAGACTATTTTATTGTTATCATTACTTTTTTCTCATTATACGTTTTTTCCTAAAAATACAAATAGTCATCTTACCTTACCGAGTTATCTATACCGTAAATAACTCGAGTATTTTTCCTCAAGCTATATTTCAAACGGTGACAGAAACGTAATTTCCCCTAAACACCGGAAAAAAAAATTAATTCTCACACATACGTCAAAATGTCACGTCTCAACGACTGCGACATATTTATGTGTGTCTTTAGTTCTATTTTTATTATCATTAGAAAGGACAAACGAACTATAAAACCTGAATAAAGTCTTTACATGCCCCACTGCTGGGCTATCTTCTAGTTATAAGTCTATTGGAACCTAATGTCCAATCCGAAGGCTAGGTTATACATATGTAAGAATACCATCCGATACATGGAAGTTACTCGTATAAGATGAATGATGATGATTATGAAACAAACACTAATTAGACACATGAAATCTTATTAGTACTTTGTTTGTTGTACCTGCGACTCTTTATTTTTATTTTTTTTAATAATATCCTGCGTAATTATTCACACGGCTATCTGATCCCAAACTAAGCAGAGCTCGTACTATGGAAACCAGACAACTGATATACTTACATATACTACTTTTCTTTTGTAAATACATACTTACACCCAGACTCAGACTAGTCTTGACGAGCCGGTTGGCGTGGTTGGTAGACCTACCTTTCGCGACGCAGGTCGTGGGTTCGATTCCCATCCAGGACAGACATTTTTGTGCATGAACATATCTGTTTGTCTTCAGTCTGGGTGTAGTTATCTATATAAGTATGTAGTATATGTAATATATCAGTTGTCTGGTTTCCATAGTACGAGCTCTACTTAGTTTGGGATCAGATAGCCGTGTGAATAATGTCCCAGGATACATAAGAATTTATACCTACTTATAATTTTATAGACATAATATTATGTATTAATAACATAATATATTGAAATTTCGTAATTTTGCGCATTTTTTATGAGAATTTCTAAGAATAAATAAAATAAATGTATAAATTATAATTAAGCAATTCAATTACAAAGAATGACATATTAAATAAATATTATTAAGTTTTAATCATGTATCTAAATATCTCAGTAACATTAGATGTAAGAACCACTAACGCCATCTGTTGTTGAGTAGGAAAGTAGACTTAACTGTATTAGAAATGAACCTCAAAAAAAGATTGTGTTTTTAATCATAATTTTATCAAATATTTAATGACATAATTTATAAATTATATTAATTATCATTAGTTAATAATATGTTTGAACATTACTTAAATTATAAAAACAAACAATTTAAGATGTACGACGTATCAAAGTTTTAAGATTATTTTGGCTATTCGTTTATTTCGTCATACAAAAATATGAAAATCACTTTTTAACATCAATTAAATAATATTTTTACATCATTTCTTTAATGATAACCTATTTTTCGGTTTTTAAACAATATTAAAAAAATTACAATTTAATGTACAAAAATTGTCACTCGAATTAATTTTGTTTTTCAACTTCTTAGGCTTTTAAGTGTAAATTGTCTTGAAACTAAAAGATGCGTTAATATTTGACCAAAAAGAAAACACTTCCGTTAGCTTAAGTTTAAGTGCTTGAGAATCCAAGCTTAAGAGGCTTTGAAGAGCATCAGATTTGATTGGCTCCATTGTCTGATTAACAAAATATTATCAAATTATCGTATTATCATTTAAATTGCATATACTGTCAAATTTTGAAATCGATACGAAAATTAGAAGTAATATTCTTGATGTCACTATCTTAATTTGTCTACTTTTAGAAATAGCTAATTAAAAACTATATATGTTCGACAATTTCTGGATTAAACTAGTTTTTTTCATCAGCAATATTGTTTTAGTGCATAATATTTGGTAATTGTTTGAAGTTACTACGGTCGAATTAGTGGTCAGTTCTAATGATAATGGCAAGAAACTTAGCTGTTACACTTTTCCGACGGTTAAATTACAAACGTCAAAAGCGCAATGGTTTACGGGCCTAGTTATTTAAAGATCGCAGGTTCGATCATGACCTCATAGGATATTGTCGTCCCCACTCCTAACAATATGTAGACTTAATTCGAGGGGCGAATAAGAATAATAATAATAATAATATCCTGGGACATTATTCACACAAGGCCATCTGATCCTAAACTAAGCAGAGCTCGTACTATGGAAACCAGACAACTGATATACTTACATATAATACTTTTCTTTTGTAAATAAATACTTATATAGATAATTACACCCAGACTCAGGACAAACAGACATGTTCATGAACACAAATGTCTGTCCTGGGTGGGAATCGAACCCACGACCTGCGGCGTGAAAGGCAAGTATCTTACTCAATATTAGTATGTAATGCCTTATAGTTATTGCTATTATTGAATTATTATTTATCCTACATATAAATCAATTAATGTTAACTTCACGCTATTTTATCATCTATGTAAAGTTTTATTGAGCAATAAAACTTATAAATCTTTTTCTTTACATAAGATTTAAATAGAATAATATTAAGGTTGTAATTATTTATTAATACATAAATAGTCGAAATAAAATAAGATTGATTAGTTAATTTATAAAACAAGGGAAGGTACTTCCAACTTCAAAATGTTCATGCTGATGACTGAGAATCTTCAACAGGAGAATCTAATAACTTTTTATCTGCTTGACCTAGGGTTTGAACCCGGGAACTCCAGATCTTTCTTTTTTTTTCGCTGGAAAAACGCATTTGCGGTGGGGGTATGTGGGGCTCGCCGCTGCTGAAGGCGCCAGATTACCCACTAAAAAACCAGCGCACCTTCATCGTCTCATCGGAACTCCAGATCTTGCCTAATAGCCAAATATAAAAAATAACAACGAAATATAAATCAATTAAATAATATAATGGTATACGATCTTATAGGAGTTAATTATATCCATTATTAGCTAAGGAATAAGCAGTAAATGGTCATCAAATTGCAATACTAAAATTATGATTATTACAACCAACAAAAACAGGCAGGTATGTTAAAGTAACGTAAATCAATTTATAGACATATACTACATACATATACATATTACACTATCACACGTAAAGCACGCCTGTGGATATACCATGACAAATGTAATAATAAAAAAAAAGAAATTCTACATAACTTGTACCAAATCAATATTACATTTATTATCCATTTTAAGTTTGAAAACCGTAATGACCCAGTGGTTAGAACACTTGAATCTTATTTATGATTGCGAGTTTCAATATAGGCAAGCACAACTGAATTTTCATATACTTAATTTGTGCCTATATAATACATCTCGTTCTCGACGGCGAAGGAAACTTGCACGTATCGGACATAATTCTGCCACGTCTGTATCCACCGACCCACATGGGAACAGCGTGGTGGAACAAGCTCCAGCAACGTTCTCAAAAAGGAGAGAAAACCTTAGCTTCGCAGTGGGACACTTACAGGCTATTAGCATACATAATTTTAATTTTATTTATAATTGATAGATTGATTCTGAAATCTTAATACTTTTTTTTTGTCATAGTCACATTTGCATAAAGTAACAGCCTGTGAATGTCCCACTGCTGGGCTAAGGCCTCTTCTCCTCTTTTGAGAAGAAGGTTTTGGAGCTTATTCCACCACGCTGCTCCAATGCGGATTGGTGGAATACACATGTGACAGTTATTCAGTGAAATTTGACACATGCAGGTTTCCTCACGATGTTTTCCTTCACCGTCAAGCACGAGATGAATTATAATCACAAATTAAGCACATGAAATTCAGTGGTGCTTGCCCGGGTTTGAACCCACGATCATCGGTTAAGATTCACGCGTTCTTACCACTGGGCCATCTCGGCACATTTGCATGGCATAAGTAAAATATTTGTTCTTAAAAATATAATTTCAAATGAAAAACAACCAAAATTTACCATTTTTATTAGCATGATTAACATATAACCCTTGTACTAGAAAACCTCCTTAACTCTTGCACAATAAAGCACAGATAAATAATCATAAAGAAATGTCTCTACCTTAAAACGAAAACGTTGTTTCACGATGGAAGATGAATCGCGAACGATAACAACGGATTATAGACCTTATGTCATACGAAATAGAAACTAAAATGTAATTAGTAAGTAATATTTATGGCTTTCATTAGTTAATAAGGTCTAAAAAGCTTGTTCAGTTTTGGAGAAGTTTTTAATAATGTTAATATATTTTCATAAGTTAATTGTTAATGGGTTAAAAGGTATTATGCGTTTAGTCGATAACTTGCATTAATTCAGGTGATCATTAATTAGTTGTTGTTTCTGTTAATTTAGATGTCAGGCTTGATTGGAGTACAGTTTGGTTTGGATATGTAAATTTGCCCTTATTTAAAATTATTTTAGAGAAGGAGACGTGAAAATAGATCAACCTAATTCAACCACAAGAGGAGTAATGACAAATTAATAACTTTGTCAACGAGTAAACCGATATCATTGATCGAGATCTTGAATAATCTATGACATTTACTATTCGCGATATAAAGGCATTAGGACTCCGCGAAGGTCTAATCGGAACTTTGGAAGTTAAATTAAATTGGTTATGACTAGTTAAGTGGAATAGTGTTGTATTATAAATAAAGATAAATTAATCAAGAGCTGTTTGTAGTGCGTAATACAGAATAGGCAAGTCGCATGGAGTATAATTATAAATGTAAGGTTAAAATGTTATAGAGGAATTTCATCCAACACACACTATTCAGTGATTGGTGATTAATCTCAACTATGAACTTTATGCACACAAATTACGGATATAAGAGCTGTTTGGTTTTCTTAGTAACGTATTCTATCTACAGAACCAATACAACTTACTACAAAAAACTCTAAAAAAATCCACGAAACATTTTTTTGGAAAAATAAAGTGATCGAACATAAAAAAAACAACGGGTTGCACTCCGGGAGTGCCGGCAGAAGTGAAAACTTGAATATTAAAGTTATGCATTTTTGATTTTGGAATGATTAGGGAAAAATGTTACTCGAATTGCTTTAATTATCAGTATAAAAGTACTATCATTTATGTGATAAAATACAATATTCATTTATTGCGCTATCGTACGCAAACATTTTTTACCCATCATAAAAATGTGCACAACGCCGCTAAAGTAGTTTTTACTTCAAAAATTGTTCTAATTCAATTATGATTGGATTGGAAAAAATCAAATGAATACTTTAAAAAGAGAATCGGTTATTGGAGATAGACCCGACCCATTCCTAGCTTAATTTTTCTAAGAGTCTAAGAAAGCAACAAGTAGAAAATACCGCCACGCCCATCTCTATCGTAAACCAATATCGGTTCGAGTTTGCGCATTGAAGCGATTGGAAAAGGATACACTGACGACACATACGTATCGTTGGGCTCCTATACGAACGAGTTCGAAATTAGATGTAAAACTCGTTCGTCTAATTTCGATACGAATTTACGAGTTTTCAAAAATCCATATAATGTAAAAAAATCGCTATTATTGGACTCTAAAATTGAAAATTGAATGTTTCAATAAATCTTAAAGTCGGTTGTTATTTAAAAAAGATAAATAATTTAAAAATAAAAAATTGTTATATCGTAACACGTCACTTTGCCTGCTGCCCAAAGAAGAAGTGTTATGGTTCATGTAGGTATCAGTCTTTGAGTTTATTAGTACATTATATATGTCAAATAATTGTACAAATTTGATGATCGAGATATCATAAAATCTTTAGATCATATCGAGTGACACTACCTTTACCAGCAACGAAACGAATCTGCTACGATTCACACGCCACCATGTTATTGTACAAGGCGGAAACCGCGTAGATTTCTATATCAACATTACAAGGCTTCAACTCATTTGAATGATAAAACTTAATGAATACGTACGAAAACAACAATATTTTTTATTAAGTACGTATAAAAATTATAAAATAGCAGATAGTCATACATTTTGCATTATATCGATGAGTTATTTGTTTTTAAAATTAGTATGAGTGAAAAATATTGTTCTAAAAACGATAAACAAAGCTTATGAAACCAAAGCTTAAACTCCAAGTTAAGTTAAGCTAAAAGTTATTACTTTCATAATATTCATGCATATTCCTCAGTATCTGTGTATGGCACTTCTAATCTCGACCGATTTTGATATTTCAATATTTTTCTGTGCGTGTGCTTGAGTGGCATTATATATTGGACTCGGTAGGTGGCTTATGTTTCATTTTAAGAGAAAAAACTACTCCCGGTAGCTCGCTGTTACATTATGCATGTATGCAGTATATATTGTACGCGCCAAGCACATATGAATTATTATAATAATAATTAATATACATATATTTATGTTATTAAAAAAAAAACCAAGTTTTTAATTATTTCAACAATCATTGATTTCGCTGTATCGGATCTACAGAGCTATGCCATCCAATTTATTTTCTTAGTAAGTTATGACTGACGGATACACGGAGTGAAAAAGTTTAGTAATCAGTTGTAGATACTACCGCCACCGATAAGTTAAGAGATTGTCAACACATTTTCAAACTGTTTTTTTTTTACGACAATTCGCCTCTTATCAACATTGAAATAAAGACAAAAACATTAAACCAAACTGCCTAGCTTGCTGTCATTTCTAAATATTTTTAAAGGTTTATTTCAGTTAGGCTTTGTCAATTAGACGGAGTGTCTACTATAGGCTAAATTTTAACTACGATAAATCTTCCCGTTTTCAAGCTATTCCATAAATTCAAAGCCACCCACTAGGCGTGAACCAATAAGATCGATAGTCGATAGCTCCGCCCCGTGAAAAAAAAAACGGCCAGGAGGGCGTGTGATCGCTTCAGAGGGATTGAGAGGGAATTGAAAACGACGAAAAAGGTCAGACATTTGAAGGCGTTAGTTTGATAAAATTGAAAAGTGTATCGGATAATATAGAGCATAAACCATGATTCTCGTATTTTATTTAGACAATGTTTTACTGAAGTACTGAAAAGCGAAGCCAATACAGCCTTGATTTGATAAAACAAAAATGCAGGTATGACATAATTAAGAACGTTTCTTTTATCATTACTTTTCTTGTTTATTGTAGTTTTTAATTTAGAAAATATATTTTTACACTTAATTAGATTGATTATATTGTTATGATTCTGTGTCGGGAACAGCTGTTTCATCCTGAATAAAGTTTTTCTAATACTAAAAAACGTTGAACCAATATATCGTTTAACCTTTATTTCTTCTTATTCGTTTTTTTTTTTTTTTATTTCGAATAATTTTAGAGTCTATTATAACAAACCTTGACAACGACTTTTCAATATTTTAGTATGGATAAACTTAGTACAAGCAGTCTCGACAAAAACATTTGATTTGACTTCTTGCATCTACACATACAAAATATATGTATTTATATATGAATGAAGTTTTACTTGGTGGTAGAGCTTTGTGCATGCTCGTCTGGGTAGGTTAGGTTAGGTTAGACTCCCACCATCAGATATTCTACAGCAAAACAGCAGTACTTGGTATTGTTGTGTTCCGGTTTGAAGGGTGAGTGAGCCAGTGTAATTACAGGCACAAGCGACATAACATCTTAGTTGTCAAGATTGGTGGCGCGATGGTGATGTAGTCAATGTCTAAGGGCGTTGGTGACCACTTACCATCAGGTGGCCCATATGCTCGTCCGCCTACCTATCCTATAAAAAAAGAAAATTGCAATATTGTGATATAGTTCAACATGACTGATCAATGTTATCATAAAGTCCTCCTGACCAATTTCAGCCACGGCGGCCAATCTCAAGAGAGATTAGCCAACTGCGCAGGAGATATTATAGTGCTCAAGTGTGTGCGCAAACACAGGTGCACTAACTATTCCCTAGCTCTCATAACCCGATGGGACGGCAATCCGACACGACCGGAAAGAGTTCAGGCGCAGGACCAACGGCTTAACGTGCTTTCCGAGGCACGGGAGTGTACACACTTCCAACTTCCAGACTCCGGGCTGCTACTGAGAATTTTCTGACAGAAAAACCCGATAACTATTCATTGGCCCGACCTGGGAATTGAACGCAGGACCACCGGGTCTGCGGCCTTATATCTAGCCACTAGGCCAACGAGGCAGTCAATGTTACCATAAATATGATTTTAAAAGCTGTTTTATATCTTAAAACAATTCTTATAACATTTATGTATCCTATTCCAACCACACGAGGAATAAACAGAAATAAACAACTTTGACCTTGAATTGACGCAATATCATTGGTCGAGTTGAATAATCTATGGTATTTACTATGGATTCGTGAAAAAATGGCGTTTTGAATGTCCGCGAAGTTGTGAAAAAGATAGGAAGTAAAATTTAAGTGGTTGTAACTAGTTAGGTGAATAAAATAAAGATTAATTAATCAAGAATTGTTTTTAGTCCATATTACTGAGAAGCTATTAGCAAATCGCATGGTATATATAAATCTAAGTTATATAACCATATTGGAATACGGTATACATAATATGTAGCTAATTACATAAATACAAAATCAAGAATAATCACAAATTAATACAAAAATGTTTGTCGCAAACAGTCGTAGAGCATATTTCAGTCGATGAAGTGAGACGACTTCTACGTCGCTACATCTATATAAAATAAACCGGTTAAAACCAGTTACGATAACGTGTCTATAGAATAAAAAACACACATAGACCTGTACGGGTAGGCGTGTGTGCGGGCGTGCCGTCGACCTCCCATTGGCTGATCGGAAACCAATCGATAACCAATAACTGTCCATACGCGTTCCATGTTCGAATACCGTGATGTTATTGGTTGGTGTTTTTTATATTTTCACGATTTTCACTTGGTTCATATGATTTTATAGGTTTTCTTTTACGATTTTTGATATATAGTTTATAGTTGATTTCAACTTGTAATTAGATCAAGGCAATTGAAATTTTACTGCGTAAAGCTAATGTAATGCAGTTTTAAGTTCCGGATAAGTGGGCTTTAATTTACAGACAATAAATAATTGGCGCAGTGCTTACCAGCTGTAAGCACTGTTCGGGAGTTCAATCCACGTTTGTAAAATAAAATTAAAGTCATAGGTGGCCGTAATGCTAATGAATAACGTAAGATTAACGTACTTTTAATCATTAAATGAAATAATTGTTTTCAGTGTTTGCCGTAAAAACGAATTAATAGGAAAATAATGTCTATAACTTAAAGGGGTTTATTATTTCAAATAGTAAAAGCAAGTTATTAACAACTTTAAAATGTAAAACTGTGACTCACAGCTGGGCAATAACCTAGGTCTTCTATAGTAGAAAGTTTGGACCTAGGACTAACTTAGGATTCAAGGAAGTTGAAATTGGATTTGATAAATGTAAACGGAGCCAGGAGAATGTAGATTTTTTAGCTCTTTTAAATTAGATATTATTTATTAGTCACAAGCTCTTACCATTATCTCATAAAAGTCAAGTAAAGTAATCAGAACCAACAACAATAAAATTAACGATTCATGGCTTTGTATTCAAACAACGGATCCCTAAAACCATCGAAGTACAATAAAAGAAATATATTAAAAAATTAAGTACAGAAACTTATCAAAGTGCCCCAAGAATACCTTCTAGATTGAATCAGACAAACTAATTATTATTTGTACTGTTCTCGACTTTTTTATATCTACGCCCGCTTTCTTTCGCTTAAAGGATAAAAATAATTACAAGATGAAAGATATTTCTTGCGACGGGCGCGGCTTTTTTTATATTTTTTCCAATTTTTTTTTTTTCATACTTTTTGTTTTCGTAGAGACGCGATCTGTCGTCCGCGCTTGTAATTCATCGGCGCTGACTGTCGATTTGTAGGGACAGGCCTCTTTAATAATATTTTGTGTGTTTTTAACTGGTTTCACTCTAATGATAGCGGTCAAATTATATAAAATATAGACATATATTTTTAACAACATGAAACGTATATATGTCTTATACTATATTATTAAATTTTAGTATGCCAGTATTTTGAATATTTCACTTATACAGCCTGTACCGATAGCAGCTATAGATTTGCTTCTTTGTGCCAATTCGAAAGATAACTAATATATATATATATATATATATATATATATTCTAATTTAAATTTGTATTTATATGATTCTTACTTAAAGCAAATTCATACATAAATTAGTATGATGAATTAGCTACAAGTCTCCTTAACACGAATGCCATAACCTTTGCCCAGCATTGGACTTGTATAATCGTGTAGTGATATATGATATACTTATTATACATATATAAAGAAATCAAAATACTTTTATTTATAATTACGTAACAGTCGTATCCATATAAAACCAACGTGATCTTTTAATTCAATTCTTGGTCCATACTAATTAACCCTTTCTCAGAGAACTCTTTGTGAAGAGACAATAATAATAAACGGTAAAATGAACGCTAATACGAGGACCGTGTTCTGTTTATAGAAATGTACTTTGAAAAAAAAGCTTAAAAAACAAAAAGATTATCTACTACCATAAGTAATACACGAACTACCATTCGATTTTAAATCAAAATTGTCAAAATATAATATTAAATATAAACTCAAAAAATATTTGTTAAACGCTTTAATATCATAACGACATATAAATAGCTTTTGTTTAGAATACATACTTATACATTATACATGCACACACATTATAAAGTATTTTGTTATGTTTGAACTCATTAATTACATCACTGGCAATTAACAATACATTTTGTCGACGCCCACTGGATAGCATTATAGACCAAGGGATGGATATCCAGACAATAATTTCACAGCCAAAGCAAAAAAAAAGCTCATTACACGAACGAAAGTTCGAGTTCATATATATAAAACAAATGCCACATTATTGACACAATGTCGTCATAAACACGTAATTAACACTCTAAAAAACCATGAACAAATATCAACTTGTAATCCCTACAAATGGACAGGTGCCCGCATTTAAGTTACTCAACCCTCGGCCGTTAGGGCGGCCATCTTAATCAACCCTTCAAAGGACAATACTTGACCCTCGGGGGTGACCAAAGTAATTATTGTTATGGTTCATTATTAGTTTCGTATTCATGATTTAATTTAATTTCTAAGTTTTGAATTTTTGATTGATTTTTACATAAAACTAACGTTATCTGTAACGTAATCGAGTAAGTACGGAAATATGACTGCAAATTGGAAATAACATTAGTCCTTAAAAATGGCTTTCTCGGATTCAAAATCGACTATCAGTAATAGTTTATCATCAGTTCAATTTTTAAATTGAAATTGTTTTTGGTCAAAGAACACATCGCGTGGAAACCTACAGCTGTTAGATGAATTCCATCGAACAATGCCCTTATTAATTATGCTCCAAACCTTCTAAGCAGCAGTGGAGAAATTTGTCCACAAAACCTATGTTTTATTATATTTTTAAATGTATCACTATATATCATATTTAATAACTAAATAATGATAATTAATATTCCTTGTTAACTCCATTTTCAAAGGCCGGCAACGCACCTGCAAGTCCTCAGATGTTGCGGATGTCCATGGGAGGTGGTAGTCACTTTACATCAGGTGAGCCTCCTGCTCGTTTGCCCCCTCTTACATAAAAAAAAAGTATCAGGGGAGTGGCGAAAATGCGGTAAAAGGGGAAAATGTAATAGATCGATAACTTACATCGACTAATATTACTTAAATTACATTTTTATCTATATTATTATGTTCAGTGATTTTGCATTGTGTAGCCATCTTGGTAGGTGCTTCTGTATATGTGTATATAATTATTGTCTTTAAATTCAAAACGAAACAAAAGTCCCTTATAAATCTTTTATGATATTTGACATTTGAAAAAAAAACATACGTATTGTATATCATAAAGGGTATTTTGGATGTAATTGCTACTAAATAAAAATAAAAATCTTTTTTAACTATGATATGTCGACTTTAATAGTTATGTTATTTTATAAGCTCCACGATTCACCGAGCGTACTTCCTTGAACGCTCAAAGACCGATCTTTAGGCTTAATAGCATTTCGCCAAAGTGGACAACAGTGGACGACCAATTAAAGCGAAAACTAATGCCGGTCCTTGGTGAGACAACCGACCTTTGTTATGTCACGTGTGGAACGATTTTATCGGAGACGAGCGCGTCTAAGTTTCCCAAAACTTTGATAGTGAATTACAAATTAAATCATATCACTTTGATTTTCGAAATCTTGGAACTTTTGAACCTTCCATATATTAGTGGGAATCTGGTTTAGTACAAGTGACACCTTGACAAACGTCAAAATCAGATTTTTGATATAAATATAACTTATTATTAATATTAGAAAATAAAGACTCGATGTAGAGTTATGTACTCACATAGCCACAACTAGTATTATAAATTATGCGGAAGTGAGTTTGTATGTTTATTTGTTTATTACGTTGTCACGTCTTAACTACTCCGCCGATCCTTACGTTATTTTGCATATATCTGCCAAATGTCAGAGATACACAGGTCATTTAAAACCGCGGGCGAAAACTAGTCTTCAATTATATCAATGTTGCAGATAAACAAAACTATAGAAAAAAACGTAAAAATCTTTTGTACAGAGAGTTCTTCAAAGCCCCAACAACTTGGAATTAATTTGAATAATTTAAGAAATATGTATAGCTTATTGGTCTTCGTCAATCTAAATAGATAATCAACAAAGGGAAACGGGGCCTGTTTGTGAAATCAACTCCAGATAAAAAAAAGACAATCACCGCCCTTTCCTTTCTCTTTGTCCCTTTATTTTTTCTTAATTTCAACTTGATCCCAATCAGGAGTAAATTATAACGGCCAGTTAACTAGAAGAATGTCCCTTGTTGTATTGTCTTTCCTTGATTTCTTTCTGTTTGAGATCATTGGTACTTACAAGGAGCTGATATTACCACAACATTAAATTAAAGAGGAATATTATATTAAAGACTTGAAAAAAAAAAAACAACTGACTCGTAACAGTTTACTCGTTTCTATGGAATTACTAATAGTTCTTTATTCCGTTCAATTAAGCGTACAGATTGTGTCATGTTCGAACCTGTTTGACTTTTATATATTATGTAAAACAATGCGCCCTTGACGACTGTACATGTATGTTTTTGAATGATTCGTTCATTATTTGAATATAGTTTTGTTTGGATTTTTTCTTTGATGGTATGAAGGTATATAAATATAACAAAAGTTTTATTTCAATTGATGTTTAAAACTTAACATTATATAATGATAGAGTTACGAGAGCTGTTACCGATTTTGACGATTTCTAACTAACAGATCACACTAAATTTTCTCGATCACACTCGACCAACACTGAGAGATGATTAAATAAAAGAATTTCTCGCGCCACGATTTCGAAGTTAAATTAACTTTTTTCTTTGTTTATCGCCATCTTAACCCCTTTTCTTGTATCGACGATGACGTTGTGAAAGAACTCCGCAATGGCGACGCAAGAAATTGAATTTTTATCGAGATTAAAATTTGAATGGCAAATGCTTTGATTACAACATTATCCTGTAAAACATTTCCATCTTACATTAAACCTAATATTTTTGTGGTTTTACACTTTGTTTTTCGTGATATTAAGATCTAAAGTTGGGTGCAGAACAGTCGCTTAATCAGAAAAGAGGATGTAAAGCCTCCTGCGCCTGAACTCTTTCCGGTTGTGTGGAGTTTTCCATTTCATCTAATTATATTAGAGTAAAAACATAAAATGATATTTTATCACCTATGTAATTTAATTGATTGAATATAGCAGCTATTGAGCTTCTTGTCATTCTAGTTTGGCTGATTCAACATTTGGATCGATTGGTCGCTTTTAGATTATACTGGTAATACGACGATTCAAGAGTGCTTATAAGAGCTTATTTTATAAGATAAGAATATATTATTAATATTCATTTAATTTAACTATGTTATATATATGTTTGTTACAAAAATAAAATATGTGTAGCGTATTACCCTTAACAAGTGACAATATAGATTAATGTATGAACAGAGCTGTCCGCGACAATTATATTCAATTAAATTAAACGAACATATTTTTTACATAATTGCATGTTGCAAAGTGTCGAACAATTAACAATAGCTGACATAAAAATCATACTCAAAAAATATGTCTATTAAAATTGTACTGAGATTTCCCCACATGGCTGGAAGCGGCATTAATTAACCGCGGATGAATACCAACTCCACACCAGGGCACTTCTCCTAATTGAATATAAACTTAGCTATTAGGGAATATTTTTTTTTAAAGTCAATTAGACATCACATTGTGTGCACGTTGACATGTTCTGAGTGATCTTGTGATATAGTACAAGTTGGTTACAATTCCCATTACGTTTTATAGTTTAAAATTATTTTGTTGTTTGTTCATTAATTACTTTGCCTGGCTTGACTTCAACTACCTATTTAGTGATGGCTAGCTTATAGAGCAGATTCACAAGGTACTGGGTTTAAGCCCGGGTCAAGTCAATAAAAAGTTATTGAGTTGTTTTGTCGAGAAACTATCAGTGGAAAAGTTCGCAGTGTCAATGGACCTATGCCTCAGTAAGAACAGTTTAACTGTGTATCCTGCGTCTGAACATTATACAAATGTGTCAGATAGATGAATTCGATCGTTAATTTAAAGAAAAAGAAATATATTTGAATTCACGGACGACTTCAATACAATTTTATATGAAACGGTCCTTTAAGCAGATAAGAAGTAATGGACAGGACAATCAAATATACATAAAATATATAATTATATATTTGATAAACAGTCACGAGATAACAAGATCAACTCATCGGCTATTAGGCTGAAACGACAGAATAGCATCGACCGCCAGCGACTTATCCGCGATATTTGAATAATTTTTACATTTAAAATCATTCGCAACGACGACATCCAAAGGGTAACCACGAATCGCAACCATTGCGAAGAGATAAGAAGAAAACTGCGGGAGTTGGCACAATATATGAGAGTAAGCGATGTAAAAAAAAACACCCGCCAACCCACAATGAAGCAGTGTAACAAATTTAAATCTTCATGTCAATTATAGAAGAGAACTTTGTCCACCGGTGGAACAAATATGAGTTATTACTATCACGATTTTTTATAAGCACTAATTTATTTTATAGCAAAGGTAGGCGGACGATCATATGAGCCACCTGATGGTAAGTGATCACCAACGCCCATAGACATTGGCATTGTAAGTGATGCTTACCATCGCTTACATCCAACAACCTTGGGAACTAAGATGTTACGTCCTTTGTACCTGTAATTACACTGGCTCTCTCGCCCTTCAAACCGGAACACAACAATACCAAGTACTGCTGTTTTGCGGTAAAATATTTGATGAGTGGGTGGTACCAACCCAGACGAGCTTGCACAAAGCTCTAAGTACCTTCTGCTGCACCTTCAAATCGTTTTTTTTTTTTCACATGGAATTATAGTTAATCAGTAAAAAAATACATCGAGTACAAAACAATCGTAAAACGATTCTTATTACTTAATGTGTTTTTCACAATTCACAGTTTTAATCATGTAATAATGACATCATATCATTAAACTCGTGAATATAAAACAAAATTACACAATACAATTTATATAATATAAATAAACTATAATAAAATTTATTATGATACTGCATAAACAAAACGTACGATAATTATTTTAAAAACGTTAGTTTAAATATCATTCATTCAAAATTGTATACGTTTTTTGCTTATAACTTGAGTCGACACGCAAATAAATTCCGAGTGATTCTTTTAAATAGGGATTTTAAGCAGATTTTCTGTGGAATAAGTAAAAACGGATCCGTCAGTCCGCTAAAGGTTTAAGTCGCTCTGAATATTTATAAGTTTTTCTATTATTTCATTTAATTATTTTTCAACTTCGGGTTAAATCGCTTCAAATTCAAATTGAATGTTCTGGCTTCGTAAGATTATATTAATTCATAACGTCACTGTTTTATATACAAATATAAAATATTCGTTTAGTAAAATATGTTTTTGTATTAAATTGATTTGAATAAACTTAAATTATTACATTTATTTTAATATTCTGATTAGCCTAAAGGTTGACCGGTAGAGATTGCCTTCAGGAATTAGTTATAGTTTTTATTTACCACTTAAAATAATACGGTCAATTGGTGGTAACTTAAAACATTAATTTAATATTCATTGATGCTATTAAGCTGGACGTTCAAATGTTGATATATGATATACATTTATAATATTATCTCAATAGCCACCGGTAAATTTGAAAATACAATATTTTTACTTAGGTAGACCTAGAATTAAAAAGACATTAAAGTTTAATGATTAAATAATATCGGTTTAATTTACGTTTCTTATATTTAATCTGGTACAAAATAATATAAGTTTAATGTTTGTGGTATTTAAAAAACATAAACCCCTCGGATAGCCTAGAGATTTATGATTTTTATGCACATATATTTTATACATATGTACATATTGTTAAGAGGAACAGAGGACGACCAGGTGGACATTTATATGGAAGTAAATTATATTGACAGCTAATTTGTACTGGATGCCTTTACGAATATAAAAATAGATAGAGCTAATATATATATGGTGCCAAAAATCTTCGTTCTTGTTAATGCAGACAACATCACAAGCAACTGATAGTTAATAAACATTAGTGATTCATATTAAACATAGTAAATATAATGACATGATTAACATTCTATCTTAATAATTATTAAACGGTTTTATTTAGCTTGCCTTGTTTGTTGGTTTGGGTCAAATTTAGTAATTGAAATTTGACCCCCTTCCTGTTAACAGATTGATCTGATATTTGGTACAAACCTTTAGTTCTGATGACAATACAATTTAATACATTCTGTATCATTGTAAATCCAAGATGGCCGCCGCTACAAAATGGCGGATTACATATTTTTTCACAACTAACTCAATATGGGTATCAAATGAAAAGGCTTGACTAGTAGAATAGAGTTAATTATGAAAAAAAATGAAAATCCAATATGGCCGCCAACAAAATAGCGGATTAAGTACATATTTTTTCACAAAGCATTCAATATGGGTATCAAATGAAAGGGCTTGACTAGTAAAATACTGTACGCTATGACAAATTTCAAATCTAAAAACTTGAAAATAAAAAATCATTATCATTATTATCTTCATACACAATAAAACTTTTTTTACTTAAATTTTATAAATTTAAATTTATTATATATAAATTGTTTTAAATTATTTTTAATGAATCAATTTATATTGTTTACATAAAAGATGGGCAAAACGGTGACCACATGGGCAGGCCCACCAGGCAAAAGAAGGATAGGTAGACCTGTAACCAACTGGGAAGATGATTTTAAAAAAACAGCCGGCCCTAACTGGATTCAAGTAGCCCAATCTAGAGAGGACTGGCTATCTTTGGAGGAGACCTTCACCTACAGAGGGGTTCTTGCAGATCGTATCTAAATATCGAACATTTACATATAAAATAGGAATAATTAAATAAATATATATACATAAAAAAAAGAATATATATATATATATATATATATATATATATATAAATAAAACTAACCACTACACTTAAACTAGAAACTACTAACAAAATATCATGTATTTTTTCCTTTTGTAATCTGCAACGAAATAAAAGGCTATTTATTTTTTATTTTATATTTATTTATTTATATTACATAAAATTATTTAGATATTAAATTTTTAAAATAGTAGAAAGTAATGATTTGCAAAGATATAAAGAAAATAATTCCCATTTTATGTATTATATTCTGGTTCAAACCGATTGTAAAGAAAGAAATAATACTATATGTATATCATTATGTTATTTTAAAGAAAATGTCATATTTATTAAAATTAATTAATTTCGAAATTGACGACGAACGGTTCAATTAAGGAGGAATCAAAACGCAATACAATAAACTATCTATGTATTCAATCTAAGATTCAAACAGCGATAAAATTCATAATGTAAGCCAATATCAGTAAAACTACTAATTACAAGACTCGCACTGCAATTTGACTGAATATACTATAACGCTCGCGTTGAAAAGCTTTTAATATCAAATGAGCCGAAAATTGGTACGTGTCAAACGACATTATTAGATGGAACTACGGGAGATGATCTTACTCCTGCAAGATTTTTTTATACTAAATTATAGGCACTGATATCGAAGTTTCCTTGTGTTTAGAAGACTCTTAAACGAAGATTACACGTTCAAGACCAGACCAGCACCATTGAATGTTTATTTGTTAAATTTACGTTTATAATTAATCATCGCAATTTTCTTGCCACTTCTTATCAGTAGAGGCTTTCCGAAATAGTGTTTAGAGTTAAAATATTGACGATTCAAAAAGGCTGACCCGATTGTCATGCATCCAAATAATATTGTAACACCGTAGCGATGAAATAATTTATATATTTTATGTATGGTACGGTTGTCATCCATTTCATTTTGTATATTCAAACCGCTGATAAACTAAAAAAACATATTTCTTCTCCAAAAAAAATGGCATAAAAGTGATACATAAAAGTAATGGGTGATATATATGCTTGTATGTATGTGTACAACTTATTATTTATTATATAAAGCATATTTAGATTACTAAGCATGAAAAAACAAAATTACAAAAATTAAACGTTAATATGAATAACATCATTTTTATACAGTTAGCAAACTAACCCATAAGTTGGACACGAGACATATAATAAAAACAACTGTTGTACAATAACAGGACATTGAATCGACAAACGAATATCGACTTATATTTTTCATTTAATATAATGACATTTTAATGTGTCGTTGGGGGTATCAACAGCTCTAGCGGTGTACAGCATGATCATTGAAGTAGAACTAACCACTAAATAATGATACTTCGAGCGTAATACCGCATTATGATCGTGGCGAGATGAGTTTTGCTGTTGCTTGCTGTCTTTACCAGTACTTTACATAAATTTCAAATTTGAAAAGAACACGCAGTATTATTTTTTATCATCCTTGTATTTATTGTGACAATTAGAAATAAGTAATCATTAATTTTTGACTTGATCATAATAATTTATCATTAAACAATGACTGAATTATAAAAATATATCTCATTATATAATATATCATTATATAATATTAAATTAAATATGTTATATACAAATTAATTACGTAGTCGTTTGTTCACGTAAATTTTAAAAGTTTCAAACTTTGAAGCCCATATCTCCCTCACGTCTTATGTAAAATAAAGATCACCCGTGATAATTGCAATCATAATTAGCACTCGCAAACTACCTCCGTATAATGCGTGCGTTGTTTTGAAAATTTGATAACTTTATCCAAATACGCTGGTCTAGGACACATTGGGGAAATCTCGGTGTTCATTACCGCGGGCCGGCTGCGTTCGCTAATGCTTCGCGCACCTTCGGTCACGAAGCAACTAACAATAATACGCACGATCATTTTACTATTATGTTATCATTTAGAAATGTTAAAAAAGCTTCATCATTTATTTTATTTTGTTATTAAATCAAAAATATAATTTATATGATCATTAATAGCGAACTTTAATGATATATTGTATAATTCATTATTGATTTTGAATTCAGTATCGATAAATTATTATACCCAATTTGTATTCATATTTATAACAATAAGCGTTACTTATCAATGTTTTTTTTTATTATTTTTAAGTGAAAATTAAATGTTTTAATAGGCGAAGTTAAAAATAAGTGATATACCACATCCAATATTCTAAACTCCATGTTATTATAGAGAGCATCCAAAGCTAAGCATCACGAGAGCCCTTAAGTGACAAACTCAGAGATGGATTTTTGCTGTCGGTGCCTCTTAGTCGGTTAATATTGGACATATTTATGTCACACAAGTTTCGGGTTTGGGCCCTTGCATTAGTACTTTTAATTTATTGAACGTGACTGCCGTTAAAAGCAAAGTGGGTTAGTGTAATGAAACATTTTGTTCACGCGGTTTGTAGACGAGTACACATATTCACGTACGTGGTAAAATAAACATTTGAAAGAATATCCTTGATTGTATTTGGGTAAGTGATACATATCGGTGGAAGCGGCGATCAAGTAAGGACTGCGCAGGACATATTATAGTGCACACGTGTCTTTGCAAACTAATTGTACTCTTATGTGGGACGGTAAATCCGGATAGAATTCAAGCGCAGGAAGCTTAACGTGCTTTCTGAGGCATGTACATACTTCCACCTTCCAGTTTCCGGACTAACACTAAGAATTTTTCGGCGGAAAACCTCAATAACTTTTTATTGGCCCGACCTAGGGTTTGAACCCAGACTTAGGGATATACGGCCTTATATCTAGCCACTAGACCAACTAGACAGTGGTGCGATATAACCTTATCTCACTATATCTAATTGGCAGTCGTGTGCAGGATATATTATATGGCATAAGCGTGTACGCAACGCAAACTCAATAATTTACACAAAACTAGCAGTAACGCTTTGCCTTTACTTCGTATCTCATTCCTGAAAAAAAAACCATCTTACCATGATGATGGATACACGCAAATGTAACCTTTAAACATCATTATTATTACTGTCAATATCGCATACCACGTTCTGTTATTTCACGATTTTGTTCTGCGTTGTATAAAATAATTATGTTCCCACGATAAAACTAAAATGAATGTATACGCACGTCATATCTTTACACTCGTAGCTTAACTAGATAACTTCTTCAGGAATTCACTCAATAACGTTGCCGTTTTAATAAAGACAGTGGCCTTATTTCAAACAAAGCGACAACAGGAACAATAATTCTCACTTAACCGAATAAAAATTCAACGAACTTGTTGAAAAACAAACCATTAAAATCATGAATTATTAACGTATAAATAACACTTATTTTATTGTCGCACCTTCTGTCTGTGAAGGCGCGTAAGTTTCGAACATTAATAGCTGAAACAACTCGTTTCGGCTCAGGATTAACAAAGTGAGATTGTCAAGTGTCTTAATTAATAGGACTTCTAAAGAAAACAATATCATTTTATTAGCATAAACTTTATGGTATGTTCACAAGACGCCGAAATTACTGCGACAGTTTAGTCGTGTGTACAAATTCTAATTTTATCATTAAATATTTATCATTTAGTATTGATGCAAGACACTTTGGAAAGAAAATATGGAGACTTATGTTATTAAATACTTTTATTTTGTTAAAGATTAAACAAATTAAAATAAGATATTTTATTAATCATTATAGATTTGAGATTATTATTAGCAGATTATACAGCATATGTATGATTAAGCATTTTAAACTGCTATAATAGTCTCAATGGCTTAATTAAAACGAATAGTGGCCATAAACATTCTAAATTTCAGAAATAAAAAGTATAAGCCGTGTTAAATACAAATTTATTATATTTGATTAGTAATGATGAGTTAAACATTTAAAATTACAATCAAAGGACTTTCAAATATGTAACATCGCTAGTCGCAATTCAAATAGCGTCAATGTGAAGTTAGGTTAACGGAAGTGCTATATAAAGTCGCCGATGACAAGTTGAAGCAAAGTTCCCAGAGTTTAGCAGTTAACGCCCTTTTTTAGATAAACATACTTTTTGTTTGCAATTTTATTACGCTATTAAGAGCACTTGTTAAAGACTGAATTCGATGTTTATGCATCCTCCTCTCTCTTGATTTATTTAAAAATTTATACACTTTTTTTTAATTTTGCTACAACACAAATAATATGTTTCTTTCTGATAAAAAGATTTACAATTAAACATTTTTCGACAGAATATTCCAATACATTTTTATCGACCCGATTGAACCAAGAACCTTTTAATAGCCTCTAGACGAACGAGGCAACCAAAATATACTATGTTTATCCATCAACTACTAGCGGCGAGATTAGGGCGGCACTAGAACAGCTTAAAAACAACAAAGCTCCGGGAGATGACGGAATCACAACAGAGTTGCTTAAGGCAGACGGGACTCCGGTCCTGAAAGAGCTAGCAAGCCTCCTTAATTCCATCATCCAACATGGCAAGACCCCGGAAACGTGGAGCGGGAGTAAGGTGGTACTGATTTTTAAGAAAGGTGATAAAACCCTCTTAAAAAACTACAGACCAATCTCCCTCCTGAGTCACGTGTATAAGCTGTTCTCAAGCCAGGTGGACCGATGACCTTATGAAGGTGGCGGGTACCGACTGGATGCGGAAGACGGAGGACCGGGAGCTTTGGCGCACCTTGGGAGATGCCTATGTTCAGCAGTGGACTACGATTGGCTGATGATGATACATCAACTAGCGTTTCACGTAGTTCCCATTCCCGTGGAAATACGGGGGCAAAATGTAGTCTATGTTACTCGCTGATAATGTAACTTTCCATTGGTGAAAGATTTTTTAAAATCGGTTTAGTGGTTTAGACGTGGAAGCGTACCAAACAAACAAACTCACATTCGCATTTATAATATTAGTTAGGATGTCAAATAACGAGAAAAGAGCTTAGTATTGTAAATGTCTTAAAGTAATAATTCAAAGTGACATGTAAATGAAGGACAGTAATATTTTGAACAATGCAAATGAAATCAAAGTTTGAAAGTGAAGATTTTACGCAGTACAACTATGGCGGTCATTTACATAAAATAATGCTTTAATGAACCCTCTCGAATTTTCAAAGTACTTGGCGACACTTAGGTAGGTATATATATATACGTTTGTATTGTGATGTTTGTTCTACGGGTAGGACTTTTTGCATGATGCTCATTCAACTATTGAAGATCAAGAAGTTAATAGAACATATGGATTGTAAAAGAATTTCACGTTATTATTTAAAATAGTTAGGCAGACTGCCAAATGGGGGCCACCTGATATTACGTAGTAATAACCGTCCATAGACATAGTCGCTGTAAGAAATAATAACCATCTCTTACATCGTCAATGTGACAAAATATTTAACAAATATACGTATCTGTATATTATGTACGTGCACACACTCAATTACAATATAGTATGTGTAACAGTATGTATGTATATGTCGTTGATTGCGCACAATAATTTCATAATAAACATACAATATCTAAATTGTCCAAACAAACTTCAAAGTTATAATCAATGGCGTATAAATAAAATGGCAACAATGAACTTGGGAACAGTGTCACAGCATCTTCCACGATATAACAACAGACACAATAACGCTTCCGTATTTCTTAGCGAGTGAATTATGAAGGTCGTAAGACAGTGGTTTTCGTTGCGTAAAAGGCAATAAAATTAATTTTGAAGCGATTTGTTTGAAAATAATCTAATCTAAACTAATATAATAATATTATGTAGAAGAAAGATTTGATTTTTTGTTTGTTTGTTTGTTACGATTTAAATCAAAAACTACTCGACCGATTTTAAAAATTCTTTCATCATTAGAAAGCTACATCTTCACAGAGTAACACAGGCTATATTTATATACTTTATTATAAAAAAAAATAGATATCCATACCTAAAATGGAACAATGTAACCCAAGGTATCAAAATGTTGCCTATAAAAGTCATCATTTTTCGTGCGCTGCGAAAACTGTTGACGATATATAAAATAGTGTTCTATATAATAATAGTACTTATCACACAAAAAAGTTTATATAGTTAAGCCATAATAACAGTTTTTGTTTAAATTATTAAGTTCAGATATGGGTGGAATCGAATAGTGGTGATATTTGGTATCATGATATTAATCCTTATCCATTTAAATGGTTTTATAATAAAGGTTGATTATGTACATGTAAATTCCATTTGAAATTATGTGGATCAGACTTTTCGTTTAGAAGTTATGACTATGGGATATGATGATTATAGGTATAAAAACTCTCTACATAAGAAAATTGTCACGGCTTGAACAAACTAATATACGCATTTACTTTTAATAACAGTTTTTAAATTTTCGCGGACGAAGTCGCGGACGAAGTGCTAGTCCTATATAACTTCGACATTATTATTATACTAGCAAAACCCTGGACCCAAATAGATGATCCTACTTGAATTATAAGATTTTTTTTTTTTAATTATTATATAGTCTAAAAAATGTTTGTTTTGGCTTAGGAAACTCACAAACAGCCATGTAACTTTAAAAGTCAGTTATTTTGAAATCACAGACGGATACTTCAATTTTATTTATTAATATACAGGTCGAGATGGTGGTGAAATAAACCCAAGCTCACTCCTCAAAAGGAGAGGCCTTAGCCCAGCAGTGGGACACTAACGGCTGTATTATTGTAATAGTTAGAAATGTGTTTTTAATTTTTGTTTATCATCCGTAAAGGTTTCCAAGTCTTGAATTAATTTAAACTAATATCAACTAATAATATTTTCCACTTCATAAATTATATTAATACCTTATAAATTATATAATTTCCTTTTATTACATATTAGTTTCTGTCCGCGGCTTCGCCCACATGCATAAGGGTAAAGTAAGTTTTAAAATTTCGTTACTCAAAAATAATCGGATATGTACAGTAAATATAATTAATTCAATATATGTACCGCTTTTTAGCCAGTGACTTCATATTAATCGATATTATATTATTTTTTACGTGATGAATTAATTTATGTACACTCATATTAAACGTTATATAAAAGTCAACGAATACCTAAATATGACTATGAGTAAATAATTTTATAACGAAATGATTTTGTCTTGTATAAACGCGTATTTAATATGTACATACAAGCTAATATTTCCCCGCAACCGTCATTAGCTCTAGCGCAATACAAAATTGATTGAAACCAAGTCTCATGAGGAACTTCAAAGGCCGTTTTAAATTGACCATTTCACACTATCGGCCAAAAGAAGCTTTTCAATACCGAATACGAGAGTTTAGGCATTCACAGTGTGAATGGGGTCTATTAGGCGGTGTTTACACTGACCGGGAGATGTTTCTTTCAATTCTCTGACCGACCGTAGTCAATAGGACATCATTACTCGTGAGCCTTGTGTATGCTGCCTTTAGTCATAGCGAGATCGATATCCCGTCTTTGCAAGTTCCACTGACCTATAAAAGGGAGAATATATGAATAAATATGTGCATGATGGTTGATGATATGTCCCCCACATAGTGTATGCTATTTTTATTATACTTACACTAATATAACGTTTATTTGTATTTAAAATAATTATATACTTCAGTAATGAGTCGAGATGGCGCAGTGAGTTAAAACAATGAATCTCAAGTGAGGACCGCATCTACAGATCGCAGTACTTGTATTCGATCCAGTAGCTCGTAGCTGTATTGGTTAGTATATACATTGTATGTAAATACATTGTTACGAAAAAACATTCGAAATATAATGACGTCATATACGATCGTAAATTATATGTGTTGTTGAATATATTTATCTATTATAGTTTCTACCAATATTGCTTAGTAATTCATAATGGTTTCGTCTTCGAACTTAAAGTTATTATTCTTGAAATTTTAAAAATACTTGGTCAAGTTACTCTTTTCTGAAGCGTAAAAATAAAGGACTATGCCAGTCGCTTGTCCCTGTGTGCTTGAAATATGAAACGCATCACGCGAATCGTTCGTAGTCAGTCAACATTTGTTCACTAATGTGAATGACCACGAGATGACCACTACATGAACTATTTTTTATCCTCATTCCAATGCTTTAACTTACGTAAATATAAGCCAATGAAACATTAAAGTTTTTCAACATTATTTTACACGTTAACTGTATTCAATATAGAATTAATGACACTCTCTTATTGATTGACTCAGTAGTTACGCATTTCCACAAATTTAATTAAAAACAAATTTTCTTCATATTAAATAGTATAGTTTGTATACATATATGTGTTAATATATATTTAGAGTTGACGGTTTAAAACAAACTTAAAGTAATACTTACTTCTTGCAATTTTAGTGCCTATATGTGACCAATGACCACATTTTATTATATAGGTAGGCAGACGAGCACACGGGCCACCTGATGGTAAGTGGTCACCAATGCCCTTAGATAGTGGCATTGTACGTTTCTTAAAAAAAAACATCGCCAATGCGCCACCAACCTTGGGAAGTAAGATGTTATGTCCCTTATACCTGTAATTACACTGGCTCACTCACCCTTCAAACCGGAACATAATAATACGAAGTAATGCTGTTTTTCGGTAGAATATCTGATGAGTTGGTAGTACCTACCAACTCATCAGATATTCTTTCACAAAGCTCTACCACCGAGTAAGCTAACTATATAAGGAATTACTCGTACGTATATAAAAATCTTACATCATCAATGACCACATACAGGGCTATAAATTTACCGCTTATATAATATAATACGGTACTCTGGGAACGTATATGTATCGTGGAACAATCTTAGCTGAATTTCAATTTCGGGCACTATTTATCTTTTAAACGATGTTGTCGATCTGAAGGCGGCTTACAAACGCAGCTGTTTAAACACACAAAGTCACATTATATTAAATATTACGTCATATTTTTTTACAGGTTTTCTGCAAAAATTTTTAATCATACATCATTGACATGCACAAGAGACATCATGCCCTAATGACTTTCCGAAATAAAATAAATATAAAACAAAATAACGGCCAATAATCATATTGACCTAGCGTTTAATGCCTTAAAGTTTTAATTCATAGCAGAAACGTTTATGTTCATTAAAACTGTACCCAAATCCAGTAATTGTGCTGTAATAAGCGAATTTCGTTGTTATTAAATAAATCTTGAAGGTTTGAATAAATCTTAGTGATAGCTTATACTCTGTGTCGACAGCTCGCTTGAAGACGTTACTCCAGTGCGGATTTATGGATACACATGTGTCAGAATCTCAACCAACACATGCAGTTTTCACATATAGTTAATAATCACTAGGTCTAACCAAAGGTTCATCTCGGCTCTCTAGAGACGTGTTATCTATGTATACTAATATCATAAATACGAAAGTTAATCTGTCCGCTTGTTACGCTTTCAAGATTAAACCACTGAGCCGATCTTGATAAATACTGGTGTGAAGAAAGCTTAGACCCTAAGGACCAACTTCTGTTACTTTTTTTACCTAATACCCCATAAACTTAGGCAAAAGCCGCGGGCGAATATTGGTATATTATATAAGGTACGATTTATCTATTTGCTTACATAAGCAATTCCACATACAAAGTAAACCATGACGTAGAACAAGCACAGTGTATAAATTAATATAGTAGTTATTAAACGCTGATAAAGTTACGTTTGTAGTACGCCTTATTTAGTAACCGCCAAGCGCGTATCATTATAGGGTATGAGCTCTTGTTTAGACGCTGTGTTGACACTAAGTTTTGTCCTCTTATTGAACAAGTTCTTCGATGTATATTACATGTGTTCCATAGACCAGGGCTCAGTTAACTATTACTTGTGTTTGAATAATCTTTGAATGACGAATCACGAATAGAAATTAATAATTTGATTTGGTGTTATCAAAGGAAAGCAGTCTACAAGACACCGCCATACTGCACCAACTACTTGATACAAAAACTGTTATAGCAGATGAATGAATAGGCCACGACTTAGGGCCCCTGCCAGCCAAGAGGCCAAAAATAATATAATTTTACTGTAACCGCTTAGGAATGAAGTGCCTCAAATTTCAAAGTACCTAGGGATCTTGGATCTCTAAGTGCGGGCCTGGAGCCAAGTCGTTAGAACAAGTTAATCTATCAATATTGATCAAGTGCGAATCGTAAACGCATAGAGAAGGTTTCGTATTCGTACTATCATGACTGAAAAATCGAAAGGAAATTGTATTATTTAACAGCCCACAATTAAAATATTACGATAGAAAAAATTACAAAATAAAACTAGCGTTTGTATTGGCGATTTAAAGAATGCTTAATATTTCAAACAGTTTTCACACTAATTATAGTAGCGAAATTAATTCTGTTTGTTACATCATTGTGACTAAATTATAAAATGGAATTAAATTGGACATATTCTGGAAGCTGTATTATGGAACTTAGACATTGGACAAGGTACTTTGTTCAATTATGCAATGTTTGCAGTGACTGCCTCGTTGATACTAGATATTTATCGTCGTAACTAAATATTTATTCTGTCAAAAATTCACGTGCACTCTCGTACCTCGGAAAGCACGTTAACCGCTGATGCTATGCCTGAACTCTCTACGGTCGTGTCGGATTGCCATCTCATCGAAATATGAGAGTGACGGAATAGAGAGTGCACCTGCACTCATAAATTCGTGCACTATAATATATACTCTTTTTTGAGATTGGCCGCCGTGGCCGAAATCGGTCATCATCATCAGCTCCAGTGACAGTAAAGTACTTAAATAAATGCGTAACAGAATGAAGGTTATATTGCGATTTTTATGTTGATTCAACTAAATTATATGCATTATTATGTTAGTATGTTTGTGTTGTGTAGGAGGATATGTAATGCTACAATATAATAAAGTTTATGAATTTGTAGTAAATATGTTTTTGTTATTTTTTCGGTTATCACCGTCCACTGCTGGATGAAAGCCTCCCCCAAAGAACGCCAACCATCCCGATCTTGGGCAGCCCGTATCCATCCCGTACCTGCCACCTTTTTCAAATCGCTACGTTTGCCTAAACGTGGTCTCCACTCTAACAAGTGTCGGCTCCATCGGCCATCAATACGTCTGGAGACATGACCAGCCCACTTCCACTTCAACGTGCTAATTCTACGCGCGATATCGGTGACTTTAGTTCTCTGGCGAATGTCCTCATTTCGGATTCTATCTGCCAGAGACATCCCGAGCATCGCGCGTTCCATAGCTCGCTCGCTATAAATATGTTTGTAAGCAATAAAAATAAATGACGGCAAAATAGCTCTCGAATAGGTCTAGACCTGCATACTCGTCTGACGTCAGTCCTCGTTAAACTCACAACTCCTCATTAATCTTCAGAAGGGCATAAACGTGGGCATAATTCAAACACCCTGGATTGATTAGAGCAAATCAAATAACCCTTATGGTTCCTATTTGACCCTAACTCTGCTGCGAGTACCTTTTGAGTTCAACAATTAGGGTGACCATGACCTTCGGTAAATTCAAAAGCAAAATCTTTATTCAAGTTTTTGCAGTGGATATTCGAATTCTTATTTTACAAGATTATATTATATGTAAAGATACCATTGATTGAGGTATTGATTGTTTCAGAATTTAGATTCCTAGAACTTATACTTAAATATATATTAGAATTTTATATATCTCCGCCCACATACTGCAAGCTATGTATGTATACATAGCATGTGAAATGGAAAGCTCAAACCTTTTCTTTGCAGTATACTATGGGTAAACCCAAAACATATGGTAAGGGCAAGTGCATAATGAACAATCATTTCGTTATAATTCACATTTATATCCTTTCAATTATAAATTATAATGCATCATTATAATGATAATCGTCATCCACTGTTAGAAATAAAACTATGCCTCACGTATTCAATTGGGTTCCTATTTTCCAAGATGTCCAAAATATGTCCGAAGTGTGGACAACCATCATATGAAGATTCAAACTGCCAAGTGGTATATTTGCCGTTCAAGTTACTGACCTGTATTGACTCAACCGATTCATACTTAAGTTTCGAGTTATTAAGAAACAAACATTCTAATTGATGTTTGCACAGGTTAACTATTGTGGGCTTAAGACATACAAATGCCCCATAGTCTCAAACACGTCCATATAATTAAATGTTTATATGTCTGTTATGAATATGTACTGCATGTGTTGCAACCCCTAATTATTATGTAGTACGTGGATGATACTATGTCAGAAACATTTACATAAGTGCCACAAGTAATATAGTTCAACTCAACCGGATCAACGATATATAATATGAAGATTTGATTAATCTAATTTAGTCTACTTTCGCTAATTGACAGGATATTAAAGTCCAAGTTATAATCAATATATATATATATAAGCGAATTGCAACTCGTCACTAGATCTCCCAAACTATCCGCCCGATTGACTTTAATTTGTCACAGTTACTTCCCCGACGTAGACTCTCACTAAGAACGGATTTTACGTAATTATTATTTATAAATTTAAATACAGCCAATAAAGTGTCATTAATTTAAAGGCGCCAGTTGAATTATTCTCCATTATCATTACAATGAATTCGTTCTCAACTGTGACAGTATATTATAAGTAAACCAAAATATTTAAGAAATACAGATATAGAAATTATTTCATTAACAGGACCCATGCCAGTCACTTTTTAAAAAAGACAATCATTTTACATATAACACACGAGTATATTTGGCTGATCAGTCTTATTGGGGATATGAAATACGTCACCCACAAACACAATATCATTTTTTCAGAAAAACGTACCATTTCGTATTCACCCAATATGACGCAGACTATGACGTTTCACTCGATATCTGCTAAACATTAACGGGTACAACGAAAACCTTTCCAATTAATGAAAGAACCGCTATAATCTTTCAACGTCGAATATAAATCGTTTCGCTGAACAAACTTCTATCAGAATCATTAAAAATAACCTACCGAGGACAGTCAAGCTCATAATTCGATGGATACGCCCAAATTTCCATCAAACATTTTGTATGGTACAAGTAATGGGTGAAACATCTATAAGATAGATAAATGTATTTATATACGAACTAGTATTCGCCCTCAGCTTCGTCCACGTTTTATAGGAGGTATTAGGTAAAACAGCGGCCTATATTTATTTTAAGAGTTCAAGATTGCTTTATATTAAAATTTATCAAACCAGTTTGGTGGTTTAACCTTGAAAGCGTAACTCGGTGGTAGAGCTCTGTGCAAGCTCGTCTGGGTAGGTACCACCTACTCATCAGATATTCTACCGCAAAACAGCAGTACTTTGTATTGTTGTATTCCGGTTTGAAGGGTGAGTGAGCCAGTGTAATTACAGGCACAAGGGGCATAATATCTTAGTTCCCAAGGTTGGTGGCGCATTGGCGATGTAAGCGATGGTTAACATTTCATACAATGCTATTGTCTATGAGCGTTGGTGACCACTTACCTACGCTCATAGACAATACGCCTACCTATGCAATAAAAAAAAATATACTACAAAAAATTCTAAAACCTTTACAACTGGAAAACAACAATACTAAATTGCCGTTTGGTGATAGAATATTTGATGAGTGGGTGGTACATACACTAGCTTACACAACGTGGTAAATACCACCAAATGAACCTCATTTTTCTTAAATCGCTTATTAAAACTCTTCGCTTAGCCCACAAGCTTGCATGCGGTACCGCTCCCTTCGTACAGGCTAACACGATATGCAAATATGGGACATAAAAGTAATATTTCGTGATAACGCACCGGTAATTAATAAAATATGTCCTCTCGCTATTAGTTGGGCGGTATCGTATTAGACGATTGCTTCGCTTGATTTATGTACGGGCGTGTTACTTGTGACGTGACCTTAATTAAATTTTGATTTTTATGCACACGTGTCATGCGTATTGTCACGTGCTAATAGAATGTCACTTCTATGAATAACTGTTTCTAAGGATCACGAATACGTCGGTAAACCTATCGTAAAGATATTTCATATATAGGTAGTGATATGTAGGTGAGACGTCGAAAAGTGATATTGGTTTTCGGCCCCTGTCAAGAGTTATTAGCCAACTGCTCAGGACACATTATAGTGCACAAGTGTGTGCGCAAACACAGGTGCACATTCGACTATCTCACTCTCATAATCCGATGGGACGGCAACGATTTACATATTCTATGCGATTTTCTAATAACTCTACTATGTAATTTCACTACAAACAGTTCTTGATTTATATATATTTATTTATAATATCACCATCACTCGGTGGTAGAGCTTTGTGCAATCTCGTCTGGGTAGATACCACCCACTCATCAGATATTCTACCGCGAAACAGCAGTACTTGGTATTGTTGTGTTCCGGTTTGAAAGGTAAGTGAGCCAGTGTAGTTACAGGCACAAGGGACATAACAACTTAGTTCCCAAGGTTGGTGGCGCATTGGCGATGTTTTTTTTTTTTTGAAAGAAATGTACAATGCCACTGTCTTTGGGCGTTGGTGTCCACTTACCATCAGGTGGCCCATATACTCGTCCGCCTACGTATATTATAAAAAAAAACACATAATTTTCCACATAACTAATATCGACTAATTTAGTTTTACTTAAAAAGCTCTAATAATAACTTAAAATTCGAGATGCCATTTTTTCGCGACTCCATTCCGTCATTCCGAGCAACAGTGACTATAATTTTATTACTTTGAATTTCGTTTTTTGGCAGAACAGTTGTATTTTTTTTAATTTTTATCAGCCTCATAATTACTTTTTTATCTGTTCATTTTTCATAATAATTGGCTGTATAAGTTACATCACCGCTTAATAATTCATAACTAAGGTTCAGAAGAATCGATACTAAACTATCCCACGACATCAATACATAATTACTATGAAGGTAAACGATGTGATTATCAACTTACTAACATTAGTGAAGGTAAAATTAGGCAAACGAGTTCGAACGACAAATATTAATAAGTAACTATGAAATCGCATGTGTATATACAATTAACGCTATGGGATTGGACGAACGATGGTAATTTGATTTAATGATAGAATTCTGATAATATAAGCCATAAATGGAATTTTTCTATAACACAACATTTTTCACTAATGTTTCGGTTGAGTTGAATGGCCTAGTGGTTAGAACGCGTGAATTTTAGGCGAAGGTAGTAAGTTCAAACCCAGGCATGAACCGGTGGGTTTGGACTTAAGGCCTCCTCTCCTTGAGACTGTTTGGAACTCACTCCATCATCGCAAATATTCATTCAAAACATACATGTGTTTGATGACACATTATAAACACAAATTAACACATGAAAATTCAGTGGCCCTCGAGGGCTTGAACACAGAATCGATTTGAAATAGGAATATTTCCATCTTCTATCTACTGAACCATCACGACTTTGTAATTATACATTCAATAAAATAACATCATTGCATGTATAAAGTATGAAACAATTCATCCCGTGACTTGGCAACCCTTTTAATAATTTAAAAACCGATGAAAACAAGAACAAATGATCCAGAAATGCGATGTCACTTTAATATTTGATTAAAAAATCATCGCAAAGGCGCGGCTCAACAGTTCACGTAGCTCATATTATTATGTAGTAAAAGATAGTTAATCTCACGTCATGTAGGGTGGAATCTAATTTAACTAATAGATTTTAATATAATTATAACATATTTTCGTGGACATTCGTGTCTGTTATTTATTGAAATATTCATTATCTGTGATATACTTTTTTTTTTATTTCGTAACTAGCAGCCCTGTCAAGGACGCTTATATAAACTGCTTTATCGTAAAAGTGTTATAGCTGAATACAAAGTGAACCTATATTTATTTACTTATTTGGTTTGTTAAGAATCGCATACCTTAACTAAAATTGAAATATAAAAGAAAACTTACTTAAATATAAAGACAAAAATAATAATAATGTACATCAAAACATAGAATTGGGGACCACTCACCATCTGTTTGCAAATTAACCATTCTATCTAACATACATATATACTAGTATTTCTTCAAATATTTTGTACAAAGTTACAGAAATCTAAGGATATCTTAACGCAATACTAAGCCCCAGGTCATTAAACTTTTAAATTTTAAAGCTGCCTCAAAGCGAATGACATATGAAAAAACTCACTTGACATCAAACTCACTTAAATATTTACGTCTCATTACAACATTCACAACTCTACGCTAGTAATTATTTATTGAAAAATAAACCTTAAATCGATAGCAATAAAGACAATTAAGAAGAGAAAATACTGTAAGTGTACACCAAAACGTTTTTAAGATCGTATTTAAGCTGAGAAGTCTTCGTTTTTGTTAACGACTTTATTTGAATACCGATTTAACTGATATTTTAAAATCGTCAAATATCTGTAAAAATGTTATTTAAAAAATATTAGATCTTTTCTTTAAATGTTATATTTATTACAAGAACATGTAATTCACCCTTCGTCAATACTCTAAATTATTTAAAGCTGGTAAAAAGCGAAGCGCAGCTACTTATATACTAATACAAATACCCTGGCGACCGAGCTTCGCTCGACTCTAATGGTTAACGTCGGTTATAATTATATTATTTTAGGAAAAATTGTGTTTTTAGAGGAAAGACTAAGGAAATAATAGATATAGATAATCTTAAAAAGCAAAACTTCAGGAAAATTGTTAGAGCCGTTACCGAGATGCACAATATATATATATATATATATATATATATATATATATATATATAACAAATCAGTCAGAATTATTGTATTAACACGATATGTGCTATAAGCTGACTGATATGCTATAAGCCTCTAAGGCCAAGTTGGTGACTCCCCAAATCTTTTTATACTAAAATTCCGCAATTATTTTTAACTATACTAATCAATAAATATAAATCTTTCGTAAAAAACATTAATAAATAAGGCCTTGTACTAAACGCAATAATATATAGATGACAAAATAGCGTGGAGTTAGTACTATTTGTTGAATTTCAGATAAGATATTTATATACATTTGATTATATACATACATATGTATAAAAATAACAATTGTTTCTTGTCGCTTTTTTTTTTATTGTATAGGTAGGCGGACGAGCTTATGGGCCTGATGGTAAGTGATCACCAACACCCATAGACGTTAGCATTGTAAGAAATGTTAACCATCGCTTACATCGCCAATACGCCACCAACCTTGGGAACTAAGATGTTATCTCCCTTGTGCCTGTAATTACACTGGCTCACTCACCCTACAAACTGGAATACAACAATACAAAATACTGCTGTTTTGCGGTAGAATATCTGATGAGTGGGTGGTTCCTACCCAGACGAGCTTGCACAAAGCTCTACCACCGAGCAAATTCCGGCTAGAATTCATACTACATGCGGAACTGGCGGTAGTTGTGGTAATAATGAAAAGATTCTTTCTTAAAACATAATTTTTGATTGAATTATTATAGAATCGAATCAGGGAAGAGCCCTTAGAACGACGTATTGACTTAGCGAAGTGGGAAACTTGGTTTTAGAAGTTTATGTTTACTTCTCGTGTTTATACAATGTTTTTTTATTGTTCCTGATCATATCAGTTTGTTTTACTTTGGAAATATATTATGAATGGCGTCTTTAGCTCTAGGATCACAAATAGCAGGAATAACTAATTATAATTCTTTTTTCTTTTTTTGTTTCCTTATTGTAATAGATAGCCAGTTTTTTTTTAAATATAATAAATAATAATAGTCCAAGGAGGCTTCAATTTGTTATTATTATTATTATTAGTTTCTGAATATATATCTTACAAAAATTTATAAATTGAACGATTGCCAGATCTTGTGTAGAAACTAAATGTGTGTAGTTTATACGATTATTAAAAAAAATAGGTACCACTGATTGACATAGCGAACTGGTGGTAGCGCTTAGTAATTCATAAGTACTTGTAAAAGTATATTTTAAACATTTCGATTTGATTTGATTTAAGACTTTCAATCAAATTATATCTCTGAAAAAAACAAACAGAAAAAAATCATTTCCCTTAATTAGAATGATTTCAAATTGAACGATTCGTAGAATGATCAGAGCAGTATCAAATCCGTTCCGAAATTAGCCCAGACGAAAATACCGATACATTAGGTTCTTTGATAGTCAAAAATTTACCCTTCCATTGAAAAATAATCCAAACTGAACACAGGTTAAAAAGCTGGTCCTGTTCGTATCTCGACATCGGTCGTTCATTTTTCATGAGGAATCTTTTGATATCCACCCCCTGCCCCCCTCAGGTTCAGATAATGCGGGATACACACGGTTGTATCCAATAGCGTGCGATCACGTAAAGGGAAAAGTGCTTACATATAGCTAATATTGATTATACTGTACTAGATTTGTATAGTTAGAGCTACAAGATCAAATTCTTCACTTCGTTTCAGCAGCAAAATAACTAGTGATTTGAGCCCTATCAAATTAGTTCAATGTACAAAAGAATCGTTATTAGTGTTCGATTTGACTATCGTAGTGGAATAAAGTTTCCTTCTCCTCAAGAGGAGGCCCAGAAGTAGGACGTTAACAGGCTACTTTATCCTTTTTATTAAAACATTTATGTCTTTCCAAAGCGAGCATTCTAACCAGCCGTGTATCTCCCTCAAACCCCCGTCGGTGGTCGGTATTGAAATTTTTGAATATGCCAACACTCGACGACTCCGCACTCGAGAGTATCCGAAATTTTGGCGTAATTATACAGTCGAGAGGATATGATTTTAGTTCGATATTGTGTTTTGCACTCGACTTCTCTGGTTATGCCGCGGTTGCGGATGAAAAGAGCCTGAGTTTAATTTTGTTGCTTTTTATCCATAGATTTTTTTTAAAGAGTAATTTGTATACCTTTTGAACTCTTAAGTAGATGCTCGAATCTCGTTTTAAGAACTCCCAAGATTCGTCAAGTCAATAGGACTCCTTTGGCGATCGATCTACTACACATTCAAAGAAAACCAATATTACACATAATATGGGATTAACACCTATACAAACTATACATTATACTGGTTTAAGCAGTTTTTAATTGTCATGTGTTTTTAGTGTTATCGACCACCGAATATCTAGCACCGAATATGTCTACCGACATAAATCTAAATGTGAATTTAAAATATCCCAAATGGAATTGAATTGAAACCTACTTAAAGTGGTTTTTTATTGTTGAAGTAAAATTGCCTTCTTAAATATTTAAAAAATTCAAACGTGTTTCGATTTAAAAGCGTCAACGTCAACCCTAAAATACGATGTTACTTTAAAATTCAAAGAAACAATATCGAGTGTGCATATTCTATCCCACGTCCCGCACCGCATCAGATACTTTACGAGCGCGCGGGGAAATACGTTCCATTTTTAAAAAAACAACACAAAAAGGCGCGGAATTTGTTATATGTCATCAGTTGCCATGTTTAATCATCTACAAAAATATGTTAAAGACCGTTAAAATGCGGCCATGATTATAAAAAAAAATATTTAACAAAATATATATTTTTGAGAAAGATGCATGTGCTTATTCTTGAAATAATTAATTGTTAAATAGTTAAATACCACAGTATCTAACAGATTTACAATGTCAGTTAGTCAACGCCAAGTTGGTATATGGATAGCTAGGAGGTCAGGCGTTTAGTAATTTCAAATCCTAAGGCTATCAACATATTTGACATTTATTTTATCCAGAAATAAAATTGCGAGGAAGCCTGCACGGGAAAGCGGCACTTTTTTCTTTAAAGTACAGGTCTTTGTACATGCATTCATTTTTTATTATAAATTTTAGGTATGAAATTAATAAGCGTTTTATTTTATTTTTTTTAATATTCAATTTAAATTAGTTTTTACTGTAATCAAACTTTAGACAGAAAATAGAAGTAACTTAACTTTTTTTAAGTATATATTTATACATAACATACCAAATAATAATATTCCTTATAGTCATTTAGTATTTGTGATTTACAAAATATTATAATTTTGCAATTATTGAAATTATATTTGTTAATTAATTATTTTAAGTTTATATATATAGGTCGCAAAAAAAAAGTCTTAGCTATGGAATATCCGAAAGTGGCCGGGAATCGAGTGAAGCCGAGCTTTTTCGCTTCGCGAAGATAAAGATGTAACATACAGGGTTGACAGCCAACCTTCGTTAGACGGACAGGAACTCGAAGAAGATAAATATGGATGGATATGTTAGGGTTTAATGCCCAAGATTACTTAAAAAATTATGGAGATTGGACGTGATGCATTTCAAATTTTACAGGCAGGGTATTATATAATTGTAAATAATTAATATTTATGTATTTAATTGAAAAAGATGTAGATCCCAAGGGTTATTTTTGATACTTTACATACCGAACAAAAGAGTACAAGTTATTTGTAAGAATAGTTTTAGATATGACAATAATTTTACTGTTAAACTAAAAAAAAATAGTTTAAATTAAATTTTAACATTCTGACTAAAATAAGGATAATTAACTTAATTAACAATTAATAAAAAATATACATACATATTAAAAATTTAACGTAGATGAGCCATTGAAAGTAAAAATCACATGCATTAAAAACGCCTTCTCTTGGAACTACAAAGCATGCATTCACTTGACGCGTCTCTGATCTCAATAGATGCATAGACAAACGACAAATTGTCTATATATACAGCAAAGACATATAGCCTGCATAACTTTCACATATATAAAGAGAGAGATAACAGATAAAGTAAAACTATGTTCATAGACGTTTCCGTCATTTGTCTCTTTCTAGAATTTCATGTGTTGAACACGTAACGCGCATCCAATGTTACACTCGCGTCTATATATAGGAAAGTATTGTCTTTATTTCTGTATGTACGCGAAGCGTGAGGGCGTTTAAATAATTGCAGTTCCACACAAAACCTGAGTTTAAGTGGTTGAATGACAGATTAAAAATGGAAAATGTGAAGGTTTTTTTCTATGCATACGTATTGTGCCTGTCATTGGGGTGTTGCTTTCAATCAGCGTGTTTGAAAAAGTGCCATGGATATTATTTAAAATCACCCTCCCACTCCGTATAAATGTAATTAACATGACTGTTACAAATCGAATCAAATAATATAAGAAAATCATAAAAAAATTACATATATATATTTTATATTTCCCGGTAGGACAAATGACTCTACTCCAGCTGATGGTAAGTGGTAGTAGAGTCCAAACGCGACGACGGCTAGTACAGTTAGGAAGAATGAACTGCACTAGCTGCCCCCGCCTTGCCAGCCCACAAGATGCCTCTTCACGCCTCGTTTGAAGGAACCCAGGTCTAAAGAGAAGGGGAACCCGTGTGCTGGTAAAGAATTCCATGTTTTGGAGGTGCGACGAAGAAAAGAAAAATATTCAGGATGAAAAAGCTATTGCAGATTAGTATTCACAATAATATACATGTTACAAATTAAAAGTTCATTTTTCAAATCCTAGCATACATTTTTAAATACTAATTACGGACCAATTATTTATTAAAACAAAATCTAAAATAAAATAATATACTACTATTACTTAATATCAAACTTAAATTCAAACATATTCTAATTACGAATTATAGAATTAAAAAAAAAAACAAACATTTACTCATTTCTTGAAACTTTCAAATAATAAATCTCTATAACGGAAAAGAAGTAAAAGGAAACAGTAGTATCCTCGATTACTAGCAACTATAAAACAGTCGGCATTGCGTGAAAACGAATTATTAGGGGCAGAATGCAATTTCCTCGGCCAAGGCACCAATATGTCTCCGGGACTGTTGGGAGTGAGCAAATGAATAAAAATCAACCGAATAGACGGGGCAGTTTGTTAGAGAGAGCGGTGTGGGGTACCAACTGCCCCCGTAGCAATACAGGGTTAATGTATAATTGACTGTCGTGTTAGTAGATTTTGATAGCAATGTTTGTATTAATTAATTATATGATTTTATTAAATATAGTTGTATCTGTAAATATTTTCAATGTTAAATCATATGTTAAGAGGACTTTAATATATAAGGCATATAATACAATACAATATTACATAAATAAAATATTATAAACGCGAAAGGTGGGTCTTTACCGCAAAAACTACTAAACAGATTTGAATGAAATTCGGAATAGAGATAGTTTATAACTAGATTTAACCGTAGGCTACCTCACACCCGTCCCCTCCACATGCAGGCGTAACCGTGGACGGAAGCTTGTATGTATTTTATTCATAGATGTCCATTCGGACCGTAAAAACGTTGCTAGTTGCTTATGTAATCCATTTGGAAAGAAACTGTTTCTACTCCGTAGAATCTAAATTACGAAACTGTGGTAGCTTTATGTTAATTCAAATACTGAACATGGCGAAATTATTAGAAGTAACACCGGGATATGTTTTTTTTTTTGGAATTAGTGGATATTTATTTTTCGGAAGTAGTAGAGCAGCAAGTTGTAATCATGGCTTGCTAGTTAATTTATAAAATTCATCTTTCGATTGATAAAAGTGATCACCGCCGTTTCTAAGAGCAGACGAGAGGAAAGGACTCGCAGCTCAACTTGAGTCGCGTTGGCTACGAAATGAGAAAAGTTTCAAACGAAATGCTGACGAGTCAATATTAACTATAAGCCTGCAAAGCTAAAACTGCTACTTTACAAAACATTTCCATGCAAAACTAGATCTTATTTCGTAGGGAATACTAGCTAGTGTATTAGAATGTTACAGTCTAACATTAGAGAAGTAAGTTTGTCCTGAACACCGCTTTCCGATGAAGTTTTTTCTAATAATGCCTGTCTGTATGGCTCTATTATATCTAAATGTTTTGAAATGCATTTTCTGCAGCGAAATCGTTGGTAAGCTAAATTATTATCAATTCGCTTAATAATTAAAATTGCGTGAATGTTTGTTGTTCTTTGAGCACGATAGTTGTAATAAGGTCGGGTTTAGATGCAACCTTAACATCTTAAATTGAAACGTTTTTGACTCAAAAATGGTCGGAAATATTTTTTTCTTATTGAACGTAAATATATTTGCACATTTTATTATAAACAAATCGTTAATATGCTAACAATATGTCAAAACCATTACTGTATATAAAGCTTTACAGTACAGTAGCAGCCTGTGAATACCCCATTGCTGGGCTAAGGCCTCTTCTCCTCTTCTTGGGGACAAGGTTTTGGAGCTTATTCCACCACGCTGCTCCAATGCGAGTTCGTGGAATAAACATGTGACAGTATTTTGGTGCAATTCGACACATGCAGGTTTCCTCACGATGTTTTCCTTCACCGTCAAGCACGAGATGAATTATAAATCACAAATTAAGCACATGAAATTCAGTGGTGCTTGCCCGGGTTTGAACTCACGATCATCGGCTAAGATTGATGCGTTCTTACCACTGGGCCATCTCGATATAAAGCTATAAAGCTTTAGTTTTTTCAAATTAAAACCATGCAGCAGTGTGGTGATATAACCTCCAAGCCTTCTCAAAAAAGGGATCCTCTAGCCCAGCAGTGGAAAATTTACACGATATTATTTAACATTTTTTATGTACGTACGAATTACGTAAGTCCGAAAAGGAAAAGAATATTTTATCAAACGAATCACATAATTATCAAATGATAGTTACGTGGGTATGTTTTATCAATTTGTTTTTATCGTATCATATTTATAATAACAAGGTTACAAAGTTGATATATAAACAGGTAAAATGGAGACGTAAATGAGCCACCGGATGGTAATCACCAACGGCCATAGACATTGGCGCTGTAAGAAACTTATCGTCAATGCACCACCAGCCTTGGGAATATGTATGTCCTTCGCGCCTGTAGTTGTTCACCCTAAGAGCTAATACTATGTATTGTTGTTTGGCGGTAGAATATGGGATTAGTGGGTGGTACTCAGACCAATAATGCGAACCGCACGTCGCTACAACCGATCCGAGGCCTCCAGTAAGTACTTAGCGGAGCCATCCTAAATGTGCAAGCAATATTCAACGCAAGACACTCCACGTGAATCCCTTGTCGCTCTAATTACACTAAGTCACGCAACCTTCAAATCGAAACATATAATCCCAAGTGCATAACTATATCGTAAAAATCTGATGTGTATAAAAACTTCACTTCAAACATATGGCCACGTTTTAATTCTACTATATATATCTAACAGGTTCAAAGATTATTCCATATTCTTAATACAATACATTAATTACGTATACGCTTAGCCGCTAATTCTATTGAATGAATGCTATCCAAGGATCAGGTCTTTGTGGGGGGGATCATGCGAACAATAAAGGGTTACATCTTATTGTTGTGTCTTCTGACCGACGTGCCCCATATATACCGCCTATTATAAACAGAGCGGACATACTGGTATCGAGAACGGTGAGCGGTTTACTAATCTTATGAGAGCTGTCATATACAGCGTGTAACAAAATTCGTGTCCGACCCGTGAAGTGGTTATTATGTATCGTGTGTCGGTTCTATTCATGTAATAATTTTTAAAATACTAAGCAAAAAATTTACACAGGATTTTTTTTAAAATTAAGTGACGAAAATTACATGGCAACACATGTGCGGGCAATAGCGCTCGATAGCTCTGTGTTTCCACCAACAGTGTCGTTAAACACAATTAATATAATGGACCGATTATTTTGAAAGTGGTGTAAGTCCATTTTTGAGAAAAATGAGCTATCACGTAATTCATGCTTAATTTAATGTAATTTTTTTATATATAACTAGTCCGTGCTTAATTTCTCAAAAAAATCCCATGTTTTCTATATATATATATTATACATCTATAACTTTATGATAAGATTTGATAGACAAATTAAATAATTCCCTAGTTTCTATTCCTCAGGTCCTATTCATCCTTACCGTCAGCTATTAATAATATTTAAAATTCATGACAAAAACAAAATCTTTATTCAATAAAAAAAGATTACACTTGCTTATTGATTGTCATAAATCTACCACCGTTTCGAAACCTTAGACCTGAGAAGATCCGGCGTATAAATGTAGCGGGTTTGTTTACCCCAAGGATTACATACATATAGAATATATATATGTGATCTTAAAAAAACAAAATTCGGAAACATATTTGCTGTTTTTACGATTATATTTGTAGAATTAGAAGTATCTGACTTCCGGAGCACTATAATTTGAGGTTTAGCTTATAATTTTTTATTTTTTTTTACTTCTTTAAGCTTCTCGGTAGCTGCGCGAATTCTGAAAGATGAAAGTGTGTACACTCGGACATCATTATATACATATAAAATCATCCAATCGTCACGTCTGTGTGTATCGCATTCAATTCAACAATTAAGATTCCTTTGCTTATTCTAATTACACCTATGCGGGTTTCTTAATGAAGTTAAAGGGAATTAATTATTTTAGGGGTTATAAATTTAATCTTCGCCGGCCTTTACTTATGATGCTTAGACGTTAACTTGATTAAGGATCGTCTTTGTATTGTGATACGAGCTTCGAACTACTTCGACAAGATTTTCATATTGTACACCATTTACAGTCATCATAAATATATTGGATTTAAAGAAAACCGAAAACGTAGCAATTATACAATACTTTGAAAACGCTAGAAACATAACGTAAAATTCAAAATTCTATGCTTCATAGAATTTTAAATTGAATACGATTATCGACAGAGACGATACAAATCTAGAAAAACATTTATTAAATATTTTGCGATAAAAATATCATAAAATTATCATCATATAATCATTTATGTAATCACTTCATTTTCAACTTATCAAGAAATATAATATTTGAGTTTTAGTCACAACACACCAGTGACAGCAGTACATTCGTAAACTGTGCACAGTAAGATGAGTTTCACAAATAAAATTGTGATCGTAACCGGTGCGAGTTCAGGTATAGGGGCGGCTACTGCTATCGCGTTCGCCAAGGAAGGAGCCAATGTTGTTATTGTTGGAAGAAATGAAGTGAAACTACAGAAAGTGACAGACGAATGCAGGCAGACAGGAAAGGAACATATATCAATTAAAGCGGATATAACAAAGGACGAAGATGCGAAAAGAGTAATAAATGCAACAATCGACAAATTTGGACAAATAGACGTTCTCGTCAACAATGCGGGAATGATGGGTTTTGCTCACATTCTTAGTGATAACGTCATGTCAGTATATGATACTGTCATGAACCTTAACGTTCGAGCTCAAGTTCAAATGACTCATTTGGCCGGCCCGCATTTGATAAAAACAAAAGGTAACGTCATTAATATATCGAGTATAGCTGCTAAGATGATGTTCACAGATCCATTAATGTGCTATGCTATTTCAAAAGCAGCTGTTGATCATTTTACACGTTCTGTAGCATTAGAACTTGCCCCCCATGGTGTTAGAGTTAATTCTATTAGCCCAGGACCTGTCAGGACTGATATATTGAGTAATTCTGGCGTCGAGAAAACAATGGACGAAATAAATTATAAAACTCCACTTGGAAGAATATCTGAGTCTGAGGAAATTTCAGATCTTATACTATATATAGCAAGCGACAAAGCTAAGGCCATAACTGGATCAGATTTCGTAACTGATAACGGTATTCTCTTGAGGTAATTAAATAATGTAATCATCGTCTTTTGCTATATTATGTACTAATAAATACGATTTGTTTATTTTTTTTTTTCATTTATTTAAGATACCCGAATGTTAATAAAATAAGATTTAATCTACAGTTACTTAAAACGTAGAATAGGAAGTTACTATAAGTTTAGTGCACCAATATTACGCAACATAATTGAGGTTTAATATGACTTAAATTATGAACAAATATGTCAAAGATTATAAAGATTAAAATACATTAATAAAATCAATTATATAAAAAAGTGATACTTTTTAAAAATAATAGTTACTTACATAACTACGTAACATTATTATATAACTTCGTATCGCAAGACCAATTATTATAAATGGATAATCTACCCAAGCATTTCCTTTACGATAAAATAAATAAATAATGTTAATTTATACATCGTAAACTACGTTTACTTGGGATATAAATAAAAATATTTATTCCATTTTAGCAATGACTTTAAATTAGCTACCATGTTATACTGTAGTAGTAAGTAAGTAGTAATTATTTGACTATCCCCAATCGGAACCACAGACTATAGCAATCAATATTGTGTTAAATTATTGTTCATTCAATTTTTCAAGTCTGCATAAATATTAAGCTGAACAAATATCGTTTTTACTACGCCACCTGGCATTTATGTTAAGTAAGGCAAAATATTTCTGTAAAAATCAATCAGTAATTTTTTCAATTTCGATTTAATTTTGTTTTAATTTGAGTGTACTTATACTTCAACTTGTGCTTTGAATAATATGTGCAGAGTTAATAAAGTCTAATTGGTCTATGTGTATTTTAAATGAGTTAGTTATTTATTTATAATAAACGCACATGTGTTGTCTTCCTCAACAATAATCTATAAACAAGCATTACGTTACATGTATCTCTCAGTGTGTGCTTTCATTTCTTTCTATATTTACGACGATCGGTAATAAGTTTACTAAGCATCTTAGTTCCAAAAGTTAGTTCCGATTTGACGATTTGTTATTATTTCTTTCGGTAAAAATTTCTATGTAGGGCTATGGCGAACATTTTCCATCAGATAGCTCATTTGCCAGTCTCTCTTTTTTATTGATTTATGTAAGCAGAAGCAGTATATCTAATTAAGCAGAAGCATCTAATTTAGCAAAGAAAAAAAAAAGAAAATGCTTATTACTCTGATTGTTAATAAGTCGATATTACTGGCATCATACTGTTCATAATAAACACACGAGTACTATGGGGTTTTCCAATAGGGACTTTGACAGCTGATTGCGGCCATGTTGTTTGAGTGACAGCTGTCAAATGCAGTGTGTTATATTCATTCCGTCCTCCCAAACCACCATGGCAGGTTAAAGTGTCGAGCAGCACGTGCAAATCATAAAATTGTTTTATGAAAATGGGTCTTCAGTTCGAGCAACGTTCCGCGCACTTCGCCCGTTTTACGGTCGCGATGATCGTCCTGCCGAGTCGACTATCCGTCGATTGGTGGACAAATTCGAGTCAACCGGGTCAGTTAACAATCAGCCGGTTCCCGTGCGTCAACGTAACGCGAGATCTGCCGAGAATATCGCCGCTGTGCGCGACAGTGTCCTCGAAAACCCGCGGCATTCAATTCCGCGTCGCGCACAGGAACTCGGCCTTTCGCAGACGACAACTTGGCGAATTTTGCGTTGTGACTTGAGCCTGCACCCGTACAAGATCCAGCTGACCCAAGAGCTCAAGGTTAATGACCATAGACAGCGCCGTGTGTTCGCTGACTGGGCATTAGAGCAGTTGGAAGTTGACGCCGATTTTGGCAAAAAAATCATCTTCAGCGACGAGGCGCATTTTTGGATGAATGGCTATGTCAACAAGCAAAATTGCCGTATTTGGGACGAGACCAATCCACACGAGGTTCACCAAGTGGCAATGCACCCGCAGAAAGTGACTGTTTGGTGCGGATTTTGGGCCGGAGGCGTGATTGGTCCGTATTTTTTCGAAAACGATAATGGTGTGGCCGTCACCGTCAATGGTGAGCGATACCGGTCGATGATAACCAACTTCTTTTGGCCTGAAATCGAGAATATGGATCTGGACAACATGTGGTTTCAACAGGACGGCGCTACGTGCCACACAGCACACGCTACGATGGAAGTTCTGCACGAGCAATTTCTGGACATGGTCATCTCGCGCGGAGGCGACGTGAACTGGCCACCGAGATCGTGCGATTTGACCCCACTGGATTTTTTCTTGTGGGGTTTTCTTAAGTCGCAGGTCTATGCCAACAAGCCGCAAACCACCGATGCCCTCAAAGTCAACATACGCCACGCCATCGATCAAATACAGCCCGATTTGTGCGCCAGAGTCATCGAAAATTGGACCTTTCGTGTGCGCGCCACCAACCGAAGCCGTGGCGGTCATTTGAATGATGTCATATTCCATACATAATGGGGTCGATAGACCTTCCAAATAAAAAAATTTCGCAAATATCTCTCCTACATGTATTTTTTTTGCATTTCAAAGATCAAGCGTCCTTAATGGAAAATCCTATATATACTTATTGCTTGAAATTCGTTTATCATATCATGCTTTTATCAACCATAATATCAGTCACTAATCTTTATATTTCTAAAACCAACAGTCATGATATAATACAGACAAACTTATCAAAACTAATTTAAGCCAAAATATTTTTATACGAATGAACTATTACGAGCAATTTTTGTGTCTGATAACGGTATCATGTTTATTTAATAAAGTGCTATTATGTAATATTATAAATATATTTGGAAAGTCAATGGAAAGCGGTAGAAACCGCGGGAAAAATGCTTGCATATATATATATTTGAATAAATATTATTTGATTTCTATTATTATTTTTCATTTGTTATCTCGTTAACATTTACCTTAGTCTTACTTAGGTCTTGCAAAGCTGGCTTAAACATTTTCACTAATTGTGCGGCACTGGAACTCGCTCCTCACGGTGTTGGAACATCCATCAGCCCAGGATCAGTATATACTGATATATGGGATGGTATGAAAGCAGATCCAGCTAAATTTAAAACAGTGAAGTTAAAAACAGCTCTTGATAGAATATCGCAGCCTGATGAAGACGGAGAGTTGATTTTATTTTTAGCAATTGATAAGGCAGTTGCTTTTACCGGTTCCAACTATACCACAGATATAACAAATATATATAATAATAGATATATTTTGTCTAATTAGATTTTAGTGTCATTATTTATTATGACCTTCTCCTCGAATGGGAGAGGTGGCCGTATCTCAGTCGTAGGACATTAACGTGCTGTTACATTTCATTACATACATTTATTGTTGAACATTGTATTGTTAAATTGAAAATTTATCATCACATAAAATAATATTGTTTTGTTACATATTTGACTTCACATATATGTTTTTGTATTTTCTATTATTATGTAATTATGGACGTTGGCTTCCACCAATCCGCATTGGAGCAGCGTGGTGGAATAAGCTCCAAAACCTTCTTCTCAAAAGAGGAGAAGAGGCCTTAGCCCAGCAGTGGGACATTCACAGGCTGTTACTTTTTACTTTACTTTATGTAATTAAACTTTATTTTGCCTTTTATTAGAACAATTACCGTAACACTATAAATATGTATGTTTTTTTTTATCATATGTGTTTGCTGTGTGATAAATTGTGAGCCATTTGTGCTCATTTAGGAAAATATACTCGTACTCTAATCTCTTACATTCCTACTTTGAATTTAAGAATTCTCCCAACACGTGTGTATATATCTCATTAACGACGTAATTAAAATTTTAACATCTAATACAAACCAATAAAAATTTTACAGAACGCTTATGCAAAAATTTATTAAGTAGGTAATAATAGTAAAAAAATAATATTAATTTTAACCCCATTATTTCATAATGAAACCATAAAAAAAACATTTGTCATATAACGACACTGTCAAATGTGACGTTTCTTTTGAACTGCATACTTGAAATAAAAAAGTGTAGTTAGCTAGAAACTCACATATAATATATATAAGACTCTTGTCTTTGTTCCTGTTGTCCGTTAATGAACGGACCTGTTTTCTTTTTAGACAAAGGAATAATGTTCAACCGACACAGAATGTAAAAGGAGGATGATAAACTCTTACAGATACTAACATTCACATTTTCGCTTATATTATACTTATTGTTAACAAAAAATGTAATCGATTTATTAAAAAAATACTATGGTCCTCCAGACCGATTTCGGTCACGGCGGCCAATCTCAAGAGGGATTAGCCAACTGCGCAGGACATATTATAGTGCACAAGTGTGTGCGCAAACACAGGTGCACTCTCTATTCCCTTACTCTCATAACCCGATGGGACGGCAATTCGACACGACCGGAAAGGCAACGGCTTTACGTGAAATTAAACAGATAATATAGTTATATATAACATATATTGAATGCTTCCATAGAATTCTCATAAATACATTTTTTTTTACTCGGTGGTAGAGCTTTGTGCAAGCTCGTCTGGGTGGGTCGTCGGATATTCTACCACAAAACAGCAGTACTTTGTATTGTATATGTAACTCCCAAGGTTGGTGGCGCATTGGCGATGTAAGCGATGGTTCACATTTTTTTCAATGCCAATGTCAATGGGCGCCATTCACTTCACGCCTGACGCCTATTATATGAAGACTGTATTTACTGGTTCACTCACAATCATCGCTTCAATAAGTTCTTATAACTTTTATCAAGTTCGACAGATGAGGATATGTATGACATGTGTCAGGTGACATGTGATATGTCGGACAGAATTGAGATACGTCATGATGATTTGCTTCTGTCAAACTCCCGATAAATTTTCTATTATACACAAAGAATACTTTTATCAAAGACTTGTTCAAACACATTTATCTTACGTCTTATTAGCTTCCCTTGGTCCCTTCGGCGTAGCTAATTGTATACAAATATTGAACATCGATGTTTGCCCGGTTTTTGGGCTCGAATAAATCCTTTGTGATGTTTTAATAATGGTTTTTCGGTATCCCTCAATATAAAACGATACCGTTTTATATTGAAGGATCGCTTTGAGTGATTAAATTGGTATATACACTAACGCATATACAACTTAAATGTTCGTACAGCTAATAATTTACCTGTCTATATTTTTATTTTATTATCTTATCCCGTGCTATTTTTTTACCAATGAGATATTCGCGAGCCGAAAGTACGAGTACTGCGCTAATGCATCATAAAACTGACCCGGCGTATTTTTTCAGGCGTTTATTATTAAATATATCGTTTCTAAAACTTCTGGTTCGTATTGCAATATGAAGAGGCATCTTGCGGCATCTTGGGCCGGCAAGGCAGGGGCGGCTGTTGCAGAACACTCTTCCCGACTGTACGTCTTTGGACTCTACTACCACTTACCATCAGGTGGAGTAGACTCATTTGCCTTCCCGGCAGTTATAAAAAATTGTTTAATCAATTGTTAATCCTGAAACTTAGATTGTGATGCTGCCTATTAATAAACATGCAATAAAATTAAAATAATATAATTATAACAATAAAATGATTTAGATAAGATACACCAAAGTCACGGAAATGTCCATCGAGAAACAAATACAAGAAATTTTAAAAAAATGCAATTATCTTATCTAGAGTTTTATCTAATTGAATTTTTTTAGCCCTTATATATTTGTCTTGATAAGACGATTAAAACGAATATGGTATGAATTATGATAAGGAACATTGTGAAAATTAAACTGAACTACATTAGTCATTATATTTTCCCCGTTTTTAAAACAGAAAAGTTATTACGGGCTGTCTATTAAATAAAGAGACCTAAATCTCTTATACATTTTTTTTACGTATATTATATATTTTTGGCAGCGTTTGCTACAAAAGCCTCTGGACCGCGTATTTTCTCATCGACTACGTTATTTTCAGCTATATTTAAAAAAATATATAACATGTTAACATTCGACATAGCCTAACAAATACTTGAGTTACTTACGTAACTTTTAAAAGCCTTACCCAATACGTTTGTGGTGTATTAGTATGTGTGTGTACACACATACTACAATATTAAAACACCGTATTTATTGAGAGCTCGTCTTTGTATTATTATTTAACCATTTTTTTTAGAAAATATGTTTGATGTGTTCCTATGTTTAAGCATTTATTCAAAGACAATGTCGGTAGCCAACCCCAACAGGCTTTATTTTTTTAATTTTTTTATGGTACAGGTTGGCGGACGAGCATATGGACCACCTGATGGTAAGTGGTCACCAACGCCCATAGACATTGGCAGTGTAAGAAATGGTAACCATCGCTTACATTGCCAATGCGCCACCAACCTTGGGAACTAAGATGTTATGTCCCTTGTGTCTGTAATTACACTGGCTCACTCACCCTTCAAACCGGAACACAACAGTACCAAATACTGCTGTGTTCTACTACTTATGGGTGCCAATAATAAAAAATACATGTTAATACTTTTGTTGGAATGAATAAAATTAATTAAATAAATAAATTGATAGAATACATTTAATTAAGTGTAACATTTTGTTTTTAATCGAAGCATCTGTTCATGACGACGATAATTTTTGCGAAGCCCTGTTTACGATCGCGCTTGGCTCCAAAGATAGCAAAAGTTTACGAGTGTGTACCGCTTTAAGCTCCGTAGAGTGTTAAATAATAATAAATATAATTAAGTTTTTTTATAATATTATATTCATAAAGTCATATTATGCTTTTTTCTAAATATATTTATTAATTTCATTTTAGAGATGTAATATAAATAATACGCTGAATAAAAAATACTGTAAATCTATCTGATCGACATAATGAACAAAATGAAAAAAAAAATTAAGTATAAAATTAAAATCGATTGTTCCACAAAAAATATTAATCATTCAAATCTGAAATCTATAATAATTCTATTTTCAAAACTTGTAGTCTTGTGTCTAATATTTATAATTAATATAAAGCTGCGTTTGTAAAACAAAGAAACATTACAAGTTGTAATATATAATATTTATTTATATATTTATTTATTCTTTATTGCACACACTACGAAAACATAACAAATACAAAGAACAAGTTTTACATAATATAGTATGCAAAGGCGTATTATATCTAATATTAATATTAGATGTAATACGAATTATTATTAAATAATTATTAAAAAGTATCTGTCAATCTTGTTATTAAGCAATAATAATCTACATTTTTAATCTGGCAACAAGAATATTGACAGATACTCTTTATGGCGGGAAATTGATTGACTTTGAATTTTTACAAGCATTGCGTTGTAAATAAAAAAAATGTGTAAATATTATGTGATTGCGAATAATCTAAGGAATCATTCATTCGTATTATACAAATCTCGTTTTAGATCTGAGTTGAGATCAACTTCTTTCAAAAGTTCGATTCAATTTCTACATTGGTCCTGAAATATTTTAACACGAAATCCGTATATGTTCGTAGCAGACTCCAACTGATATCAGATGTTTATAGAGTTGGAAACTCGCCCGGACGTTATCAAATTAATAAACACTATTATACGATATAAGCTCTCCCTTTATTTTTAAGTTCAAAATATATTACTATACATTAAAAAAACTGGTAATACGGCTTTTAATTCGTTTAATTACTTTAGCCGACGCCTACAAGGCTATGTTCACATCAAATTATTTTATTATAATAGTAATAAGTAGGGTTTTTTTAAAACGTTTTACTTTTCTCTCTTTCTGTATATATATGTTTATTGTTATTTGATTATCCTGGGACTTTATTCACACAAAGCCATCTGATCCCAAACTAAGCAGAGCTTGTACTATGGAAACCAGGCAACTGATATACTTACATAGACTACTTTTCTTTTGTAAATAAATACTTATATAGATAATTACACCCAGACTCAGGACAAACAGACATGTTCATGCACACAAATGTCTGTCCTGGGTGGGAATCGAACCCACGACCTGCGGCGTGAAAGGCAAGTATCTTACCGACCACACCAACAGGCTAGTCTGTTAGTATTATACATTAAAAATAATGTAAAGGCCCCGACGGTAGCCACTTCAGCCAAAAAGTTGTGTTAAATTAAAATAATCTTATATTATATATAAAAATGGATGTTGGTTGACCTATAACCATGACATTTTGGACATACATGATTTTTGACATTTTCTCATAGTAAATATTTTCTTCACTTCGCTCAACTTAAAACACCTTAAAGAAAAGAGCGTACTCATTCCTTAAAGGCCGGCAACGCATCTGCAAGCCCTCAGGTGTTGCAGATGTCCATGGGCGGTGGTAGTTACTTTCCATCAGGTGAGCCCAAGCTACTTTGCCCCCTCTTACATAAAAAAAAACTTCTATACCATTCAACTGATCGCCATAAAAATTGATATATTAATTTCAAATATTGTTATATAGTGGTTGTAAGGCACGGAGCCAATTCTACCTACAAAATAACAATTAATCTCAATAGAATCTGACAACTACAGAATATCACTGTATCGTAAGTTTTCATATCAAATCGAATCCAAACTCGAGTAGCCGTCACTCGTTGATCGTAAACTTTTCCATTACATTATATCAGACGAAAATCCGAGTATCACCATTGTTCGAAAAACTTCAACGACCATTAAGAAAATCTTTGAAACTACAATACAAATCGTATTATGCAAAACTTGTTCCGAGAGCCATCGCATTACTTAAGCGTCCAATCTTAGCGATGCGATGAGGTAAGTGCACCGGTAATGGAACACCGACGCTAATATCGTATCGTGGATCGCGAATGAGTTTTATATTAAAATAGCTGTATGCCTTTGCATTAACGCGTCTTGTTAACAATGAGCTCACATAAATACAATTTACGATAAATCTCTTAATTTTATTATTTAAACTAGTTACTCGTCCTGACTTTCCACGAGTGACTAACTCGTCATGCCCCATTCCACTCTTTTACCCCCCTGTCCGTGGCGTGTATACTATATTATACTCCGTTGATATATATTATTATCATAATAAAGAACTATATTTTATTAATGATTTTTTTTTTACTTCATATTCATTTCTTTAATTATAAATCCCTGCAATAACCATATAATCCATTGTTTTACATGCTTTCGGCATCTCATAATGGCCACGATGCGTATGTATTTCTAAAATATTCAACCTAATTCGATAGAACTTATCTATATATTATTGTAATATATTTATTTAAAGTTACATAATTGTTTGATTTGTTGTTTCCATTGTTCCGCACACGTTTCAGCTGTGCGCGTAACCAACAATACGATTATACAGCCGGGCTCATGCTACTGATTTCATTCGTAGCCACTGTAACTCACAGTCACAAGGAAAAATCCGTATGTAATACATTTATAGAAAAAAAATTAATCCCTAGCTAAGCCAATATAAGTTATTTGGGGTTTGTCAGGAATTTCACAGTAGCTCATGATGTCCTCCTGACTGATTTCGACCACGGCGACAAATTTCAAAAAGATTAGCCAACTGCACAGGTCACATTCTTTGAAGAAATTTACAACAACAACAATATCTAATTATAATGCGACTAATTAAAAACGTAACGTTTGCAGTAATTTTGTTATCAAAAATGTGTACGTATTTTATTATGCATCTTCTTATAAATAATTATAATAATAAAGACGCGATGTAAGCCGACTCTAAACACGACATGCTACAATGATACCGAGGTACAGCGTTCAGGAGATAGTGCTTGGGGGTCATCGCAAACAAATGAGGGGTGTAAATCCACCCCCGCCCCACAGGTAGCACTTGCTTAACCCTTTCTTGGCTAACATATGTGTGTACCGCACGGTACTGCGGTTAAGACACACTTCAAGTGTTTCGGACGTTCTTGTGAATTTATAGGCGAGCGCTATTGGTTTTGTTTCGTACTAACGATGGTGGATACAACTTAAGATTTAGATTAAACGAAATCTATTTACCTTATACATTGTTTTATATATATAATCAGGGTTAATATATAACACTATAGTATTTCCATAGTAGATGTAGACATACTTTCATAATAAATAAATAAAAATACTTTTTTTTTGCAAACTATATTCACAATCATTAATTATGCATTCATAGAACAGAATATTTAAAAACTAAAATCTAATATTAAATTTATATAACATATTCTACAAGTCTTTTTTTTATTGTATAGGTAGGCAGACGAGCATATGGGCCACCTGATGGTAAGTGGTCACCAACGCCCATAGACAATGGCATTGTAAGAAATGTTAACATCGCTTATATCGCCAATGCGCCACCAACCTTGGGAACTAAGATGTTATGTCCCTTGTGCCTGTAATTACACTGGCTCACTCACTCTCAAACCGGAACACAACAATACAAAGTACTGCTGTTTTGCGGTAGAATATCTAATGGTGGGTCTAAAACTAAACTAAATTAAAAATATAAATAAAATAAAATAAAATATCCATTAAAATTTTAAGGAAAAAAAACAATGACCATTCAATCAGTTCACAGGCAAAACTAAAGAGTCTATAAACCTGTATTTGGAATATACTTTTATTTTATAACGCTAAGAAAGGATTTTTGATAATTTCCACCTTAATGAGGCAAATTGAAAGGAGAAAATTTAACAGGCAGCTTTTTGAACTATACAAATGAATGGCTTACAGTTATATCGTAGATCATAAAAAATTAAAAAAATAAGCTTCAAAAATACTATGAATGTTATTTATCTTTTATTTACATAATAATTATTCTTTTCCTAAGATCGTTGATTTTTCGCTCACCGAATAAGAATTTGGATTCAACAGCAAACTGCTAGCATTCTTGCCTTCATTCCAGGCAGTCACGATTTGTAAAGTAGCTATTTTTAATTTAGTCGTCAATATAAATATTTCAGATATGTATATATTATTGGTAGAAATTAAAAAGAGGTTTAATTTTTTTTATTTTTGTCATACGTTATTTCTTGTTACTTTAATTATCGTGATCTCTTACATCCACGATTGATCGTTATTTCTCCGGATTCAGTTTAATCTAAAGCTACCTACCACCTACTCGCAATGTAGATTCTAAGAAGAACCGGCAAGAAACTCGGTAATACGTAGGTCATTATGTACAGTAAACTATAAATAAATAAGCTCTGCTAAAAGGACATCTAAAAGGACGTTCGTCACAAACGGAATCCACGCTGGTGAAGCTGCGTATTTTTTTAGTTGTGTAACATATTTCAGAGACTATATTGATAGACAATAATAATAACAGGAAATACTGTCAAAATATTATTACAGTAAATATTTTTTTTTAATATATCAATATCGATTTTTCTACCAAGTAACTGAATACATTATTACAAGCAGAAAACAATAACTACTTTACACGTACTCTTGATAAATAGTCGTTGAATCAATCATCGTAATCAGACCCTCTTAGGAGGACAACTAACTATTTTTTATACCCGTCCCATATTCCCAAGTCAGAGGAAAGTAATAGATAGGATACGATGGAAACAATTCTAGCAGTAATTGGGGTGGATTCCTCCAGAGGTCCCTGACAACATGACGTATAGAGATATTGTGTAAATTGTATACTGAGTACTGACTTATGTACGTGGCCTCGTGTGACGTCATCGTGTTGACATTTTTATACTTCGTTCAGTAATTGCTTTGTTTGAATTCATTGTTCTATTTCATCAAAACATTTTCATTGTTGTCTTGTTTTGTTTTTAATTTTATTCGAAATATTGTTAATGGATGGATTTATCAATTGAAGTTTCATGTAATTGTAATTTTTCTATTTGTGTGTAACTGGCTTCTTTCTAAACGGACTTTTTATGTGTGGTTTCAGGGTACATGAACGTACCAAATTTTTTAACAAAAACAATGAAATTCCTTTTACGTCCGTATGAAGTCAGGACAGGCAGCGATATTACAATAAAACACGTCTTTATTACCAAAAATAGATATACGTAAATTACAACAAATATAATATTATTGATTACTTCTCACACCCGATCATATCAATACAAATAATTGCCGCTTGACCAAATGAAAGCTATATTGATTGTTAATAGCGCGTGGATAGTTTTGTATCGAAGCGATTTTTCAACATATAACAAGCTTCCGCACCACCTCTAAGATAGATGTCAAAACATCGTACGTTGAATAAAATATAAGGCAAGGCGAGTGCTCAGTTTTCGCGATATAATGCTATTGATAAATTTACCAGCGCGTCTCTCACATGATATTACGGGGAGGAACACCCCGGCCCGATCTATTATTATGCTGGGCAGGTCGCGACGTATGATATGCTAAGGGCTGGCTGTTTTCAATTGTATCCGCTCATAAAAAAAATAAACTTACGTTCTTTCGTAGAAAACTTTTATAACAGAATTTATTGTAAAATACATTCTTAAATATATATTTATTTATTTTATTTAAATTAAACATGAAACAGAATGTTGTTTAAATTTTAAATTATGTTATGTTATCACGGAATTATAATGAATGCAATAAGGAACGCATGATGTTTGAAGCATCAAGTATCCTTATGGAAAAGGTTTCCTAATACTTTTATGTTATTTAATATAATAATTATAATTGCTTACAATATAATTTATTATAATAATATTATAATGTCAGTTAACTGTACTAATCATTTATTTAAAAGTACTAAATAAACACTTACGGCCTTATTTATAAACGTTGCTTACTTACTGGTGAGCTAAACACTGATTTGTCTCTTTCTGTCATTAATGATTTGACATACGAAAGAAGAAGACAAAATATTGTTTAACTAATCACCAGTTAATTAAAGTTTATGAATAAGGCGGTTAATATACACCGATAGTGTAATCATTAATAACTTTGTAAGTTGTATAGAGATTAGAATGTTTATTTTTCATCAGTAAAAATAAATTGAGTAGTTCGAGACTTATAACATCCTTGATTAATTAAAAACAAATTATATTCCCTTATACGCGCAATTGTTTCTAAGATGTAGCGTTTTTTTTTTCGTTCTGGCAACCCTCAAGCCGACAGCCCGCCGGGACGGCACCGATGACTTGTCATTAATAACGACAGCGGAAATGTATCAAAAGGTGACGCGTGTCCCTCCGTCTGTCTCCAGCCTTATTTATGATGCCAACAAACAATATTTATTTCGTTTATAGATCTATACATCTGAGCATTAGCGGGTATTGTTTTTTGTAATGGTGATTAGATTGATTCTCGCCTTACTCGCCTTAAATTTTAAATTATTACTTTTTATGCTCTTCTGCTTTCTTAAAAAATAAACCAGTGTTGCTAGTTAAGTAATTGCTATTTAGTTAATTGATACCAGTTTTCGACCACGGCTTCGCACGCGTGTTACGGTGGATGAGAAGGTTTTAGCTATAAAAGTCTATGCCTTCCCTGGGTTTCAAGCTTGCTTTACACTAAATTTCATTAAAATCCATTAGCCCTGAACGCTTAACAGACAGACAGAATTACTTTGATATTTATAATATTACTATAGGTTATTGGTAATTGGCAACACTATTTTGCCTCTATCAATGGTTCGTTAGCTCTAGCTTCACGCAAAAATTAATGGACCGATCTTGATGGAACTTTTATGTTGATTATTAATTTATAAAATCGAATTCGAATAAACTAAAGATCGTTAAGAAAAGACTATTTCAATCAAAGAAGGAGTAAAGATACACAAACCTTAGATACCTTAACATACTCCATGCGATTTTCTAATTACTCTGCTATTTTATGCACTACAAACAACTGTGCCCTGCGGCTTCACCTGCGTATAATTAATAAAAACATAATAAATTATTTTATTACTATAATAACACACACACACACATATTGCAACTTTTTTATTATTTTTTAGATAAAGTACTTGTTTGTTTCAACTAATTGTGACATTGCGAATATTTTTTTTTTTTTTTTTTTTTTTTTTTTTATTGTATAGGTTGGCGGACGAGCATATGGGCCACCTGATGGTAAGTGGTCACCAACGCCCATAGACAATAGCATTGTAAGAAATGTTAACCATCACTTACATTGCCAATGCGCCACCAACCTTGGGAACTAAGATGTTACGTCCCTTGTGCCTGTAATTACACTGGCTCACTCACCCTTCAAACCGGAACACAACAATACAAAGTACTGCTGTTTTGCGGTAGAATATCTGATGAGTGGGTGGTACCTACCCAGACGAGCTTGCACAAAGCTCTACCACCGAGTATATCTAATAACGATTACCGTTTTATCTAACTTCACAGCGGTTTTATTGGGTAAGAATCTCACTTAACTCGGTTGCCTCCCAAGCTTGTACAATAGTAGTACAAAAAAAGGATTACTAGGACTTGCGTGCACCAAAGCTTGTATCAAACTTTCATATACATATCCTTGCCAAATGAATGAAATAATTAATATTTAAAACTCATGTTACATAATAATTCAAACGATATAATATATAACGCATTCATCCGATTTCAGGCTGAACCTTTAAAACAAGGAATTTAAATTATACAAGCGGCGCTCACAAATCTCAGAAAACAAAATTTATCGCTGCCTATATCTTGGTTTATTTATAAGAAAGCAAGCCCGGGAGATGAAATTACGTGATACCATTTGGAATCTGAGTGAAATACGCGAGAGTTTCCACCTACGTAGGTATAATAATTTTATTCGAGCCTACTTACACAATTGCTTGTTGAATATCAGATACTAGCTGTGCCCCGCGGTTTCACCCGGGTATAATTAATAAAAATATAATGAATAAAAATCAACCTAGAACCTTCCTCGATAAAAGGACTGTATAGTCCTTTTATCGAGGAAGGTTCTAGGTTGATTTTAACTTTTTACACAAAAATATTTCTTAAATTCGAACCAGTACTTCCTGAGATTAGCCGGATCAAACAAACAAACTCTTCAGCTTTATATATTATATATAGATATATGTTGTCCTAAGTAACGATCTCATATTGTTTTGCGATATTAAACAAATTCATAAATAATTTAAAAAAAAACGTTATTATGACATTCGTTAAGAATAAATATAATAAGAATAGAATCCATTTGTATATTTTGTTTGTGAAATTTCTGGATTTTAAATACATTTATACTTTTTTTTAGTATTGATATTTTTATAGTTACTGACTATTATCTAATTGGTCCAGGTACTCACTTGTTGCCGTCCCATCTTGCGTTGAATATTCTGAGTTAAAAATTGACATCGTCATAAGTAAATCTGCATGTTTGGGTTAAATTATGCAACATAATAACCACCAACCGGCACCAACCATGCTCCGGGCATGGTTAAGGAACCATCTATCCAGAAGGAAAGGAGTAGGCCTTTGCCATCCAGTATTGTATTGTATAGGAATATTCATATGACATGGTTAGAATTTATTGAAATTAATAAGTAAGTAAGATCCTCCAGACCGATTTCGGCCACGGCGGCCAATCTCAAGCAAGATTAGCCAACTGCGCAGGACATATTATAGTGCACAAGTGTGTGCGCAAACACAGGTGCACTCTCTTTTCCTTAGCTCTCATAATCCGATGGGACGGCAATCCGACACGACCGGAAAGAGTTCAGGCGCAGGACCAACGGCTTAACGTGCTTTCCGAGGCACGGGAGTGTACACACTTCCAACTTCCAGACTCCGGGCTGCTACTGAGAATTTTCTGACAGAAAAACCGAATAACTATTTATTGGCCCGACCTGGGAATTGAACCCAGGACCACCGGGTCTGCGGCCTTATATCTAGCCACTAGACCAACGAGGGAGTCATTAAAATTAATATTTCTTATATGAAGGCAAAAAATAAAATCATCCTAATTGGTTTTTAAAATACCAATACTAAATATTTATATATTGATACATTTCATACAAATATACCTCTACATTCAACATATCGATTTTAATAATAATATCTGTGAAACTTGAAATTTATATCAATTAAATACAAAAAACATTAAAAACTAGACATATCTTTTTCCATCCCTGATAACATTTTCTCTTATATAATATGAGTGCTATAAACTCATATTTTAGAGATAAAATAACACAAAACAAATTTACTATGTTTTGAAGACATGTTTTAAAAAAAAACGAATAAGGCCTTCTGTCAAAAAAATTTAAAAAAACAACTATTTACTCTTTGTTAAGGTTTTAAGGTTTAAAAGCCGAGATGGCCCAGTGGTAAGAACGCGTGAATCTTAACCGATGATCGTGGGTTCAAACCCGGGCAAGCACCACTGAATTTCATGTGCTTAATTTGTGATTATAATTCATCTCGTGCATGACGGCGAAGGAAAACATCGTGAGGAAACCTGCATGTGTCAAATTTCACTGAAATTCTGTCACATGTGTATTCCACCAATCCGCATTGGAGCAGCGTGGTGGAATAAGCTCCAAAAACCTTCTTCTCAAAAGGGGAGGAGAGGCCTTAGCCCAGCAGTGGGACATTCAAAGGCTGTTACAAGGTTTTAAGTTATAGTAATAAAGTTAAGTTAAGGCATAAGGGGCTACATCTTAGTTTCCAAGGTTGTTAGCGCTATGACGATGTAAGTAATGCTTAATATTTCTTACAGCAACAACGTCTATGGGCTATTTTGACCATTTACCATCAAGTACAGGACCGCCAAACAAACAACATAGACAAACAACATCCCTGCCGATAATTTCGTAACGGCCTGACAAGATTGCCAAGAAGAAGAAGCAGGACCGCCTTCCCAATTTATAAAAAAAAATGCTATTTATATTTCGATACAGTGGCTCTAATTCAATTATATACTATTTATTATTGAATTAGAGCTACTGTATCGAAATTGGTGGTAGAGCTTTGTGCAAGCTCGTCTGGGTAGGTACCACCCACTCATCAGATATTCTACCGCAAAACAGCAGTACTTTGTATTGTTGTGTTCCGGTTTGAAGGGTGAGTGAGCCAGTGTAATTACAGGCACAAGGGACATAACATCTTAGTTCCCAAGGTTGGTGGCGCATTGGCAATGTAAGTGATAGTTAACATTTCTTACAATGCCATTGTCTATGGGCGTTGGTGACCACTTACCATCAGGTGGCCCATACGCTCGTCCGCCAACCTATACAATAAAATAAAAAAAAAAAAAAAAATAATAATTTATTTACGACATAGAAGTCAATGTAGAAACTGTTAAGTGCAGCATAAAGACCAAAGCGCCATAGGTACACAATGGAAATTCCCCCTCTACGTACGAAGCGACTCTAATCCACATTTTTCATTCGCACTGCAAAACTGTGGAATACTTTGCCTATCTTCTAGGCAAGCGTGCTACATCTTAGACCGTGTCAAACGCTAGCCTATTATGAGTAAAAAAATGTTTAATTTTTCTCAAGAAAAAGACAATAATATCTGTATTTTGTATTACATATATTACACTAAAAGAACCATAATCTATTTCCGCACTCACATTAATAATAACCGTTATGTCGTTATATTTAATTAAAATTAATAATGGATTTGGCATCCAGAACTGAAATTGTCTCAAATTGGTCTGTATTAAAATGAAACATCAAATGATATCAATTGACTTAAGTTACTCATTCAATTACTCATAAAAAAATGAAAAAACACAATTAAACACATTTAACAATTTACAATTCGCGCCAATAATGAAATGATTCCTTTAACTTTATACCAACAAATTGGCGTTTTGAAATTAGCGCGCCTTTTTTAACAACGAAATTTCACTTTTTCCTTACCTTATTCTAATCGAAGAAAGATAAACAAACTTTAAATTTACATTTTCCATGCGGTTTGCTAATAATTCTGCTGTATTACAGACTACAAACAGTTCTTGATTAATTTACCTTTATTTATAATACAACACCATTCCACTTTATTAGCTATAAACACTTCAATTTAACTTCCAAAATGCGATTACAACTTCGCGGACATTCAAAATATTGGAATACACTATAGTTTTGGTCATCTACGCCTCAACGGTTCCAATCGACTCAGAAAAAGTAGTAAGTTACAAACATATTTGAATTAATTTGGACTAGAACAGTATTTTTTTTATTTATTTAAATAAAATAATACTACAAATAAAAACTCTAATAACGATATTTATAAATAATTGTCTTAAAATAATTTATAGGTATTGCATTTGTGTAAATTTAGTGGTGCAAATGGAACGTAATTGAGCGCGATTCTACTAAATGTCAAAAGATTAAATGTCAAACCGGCAGTTAAAAACATCATAACAAATCCAAAATACTTGAATTTAAAATGGATTGTCGATTTTACGATACGAAATTAGCAAATCATCAAATATTTAAAGACCTTAAAGAAAGTTTGAAAGAAGACAGTGGTGAAAAATTGCGCAATTTGTTTGCTCTTAAGGACGATGTTTTGTACGCTTGGAATTCAATAGAAAACTGTTTATTTTGTGTTAACCTAAAACGTCTGGAGGATCACGATGAAGATATCTCATATCAGGTAAAATATCATTTATTTACTTTATTTTAGGTTGTTTGTTATGAACAAGTCATATTTATAATTTAAGGTTATGTTATCATAATGTTTAACTGTCAGAGACACGTCGTTAAGCGTTAATATTAAATTATTTTATCATATTTAAGTACAATTTTAAAGAGAAAAACTATAATTAATAATAATTGACAATGTGTACAAACAGTATGTACAGTACAAGTTATTAGAACTACATTAAAAATGTTAAATAAATTGGAAATATGTGATACTAATTTACAAAATAATATATAAATTAACATTTTCATCTACTCTGTTATACTTGTTTTGTATTTTCTGTAATTTGTATCATTGAAATCTTCATAAAATAAACTTGTTGAAGTAGACCGAACTCACTTATAACAAATCACATTCACATCAACAAACCAATGTGAGTACTGTGTAATATTTTACTATGTTAAATTGAAAATTTCCTTGCAATGTTTTTTATTACCACTAATCTATTTAAGAAGAGAATGGAGTGGGCTTGCCTGGATTGGCTGTATTCTTTGTTAAGAATCACAATCCACCGAGACAATGCAGCTCACTATGCTTATAGCAAAATATGGAAGTTTTAATATAAAATAATAAGTACAACCTAGTAATTAATGGGATTGCATTAGACATCTGTTTATAAAAGCTCATATGTTCAAGTTTGGAATCTAAATCCTAGTTTTGAGCAAAAATGTATATCTCCGATTCAAAATATGCTTCATACACGTAGAAGCCTACTGACAAACACTTTTAAATTATAATTTTATTTAAAAAATAAAAGCTTTAAATGGTTTGGAATGTATACCAAAAGGAATAAGAAACTATAATTTTAATAAAATAAAATTCCATTTATATATTCTGCCTGAAAATCAACGAATACTACCAAGACTAAAAAATTAATTTATTAATTGACAAATTAAATAATAGTGGCAATTTGCTATTGACACATACCTCATCCCAGAGAGGATTTAGTATCTGGATAAAGTTGCTATGTCTGGTCTTTACCATAATTAAAATAGTGTTATATTCTGAATATAACACTACCTGCGCCTGAACTCCCTCCAGTCGTGTCGGATTGCCGACCCATCCGATTATGAGAGATAAGGAAAAGAGAGTGCACCTGTGATTGCACACACATTTGTGCACTATAATATCTCCTGCGCAGTTGGCTAATCTCTCTTGAGATCGGCCACCGTGGCCGAAATCGGTCTGGAGGACCTTATATTATATTCTGAATGTATATCAATATTTATCTAATATATATTTCTGCTAAGTAATTAAATGCATTACGTAATTCAATTTCTACCTGTATCTTCACTATTATATTTATTATCTTAAATCATTGAGTTTTTATATATCTAGTTTGTTTGTTTGTAAGACTGTTACGTCGTAGGTACTCAACCGATTATATCAGGAAATTTTGCATACACATTGCCAAGGGCGTCCACTAGTATTTATAGATAACTTTACCTGTTAGTATGTTAGAGTACAAATCTATCAAATAGATTTTAAACCAGCCGCACATAATTATAAGGTGCAATTTAGCAGAAATTTTGCTTAATAAGTGAAATTGAAGTATCTGTTTGTCATTTCAAAATATGACACTGTTGTTGTTGTTGTAGTTTCTCTTGTTTCAATTACTATAGAGAGTATACCAGCTATTGGGTAGGGCTTTGTGCAAGCTCGTCTGGATAGGTACCACCCACTCATCAGATATTCTACTGCTAAACAGCAGTACTTTGTATTGTTGTGTTCCAGTTTGAAGGATGAGTGAGCGAGTGTAATTATAAGCACAAGGGAGATAACATCTAAGTTCCCAAGGTTGGTGACCCATTGTCGATGTAAGCGACGGTTAACATATCTTACAATGCCAATATCTATGGGCATTGGTGACTACTTAGTAACTTACCATCAGGTGGCCCATAGGCAAGTCCACCATCGAATACTATTAAAAAAAAACTAATTAAAACCAAAGTACCATACTAGACTGTCTATTTACTTAGTGGTTGGATTTTCTGCCAGCCCATTGGGAGTGGTACCACCTACTCATTATATATTCTACCACCAAATAGCTATACCTATTATTGACAATGTAAGGAATGATTAATATTTCTTACAGTGCTAATGTCTATGTCCACTCACCATAAGGTGGCCCATTTACACATTTGCCTCCCTATTTCATAAAAAAAAATAAACAGTCAAAATTTAAAACAACTTAAAATCACAAATTTATAACAACTCCTTTGTTTATTGTTATTAAATGTGTTTTTTCTTAATGTGAAACTTAAACATTTAGTCAATTTAAACTTAATTATTATTTTATACGACTAAGAAACTCATGATTTTGTTTAATTGTTTTCTATATATGTTATTGTAAGATTGAGCAACTTATTCTCAGGATTTTTTTAACGGATTATGGTGTTTTTTTTGAAAAATATGATAGACCTAGAAAGTGAAATTCACGCTTCTCACTTCAATAAACTAATAATAATATAATATCCTGGGACATTATTCACACACGGCCATCTGATCCCAAACTAAGCAGAGCTTGTACTATGGAAACCAGACAACTGATATACTACATATACTACTTTTCTTTGTAAATATATAACTATATAGATAATAACACCCAGACTCGAGACAAGCAGATATGTTCATGCACATAAATGTTTGTCCTGGGTGGGAATCGAATCCACGACCTGCGGCGCGAAAGGCAGGTATCTACCAACCACGCCGACCGGCTCGTCAAAACCTCGAAATATAAAATGTATGTAATCTTATCTAGTAATTTCAATGCATTAAATTATTTGATGACCATTAACAACTACATACTGCCTGTATATATAAGGTTACGACTGCCTCGTTGGTCTAGTGGCTAGATATAAGGCCGCAGACCCGGTGGTCCTGGGTTCAATTCCCAGGTCGGGCCAATATAGTTATTGGGTTTTTCTGTCAGAAAATTCTCAGTAGCTGCCCGGAGTCTGGAAGTTGGAAGTGTGTACACTTCCGTGCCTCGTTAAGTCGTTGGTCCTGCGCCTGAACTCTTTCCGATCGTGTCGGATTGCCGTCCCATCGGATTATGAGAGCTAAGGAAAAGAGAGTGCACCTGTGTTTGCGCACACACTTGTGCACTATAATATGTCCTGCGCAGTTGGCTATCTCTCTTGAGATTGGCCGCCGTGGCCGAAATCGGTCTGGAGGACCTTATATGTAAGGTTACTCGGTGGTAGGGGTCATCAAATATTCTACCGCAAAACAGCAGTACTTTGTAATTACAGGCACAAGGGAGATAACATCTTAATTCCCAATGCATTGGTGGCGCATTGGCGATGTGAGCGATGGTTAATATTTATTACGATGCCAATGTCTATGGCGTTGGTGATCACTTACCATCAGGTGGCCCATATGCTCGTCCGCCTACCTATAAAAAACAAAAAAAAAGGTGCTTACATGTGTAACTGGTATACATATAACATTAATCAAAAATAAATTATTATTGCATACATGTCAACTAGTAATTTATTGGGTAGTAAAACAAAAATATCGCCAGTTAAGACTAAAAAACCTACGCACGTCACGGGAACGAAAAATAACTACAGAACTATTTTTTGTATACTATCTTATATAATTGATTTGTTTTTATTATTATTATTTATCAATTGTTATTCGTAATAATATATTTTATTTGATTTAAAAGAGTCGTTAATTTTAAATGCCGTCCAAATATGTCACAAGATGACCTCATGTTAGAAATCATAATCTGACTCAATCTGGTAAAAAAACGTATAGTAAAGTATAGTAATAGCCTGTAAATGTCCCACTGCTGGGTTTAGGCTTCCTCTCCTTATGAGGAGATCGTTTGGAACTTATTCCATTATGCTACTTCAATTCGGGTTGCTTATACGGATCCACACTTGGTATATTTTCATCAGACTTACACAGATATCCTGACGCATGTTTCATGCCTAGAATGAAATAAACTAAGCCTGTATTCATATTTTCTAACCACTAGGCCATCTCGGCTCTATGGGAAATGAATAAGAATTAATAATATAAGCCCAGAAGTACTCTACCCTAATCACGAAACAGAACAAAACAATGAACACGTTACAATGGACATTGGAAAGAGGTCAATTTCTGCGCCCGCCATTAATCTCACTTGGAACGTTACCGCCGAATTAATTACCCTCTGACCATACGATTTAATAGGTTTCCTGAGGGACTCTGAGGCTACCGATTAAATCACTACTTCTCATAGGGCGATTTATAGTGACCAGTACTTGAACGAAGATGTAGGGAATCACTGGAATTGATGCATAATTCATGTAGGCTCTTATAAGCACTTTTGAATCGTCATTTCAACGTCGATTTTGAATTGAGATTTAGCGCAGAAAAAATGGCAAGAAACTCAGCAGTTATTATATTTTATCTGCACTTAAATAACATATGGATGTTAGTTAAATAACTTATTATAAACTATAACTAAATTATTACTTATATATTTATCCTGCATGAAAATTAACAAATTGTGAGTCCTATAAAATATTGAGCCGAATTATATGCTTATTTTTACTTTATTAATTGGCAAAGTAAAGTATATAAATGAATATATGTATGTACCTGTAGTCTATTTCTCACTAAGGTGATTCCAGAAAGATTTATCGCCGCGCAGCTGCCCTTTGCCTCGATATAACCTCTCGCCCAACCCAATTGTTAATCTCAACTTTAACTTTTCAACGTTTGCCGTTACGACGATACCGAGTTTTCTTCAAATGTAATGTTTCTTAATTGTTAAATTTGTATCTTGTCCTTTGGAAAATATAAAATATATTATAAACTATATTTTAACGGTTTAACATTTCTGTACAATAAATATATAATTTTTTTTGTGGGTATAATATCCTTATTTTAAACTTGCAGATGTTTCCGTATTGATATTTGAGTCCTGGAGATTTTAAAAGTAGATAAAATCAAAAAAGTTTGAAAGAACACACAGAGGCACATGCAATGTTTCGATTACGATACTTACTTTTTAATTTGTGCTTGTATCCTAAGGAACTGACTTCGGACGCACATTTCATACTAGCTTAGAGTTCAGGACTGTTTTATTAATATATTTAAAATAACGGTTTATTGTAAAGTTTTTTTAATCAATTGCTTGAGTACTACAAAAACAAGATTGGCGAATGATATGGTTTCACAGAGTGACAAAAAATTCTTTAATAACTTTATACGTCCACAAAGATTTATAAAATGGAATCGCTGATAACATTCTGAAGAATCGAAGTCAACTTATAAATGCAGAAATTGCTACTAAAACCATTTCACTTAAAACTCACCTTAACTACGTACGTCAATACGTATTAGATGGCATTATTTAGCAAATATTATATCTAGTGATAATTCCTCATGCGGTTTTTGTAGAAAAATCTTATCTTATATTTCCTTTATATTTTTGCACATTCATTTAAAACTGGGTAGGTATATCAACCCGAGCTGTTTACTCGCCTAAAGATATACGACCATATCTCTAAATAACTCCGTGTCATTTAACCTAAATTGCCTCCATCAGAGAGCCGATTTCTGCTAAAGTTCATGCCTTCACGGCTCCACAATTTACCTTGACTCCTTAAGAGCCTAAACCAAATATTGTCACAATTACGAGATAGCATCAACCTATAAACATGCGGACGAAGAGTTCCCTTCAGCGTATATCTTAAGGACGACCCATTCACATTTTGGTATAATTTTAAGGGTTATGGCGATTCTCATTAAATAATGTAAATACGTTTAATATATCGTATATAATTTCCAATGTCAAGTGTAAAAAATCTACATGGTGACAGTTATTTTTTCCTAATTTAATACTTTTTATCAAATAATAATATTTTTGGCTGTAAAAATACAGTTCTATAAACGAAACAGCTAACTCAGACTTCATAAGCATGCTTCTATATCAGTCCCAAATAATCCTCAAATAATACCGACGTCTAAACTCTTAACATCATTAAAGCGGAAACGAGTGATCGCCGCCCTCCCTTAACAAAGAGCGCTAAGACGTTTTCCTCCGTTCCTTAAGATCGTTTTATTGTCAGTCCGGATGGACTTCTGGGATAGATGGTGGGGAATGTAAATTTACTGTACGGAACCGGACGCGAGGAGGTGAGCATCGGATTGTTTTGTTTTCGGTCGGGCCGCATTAAGGCGGACCTTTGTATACACCGAACTGTAACTTAGCACTGACGAACTTATCGAAAACATTAAATACGAATATAATATAATAATATATATATATAATGATTATATACAAATGAAGGAAGTATCTTATCGTTTCATTCATAGTACAAGTGTTCCGGTAAAATTGTTTTATTTTGTTTATTCGATAACTTAAATTTTGATAGACAATTTACTACGAAAGAAAATATTACACCAAACTCAAATGTATAATTTAATTGGATCCAGTATCCAAATATTTCAGGACGGTGTTAATTTGACCACTATATCCTTTGACATATATTACAATCGATTCTAAACCTAAAGATTGAAGTGCGTGGATCCAAATTAGGATATTGAATTTTTCGGTAGGAAGTAAGACGATCGCGTGTTAGCGAGCGTTTCGCTAAGGCCTTTGTTCAGACGTGTTAGATCGATGTGCCTGATGTATGAGAATCGAAATGCAGCACCGTGGAGTTTAATTTGCCGGTTGTCCATTTGTTCCGATTGTAGGCTTATTTATTGTGGCGTTGCGAATTGGCGAGTTGGAAGGAGTGAGTTAGTTTTGGTATTTGGGGGATGTAGATAGAGTGCTACAAATCTCTTCAACAGTAATTTAGTCTGGTAAATTAATGAGCAATTATTTTTAACAGAGCCTATTCTATTTTCTACTAATAATAATTATGTAATTTTTTTAAACATAATGTAATTAAGTTCTTCGTGTTTATTTTTAATTAATGTATTAATTCATCATAATTTCATTGTAGTATCATAAAGTGAAAGTTAACAACAGTAGTAAATATAAATGGCCCTGACAGGCCAGTAAACTGTTATTTTAGGGAAAATGTTAGTAGCTCATTTGACCATGCTGATCCAATGCGGGCTGTTGGTTACACATGTGGCAGATTTTCATCCGACACATTCAGGTTTCCTACACGATTTCATTGAGCACGAGAGAAATTATAAACGCAAATTAAGAAAATAAAAATTACGTGGTATTTACCCAGGTTTGAACCCGCAATCTTAAGTTAAATCACATGTTGCGTCTACTAGACTGGCTTGGTTTCCGAAACCACATTGCAATGATTATATGCACGTTATCTATCACTTGTGGTTTTCAAATGAGACTTATCTGATTTGCATCATGTAAACGCCTTTGTACGTGATCTTAATACAAATATATGTATTGCGTATCGATACATGGTCCTTCGTGGCCGGATTAGGGACTACCCTCATAAGGATTTGCTAGCTCGAGGCGAATTGGTCCTTTCTTTGTCTAACCCGATTGCTACGCCTTGGGACAGGTGCGGGCTTCCTTGAGGATTTTAATTAATAATGTCTCGATAGTATGGTGTGAGGTGTACTTTAGTGATTTAATCAAATACGGTTAATAGTTTCGATGGGTTTTGTAAAGTGTATTTTAGATGGATTAAGTCATATTGAACGAATGGGTTTTGGTATATCTTGTTTGATGTTATTTAAATCAATATATTTTTAACTAATTAATTATTAATAACTTTTATATTAACTTGAGGAATATGAAAATTTAATTGTTAAAAGTAACGAGCTTTGGCTCTGATCTTGTACTCTAAAAAAAATAACTACGTATATACTAATTTTATTTAATTCGAAATTCGTTATATGAGCATTTTATATAATTATAAAACTCATTATTATATAACAATCGCCCTAATAACAATACGCGAAGAGAAACAATTATCTCCAAGACAATATATTACCCCAACTTGTAAGGAACTGCCCGTATTAACTACACATTGCTGACGTCATAAGTTATTAGTAGGTGCCCAGGGTATTCGCCGATAGATGGATAAATTACTTAGCAAGCGTGGATACTTAACAGGTTTCCTTAAAGCCTTGAGTACATGTACATGGTTCTCCTTGATCTTAACGGCTAGCGAAGATTACATGAGAGTTTAGTACTTGAAACATACTAATTGTATAATAGTAAACTATTTTATAGAATTTTATTACGACATGAGAGAAAACCATCCGAAAGACGTTGTGTTCGAATTTAAGTAATATTCTAATTTGTCCAAAAAATATAAAATTACATATTTAAAGCCATTTTTGTATACAAATGATTATGTGAATGTATCTAACCTTTGATGTTGGTAAATTACGTAAGTACGTCAGCAAAATATGATAACATATATTCAAATTCGCGTTGACGTCAAATTATCGCATCTTATTAGAAATTCTGTTATTCTGATAATCTTCGTCAACATTTTTCTCAAGCAATTTATTTCGATCCATAAATCTAGACGGCGAGTGTGAACCAGCTTAAAGCTAAGATGGGATGGGTGCCTCCCACCACCCTCGCTATAGCCCGTACGGCTAGCGAATATGTAAGCCCACGGGTGTTCATTAACTGAGCATGTTAAGCCGATGATCGCAGATAGTGCTAGTAACGTTTTCATGAAACCTGTACTGCGATTGAGAAAGGCGTTTTACAGTCTTAGGATTACACTAAATAGATATAGTTGGATTGGACGTTGTCCTTCATTAATGTTTGTGGGTTTATATCAAAGCGATCTTTAAGCGATAGAATGAACTCAACAATTGAAAAGTTAACTGATATTAAATAAACAGACATTATAATAAAATTATTTAGTTAAACTCATTAAGAATTTAGCACTCTAATTTAATGTCTGCACTTGTACATACAAAAACAAAATGGCGTCATGTAATACGTACATCGAATACTTGAGACTCGTTCTTTTCCCGCCTCCGAGTGTCGTTGGCGGCATTAAATCTTAATAAAACCCGTCATGCATCACGATGGCGCCCTTTGATTTCTCACTCGGCAAACCGCGTCTCCGCATATCAAAGAAAATCACAACTCTTTTCATTGCGCGCCGATAGAATGTTCACAAAGACCAGCTTAATTGATCCCCCATTCCGCCCACCGCTTTTAAAAATGTAACCGGAGAGGGAACGTGGAGCGATATGACGGAGACCTCGATAGCGTGGACAGTGTACCTTCAATTTACTAATACAAATAAGCGAGACTGGTCCTTCGGGCCCCAAGCTACTGGCGACGCTTTCAAAGAAGGCTCTATTGTATTCAACCCTCAATCACGGTCTCGATTATCGAAAAGAAAACACTCATCTATATTTTAAATAATGATCAGGGCACGGGTCGGGGCGAACAATTGAGAGTGATGAATTGTATGGGATACAGGCTATAAGAGCCGTGTAGTGTTGTCGTAGTTGTCGCCCTAATATTATTTTGATAACAGGAAAAAAAAAATTTTTAAAGTTAAACAATCTCGATCATTCAGGCCTCTTTCGTTTCTTTTTGTTAAGAAAACGTGAATATAACATCACAGGTATTGAATGAAAGTAATTTAAGTCATTAGCGTAAAAAATCACAGACTCTACTTGCCTGATAAGCAAGAAGGTACATAATTAGATTTAACTTGAGCAACATGCCCTTTGGGGTGTAGTACTTCGTATACTAATCAACAGCATTCACAGAAAATATATTCCAAGAAAAGAGGCTGAAATTTAAAAAAAGGGCGTCGACAAACAGCATTTAATGAACGCCCCCCCTCCCATACATCATTAACTGGTAGGGGTGTCGCACAAACAATCTCGCTCCAGTTTCGCGAAAGGGACTGGTTGATAGTAGGTAGTAGAGTAGTGGATTCGTTACAGCAAGACCTCGAGTGGTAGCCATTGTGAGTCGAGGACGTCTGCGCTGTTGTGTCCGAGATGTGGATAATTGCCCCCGCTGCCTGTGAAGAAAAAAATATGTTTCATTGGGAGATATCGTCATTGTTTTCCCTCGCTTCGATATATGTAACTACAAAATGTTATGTAAACATGCGATTTTATGAACAAGGGAACAGAATATCTTCAGATATCATTTATTCAGGAGTGTTTCAAGTAATACAGTGCTTATTAAATGCTAATTACATTCATATTTTTTATATTAAATAAATACTATATAAATTGTCATAAATGGACTTCACTTACGACAGTTAATCATAATTAATCAATGAACTAATTTTATAACTTAAACCACTACATTTTATATATTTTACTCAAACTTCAGTGCTCTGACGAAATTTCGAATAAAATTAAGAAATATATGATCACGTTTAAAACCCGAATAATATACATAAAATGGATGATCGCTATCTTTTTAAGTTTAATAAAACGCTATAGTTCATTTATACAAAGACTTACGTTCTTACTTATGAACGTTGTTCAGCGGGCGATTAGTTAAACAATGATGCGTCTTCCTCTTTGGAATATAAAATCAATAATGTGAGAAAGAACTAAATCAGTGTTTGACTAAACAGCCGCTGAGCATCGTTTATAAGTGAGGCAGTTTATTATCAAATTATGAACCCTCGTAATAATGATAGTTTAATATGTGGTACACTTTATATACCTTTAACGGCATCCCACATTTGCGTATTGTTCCTCAAGATGCTTTACGGTGTCCCTTGAACAGGTAATGACGTTATTTATTGGCAGTAAACTAAGATTCAGGTTAGAGGACAAAGGGACTAAATGATCCTAAAGGTTAGGGGTCCCCATTAATGCCAGGAATTTTAATAGTTTAGTAATTTGGATTTACGTCAGTTCCATTACTTATTTATTCAAACATACATGAAATATATATGTATTTATTATTGTTTAAATAAATTAGAATCCAGTTTTATAAATTTAAAACTATTTTCTTCTTGATATCTAAGATAAGATTGTTAATGAGGCACAATTAAAACTTAGTGTATTTTCCATAACGATGACTAGCAGAGGCTGTTGCCTAAGGCCATGAATCTTGATAAAATCAAATTGGAATTATTCGGAGTGAAACCTCCATGGCATCTTGAAGTCAACAATGGGCTGTCGACTTGTTCTTTGCGTTGCACCGTTATTAAAATCTCGTGAAACAATCGACTCGAAAGCGCACTTCCGTTTGCTGTGTACAGACTTGGGATGCTGGAGGAGAAATCATTAGAAAATAACTGGTTGTTAAAGACTAAATATTTTAATATAATTATAGTTTTGTATATAAAATTATCTTTTATATTTTTAAGTCTACGAAATTATTTCGTTAACTATAATAATTTGTTTTGATATATTGTATTCTTAAATTTCTTTCTAGCTTTATCATATTATAGATTAAGTTGCTTCATATAAAATATCTAACTTCATATTATTTTAAAATAAATATATTAATTATAATCTATGTAAGTAAAGTTAAATATATATATACTCTAAATATTTCTAAATTTACCCCTTCAGTCCAAATTATGTCTGAGAACAATTATTTGTAATTGCCAAGAGCAACGATTAATATAAGTATTGCTCTAAATGTGTACGTTCATTCAATGCATGGAATATTAATACCAGGGCCACACCGATGAAGGCTCCGAACGAATCATTAAAGGATAATTATGACGCCACTTCACAGGAAACTGGAGGGCCTCCCACTCGGAAATCTGATTCTTTTTGTTTTTTGCGACGGAAGTCGAAAATTTTCGAAGCCGTGCGCTAGAATCGCAAAAGGGAGTTCCTTGAATGTTCTTATGGAAGTTTCCCTTGATATGCGCGAGTCGTGTAAGGTAGCTGAAGTTATTTCTATGTCGGTTTTAATTACCTAGAAAAGTTTTTTAAGACGTCAAACGGCTGGCTTTTGCAATTGAGTTTTATTATTATCGGTAGCGTTATTAAAACAAGTTGCAAATTTTAACAAACGAAATTTTCTTTCTCTTTTATACATATTTTTGGAAACTTTTTGTCTTACTGGTAGAAATTAAACGGGATATTAATATAGTTAAGCACCATTAGCAGTCTGCACTTACACATGAATGATAAAAACACATTCAGACTTAACATAATGCGCGACTCTTAAAGACGGCCACAACATGAATTTTCAAGGTACAATATACGTAAATAATAATGTTAAATCAACGATGCCAAAATGAGGAAGATAAATATTTTAACTAAATAGCAACAATATAAGTATGTCGTTAATTTTTATATCGATTAAACTCTGAGTTCAGGACTTCAGGTAACAAGGCAAGTATTTTCGTATTCGGCGTCCGATGCCTTTATAATACACATTAATTACCTCCAGCGGCGGTTGCTACAATAGTTTTATTTGCACTCCTCGACCAGTGTAGCTACAACAAAGAGTTCACTTAACATTACTTTCTATACAATTGTAGAAGTTGAATTTATTACAATGAAACTGAAAGAATGAGGATTGTCCTTATGGTTTTCGAAATTATCCAAAACTTTATGATACTGCTGACTGGATATTTAAATAAATAATTATAAAAATAAATCACTCGTAATAATTTATGGGAATCTAATTCGAATTGAATTGAATCTATTTTTTTTTTTTAATGATATGATTAATTATAATGGAATCGTCGTTTTATCACAAATTGTGAATGTGTATTCTATTAAAACGAACAGAAAAAAAAATAGAATATGAATGAACTCTTCATGAATGATATACTGTATAACTAATTTATGTCTGCAGAAGTTCAAACAATTATTAGTTATATTTATTTTTCTCGAATAAAAAAGAGTAAACACCACAAGTTAAGCAATATTAATAGATTGAGCATCGACTTTTGGGCTGGCTCAATACAACACGAGTATCGTCACCGGCCATGTCGCCCATGGTACGCGTTCCTCGACCATAGTGGTTGTTAAATAGTTCAACAATAGATGTGGCCGGTGGCTCATTAATGATTCATCGCTTCGGTTTCGGACCGTCTTTTGTGTGATCTCCAACTGTTTGCTTTCCGTTAGAAATGTAGATTTGATGCTTATTTTATATTCGTCTTGCTCAGTGTAACGTGTATGAATGGCATAGTTAATTATGATTCCTTGGTACCTTTCTTTATTTATACGTTGTGTTTATTTAGTATCAGATTTATAAATTAATAAATTATACTTTCGTATAGAGAGGTCTTTAATTATTCGTTGGTTGTTTAATATTTTTAATTTTGTTGGTTTTTGGATATATACCTTCAAAGTACGCTATTATTAATATTTGCTGTTATTTTGACTTAGTATATATTAAATCTAATGTAATGCAGATTTTCAGCCGAATTCTAGAGATTTTGCTTTTCGATGATAGGACATAATAAATGTGGTGATCCGACAGAGAACCAAAGTTATCGACATAGCCGAAAGGATTAGCAAGCTGAAGTGGCAGTGGGCTGGACACATGTGTCGCAAAACCGACAACCGTTGGAGTAGACGTGTTCTGGAGTGGAGACCACGTCTTGGCAAACGTAGCGCTAGCGTAGCGTAGGCTAGGTGGAGTGACGATATACGCAAAGTGGCTGACAACGGATGGATATTGAGAGCTGAAGATCGAACTCAGTGGCGTGCAATTGGAGAGGCCTATGTCCAACAGTAAACGACGAAAGGTTGATGATGACGATGAGGACATAATTATAATGACAACAAGAGCATAATTGATAAAAACTAGAAAACCATCATACATAAATGTTATATAATTATACAACGCGTTTCAGAGTCTTTAGTATATTGTATTATTATATATGTAAACAGCAGCGCTTCGCGAGCATCGCAGCGCAAGTGACAGGTTCGAACTTTTATTCTTGCACAGAATATATTCCATGTACGATACCAAATATTTTATTATATAAAATTTTATCAAATAAATATAACAACTATAATTTATCATTAATCTAATGTTTGCAAATTATTAGTTATAGTTTGTTAATTTTCACCACCGCCCAATGTCACCAGACTCGGCACGGTTCATATAAAAAGGTTATCCATAATTAATCTCTATTAAACAGTCGTTAAAGTTTATAATAGTGTGCCTCCTTACGTTTAACGCGAGGGTCACTTCGTCGCCGTGCCTCGCCGAGAACATTGTTTGTTCAAAAGCAAAACTCTGACCTTTCTCGCGTAAAATTACTATCACCTTCCACCTAAGGTAAATATGTCGGCAAGAAATTCGCTTTGAACCCTTTGGGCCCTTTGTTGTTCGACTAAAACTATTCTCAGTTAATCCCTGGATAAACAGTACTTGTTAATAAATTAACGTGTTATTAATATATGTTACTGTGACCCTATGGTCGGCAGGTGTCCCCCCGGGCGTTATGTTTTATTTCATATTCAACAAAGGAAACGGCAAGAAGCGGTTTTTGGTTCAACGGTAAATATTGTACGGACTGGTTTTTGTGATGCTAATAAATGAGTAATTTATGGACGACCGACGTGTGCCTTCGGATTTTATGCTAATATTATGTTGGAAATTCTCTTAGTTACCCCTCTTTGGGTGTGTCGGAGATGTGATATAGGTTAAAAGAAATAGTTAAAAGTAACATAATCATTACATATTTAATATTAATGATTAGTTACATTTTTTATCAAATGACAAATAGTAAATTTGTAAACGCATTTATCCTATTATAGATTACAATTCAGTAGAACTGAAAATTAAGAATTATTATATATTGAACTAAACGTACCAAATGAAGATATATATGAAAGCCCTGTTAATATATTAAAAAACTGATTAGTTTAGCTTAACGATAGTAGATAAAAAAAAATAGATAACACCTTATGGTTCGTGGTCAATACCACCAAGTAATCGATATATGCATTTTTATAATTTATTGTTTATTTAATATAAATACAACTAGTTTCTATCATCTTCATACATTTATCTTAATATCCGTTGTTCGTAGTCTTCTTATCCATAAGTAACGAGCCAATAGGAGCTCCTGAATTACGCCTCGTAGAAAATTCTATTCGTAAACAAAGCGAATCGTTTCTTAAATGTGCACTAACTAATGTGTACTAATGTGTAATAACTGCATGTGAGCGTTTAAATTCAAATCTAATTGTGTACTGCAATTTGCTTTGAAAAGTTTTTTTAAAATATTTTTAGTGCAAACTACAATTTTCTATAAGACCATAGCTCACGATTTATAATAACATTACTTATGATAAGACAAATATTCTTTCAGAATATTAATAAATTCTAACTTAACCTAATCCAATAAGCTGTTTAATATAAAGCCTTGTAAATCTTATATCCGATAAATCCAGGCGGAATGTAGACCTAAGTTAATAAATAGGAGAAAAACTCGGTCAGGGGGAGGCGGGGGGGATGGCTAAGCGAGTGCTTTACGTCATATCCGAAATCCCGGTAAAGTGAGTCCAGCAAAGCCGCCGTTCGATGGTCGAGCTCGTTGCGATCTCGGTAATAGCAATAGCTTTGTATTAAAGCCGCTCGGAAGACATCTTGGCGATTGGTCCAAGTGAACTAGATGATATTTATATTATTATTATTATTAGACAAAAACGCAGGTCTATCTAAAATCAAAGTACAACATATCATGTTATACTTATAAGTATCATACATAATATTTACATGTACATAAGCTTTGAAGGTAAACAAGGAATTAACCAATGAAACACCAATAACAAATAAAGATATTCCTATATTACATGCTTATTTAATGTTGGGGACATTGAAATAAAACTATAAACCCATCATTTTTTGTTTTCTATTACATCGACAAAAGTACACATTATTATTTTGGTGTTGTATTTAAAGCTTGTTTTGAATCTTTTTGATAAAATACTTTCAAAAAATCGTAATAAGAATCACGCAACAAAACCGCCAACATCTTACGTCACATACGCCAGCGCTATATCGGCGTGGCTTAGCGCTTTTTCATCAATCCTGCTTTATTACGGCGGATTCCCTTTTGTCTACGTCCGGATGCCGGTCATTTAGCGTGACCGCGCCAGTTCCTATTACCGCCATACGATACCATTCGTATCTGTCGCGCGGGACCGCCCGAATCTGTCTTCGGACGTCATCGCCTCGCGGTTATTTCTTCCCACGATCGCAGTTTTTCCTTTCTCTTTTTAAGCCACTTGATGTATAACCGTCTATTGTCCGTTTGTTTTCTGTTTGGCAATTTTTAACGGGATTACACGCTCCGCTCGGACTTGATCACGTTTCCGCAGCTGCCCTCTATTTATGAGGCAATATTTTACGGAATATCGAGTAAAGTAGCCTTTAATCTACTAATATAATGGCGGTTTTAGCGGCATGTCTCCACGAGCTCAATTGTGTTCGGTTTCTTATTGCCGTGGGGCCGTCTTCGCTTTCAATGCCTATCTTAAGATCATTGGAGATATGAATGTAGCTTACGATACTACATAAACAACATTATCTTAAAGCTCTGAGTTATTTAATGCGTATTATTTGTTTGTGTATATGTTATAAGTAATACGAACAATTAAAATACTAGATATACAATTACAATGTTTAAACATTAATGCTCGGTTACCATATTCCCAGCGTGGTGAAATAAGCTCCAAAACCTTCTATTCAAAAGAGGAGAAGAATCCTTAGCCCAGCAGTGGGACATTCACGGACTGTTACTTTACTTTTACTTTACCATATTCCAATGCGGGTTGGTGGAATACACATGTGACAGGATTTCAATGAAATTTGACACATGCAGGTTTTCTCACGATGTTTTCCTTCAGTGGTGGATGTCTCCTCAAAAAGAGGAGAAGGTTTGGAGCGTATTCCTCTATCCATTCACAGGATGTTACTGTTTATATATTCAAGGAACAATTTGTTTTGCTTACCGATGGTACAATTGGTTGGCTTCTTACGTATATGAACGTTACGTTTTTTTTTTAAATATACTAACCGTGCTTGGTTAAGTTGAAAACCTATCGTGAAAATTAAGGTGCAAGTTTAAAACATACTATATCCTTTAATCTAAGACCGGAACTAATTACCAACACAATATACAAGGATTATACTAAAATTACCGCTATCAAGAGTCTAACCGAAACCGAATCCTAAGATCCATAACCGTCTCCCGATACCATCCCTGGCATCGTTCCCAATGTAATGGGATTAAATCATGCGACATTAGCGTCGCCGTCCGCCACGCCACCATAAATAATCCGCCTTTTATTAAACTCGTCGAGATAAATGATTATAGACTCCAGTGTCCCCTTGTTTGTACCCTCGTCCTCGTGTGCTTCTTGGATAGTGTTCGTCCATTGTGATATTTTATTAATTGTCTTTTTTTTTTCATGTGAATTTTTACAATGCAGTTTATAATTTTCATGTAATTCATATTTTCGCGTATTAATTAATCTCGCAATTCTCTTTCTGCCTGAAAGCTGTGGTCACTCACTTTATTTTTATTACAATAACGATAAAATTGTTACTATTTCAATATAATTTTAATTGTGTTTTAGTATATTTTTGTATGGTTGTCGAATAATGTGGTTCTCATATGAATTGATTCAAACTAAGGTCATAATTTAAAAAAAAACACCATGATTAGAAAGAATTAATAAATACAATATTATGGTTATTCTTTCTTCTTTCCTATCTAACAGATGTTATTTTAATTTAATTTTTCATTTCAATGACACGAAGACAACTCGTAACAACTCGCTGAATCGTCTTCAACATCTGAAAATATTAAAAAAAAAAGCGCTATAATGTTACAATTCGTTTAACGTTGAAATGTATTTACTACTTGTTAAAAAAATATATTATGCTTTTACTTGATCCAGTAATGGATATATTTGAGCATCAACATTCCCAATTGCGACTGAGTTATATCAAAAATGATATTTGATTAGTGACCGCTGACTGCGAGGGGCGTTGGTTTTGTCACTGGTTACCCCAAATCAAAAATAGTTTTTTTTACTGGAAATACCAGCGCACTTATATATATATACCCTTGAAATTGTTTTCATTCACGAGAGTGGTAAAACGATTACATAGTTTTATTAAATTAATAAATAAATAATAAAATTTGGAAAATTTCATCTTAATACCAATCAACGTCGTCATTTACTCGTCGATATTTTTTCATTGGCACTTTAGAATAAAATACTGTTTTATTAAATGATACGAATTTAGCTTCACACCTAAAGGTAAATAAAAAAAATATTTACTACTTATGTTAATTTAAATATAAAAAAAAACTCGATACCAAATGCGCTTATAGAAGTTTCATCTAGTTTCTTTATGCTAAACTATTTTCCTTTCGACAACGAATATTCCCTGGAGAATGCGTTTGGGGGAAACACTTTTAAATAATCCAATAGTGACCAGTAACATTACGTGACGATATGTTTGCAGCGTTATGACGTCATTGATGAACGAATTAGATAATTAATATTATGTGATGTTAACGATTAATAGGTTTGTAAAATTAACATATTATATAAACTTCTGTTCTCTTATTTCAATAAGAAAATACTACTTAAATTTTATTGTATTGTAGTATCTCTAGGATGAATCTACTTCTAAACGTTGTTTCAAAAATTCGAAAAAATAAGACATTGGCATTGTAAGAGATATTAACCGTCCCTTACGCCACCAACTCTGGGATATACAATTATAATATAAAACCAGATGCATGGCTCTGTTCTTAGGGTATAAACGTGTATCTTGGAAGTCAAAAATTCTAATGCTTTTGACTAGATGATTATCTTAAAAAATTGATAGTTATAGAATTAATTAACTTCTTTATTTTTACTATCAAGATACATTGCTCAATAAACTTTAAAGAATGTATGGCGTGGCACCGTTTTTCAATTAATTGGAAGTGCATTTTAATCAATTATCGCTAAACTATGATGTGCCCAAATTACGTCTACCGGGAATCGTAACGATCTATCAAGCTAATGGTCGCCGTGAACGTTTGTTTTAAACAAATATACTATGGAAATACCTTTTATCCTTTATCAGTGAAACGAAGAATTTTATAATTTATGTCCGTGTTACGTATTAATAAAAACATTCTTAATTATGGGAAAAGTATACTTCAAAAAATGTATGAATAAGGCAATTCAACTAATGTAAGTACTAATAGAAATCGCGCTCAATTATTGTTGTAGTTTTTTAATTCTATATTTGAATACGAAATTACGTTCAAAGGTAATAACTAAGACTACAAAATCTACGTAACCCCGTAGCATAGTGCTACGAAATAAACGTCTAGCTAAAACGACAATGAAACATACGGTCAAGAGACCATCATCGTCACGTATTAATTTGTATTTCCTAATTTATGAAATTATTTAAAACTTATGTGACCATTTTTTAATTTAATTTTTTCATAAAAATTAAACATTACTTTGTTTTAAGAAGTTATTTCAATGTATCTTTTAAAATATAACCATTTCACATTATTAATTTTAATGAACTAACTCAAAAACGCGTGTTAAATTATTTATTCGAAGAAACGAAACATGAGTCATCTAAATCAAATAGATTTGACTGTTGATAAGTCGTTAAAAAGCCAAATGATATCGGCCAATACTAACGTTGTATCGGGGCAATTTCATTAGACCACAAATTACTATGTCAATTAACGTCGTTTGACGTTTTCATAGGCGCGACCACGATACGGGCGATAGGTGGCAATTAGTAATGTACAATATTGCTAGCGATATTTAAATTCTTTATGTATTAGTGTATGAAAAAATCGAAAAAAAATTCTAGGATTAATTTTGTTAATATCCTTTCCTTTCCTAACAGGTTAATTGATATGATCGATATCCTAAAACACACATACAAACTCAATAGCACGGTTAAATATATTGATAAAGTTAATTCCATATTTGAAATTGTTCAAAAACGAATTTGCAAGTCATAATGCATTAAATATTAATATGTAAAAAAAAAGTCGTTAATGTTAATTGGAATACCAACTATGCGTTCTGCACACGGCGGATCTTGTGCATATTAGATTTAATAGCACGCTGCAAATGTTTTAATCAAAATGTAGAATCTTGCGTTATTTCAAGCTCCATTTCAGAAATATTAATGTTTATGATTAATTATAAAATTCAAGACTTACGTTAATAGCCCGCACTGGGTGTATGAAAAAAATATAATTACGGGTAGTACCTGAAAATTCGCTCGTGTGATAGTGATTTTTCACATACGAACCCTTTTATTTCAAGGGATAAAATGTTCGTATATTCACCGAGACTAAGCTTTTGCCTTGATTTAAGGGAGCTTAATGAAATTTGTTTATTCGTTTAAGATATGTAGGCAATACGAATATTTATGTCACAGACATTTCAAAACAAGTAAAAAAAATCATATTATCAAAGTACAACTGCAAAAATGTTACTATTTTAAACAGCTTAATTCTGTTACTCTGGAATATCTTACTCATGAAATGTTGGAAACTTTACAATGATACGTTATTTTGATGCGTATATCCTTTAAATATTATAATTATTATAGTTAATGTCGCATATATCACCTTTTGACATTTGACAACGTGTTTTCTACGGTTAGTTTCGAGTTTGTTTTTACACACACCAATGTACTAAATATTTTGATATTTTGCGGTAAATGGTGAGTGTGAGCGTGTGGTGGTACCCAGACGGACTCGCACAAAACTCTACCAAAATTTTCACACGACCAGCTAAAATTACCAATTACATTAAATTATTATTAATATCGGTATTTAAATAACCCCGTCCTTTCACCTGTTAATGTATGCACGCCCTTATCCACACTCATTGCTGGAAACGGATAAAGATATCTATATTCATTAAAATTTAAACACGACCGGGTTATAAGATTCAAATGGGGGGTTCCGTAATATAGGTTTATTATACCCACTGTTATGGATGTACTTATTAGTATTGCTGTTTCGCGTGGGGATTGAGACAAAAAATTAAAAATATTTTAGATTATTTTTATATGTACATAATAATTCGTAATTTTTATATGTACATAAATGAACATAATAATTCGCTTATTGTTATGTGCTTATGGATATGTTTGTATATGTCATCTTATATTATAGTATTTTCTTTTTGTAGTAAACAGATAAAATGCCTTAAAGGGTAAGGAAGCAAAAGTTTTGATTATAAATGTACTAGTTTTCGCCCTCGGCTTCGTCCGCGTTTGATTGAATAATGATGATCGGTATAATATTGAGTAGTTAAGACGTGAAGGCGTTACAAACAAGCAAATAAACAAACTCACTTTTGCATATATAATATTGAGTTAGTATTGCATACATTTATTAATGTTTTTATTGTTTGCAGATCAAATATATTAATTATTTTAATTCATAAAAATAAAACATTTGGAAGATATTTAAAAAAACAACTAAAAGTTACCTTGTATACTGTATTATCAAAAGCAAGTGATTACATGGTAATAAAATGCAAATAGCATTTACGAACCAATTTATCAGTCTTTGTTCACCAATCAAAGGATAATGGAGGATGTCGCCTAATAGGAAAACATCCCACAAAGACGCCATAGAGACTTTCCAATTTGATGGCCATTAATTTTTAACCAACGCTCCCGGTAATAACAATTATGATTCTGAATCACGCACCCGTCATTACACCGTCGCTTTATCTGGAGACGCAGCTTCCAACCCTTTAATGTCTAATCGTGAATTATACGCCGTAATAAAATTCTTTAATCAAAGAAAGCAACCGAGCACCCATTAAAGCGTACACACGTCGCCACCTCGAGTCGTTACAACGAATATTTACATACATGTGTCATTATACCCCCCCTCGACACTCGCCCCCACCATAATTAAGGGTATAACGGAATCTTAGCGTCTTATTACGCGAACGTAACGGTATCCTTTTAGAAAATTGTAACAACACTGTCGTTAACGGTCCCCCTCCCCGCCCCGGAATGATCACCTCCGAAATTTGCTACCGAGTTCGCCGGTTAAAATATTCTAAGGAAGCTAAGAGCACACACGAAACTTAAATGTGAAATATCCTCTAATGAATCAGACAATATTTTAAGGCGTGGGAGGCAATAAAAACCCCCTACCCACCCACTAATGTATACGAACAGTGTCTCTGTTTAGGGAAGGGGTGATTGTGTAAATAAACATCGACGCGGACACGCGGAAGCGGCTACAACGGCTAATGTGACAACGTCTTATGTTATTAGACCAATTTATATAAAATCGCACCTTGGACTTGGGTATGGATGATATATCGTTATCCTCACACAAAACCATTTTTTAATTTCATATCTTTACAAAAAAAAACCATGAATATTAAATGTTAATAAAACATGTGTTTTATTCCTTCGAGTCGAATGTTATTTACATTCTTATTCTCTTCATTATTTTGTTATTCATAATTATTTGATTAGTTACAATAAAAAATAATATAATATAATAACTTACTAAAGTATAAACATCGTCTGTGAATATTGCGTACCGTAAATCTATATGCCTTCGGTTTTGGGATACATATATAAAATAATATACTCGGTCACAATATATTCTTTATTAATTCATTATATTGTTATAAATAAAACAATATTCCCACTAAAAATAATTTTATTAGATAACTGAAAACAATTACGCGGTTTATGGAATTACAATTTAAATCAACTATAAATAACACAGGAAAAGGGCAGTCTCAATGTAGGTTCTAGAAATAATTTGACAAACAGAAAAAAAGGTGTTGCCATCTAACAATATATTGTGTAAATATTACAAGTCTAATTTATTCGTTTAATATTAAATATAATTATACTAATTCGGAGGATGCCGTATATATATGTTATTACTGTACTAATATATAAATCACATTATTTTTAAAACTATTTAAATTTCGATTGCATAAATCACATTATTTTTAAAACTATTTAAATTTCGATTGCCAGCATAAATCAATGTTGAGTGATGAAATCTGTAAAATAATTCCTGCAATGAATGTCAGATATATTTATTTGTCAATTTTGTTGGTGTTGTTTAAATGACGAATTATTATGTTTATTATATGTAAGTGTAATGTTCATCCTTGTAATATTTAATTTAAGCTATAATATTTGCATGTCATAAATATCGTGACTAAACATGTATTTTATGTTTAAAGCAAATAAATGAAATGAATTGAATTGAATAAATTGAATTAAAATTGGTCTATACGCCACCAATCCGCATTGGAGCAGCGTGGTGGAATAAGCTCCAAAACCTTCTTCTCAAAAGAGGAGAAGAGGCCTTAGCCCAGCAGTGAGTGTCCCTCACAGGCTGTTACTTTTACTTTACTATACGTCAACCACCTACACAATAGTGTGGAACTGAATTCAGCATAAAGATAAATGTTTAATTTTTTGAATACCTATCTGCTTAACCTTTAAGCATAACCGTAGTGTAATCGTTTTTGCACAACATTCATGCATCTATTCTATTATAAAATAATAAGCGCTAAGTATTGTGTATAATTTGAGATAAAATTTAATGTTAGAGAAACACACGTTAAAAGAACCACATGTACACTCATATATGGTAACAAATCGTATGTAGCTATAGTGAGATACTATTTAAGGTCACGCTATTGTCTTTTGTAGTAGGAATGTTATTCAATGATTTTATATTAAGACGAACGAAAGTGCATTAGTAAGAATAGTACTAACATAATCGCGATCAAACTAATCTGTATCTAAAATTAGTTTAAATTAAATCAACAATTTTGAAATGTCATTGTTTTTTTTTTTAATTAAACTCTACCATGTTTATGACGCATACTCACTGTTGTTTTGTAAAAATATCAAGCAAAGATATACACATCCAATACTGGCTTCCTTATCTCTGTTTCGTTTCTCACATTAATACGTTAAGGTGATGTTGTTCCTTAGATGAAAACAACCCCATATAAATTCCCCAGAGGACGATTTGTGGTCTGGCCTTAGGAGTGACGTAGGCCTGCATTTATATATCGTGTCGAAGTTTGTTCCAGTAACTTAACACACACAGTTCTGTGAAATTTAATCTTGTAATATTGCTCTGTTTAAACCAATATGACATTTCATACAATAAAGCGCTTTCAGTACTTGATTGATTTAAACAACACACATAGCTAAAATCTGCTATATACTTGGTATTTAAATCATATAAACTTATGATTGATGATTTGGAACTATTAAGACGACTTTGTTCGGTTTGTTCATGTATACGTCAATGATGTTAAACTAAACGTGACTGAAACTGAACTGAAATGAACATAATATATGAAACTAGATTCCACTCGCGGCTATGCCTGCGTGTAGGGGATGAAGTGTTAGGTACACTGTGTCCTTTTCTGTACGTCTGACAACGAGAATGCAAAATTTCATGAGTTGAGTAGTTAAGACGAAACAAACAAATAAACTCACTTTCGCATTTCTAATATAGATAAGGACAGCTGCGAGGCTTTATTACAGAATATAGACAAAAATAAAATTTAAACGGTCGGGCATAATGATGTTCAGACTTAGAGTTTATTAACAAAAATCGATATCTCAATGTTTATTTTAATAGATAAACACACCAAAGCCTTGGCAAACGAAGCCGTCTATGATTAGGTCTTCCTGAACGAATTTGGCTACAGCCTTAGCCATTCTCAACGGAGACTAACCGCACTGGAGATATTGAAATGTACGTATACATATGTGCTCTATCATGGTCCGATAGAAAAGCAATTTTAGTGCTGGCTTAACATTCTAGAGCTTTGTTTCTTCGCTGGAGAAATTTGGCAGTAACAAGCCAAATTTCTATACAACCCAATTATTTATTGAACCGACCTGAGGTTCGAATCCGTAGCCTACAATCTATCGAGCCGCTATATCAACGTACAACGTCTTAGATAGAAAACCAATATAAAAACTCTTCTGTCTTTTAAAATGAATTCTCATTGCTTAAGATATCATCTTCATTCGCACAGCACGTTTGCTCGAGATGCGATGATTTATTGATTTATGTACCAACTGCCTTGGGACCGTCACGGAACTTGATTAGTTTGGAGAGCTAGTTTAATTACGACCAGCCTTTAGTTACCCCGATTTTGTTCTTCGTTATAATAAAATTGAACTATGGAATACTACTGTATGATTTTCGTGGAAGATAAATAATGTATTTCATTATATTTAATTTTTATACCTATGAAAGAAGAGACATGGCCCAGTGATTAAATACGTGACGGGCTTAAAACCGTACATGTATCACTGATTTTTCATGTGCTTAACTTGTGTTTATAATTCGTCAAATGCCGATCGGCAGTGAAGGTCCTCTCTAAAAGACAAGTCCTTACATATTATCACCACACTGCTCCAATGCAGGTTTGTGGATAAACATATGCAGATTTTCCCCCACATGCAAGTTAACTAACAATGTTATTCTTCTTACAAATATTCAGTAACAGACTGTGAATATCCCACTGCTGGGCTAAGGCCTCTTCTCCTTTTTGTGAGGAGAAGGTTTGGCAACTTATTCCACCACGCTGCTCCAATGCGGGTTGGTGGAATACACGTGTGATAGAATATCAGTGAAATTTGTCACATGCAGGTTTCCTCAGGATGTTTTCCTTCACCGTCAAGTACGAGATGAATTATAATCACAAATTAAGTTTACTTACAATTATTACTCAACTTACAAATATATTTTTGATTGTTAAGTTAGGTCAATTAAATTTGAATTAAAACATAATCTTAATCAACAATTGTTAAGGCGACCCTTATAAGCTATATTACATGATAAACCTGAATAAAAAAATTGACAAAATTCTATAGCAATAACTTATACCTACGATATGCGTCGTTGGTGTTATTACGAAGCAATTAAAAATGTTATTTGAAAAGCTCGTAAATGCAATCAAAGATACCAATTACTGCTCGCTCTCAGCAAAGCACAAAGTGACTCGCGCCCGATCGACGTTGACACAGAGTAATTTAAACAGTACTAGATTTAAATTTATACGTACTAATTTTTATTTATTTTTATTACGTTATACTGGTCTTACTATAAATACAAATATAGATAGTTACCATAATAGTATTTACTTAATATAACTCATCTTAGAAACGAATAGCAAATATCAATAGAGAAGAAAGTGTCAGTTTTTGTTTTGTATACGATTGTGGACAAAAGATTATTATTAACTTTTAGTTGTTAATATAAATTGATACAATGTTGTGTAATTGTTGTTGATTTTCTGAAGAGTTGCAACAAGTCGCAAAAAATAATTTGTTATTATTTAGAAACACACTTAAATTTCATTCATAAGAGCAAATTTTGTTTTAATAAAAATGTATTTACGTATTGTACCAGGATTACATAAAATAATAGGAGTTTAATATATAAAAACTTCGGGTGAATGACTTATAAATGTTTCTAGGTATGTCATATAAGACTTTCATTAATAAATGTCGTGATAGAACGTTTTCATCGATAATATAATATAAATTGCACTAACCGGTTTGATTCTCAGTATGAAATTAATACTTTTTCGAAAATAATAATTGTTTTCCGCTTCCGGTCTACCTAGTAATACTACACCTATTTCAGCATACAGACTAATCCCCATATGTTCGTCATATGCCCGTCTGTTTTGTCTTTTCATTGATTTAATTCGGCTAACTTATATATATCTACTGTACCGATCCACCGTTACCACCCACAGCATTTTTAACGCGCGTTTAACGTAGATCGCGATCGTAAACTCGCAGTAAGTGTTGCGGTTCCCCTGTTCAGGTGCCTCATTAGACTCGACAAGTGCGTCAAAGGCGTTTTGTACCATGGCCGTTTGATTATACAACAACCGAAGGTTTTCATCTGAATTATTTAATTGTTCGATTCGAAATAATCGGTAAAGCTTCGATAAAAGTTAAACGCTTTAAATTGGTATGTTGAATTCATTGTTTTTTTTTTCATGCTGGTAATATTTCCCCGATAATGACATGGCTTAATTATGTGTGTTGTATGTGTAGACTATACAAGTTCTTAACATGATAAGGTGTGTGTGACTTACGGCTACGCGTGAGACGTCTGTTTGTTATTATTGTATCGATGATATAGTTATCGCGACTATGTTATTGAAATATAATGTATAATAAACATTGAATTGTTTAACCCCCAAAATCTTCATTAACATATTTACCATTCTAGGTGTCCTTAAAAAATAAATCTTTGGATTAATTTAAAGAACAAGGAAGCATACACTTTAATATCAAAATTTCGTAAAAACATTTGCCTACATTACCAAACATAGACCTGCAAAATTTAATTTTCTTTGTATTATAGTTTAAGTTGTACTTTGATATATTCATTCAGTAAAGGCATTGTCATACGTTAGTATGATATATATGACACTATACAAAACATATATGTATTAATATGTCGGATCTATGAAGGGACCTTTACCCTGAATATAAAATGTGTCACTTTTATTCGTTGAACCATCAAATTGGTACGAATATATTAACCACAACATCAAACAGGTACTCGAGTCGAGAGGGGGACATTATTAGCCACGGAATTTATCGAGCAGTATCAGCTAAGTAACAACGCACAAAATGTCCAATTAAAATATTAATTACCCGGAGTTTCGACACTTGCGATACGAGCAGGGTGTTTGAAGTTGCGAGGATGTGATCCTGTCATTGAACGTTGTATTCTTGTCTTTATATTATATTCGTTTCATTTTTTATTTGAATTATTAATTATTGTTAATTCTTTTTTTCAGGTACGTTCTTCAACTTTAGACAAGTTCATATTTTAATAAGGTAAGGTAATTAAGTCAATCTTATTTTTTATTTTTTTTCGATAGAACAATCTTATTTACGAGCATTGATAAGTTTCTTAAAAAAACCTTTAATGATAATTAATTAGACATATAAAAACCCGTGTTTATTTCACCGGTTCTTCCCAGGTTTAGTTCTGTAATCTCCGTCATCTTTACTCAACGATGTGTTTCAAATAAATAATATAATCAAGGAAATAATACTCGTTATTATATATAGTTCACGTTCACAAAGGAAATCTGTAAGTAAATATATCGGAGCCCCACGCGATACTAAATATTAAGTGTTAATAATGTCACCGACACCCCCGCCCCAGTTGAGATCAAAAATTCAACGATCCGTTCCGCCCAAGTTGTCACAGAAGGGTTGAACCGCCGTCGATTTTCAAACTCGTTGCCCATTCATCGGATATTGGATGTTTAATAACTTTATCTTTGATAACAAAGTTTTAAGTTTAAAACTCGATCGTTAATTGAGATTTAAATCATTTGTATCCATTTGTCGGAATAACTTGAATGTTTGTCTGCCTTTTAGATACTTTGAGTTGTAAATATCTATGTAACGTTACCGCCTGCCAATAGATTATTTTGTGAATATTCTATAACATTGCATTGCATTTAATCTAGGTGGCTCGGTGGTTAAAACACGTGAATTAGACACCAAGGATTACGGGTTCATAAACGAGCAGGCACGAACGTGTTACACATGCTTATATTATTATCGTTTAACATCGTGAAAAAACATGCGTGTGTCGGATGAAATTCTACCACACGAGTACTAAGCCTTGAGAGGCGAGGTCTTTATCAAGCAATGGGAAACTATAATTCATAACTTAAGTTTTTATTTTTAATATGTTACAATATTATAAAATAACACGCTTATATTGATAACTTTCTAAATTAATTGCTACATGTATAACAAAAACCAATAACATAATATAAAATGTATAATGTCCTCCAGACCGATATCGGTCACGGCGGCCAATCTAAAGAGAGATTAGCCAACTGCGCAGGAGATATTATAGTGTACAAGTGTGTGCGCATACACAGGTGCACACACTATTCCCTAGTTCTCATAATCCGATGGGACGGTAAACCGGCACGACCGGAAAGAGTTCAGGCGCGGGACCAACGGCTTTACGTGCTTTCCGAGGCACGGGAGTGTACACACTTCCAACTTCTGACAGAAAAACCCAACTATTATTTATTGGCCCGACCTGGGAATTGAACCCAGGACCACCGGGTCTGCGGCCTTATATGTAGCCACCAGAAAAGTAACTATAAAATGTATATAACCATAATTGTAAAACTTTCTTTAATCGAATGTGCATATTATATCATCTATCAACTCCCAAGCGCATACGTAATGAACCTAATCAATATATAACGCAATCAAAACACGTAATTAAAATTGCTCCCGTGGTATTTGCATATGAAAACCTCTATAATTGATCGCTCGTGAGCCACGAAGGCAAGACAATGAGGGGAACGATATAAACAAATTAGGCCTTAGGAAAACAGACGGATGCATTCGAATCTACGAATGATATTTCATATTTCACGGTAAAATATCGTTGGTAAGATTTATTTATTCAAAAGTTACATCAACATAACATATTAAACACGTATAGATAAAAATACTAATAGACGTACTTAACATTATGGAAAGTATTGTCTAGATATATAATAAAGGTAACAATGTAATTACTAAGATATATAATATAAGATAGAATCTACGTGTACTCTACGAACGATTTATAAATATTGAAGTTGTTTATGTAAATGTTATTTTTATTTTACTTAAAATAGGTAGTCAGACTGGCCAATGGTCCACCTGATGCTAAGCGGTCACCAGAGTCCATAGACATTGTTACAGTGATAATATCAACCATTCGATAGGTCGCCTATACGTCGTGGAAACTAACCGCCTTATTCATAAACTTTATTTAACTGGTGATTAGTTAAACAATATTTTGTCTCCTTCTTTCGTATGTCAAATCAATAATGACAGAAAGAGACAAATCAGTGTTTAGCTAAACAGTAACTAAGCAACGTTTATGAATAAGGCCGTAAGATGTTAAGTCCTATGTACATGTAGCCTGTACACTGGCTCACTCGCTATTCGATCCGGAACACAACTATACAAGGTATTGCTGTTTGTCGACAATATGTGATGAGTGAGCGATACTAACCGCACGGGCTTGCATAGATTCCTGTCACCAGGCTGTGAGTATTACACAACATTTTAAAATTGATTGCATTAATTACACACTTATTGTACAGGGTAAAGTGATCGATACGTCATAAAGCTAATCGAATAAAACCATAGATTACAACAGAATCGATTATCAATTGATTTATAAAATTTTAAATAATGAAATAATTAAAAAAACATGAAATTAAATAATACAGTACAGAATATAAAAGTTACTTAAAGTTTCAAAATAAGATAGAAACATTTCATCACTGCAATAAAACCCTCGAGTTCATTTTAATTTAAACGCAAATTAAACCCTATGGCATGTTGGAGTAATAAGAATGTCACGAGTATAATATACAACGAATCATTAAAAATATTACCGTTTGATAATCTGAAATATCATGCGAACTCCATATTTTACCCGGCGCGATATCATGTCTGCATTGCTAGTTGCTGAGCCATGAACGCAGCGATCGACTTCGCTTATGTAACTTACAAGTAGCCATACTCATAATCAGCCGCTAGTGTTACGCTCTAATTTTTTTTTTCTTGTGTTTGAATGTCAACAGTTGTGTTAATTAATATTAGTGTTATTTTCATTTGCCGGTATGTTTATTACCAGACAGCAATCTATGTTCCATTTTCCATTTAACGATCCAAGACTTATTTTAATAATACATATCAATTTTCGAAATATTTTCTATTATACGAATATGTTTGCAATGGTTATTAATTATATTTATTTCGATAGTAAACGTCATAGATATCTTTTCCAATTAAGACATATTTTCGGTAAAAAGAAAAAAAGAACAGCGGTGGCTCTGTCGATAGATTTGATCGAATTGAGTTAAGTGTTATCGATTCAGTTAAGTGATCATGAATCAAATCGCACTGAAACAGTAGGGTGGAATATGCTCCGAAATCTTCTTCTTAAAATGATATGAGATTCCCTAGCAGTGAGAAAATTTCATCTTAGAACTTTGAGAATTCTTCGTCGATCTTCGATTCTCGATAATGCTAAAAGCAATTGTAATATTACGCTTCTATTTTTTTATATATTATTTATGTACATTGCAACTTTCTGTAAAAGGTTGTTTGTTAAATCTTAGAGGAATTGACTTAAAACTTCAAACAATAGAGGAAACTTTTACTCGGTGGTAGAGCTTTGTGCAAGCTCGTCTGGGTAGGAACCACCCACTCATCAGATATTCTACCGCAAAACAGCAGTACTTGGTATTGTTGTGTACCGGTTTAAAGGATGAGTGAGTCATTGCGATTACATTCACAAGGGACTAACATCAAACCTCGGGAAATCTTAGTTATTATATTACAATCCGATATGTAATCCTCAATCTGATGGCTCCACACCTAGATGGGCGCGTCTGGTACACTCGCGACTGTCTGCTCGCCCGCGGCGACGTTTCAAGAGCTACATACAGCTCTCTGAAAAATTAATATATACCAAGTTTTATGTGAGCTACGCTAGTGGATGGAATGGATTAAATGTTTGGCAGGTATGCACTTTGGATAATGCGGCCGCTTCATCTTCACATTTGTTCCTCATATTCGGTACTAATGGGTTTCTTTAATGTTTATCTGTTTTTATTATTGTTTGGATTTTCGTAGCTACTTGTTTTGCATTAACGTTGTATTTGCATAACTCTAAACAAATAACTTGAGCGTTCTGTCCGAAAAAAAATGTCTTCCTTGGCTACGGCCAACCAAGCTGTATATCTAGAAACATGAACGAGTACAGGATTATGTACGTATTAAAGACGAGATGTAACTGAAAATTGCATTTCTTTATCTAGAATGTTCCACAGTAAAATAAATTAGTTGAGTTATTTGTCGTCATATAAATGATGTAATGAAGGACGACCCACACACATATAAGACGAAATCTCGCAACGTATGATAGCTTAACGTGATGACTTACGCTACACAGACATTAAAATATTGAAAACGATGTCGTCTAATGAAAATCCGTTTTGGCAAGACTATTAAGTCGGGTTCATTGAAGGGTAACTATTAACTCCCCATAAATTGCTCTGAGGTCTCCCGATAACACCTTATCGAGTTGTTAAGAGCAATATCGGCCCTATAATTGTATCCTGCGGGGAAAACGGTTAATCAAGACTATTATGCGAATATCAGCTACCGCTACACTGCACTTGGTCTAATGTTTTGATACATTGGCGAAACTATTGTTTAACTTCTGTCCAATATTGGTTCCAACCATTTGTTTTATCCAGCTTCAATCATCTTACAATCAAATTCGGTTACTCCGGTATTATGAAATTATTTATATGAAATATATTATTATGAATGTAATTATAAATATTAAACAAACATCATCTATCAAATTCAATATAGACAAGAGCATAGTTCACCCATTCGAGCCCGCCCTGAAACCCTTATCCAAACTTATCACCATCCGTGACCAATAAACTTGAAACAGAATTTAATTCACACCGTAACAAACGTACACAAATACATACATATTTTCGTCGAAATAATACGACAGTAGTAATTGAATCGGCCTCGGGCGAACTCGGGGTATGTCGTTAACGTTCCTGAGGGTTCTTGCTACGGCTGTACCCTGGATATGCACTAGAATGCTGCTACAAAACAAATGTGCGAACGCGATAACAATATACATTAAACAATAGACTGGAAAGGGACGGGGCGAATGGAAAGTGTTTATTATAAACAAAGGATGTAGTCTTATTGGTACTACCGTTTTAATAGACTATTGGACACCCGTCGGCGAAAATTTCACCTTAGGAAGACGATACAGAAATTGTTAGGGTCGGGTAACGCCAATGTTTAGTCAGAGACGATTTCGCTCTGAGGGTATTAAGATGTCCTTTGATGTTTTGTGGTCCGAACGTTGGGTTTGACCGGTTAATTAAATGTAGATAATATCGCTATAGACGTGTGCCTTGATCGTTTTGTGGGATTATATATTGTATTATTCGTTACGCAAAATTCACGACAAACAATTGTTTTTTTCTTTCGCAAATTTTAAATAAAAAAAAAATGAGGTATCAATAAAATTGAATTCACTAAGCAATGTCTTAAAACGTACGATAGAATTCATCATTTATCAATGAATAACAAAGACACACATCGGAATAGGGTTCGCAGCGCTACCGAATATTGTTTCTTGACAGGTGAAGAATAATGGACTCAATCCGAAGGCACTCCGACATCGAACAACGATTGTCGAATTGAGCGATGATGGTGCCGAAAGCCCATCTAGTGGACGTCCGATCCATCATAACAGTTATTTCGTTCGTCTAACGCCAATTTAACAAGATCCCCTCACTCGCTAACTCTCCCGTCGGATACAGTACCGCTGGGGACTGAATTGGGCCCAGTGCAGTTCAAACTAACTTGGGCAAGTTTCGGTGCAAATTATTTTCAGTACAAGTCCGACCTGACGTTTCGATCTGTTTCCAGATGGATTAATTTGATTTGCGCCCAACAGATGTTTCTAAGCTCTGTTTATCAGACATGAGAAATTAGTATTTTGTAGTTTCACGTGTATAGTGGATACGAGTTCGTTTGTTTTAGTATAATGAATCTTAAGCGATGATTGCAACATTAATATTAAAATAATTAAAGAGAAAGTTTGTTAATGAAATATCAACTTTATATTTACCCGTCCAAGTATATTTGTTATTTGCTAGTTGCATTATTACAAGGACAATGTTTAACAGAAATAATAGATTATAGTAGTGTGAGTATGACATATTTTGAATTTGGAGAATGTTACAATGTTTCTTAAAAAAATAACAATTTTTTTATCATTTTAAATTTACTTTATTGTAGGGCTCTATGTGACTGTGGTGCGTAACTAGAGCCTCGTTATTGGATATATCCGTTAATTTGAATGTATGAGTATAATTTTATTTTTTATTTAATTTTTAAAACGGAAATTGCGATGCTGTATTTCATAGAAGAAATAAAAATAAATAATTTCAATCTATATTATTAATGATCTTTAAAATATACTAATAAAATAAAGTTTCCATTTCGAATTGGAAGCAATAATAATAAATTATTCGCATCCAACGCCAGCATTTAGAAACATGACTGCGTTCCTCCCTGAATCAATTAGGTTTTACGCGATTCCACCACGATATCTCCGCTGTACATTCAATTTTCTAGCCCATTTCCGAATACTATAATTAAATTTGTCCAATCCACGTTCCGTCGGATTCCCATTAAAATTTCCAACTGCCTTTGACCGTTTGCATTATGGAATGATACTCTCGTCTCTATTCACCTACTAGTACATATCATTAAGAAAATCTCTTTTTCGTTACATGTGTAGGTACTAGCTGAGCCCGCAGTTTCACTCGCGCATAATTAATAAAAATATAATGAATAAAAATCTGCCTAGAACCTTCCTCGAACTTGTTACAAATTATCTCGATAAAAGGACTATATAACACAAAAATATTTTTTAAATTCGAACCAGTAGTTCCTGAGATTAGCCGGATCAAACAAACAAACTCTTCAGCTTTATATATTTGTATAGATTTATATATATATAAATACTAATATTATAAAAAGTAATTGTTGTTTTTTTTGTATATTTGTTTGTAATAGATAAACTCAAAATCTACTCAACCGATTTTAAAATCTCATCTATAGAAAGTCACATTATCAGCGAGTACCATCTGCTTTTTATTTTCATAAAAATTTGAGATCCCAACGAATATTGCAATAATGGACAAACACACACACATTACACAAGGATGTGATGTTTGTCCTATTAATATTATAGGCCTAATAATGATAATTGTTCAATCCGGACGAAGTGAGTACCGGTCGCTAGTTTGAAATAAGTTAATACTTAGTTTTCATCAATATAAAAACTAATAATAAATACTTAATTGATACAATAAGTAATAGTTTGTAAACGTCTCACTGCTGAGCAAACGTATCCTTTCCTATTAAACAGACGGTTTTGATCCAAACGAAGAAGACGAGTAAATCAAATATATATCATAGGCCAGGGGAATAATTTTTTACTACATCCACTGATTTCGATGAATGTTCTGGTTATATAAATATCCTATGATGGGATCCATGACAACTTGTTCTGGAGTCAGATTTTTGAAACTACTCAATATTTAGGCAAATTTTATTATAATTCAAAAATATTTTTACGATAATTCGTTCTATTAGAGATGTGGTTTAAGCCATTTAAAACGTCACATTTATATCTGAAAACGTACCTCAGACTAGAGATGAAGCGATGAAAGAACAAAAACTTTTATTTACCTAATATTCATTATATGTACTTTTTATATATTCATGTACTTATTTGTTTATTTATTTAATGGAAACAAACAGTACATAATAAAATTTTATAAATATCAAATATTGACAAATCATTACCAAAATAGTTTCCAATGATTAATAACTAACACATAACAGGCGTAGATTTAAATTACTCTCTCGCTTAAATTAAATTATTTATATTTATTTAACGAGGACACACCTGTACGGGCATAGTATTTATACTAACTATACTTCAATTGAATCTATAGATTATTTATAAACCATTTTTTTATTTGGAAAGATATTCTGTCCGATCGGCCCCATTGTTATGTTCTGATAATAGGACCTATGAGAAATTGAGGGAAAGCTTCGGATAGTTCTCGGCTAAGGTTAATTACTCCTTAATATTCAAGAAGGTGGTATGTTTATAACTCGAGCGGTAGACGGTACGCCGGACCGCTCGCGATGCATTTGATTGCAATCCTGGTAGACCCAACGATGGCCTCGAAACCTATCTTCAATTTTAACTAACTTCATCAACGTCTTATTGTTTGGTAATCTGTAAAACAGTTATTAATAGTATGGTTACCGGTCTCTCACAATGGAATGTGGACATTATTAAAAGGTTTTATATTACTGATTTAAATCACTTGTACTTTTCCTTTGTGTTCAGAAAATAAATATCATTTCTTTCAATTTACAGTGTCTCCTTAATGCAATGAAAATTTGTTATTAGTCTCAACAGAGTATGATAAAAGAAAAATGTAATATTAGTGTAGGCAAGACCTCAAATTTACTAAATACATATTTCAATCAAAAAAGGAGTAAAGATAAACAGACCTTAGATTTACATACCCCATGCTATGTGCTAATAGCTCTGCTATATAATGCACTACAAACGGTTCTTAGTTAATATATATTTGTTTTAAAATACAACACTATTCCACTTGACTACTTCACATACGTCTTATTTTACTTCCAAAGTTACAAAATCAACTTCGTCATTCAAAACGCTATTTTTTTCGAATCATTAATATATACTATAGATTATTCAAGATATCTATCTATATATTGCGATAGCATGCCTAAGTCCTCTCGTGGTGGACTTTGTTTTATCGACTCATTTTGTTTTGTTTTAAAAAGATAAAGTGATTGTTACAATGTTATAGTCGCCTATAATAATCGTTGAATTGCATCTAATCTACATAAATAAGAGCTATAAAGTTTTATTACGTAAGGTTATATCTTCACCATTGAAAATATGCCTTATTTCTTAAGGAGCCCCCTTGGAGAAAAAACAATAAATCACAAACATGGAAATCCCGCTAATAACTTGCACAAAACCGAAAACCATTTCACGGCTGCCGAAGCCGCTTTCACGAAAAGGAATTTTTTTATTAACAATACGACGTGACGGAAACGATACGATTCTATTACGATATGATATTAAATCACGTGTGATGATTATTTTCTTGTACGCTACAAATAATTTATAATAACTAAATATAATTATAAATTTAATAATAATAAGTTATAAAAAAATAATAGTTATTTTATTACAAATTATCTTCAAATAATATATAGTGAAATTATTATTTTCAGTTATTTGAATTACTTAATTAAACGTTATTTTTTAATATTTTTTTGGCAATCGTACTTATTGTCACTATTGACGTGTCGTAGCGTTATAAAAAACACCTAATCCAGGAATATTTAATACAAGTACGCAATATACACGGGGGCGGATGCTCGCGGACTCCGGGGTGCTATTTCCATGCTGATGTTTAATAATTGATAATACCCCGCGAAAAACGCGGTGGGGGATGTGGATTGTACAGAGCTGTTATAACCCCCCACATCGATTGAAAAACAATATTAGTGTCAATTTTAAATTTTACATACTAACCACATTTACATCGTTAAAAATAGTTAATATTGGTCTTAATAATATGAAAGGATGATAAAGGGAAGTCGGATAACTTCGTGCTACTATGTATTTTTTAAACTTTCAGCGTGAATAAAATTAATTTAGCATTTCTATGATTTTTTTCAAATTCTTTTAAATAACGTCAGCATTATTCAAACTAAAAGATTTATATAAAAAAGGTTTTTTAAAACTTTATGATGTAAAAAATGGAGCGTTACTATGAACTTGTCCAAATTGTTTCAAATATGACGTCAGAATTATTGAAACCAATATAATTGTATATAATACGTCAAATTGACAACTCTATATAGATCCACCGTACCTGTATCCCAGTATCGTATTATCAGCCTCCTCGACTTGTAAACTGAGCAACTCAATCGATAATCATCTCGGGTGAAGTCAGGGGAAGACGCTATTGTACGCGGAGCGCATACAACGAACAATCGTAATCTCTTTTTTGTGTGAGTTTGTTGACTCGTATGGAAATTAAATTTGTTAAGAATTATCAGGAAATTAGCATAAACGAGTTTGTGTAGGTGGTAAACATAAACTTTGTTAAACTTGAACTTGTAAATATCCCTAAAAGATCTTTTTTATGAATGAATATAGTTTATATGTATGCAGCACAGGATATGACATTCAGTAGTGCCAGTTTAATTTTATGTAATTCTAATGAAGGTTTTGTTTTCCTTATTTTATTATATTTTGTAGTTTATAAGATCAAATAGGCGATGATTTGTTTCAGCCTCTAGGCGGTACGTTTGTAAATTCCTCTGTTTCAAGCCTTATCTGTCTATTGATGTTTATATCCCAAACCACGAGAACGTTCTCACGGGGCAACGTACATATTCGCAAATGAAGTCTTAGCGTTTCAAATAAGACGGCGCGTTACGGCTTTGTGGGGGTACATATCCCGGAAAAATAAATTAAACACGGCAGCGGGGAATTGATCCGGGGGCATTATTGTATCTATAAACATTTCAATTGCGGGATCCGTTTATCCCGGAGCGAAGATCGGAGATCGCGATTCGATAATTTCGTTGTTGGTATTTTTATTCATTATTATTACATACGTTGTTAAATTTTCAACCTCGGGCTTATGTAAAAAAGCTCTAAGTGAAAAGTTCTAATTTTTATTTTTATTTTATTATTTTATAGGTAGGCGGACGAGCATATGGACCACCTGATGGTAAGTGGTCACGAACGCCCATAGACAATGGCATTATAAGAAATGTTAACTATCCCTTACATCGCTAATGCGCCGCTAACCTTGGGAAGTAAGATGTTATTAATTGTAATTACACTGGCTCACTCACTTTTCAAACCGGAACACACCAATACAAAGTACTGCTGTTTTGGGGTAGAATATCTGATGAGTGGGTGGTACCTACCCAGACGAGCTTGCACAAAGCCCTACCACCGAGTAAATTAAATACGCTTATTATAAATTAGCACTAAATAAATGTATTTATCGACTAACAATGTCAAAGACTTTTTGGTAATATTCAAAATCGTTTCATAAACAAAAAAGTTATACCCAAACGTACATATAAAAATTACCAATACCTTTTCTTGTCTAACTTATCAAAAGTCAAGAGTTATTGGTCCAGCAGCAGTGGGACGCTTGATGGCTGTAACTTTACTAACAAAGATTTTTTTTGTTTTTCTATAAAAAAAAGTTTCTTTTAAAATCAAAAATAAATAACGTTAAGAATTTGAAATTCCGAACGCATATTAAACCTCTGCATTGAAATGTAATGAACGCTTACATAAGCTTTCATAACTTGTAAGTTAAATATAAATATTATGTATAAATAAACCAAAGCGTATGGTATTTACTATAAAGCCTACATTTTTTTCCTTAAGAACTCTTATAACGGCCTCGTTTATGATAAGTCATAGGTATTATTTTTATCAGTAAAAATTAAACATCGCTATATAACATAACCGAGTACTCAAATCGAGTTATTTGTAAATTGAACTTTATTTTATTCTTAATTATTTTTAACTTTACCTTAATTTTTTTGATAATTTATAAATATATTTTTAAATAACGTTATATATATTATTAAATAAGTAAGCGGACGGGTACATAGTACACGTGATTGGAAGTGGTCATCACCGCCCATAGAAATTGGCACTGTTAGAAGTATTAACCGTTCCTTACATCGCCATCGCATGTTTTAAGGTGTAATGTCCTTTCGTAGTTTTTTTTTTTTATTGTATAGGTAGGCGGACGAGCGTATGAGACGCCTGATGGTAAGTGGTCACCAACGCCCATAGACATTGGCATCATAAGAGATGTTAACCATCGCTTACTTCGCCAATGCGCCACCAAACTTGGGAACTAAGATGTTATGTCCCTTGTACACTTGCTCACTCACCCTTCAAACCGGAACACGCAGTACAAAGTACCAGTACTTTATACTGCGTGTTCCGGTTTTGCGGTAGAATATCTTTTTATGTTCCAATAAATAAATAAAAAAAAATAAAAAATATCTGATGAGTGGGTGGTACCTACCCAGACGAGCTTGCACAAAGCTCTACCACCAAGTATTAATACTATACTTTAAAAAATCGTCCATGAAATCTTGACAACCGACTTACTGCGATGTACTATTTTGATGCGTATATCCTTTAATTGTTATAAATATTGTGGTGTATAAATAGTGTTACATGTCATTTTCTGACATTTCACGACCGTTTTCTGCGGCGAGTTTCGAGTTTGTTTTTTCAGAATGGTCACAGTAGGACCACACATGATGCTAGTTAGCTTTAATCTATAGGAAGAAACGCCAAATGAAATCACCCAAACACCGTAAAACTATTTGTATAGTTAAAAGGTATGCATTGTAAACGAGTCGTTGAAACACCGAGACTTGAACATCCGAAAGAAACGATACAGAACGTCACACGTCAATTGAAATACGCGTAATACATAAATAATATAGCGAGTAACTTGAACCGTATTTACATAAAACAGCTTACAACCACTAATAGTGAAGTGGGCAACAGAAAAGTGAAATAGAAAATTCTTTAACCGCGCCGTGAACCCTTTAGTTTTCAAAATGGCGGCTAAACAGGAGAGGCGGCGCAAAGCACTCGTCACTTCGCTGGTACGTGTCGCGACAGACACTTCTCCTTGTGATAAAAAAAAAATTAAATGCCATAGAAATATGCTATCATTCCCCCAACCACTGTTTCTCATTTAATCTTGTAAGGCTTAAGTATAAATGTGGCGACTCTAAATGGTCTTATAGATGAGTATTTCGGGCGTCTGTCATTTTGTGTTCATTATTTTAGTAAATACTTTCAAAGTCAAAAGATCTTTCATGCATGATTTTTTTAAATAAAATAAAATATAATGAATGATAAATGATATCTACCTGTGACATACAATTATAATTTATATGTATCGTTTTAATTATAAAGCTGTATGAAGAACATATCTACATTAGTTTTAACCTAACAATTTAAAAAGTTATAAAAAATAACTGAAAAACATCAAGCACTCTATACCGAATAACCTATTTCTACCTGCCGATATTTTAATGATACCTCTAGAAACATTTCACATTATTAAAATATACAAGTGGCTTATTAGTAGCAACAAGTATCCCATCAACATAGTTTATTTTTGTATTTAAAAATGTATATACTAATTTTGTCTCTATACGAATGTAATAAAGGTCAATATTGTATATGGGTCTCAAGTAAAAATGATTGCGAATATTAAAATTTGTATTACATTCGAGACGTGACGCTCTCCCATTAGAAAATAACAAGATATGTCTCATTTTGATGTGTAGACGTGGCCTTATTAAGTACGTTTATTATTATTGTCTTGTAATGTATAATAATTTCATTTTAATACGTATTCTTATTTGAATTTTATTTTTTTAAATATTTCGTCATTTGTTTTACATATCTATACTAATATATAAAGCTGAAGAGTTTGTTTGTTTGATCCGGCTAATCTCAGGAACTACTGGTTCGAATTTAAACATTATTTTTGTGTTGTATTGTCCTTTTATCGTGGAAGGTTCTAGGCTGATTTTTATTAATTATACGCAGGTGAAACCGCGGGCACAGCTAGTAATATATATAGCTCAGCTTGTGTGTAATCGAAACTAATGCAGCATGTTTGTAAACAAATTGAGTCAACTTCTAATCGTCGTATACTGTAATAATTAAACCATCTAGCTGATCCAATGTTGGGATGATATATCTGGATGTGGACACTCCAATGACTACGAATAAACCCCTCAAGTTCCGATTTTTTTTTAACGAGTCTTATACATAAAACTGCCGAAAGCGTCTGCTTATAATAGTTTATGTATTATTGTAGTACTGTATTTCCCTAATCTTAATTCAAAGATAGGAATTATTTCTACACATGTGATAGTGTAGATAAGCTTTAGGTATACTATAAGTACTTATAACATGGAATATATCGATAAAGTTAACAAAACATAACGAATGTAGAGTCCAAAAATGTTTTCCTTAAAAGTAAGCGCGAAGTTTCGGTCACGATATTGTTAAACGTGGCCCGAATCTAATACTTATTCATTGTTTTCCTTATCTTAATATCAATACAGGCTATCACGTTACGCCATAAAAGCGAGTATCGTGTTTTTGCGTAACAAGCATTCTAAATTACGACAATTATTCAATGTTGCCGTGTTATCGGCAGTTATAAAATTCGGGAACGGGGGCCTCATTAAGGTGCAACAAGGGGGGACACCAGTATTTTGATGATGTAGTTAAAAAATTTCGAGAGCACAAAAATTGGGACCATCGCGGAACGTCAGGCCAGTTACCGAGTTCTACTTGAATAAAGTTTACTTTTTATGTTGGTGAAAATACTTATACCTGCTCCGTTATTCGACGCTATGATTAATAATTGTTCTGAAATTAAAGTTTTTTTTTTTATTTATCTATGAAATTATCTTAATTTAGAATAATGTTTCGTTTTTTTTTTTCAATTGAACTGCGATGTCTAATAATATATAATATTATTAATAACAATCAACCAATAAGAAGTGTTGTAAATATGAGTATAATTAAATATTAATTAAAGTTTTAAGGTATACCGTAAAAAGTCACACAAAATATGACATTCAACATCGCAATACCGAGATGTTATCTGACCCACTGGCACACGTACACACGTACCGCAAATCCGATCTCTGCTCTGACAGCAGACCCATATCAGCATCCGCAACTATCAACTTCAAAGCGCACTACGACTAATTGACTAGCCCCATCACGCATCGCTGGAGATTCTGCTCTGGAGAGGCGAAATTAATGCTTTTACATTCACTGATCTCAGATGATCGAGTGATGCTTGAATGATTTTTGATTTTCAACTCCGAATGAATTATACGCGGCTTGTTATAACTTGTTCAGTTACTAAAACATTCATGTATTCATTTATTGTATGGGCGAGGAAAGTTATGATAAGTTCATTTATACTAATTATTCTTAGGAGCTTGCTTAACTGACCGTTTAATTTAGAAAATTATTTTTTATACATTTAAATAATAAGTTATTTTGATATACGACATTTTTAACTTACGATGAGGTCAACTTATGATACGAACGAAGCCGTCTTCATATACTCTTTAACTGTTTTTTTATGATTGTTTGATATGAAAAGTCTAAATGCAATTTACATATGTCATAAACGCCATAATACACTGCCCAAAACATCTTTTAACGAATCCCTCATCAATATCCCAATCTCCATAAACCAATTACACCTCCGGCAATAACTTAATTCTTTTAGCACTACAATTTTTCAGCGCCCCACCTGCCCCCGTGGGCGTAATAAGGCGTCGGTCGTTTTACGCGCGTTTTTACTTGGTCTTTCGTGCCGGATACGCGCCCCCGGCTTTATGGTTTTCATTAATGAAGGCTTTGGGGCTGATCATTCGAGCCTGTATCGAGGCTTGATCATGGGGTGACTCGGATTGAATAGTCTATAATATTTTTTAAAGATAAGTGCGAACGCCTTCATAATTATCTCGCTCGTAACACGGTAAGAGAATTCAATGTTTATAGCTTCGTTTGCATACGTAATTTAAGAGGTTACCTTCTGTTTATATAACATTTAATCCAACGTAAAAATAATGTCATTTTTTTTTTTAAATACTCGATCCTAATTCTTCAGTAAAAGGTTTATGTGGAACTCGACTTTATTATTCCTATTGTATAAGTAAGCGCCACAACTTGGTTCCTTTGGTCCGTCCCCGATTCTTTATTCAAATCGGATATCGCGCCATTTTCTTGCACGTTTGAATTACAAATCGGAAGGCAGTTTCTTTCGGATTTAAATTCGGTACTCCCTCTAAATTGCCAGTTTGATTGCCGCTTTTAATGCCACCTCCGAGTTTTCTCTTCGGGATTATGGAAAATTATTAGCGATGGGATGAAAGAAAAGTATTATCAAATTTTTTCGTTGCAAAAACAAAAGATGGTCCTACGAAGCCCGATGATGAGTTCGGACGCGATTGTTGTTTCTGTTTGATCTTGATTAATTAGTTATCGCAAACGGAATAGATTATTAGGCGGCTGATGGGTGCTTACGCCCAGTAATTATACGTCAAACCACCCGAATAATTAGTCATGTTAACATCGATTCTGACGGGTCGCTTAGATTTGAACCAAAATTTAGAATTATTTGACAATTCGAGTATACCGTATCGCAGTAACATTAATTACTTACATATAATAAATTGAAATCGCTTTAAATAATATCTCGTAGTATGTAGATAATTCCAGTCCCGTTTCGGGCATTATCTTTAAGACGTCCGGGCGCTAAAGGGGATGGGGGACATTTTTTTTCCGAGTCGTCAGATAGATTGGATGACACTCGATCTCCCCAAGAGGACGAAATTAAAACGGCGGCGATGAGCCAAGCCAAACGAGCGACGAATTATTTTCCGTTGAGTGATTCTCGGCCATAAAATTTCTGATTGATCAATTCATCCGGTGTTTCCATTTCGTCTTAATGAAGAGCACGTTCCTTGTGGACAATTTTTTTACACTCCCTCGGCTCTATTTTTCCGCCCATTTTCGCTTTAGTTGATGTTTTATTAATTCCCCAGTTTTCATACCACCCAGTGAATTCGATCAAAAACAGATTTCTTTAAAATTAACGAGATCGAATTATTATTCTTTGCTTGACACTTTGTACAACTGTTCGCGAGATACGTCTGCGCTTTAATTCAATTTAAAAATATGTATAAGTATCGTATGTCATTCATTCGGGTTGTTAAATACACATGTGACAGAATAGCGTGCAGTTTTCTTCACGATAGTTTCCATTACCTCTGAACGCGTTATTAATTATAAAGAAAAAATTGTAACATGAAAGGTCAGTATTAATTGCCAAGATTACTATTTATTATTTTAAAGAACATTTGTAAACCCTTTTTAGACATCTCAAATACCAAAATTAATATGAGCCAAAAAACTTAACTAATGGAACGACAATTAAAGCGATTCCATCTCTTCCGATGTAGGTTACGAATGTTCAACTCGTTGTCACTCGATCGGCTGTGGAATTTTATGACGGTCCTTCAGGATATTAAGGGACAGGGATAACGACCCGATCCGTTGGACAATGTAGGGTCATCATCAACGTTTCATTAAAAACAACAATACAAGAGATAAAGGCTCTTCGGTGTTTCGTGATTTGAATCCTGTGTATTCGTTTGATACGCGGTGAGGACGGACGGAGATTGTGTACCGATATTTTTAACTGATTGTATTTGTAAGTTTGTCTATTGTTTATGATTTACGTTTTTTTAAATAATATTTACGTAACGTTATTTGTAAAGCTTTCGGGTTATAATTTTTAACATATAATTTTTTTTCTTATTTTTTTCTTTTTATAAAGATAATTATATTTATGGTCGTCGATTATCAACCTTCTCTTTATTATCTGGATACATAAAACAAGTAAATGTGCCACTCCTAGGTGAAAGCCACTTAAGGAGAGAGTATGAAGATTATTCCACCACGCTGTTCCACTGCGATTTAGCGAATAGACTTCTGGCAGTCTTTCATCTGATGTATGCAAGTTCCTTTCGTGCGGGCTGAATATCACGAAGACATTACTTGCCCGGATTTGGAACCACGAACTTCGTTTAAGACAGACGTTTTTCATGTTTATGAAACACTTCGGCTTTCTCAGTGATTTTATGAAGTGACACAGCACATTATTGGCTTATTGATTGTCGAAAATCATCCACGGTCTTAGACTAAAATAGCTCGTTATTAATATCAAATTACAATTTTTGATTTGATTTACTTAATTGTGAAGACTTGATTGGTTATTTTGTTGGTTATGTGTTAATTGTTTTGTGTATTTTATTACTGTTTGTCTTCCTTAAAATAAAGAAATAAACACAGCTGTTCATTACGTTGTTATTTAAATTTTACAAGTGAGATCTGTTATACTTTACATTTTAAAACATACTTTATGGATCAGATTTGTACCTGAATTACTTATCCTCAAACAAATCAAATAAAGTCATCTTCAAAAAAGGCCGTTCGTATAAAATGACATCCTACCTTTGATATTAGTCGGTTCCGATCTCCCGATAAATAGCGATTAAACAAACAGCCGAGAATAAAATGCCTCCCCGAGCCTCCCCCTATAATTTCATTATCTTCTGCTCCGTCTTTGCGATATACTTATAAATTTTAAATATTCTCAATATATCTTGACGACAATTTTACTTTGGGTGAATTTAATGAGAAAATATTTTTATTTTTTATCAATTTTAAATATCCATAAACAAAAGTATTATTCGAGTAATTCGAATGAAAACGTAAGAAAAAGCTTCATTCAAAGATATAATTAACCATAACATAAACATGTATTAATTTACTTCAATTGGTTATATATAATACTAGCGGCCCGTCCCGACTTCGTACGGGTAAAATAAGGATTTTATCCTGTGAATTTTTTAATCAATATGAGATATAAACATCCACCAATCGATCTATTCGCCCATACAGTACGGTGTATGTGTGTTCAGTACAGGGCATATAATAATCCTACTTGCTAATAATATAATAAACGCGAAAGTTAGTATATGGACGTTTGTTACTCTTTCACAAGTGCAAAAACTATAGAATGGATTTTAATGAAACTTTACAATAATATACCTCATACATCAGAATAACACATAGACTATAATTTATAAAGCGATCGAGTAAATTGGCCAAAATATAACAATAAGTGTCACGTAAGTCGGAAAATTTCTCCTATTTGCAAGCCATTCTGGCATGCACTGTAAAAACTGTAAGAGTTACACGAATATAATATATAGTGGAAATATACCTCTTATATAGTTCTACAAAAAAGTCCGCGACAGCATATATCTATGTTTTATGTGTAAGCCATTAACGCTATAATATTAGTATACATATATATTACGCGCGAGCGAACACGCGGGCCACAGCTAGTTTATCAATATAAACATCATGAAATCGGTTTCTACGGCAACAGTTACTAAGGCAACTGTTACTGATGTTTGGTATGGGCTCTCCTACATATAAAGAGAATGATAAAATATGTGATAATTCCGTTTTGGATGGGAGTTGAACAAAATCCGTTCTTAGCTAACCTCTACTCGGCGAAAGGAATATTCCTGCCAAATTTTAAGTCTCTACGCCTTATGGTTCCAGAGATATCGTGAGTCAATATATCGGTGGAGATCTCTTATATATATAGATATAGATTAGTAATTTACCTAGGTGATATTTCTTCTATCTATTATTTCAACTTTAGGGATGATTACTAATTATCCTTAACACAGGTTGTTCAATTAACCTAGCTAGGATAGCCTGTACCTGTAGGGCTATTCTCTAAGAAACTCACCACAAAAATCGGTTGTGAAATGACAGAAAATGTTATGCGACTATGACCGTAATGATTATAAGGTCCTCCAGACCGATTTCGGCCACGGCGGCCAATCTCAAGAGAGATTAGCCAACTGCGCAGGAGATATTATAGTGCACAAGTGTGTGCGCAAACACAGGTGCACTCTCTTTTCCTTAGCTCTCATAATCCGATGGGACGGCAATCCGACACGACCGGAAAGAGTTCAGGCGCAGGACCAACGGCTTAACGTGCTTTCCGAGGCACGGGAGTGTACACACTTCCAACTTCCAGACTCCGGGCTGCTACTGAGAATTTTCTGACAGAAAAACCCAATAACTATTTATTGGCCCGACCTGGGAATTGAACCCAGGACCAACGAGGCAGTAATGATTATGCCTCATAATGGAACATCATAAGGCAGTTGTTAACATTTCACAGGTGAGTAATGAAGTGATTTCTGACATAATTGCAATGCAGATGTTTATTTTGTCAATGGCTATACTCTCAGTACTTTATTGTATAAATTCTAGATATAATATCATGTTCATGACATTTTATATAATTTAATTATTATATAAAATATTATATAAAATAGTAGATTATTTTATATTATTGTTTTTGTATTGTTTTTAAGTATGATTATTGTATAAATAAATTTTCTATTAAATTAATTCAATTTATCATGTTATATTACGTAATTATTATACGTATTGTTTCTCGACTAAAGTTAAAATAATATCCGTCGTATCGTACATCTTTATAAAACTCGAACAAAAGTCCAACGATAACACAATTTGTATATGAACATCGTCCCCCCCATTCTCGGAGGGGACGAGGGCGATGGGAAGATGTGTTTTTGTCGTGTTTTTATTAGTGAAAAACAATGATGAATTACCGAACCTCCCGTTTATTAGACTTAGCGTTAACATCTTGGGTTCCGCATATCATATCTAAATATGACTTTATTAAACTGTGCTTTTAAAAAACTTTGAATCGTTATTTGTGGTATACAAATGGTATGATATATTTTTTCGATGTGACATTGTTGATCCACTGTTAGACGTCGAGCCACTATTAAAGTATACACATGCGCAATCTAAGCACAAAATACTTATATTGAGCTTTTAAAGTGCAACTTATTTATTTATTATCTATGAATTTTTTACCTGGGTGTTTAGTTGGATAGAAAATTTTATAAACCTTTAATAATTGCTGTCATCCATACGAGAAATGAACTCAAATGTATACCTTCATTGTTATAATGATAACCATTCCACCCGCTCGGTATATTTTAAAGTAAAAGACTGCAAAATGTCCCACTGCTGGGCTAAGGCCTCTTGAGAGACACTTGAGTTGGCTACACATGTCGCAAAATTTCAAGCTCACATGACTTCCTCATGAGGTTTTCCTTCATCGCCATTACCCGAATTTGAACCCACTCTTTCAAATAACATTTTCTAACTGCTGGGCCATCTCCATTTTATACGTGTGGAACAATTTTTAAGTATTTTTATTTAGTACAGACATATTCTTCAAGTGAATGGTGGGAACTGTCAAAAAGGTGCTCTGAAGTGGCAAAAATTTCCATTTTTTACGGAACCCCCACTTAATATCGTAACTGAAACTAGACAAGTTTTTTTTTTTTTTATTTGTGTCCTTAGGTGTATAAAGCGAGTGATGGCCCGTGAATTTGTATTAACGAGGGGCGGAATGTACAATATCGGGCGTGTTCAGAACTTACCGTCTTGCTGTAAATTAAATTGTTTGCGTCTCTAAGGTGTTTTATAGGGGTGTATTTATTGACTTTAGAAACTTCGATGACTTCGTAATTTTCGTGTTCACACTTGTTGGAATGTTGACATGATAATGTACCTACGTCAGGTGATTATTTACGCTCGGACAATGCGAAGAGCTCAAATATCCGCATAGTTCTCTGTTCTACTTTTACATTTAGTTGTATAAAAGAAGCCATTTATTGAAAAATAGTATAGATTACTATTTTTCGCCTATGGCTTCGCTTGCGTGTTAGAGGAAGACATATGTTTGGTGAAAAAAGGAGGTTATATCCTTCTTTCGGATTGTTTTTGTGTTCCGGTTTGAAGTGTGAGTGTCAGTGTGTTCCCAAGGTTGGTGGCGCATTGGCGATATGATGAATAGTTAATATTTCTTACAGCGCCAATATTTATCGACGGTGACCACTGACTATCAGTTAGCTCATTAGCCCGTCTTAATACTTATTTCATTATAAAATGTCTATACACGTCCCAGTAACTAATAAATAAACAGTAACAAATTTTGCGACTTACTAGTATTGATTTATGATAAATTTATACAAAGGAAAATATATCGAGTAACTAAATGATGTTATATATAAGCTAGAAACGCTACGCCAAAGGTGCAACCAATTTCTCCGTAGCTCATTCAAGCTAATTTTCATATTAACGAACGTGTCTAAAGTCTAGACCCGGACCGGTAGCGGAACAAAATGCCCGGCTGCCTTATAATAAACGCTTGAAGAACGTTTAATTTATTTATATGAATTTTGCTTAAAAAATAAGGGACCCGATACATGTAGATATTTATGGTTTTTTTTTACCCATTATAGGCTAGTGTTTGACCGTTGTCTTGCCTGATGTTATATAGTTTTTGAATTATTGTTTAATAAAACGACGAACATTCACATGTATGGGCATGTGAATATTTATATGCTGCTTGAACTATACTGTTTATTAATATTATATTGTAGAAAATAATTAAAAATATTGCAAATGGTTTTCGTATAGTTTAACGAACTAATCGAGCCTGACCACTGGCTACATATATAAGAATACTATACCAAATATTCTTCAAAAACAAACATTGACAGGTCAGATATTCAACCGCTAAACAGTTAGTATTGTTGTGTTCGGTTTGAAGGCTCAGTGAGCCAGTGTAACTACAGGCCCACGGAACGTAACATCTTAGTTCCCGAGTTTGTTATTTTGGCGATGTCGGATGGGATGTTGGGGACTACATTAACTATTCTAATCGAAACAAGAAAAAAATATATACAAAATCTATATGCATATGTTATATACAGGTCAGTGGAAGTTTTTAAATATTCTATATGTAGGTGGATGAAAATGTACGCAGTGTAAGTTCATTTTCATATATAAACATACTAAGAGTTTTATTTTACTTCAGTCTCACTCTAATTAAAGAATATTTAATTCAGAAATAATAATGTTACTATAATATAACGCGTTACTAAAAGTTACGTCACTTTAATACGTTTCATCTCATCTTTTAGCTACAAACTAATCTACTTATTTTTCCCTCTTTATGTATGTGTAATTATCAACCGGAGATTTTCCTAGCAAAGGATGTTTTTCCTAACGCAAAGTAATATAAAAATAACTTATCCGGTAAAGTACATCTCCACACCGCGTCAAAGTCACTTAGGACGTTTTTATACGGAGCTTCCTCGACTCCTATAATGGCTGGCTTTGAATTTCTAAATGGAATTTTTAATGCAATAATTCCGATAATTTATCGCTAGATGGCGTTCCTTTGTGGCTGCCGGGGAAAAGGGCAATGTTGTATACTCTATAATATTTTCAGCGAGATTCTATCAACAGTTTCCTTCTATGAAACTTGATGAACTTAAATCTTAAGATTTTTTCAGATACAAGATGATGATACAATATTGTAACTCAATAACAAACCGTGTGGTTAATCTAGTCTCATTTTCGTTTGGTTATCTTTATGGAACTGGATGAAATTGATGTTACCAAACATTATCTTACAGACCCTAATTGTCCTACTGATGGGGAAAAACCTCATCCCATAAAAAAGATGCTGATGTTTCTCATATCCTATATATAGAAAATGATGTTGGCGTATCTGTTTGAACTCAATAGACTTTAACACTGTTTGACCGATCATTATGAAATTAACACATTTATATTGAAGGCTGAACGGATCTCTATTATTTTTTTATAGCAAAACAAGAATATCTATATTTTCTATTTGTTTTTGCCTTAAACCTATATATTATAACAATAATAATAATAGTCCTCCTGACCGATTTCGGCCACGGCGGCCAATCTCAAGAGAGATTAGCCAACTGCGCAGGACATATTATAGTGCACAAGTGTGTGCGCTAACACAGGTGTACTCTCTATTTCCTTACTCTCATAACCCGATGGGACGGCAATCCGACACGACCGGAAAGAGTTCAGGCGCAGGACCAACGGTTTTACGTGCTTTCCGAAGCACACGCACAGGGAGGGAGTGTACACACTTCCAACTTCCAGACTCCGGGCTGCTACTGAGACATTTCGATAGAAAATCTCAATAACAATTTATTGGCCCGACCTGGGAATTGAACCCAGGACCACCATGGACCTCCAGGAACACAGGTGTCTGCGGCCTTACATGTGGCCACTAGACCAACGAGGCAGTATGTATCTTACTATGTATGACAAACTTGGCTAAGATCCATTACCTCATATACAAAGTTGACTTTTAATTCACCGTTGTATGATATTCGTAATTAAAAACGTGACGTCATCGCTGGCCGGTAAATGAAAATTGGACCCGCGGCGATAAGGTCTAAGGATGTTTTTGTTATCATTACAGAATAATAAACTCTCTTTTTATAACATTTTGGCATCTTAATACTCACACGTCAAATTTATAATAATATAGGGTTTTCCAATAGGGACGCTTGAACTTTGACAGCTGATTGCGGCCATGTTGTTTGAGTGACAGCTGTCAAATGCAGTGTGTTATATTCATTCCGTCCTCCCAAACCACCATGGTAGGTTACAGTGTCGAGCAGCACGTGCAAATCATAAAATTGTTTTATGAAAATGGGTCTTCAGTTCGAGCAACGTTCCGCGCACTTCGCCCGTTTTACGGTCGCGATGATCGTCCTGCCGAGTCGACTATCCGTCGATTGGTGGACAAATTCGAGTCAACCGGGTCAGTTAACAATCAGCCGGTTCCCGTGCGTCAACGTAACGCGAGATCTGCCGAGAATATCGCCGCTGTGCGCGACAGTGTCCTCGAAAACCCGCGGCAGTCAATTCCGCGTCGCGCACAGGAACTCGGCCTTTCGCAGACGACAACTTGGCGAATTTTGCGTTGTGACTTGAGCCTGCACCCGTACAAGATCCAGCTGACCCAAGAGCTCAAGGTTAATGACCATAGACAGCGCCGTGTGTTCGCTGACTGGGCATTAGAGCAGTTGGAAGTTGACGCCGATTTTGGCAAAAAAATCATCTTCAGCGACGAGGCGCATTTTTGGATGAATGGCTATGTCAACAAGCAAAATTGCCGTATTTGAGACGAGACCAATCCACACGAGGTTCACCAAGTGGCAATGCACCCGCAGAAAGTGACTGTTTGGTGCGGATTTTGGGCCGGAGGCGTGATTGGTCCGTATTTTTTCGAAAACGATAATGGTGTGGCCGTCACCGTCAATGGTGAGCGATACCGGTCGATGATAACCAACTTCTTTTGGCCTGAAATCGAGAATATGGATCTGGACAATATGTGGTTTCAACAGGACGGCGCTACGTGCCACACAGCACACGCTACGATGGAAGTTCTGCACGATCAAGTGCCCTTAATGGAAAACTCTATAATATCGTGGGACATTATTCACACACGGCTATCTGATCCCAAACTAAGCAGAGCTCGTACTATGAAAACCAGACAACTGATATACTACATATACTACTTTTCTTTCGTAAATACATACTTATATAGATAATTCCACCCAGACTCAGGACAAACAGACATGTTCATGCACACAAATGTCTGTCCTGGGTGGGAATCGAACCCACGACCTGCGGCGAGAAAAGCAGATATCTACCAACCACGCCAACCGGCTCGTCAAAATTTGATGTGAAATGGTTATATTGTTGTAGCAAATCGTATTTGGATTATATTATAATTGATCAAGAACGAAAGTTGATATAATTTTTAAATCAACTTCAAGAAAGATTTTATTTAGTGCATCACTACCACCATCGCAATCCCATGCTGGACATAGTCGGATCCCACTAAATTCTCCAATTCATAAAGCGTACATTCAATCTTCAGGCATATAAAGGCAGTCCGTTTAACAAACTCTTATTTACTAAAAAAAATTAAATATATATACATATCTTTTACATATACACGTATACTTACGCTTTGTTGATATGTAAAATTTTAACTTCGGATTCGAACCCGACAAGCATCACGCGTTTGTATTTATAATTTTAATCGACTTGGGAATAAAACTCTAAACCTGACAATTGCTAGGAATAAGACCTTAGTTTAGTGTCATTATGTTTGCATATTTAACAAAGAAATTCAAAGTGTTTTAACAATATTATTTCCGATAGAATGTACTAAATGACATATATATCTGTTCAGAATGTTCAGTGCAGAAGGGCACATTTTTACAAAACTGAAAACCGCTTAGCGTTAAACACTAAACCAAGTTAGTATGTAGTCGCTAGTATATAGTCAAGTACGGGCAGGCGCGACGCCAACTCGTATCGGTCGAAAGCAGAATCGCTTATTTGTAACCGCTTATCTCTATATTAACATTAACTTGGATTTATTGTTTGGATGTGATTTCATTTTCATATATTCTTAAATCTAAAAATTGTTTTGTGTTCTTAATTCAAAATTAAAGAATCACTCAACACATATTCTATGAACAGAAATATTTAGTATGTTTGGGTTCCGGTTTAAAGGGTTAGTGAGCCAGTGTAACTACAGGCGCGAGGAACATAAGATCTTCGTTCCCAAGGTTGATGACGCATCAATAACCGCCCACGGTAGCCGCTTACCATCAGGTCATGAAAATCCTTGCCTACTCGAATAAAGTTTGTTCTAATTTTCTATGGTGATAATTAATAAATTAAGTAGCACCGTTTTTTTCTTAATGAAATATTTTTTTCTTTCACATTAAAAAATTATCTAAACGCTTATGATAATAATTATAATATAAACGTAATTTTGGATCATATAACAGGCAGCATGGATAATATTTAAGCGATAAAATGGCCAATGGCAATGACTTGGCGACTTGCCAAGTTAGCCAAGCTTGACTTATATCGCTTTTCGTTATAAGGATAATACTGTAATATGGAGATCCGTTTTCATTATTAGCAACGTTCATTATAATGTTTTAATTATAACTTCTTGCTTAATAAAACTGTTGTTTTGATTTTTGTTATCTAGTCAAAGCTAATTAGCGATTTTATCGATTATGAGCACTTCGCATTCGTATAATTAATAAAAAATCTTATTTGTTGTATATGTCTATAAGACTTTATGTTGGCGGGAAAACTGGCTCAGTTACTGAATTTAGATAGATAGCCATCCGACATAAACAATTCAAAAACCATTTATTTATTGGGAAACATATAGCATAACATAAAACATAAACATTACAAACATAGAGTGAACTTGATAACAATAGTACATACATACATACATTAACTGATGTTCAAAGCTAATAAACTGAATTATTATTAGTTTATAAGATCGGTTCTTAAGAAGTATTAAAATATGGACCGAATTTTACCCTATACTCTAGGAATAAGAAAAAATGTTCAGTTATTTAAAAAAAAAATCATAACTTGAGGTATTTTACTCAAGATAACTTATCCCCCAATAACTCCGATACGACCGAACCAGCGGCGCTAACTGACTCGCTAACTTTTCATTTCATTTTCCAAACTTTTAATCTCAAAGTGCCCGTGAAAGAAAAATGGAGGCGTTAAGGAAATCGCCAGCGCCACCTATTATCAACTCCTGCAACTCGCATAATTTCAGCGCCGTATCCAGAATGGAAACGACCACTTCGAGGGAATATGACCCTTGATGCGTTTTTGTATAAAAAACATTTTCGTATCTGGCGGATATGTCGTTTACGTTGCCATAGACGAGACGGATTGTTACAGAAGAGTCATAAAAAGTAAGATATTAATGTATCGTGGGAGGCATTAGACGGTCGCTGGATCGATTTCTATGCATAAAAAATGCTAATGGCCCGGGAGAGAGTACGTAGCTCTCATCTAGGTGATTTATGTGAGGAGTTTCGGTAACTATTCGCGTTTCGATGTCATCCAAGGTGTTTCGCGGACAGGTGGTAGGCGAACGTCCTGAAACGTTTTCGCTTAAATGACGGCGTTTTTGCTTTACTTAGTTCCTTGTTAAAGAACGGTTTTGTTTTCATAAAACCCGCAAAAATGATTCATATCGAATTAATTTGCCATCAGTTAGGATAAGTAAAATACGCTGACCTAAAATAAGCGGTTTTATCATCGTCTTATTTTTTTTATAAGTTTTATCTGCAATATATTCGGATAGATATTACCACAACTATTTTTTTTATTAATACCATCTATCCATCATCATATAATAAACCATCTTTTCTGCTTCAGTATTAAGATTCTTAGTTGTGGGGATGACAGTAAGTTATCAGCATCGTATCAGCGTTCTGCGACTAAATTGTTCGACTCGAGTGCAAAATTAATCACACAATAGTTTTGTTCGCCGTTTAATATCAAACCAATAAAGTATATTGATCATATAAATCTACTGATAACAGATTAAAAATTAAACAAAATAAAACTACGGGTATCTTATCTGCAAGTTAGTTTTCAATTTACAAATAATTAAAATTAACAGCTTTATTACGACGATAACTTTAGAATAGTTGTCCGTTTCGATTTTATAGACTTGGTATATACTGATTAAATTATATGCATTAAAATTAGTTTGGAAACAATAACATTAATCTCATTTATTTTTATAATTCATCTCGTTCTCGGCGGTGGACAACATTGTAATGGAAACAAATGAAAGATGGAAAGTATGAATTTACTTGGTAGTAGAGGTTTGTGCAAGCTTTCTAAATTGGTGCTTTGCGCATAAGTACCAACCGCTCTTCACATATCCTACCGACAAAAAGTTATATTTAGTATTCTTGTGTACCGTTGGTAGGCCGAGTGAGCCAATGTAACAACAGGCACATGAGACAACCTCTGCGGCGGTGAGTTATCATAAGGTGGCCCATTTGCACGTCCGCCTACCTATGATATAAAAAAAACGCTGACACATGGTTTGCATATGCACGATGGACGCTAATAACTCATCAGGAGCAGAATGGATCGTTTCGAACCTTGAGATAGGAGACAACGTTTTCCCTGCTGCTAGACTTCTCCTGGACATTTACAGACTATTTTTAATTTTAAAAAAATCCTCTTTTATTAGATTACAAACTCATTATTTCATTGTCAAAGCAATCTAATGTGACTGTGACGCACTTGACAATCGTATCGTCATGTAAAATCTCTCTTACAATGTTTCTTAATATATTCATTACTAGTTTTCGTGCGCGGCTCCGTCTGGCTTTGTTCTTGAGGTTGTTTCATTTCAAATCTTATCAAAATCGGCTCAGCGGTTAACCGTGAGAGGATTATCAGACAGGCAGTACTTCCGCATTTATAATATAGTTATAGATTATTATTAATGATAAATAACGGGCTTATTAACTTTTAATGCGTGTGATTAGTTAAACAATGATGTGTCTTCTTCTTTCGAATGTCAAATCATTAATGACAGAAAGTGTGAATTCAGTGCTTAACCAAACAGCCGCAGTGAATGTTTATAATTAAATTAAGAAAATTATATGTAAAGCCGTAATAGATAAAATAATCCACTTAACGCTTTAACAAATCCGATTATTCTTGCATTTCTAACTAAAAGAGGCAATCTTTGACGAATAAAATGTACAACCATTGTTTGATTACATTTATAATTTCTTTAAAAACATAACGGCAGTACTAAAAAATACTTATAAAAATAAACACTCTTAAGTTCACTACTCCTAGCGCCATCTAGGAATGAGTAGCGAGTAATTACTTTGTATTTCACTGTTCTTAGTTTAATTTTCAAATTAAGTAAGTTACTTTTGCGTCAATGTAACACATCATTTTAAATGAAGAAATATTTCATTGAATAATTATTATAAATCGAGGCATATTTATTTGATAAACGCAAAGAAAATACATTCATAGCATGCTAATTATTACTTATCTATCTAAAATACTTTACAAATATTTTTTTATTAAAATATAATTAAAATTCCAATCGTGGGAAATATATACGTGCAAGTATTAATTATTTTAACAAACGCTATAATCTTCGCGTACCACATCTCCGGTCACGTAAAACAAAATGGCGTAGAAAAAAAAATATCTGTCCGGGGCACCGATCGCGATACACGGTCTGACGCGGGTTGAATATTTTAATTTTTGTATTATTTTATTAAATATGGTAAAATAACCCTGCGCCCGCCACCCCACCGAGATAGACCCACCTTGGTTTAATTGTGGAAGGCTTAGCGATGTACGTGCATCTCGAATTTTAATAACCCACACTGGAAATTCCCGACCTTTATTTTTATTGTACTTGTTATATTTGCATATATAATATCGCTTACCGTTCCGTGATTGGATAATGATTGCATTTGTCTTAGTACAGTTTTTGTTGATTATATTATGTAAGCACGTTTTATTTGCAATGTATAGACATAAAAATGTTTTTATTAATTATTATTCATTGGTTTTCAATATGTCTTATCCGTATACGATCAATCATTGAGTTACTTGCGGTTTAGCGGGAATCTATTTATTTATTTATTTTGTGTACAGGAAACAAACAGTGAAATAATTACAATAAAATAAAAAACATAAAACAAATCTTAAACCAAAACAGTTTCCATTTATAAATTAATCATAAGTAATTACAAAACAAGACATTTTTTATATTTACTAGGTGCATGAAATTATATAATTCATTTATATAATTTAATTTAATATAAATTTAATTTTTAAATCAAGAAAACATAATTTAATAATAAATAATCAAATTATAATTAATTAATCAAAAATGCATGAGTAAATTAAGGCTCTTCAGAGTATAATATTTCTTTTACTTGCAGTTTGAATTTTTTAAGGGAGAGATGAAATATATCACATTCAATAAATGTTTTATTGTACTGTTTAGATGATCTATTAATAAATGCATTTGCTGCATATTTAGTCTTTGTCAATGGAAAATCAAAAATAGATTTGTTGCGACTACCAGGGCGAGGACACTTGATGTTTATTTTAGAAAGGAGATAAGGGGATTCAGATATGTTGTGAATCAATTTATATAAAAACACCATATCACGTTCAAGTCGTCTATGTTCAGTTGTCGGTATCTTTTCAATTTGATTCAAATTATTTATAGACGAAAAATAACGAGTATATATTGTAAAATAACGAGCATTCTTTGTATGAAAGAATAATGACTCACCTTAGGCTCCCATTGATCAAACCTAACATATAAATTTCTATTTTTTTATTTATAAATTTCATAGCACAGATAATTTTCGTAAAAAAAAATACAATATATTTAACTAGATTGTTTAAAATGGCAATTAATTGTAACCCGACCCTTCTAAACCTCTGCCGGGGGTTCAAACGACCGAAGCGAAAACGGAAGGGTTAACTTCGATTCTTTTCGATAATCACTGGCTAATGCACTTCCCTTTGTTTACATTCTACCTGTTACGCGAAATGGTTCTCATTTAGTTCTACCGCAGTAAATGAAAGAACCATAATATTTCTTGATAATTATTTTATTCTCAGCTTTATCTTCACGTGACTGTTTAGACCGTAATGGACGGTCTTCACCAATATTTAAAGCACCTATTATGTTCGGTCATCATAAATATATATCTTTGTCGGTCTTTGCTATCTTGTCTTTTTTATATAATCGGTAGACGGTCAAGGGTTAAGGCTGATGCTAATTGGTCATCAAGAAATATTAACCATTCCTTGTATCAATCAATCAAAATATTTTTTACTCAATTAGACTTTTACAACTACTTATGAATCATCGAGCGGTACTAACGTTGGGAACTAAGATGCAACGTCCCTCATGACTGTAGTGGACTGGCTCACTCACCTTTCAAACCGGAAGACAACAATGCTAAGTATTGCATTTTTGTCGTAGAATACCTGATGAGTGGCTTGCACAAAGCCCTACCATCAAGTAACGCGCAACACGTTCACTACGAATACTAGACTCACTCATTGGAGCATTTATTATTCAGTATGTACTACTGTATGTAGGAATATAAACCATTTAAAAGTCGACAACAAACATAATATATATATAGAGCACATGGATCTTGCCGATGATAGCAGATTCAAAACCGGGCAATCATCACACGAGCTAAATTTGTTTTTATAATAATTCTTCTCGTGTGAAGAAAACTTCATGAGAGAAACCGCATGTTCCAGATGAAATTCTTCCACATGTAACCAACAACATTTGCTCAGCTATGGGACACTGTATGATACATTTCACTTAAATTCATTTAAAAAAAATCTACATAAAGCGCTTCCCTGTAACATTACTGTATTACATAAATGACTACAATTATAATCATAATGTTTGTTCTCAACTAAAATAAAGAGTAAATTTTTGAATTTATCAAGATTTCTCTCGGTCGAACATACATAGCGAACGGTTTTACGTAAAACTGACGTTAGCAAAATGAGAATCAAGAGGTACTCGTAAAATGCATTCAAATACGAAAATATCATAAAACCATATGCATTCGTGGAAATTATAAAATGCATCGTTCATAAAGTTTTATCTATTGTTCTATATTTAAAAATTGCATTTTATTGCATCCGAATACATTGTTCTAACATCTCCATCCCCGTGTTCCGGGAATCTCTCGCCCCGTGATCAACACAACTTTTTCAATTTTCTTCGGTAATATGCGGCGGACCGCGGGCGCCATCAAACGATAAACGATTATAAGTATGACGTCAGAGGAAACGAACCAAGACGACGTTGTAATGAGAAATACGACGAAAAAGAGGAAAAAAGCCAGGAAGCGTATCAAGCGTCTTTTTGCTTGTTTTATTGATTAAAAAAGTTTCATAATCATATTTCCGAGGCGCCGACGAAATAGTTGGCTATCGGCGTTACGAATTCGAGATAGCGACTAATGGCCTTGTGATCCGATATTTTATTAAAATTACGTACAACCTTATATATTAACGGCCTTACTTGTTGTTTAGCGGGCTTAGTGAAACAATGTTGCCTTCTTTTTTCGAATTTCAAATCAATAATGACAGAAATAATATAGAGATTACTAAATAAAATGACAACAATTATTTGTTGTAGAAACTTCATCTACTTTCACCACCGGCGTTCGCCGTCGAGCATATCATAAGCAGCGAGTGCGGAAGTCGGCTCTGCGTGTGGGGGTCGAGGGGAGTTACCATCGCAGAGCTACCGTCAAGATGGGGCCGCGACGGTTTGTTCGAATCCGGCAGTCAAACTATTTTGTGCAAGTAAGTCTTACCTCATTGTTTGGTTACTAATGTTGCTCCTTAAACATGGTAGTATTTGCCCATGAAATCTTCAGTCGTATGTCAATTACGGTTACTTTGGATTATAAGACTAAGGGCAAGACTACTGAGAGTGCATTTCTGTTTGTGAGTTTCAAAATTATTTGTGTAAGTATATTTGAGTTCAATCAGATTATTCTAATGATTATCATATTTTGAAGTTTTTAATGAACAATATTATTAAGTCCATTCTTCTACCAAAATGCCGCTTTTATGGTTGACTCAACCGCATTCTCTAAACTAAACACCTGGAATCTAATAACGGCTGATAAGTTCCCAAGAAAGCTGGCACGTAAGCATCGTGTATTTTCTACTATCACGGTAAATTTTGAAACCTATTAAGCTCCTCGAAGCGGCTATAATGTTAGCCTGAGGTAACGATTATATCAAAGATTATATAACAGACCGTCTTTAAGAGACGAGCTAAACAGCGCATCTTATGAAACACCAAGGCATAGATTAGACACCTATCATGAAGTAATTGTGTGTATCACATTAAAATTATTTTATTAAACGACGATGTAGCGCTGAAATTTCATAAAACGTCATATTGTTGCTTCTACGTAATAGGCGGCTAATTCGTTTGATTTATTTTATGTTTATTGTCGATCCAAACATAATAAGTACGTTCTCGTTATGACGTCTCGTTTACTGCTTATAATTTATAAAGATATCATATTTATTATAAAGATAAAAAAGTTTTTTTTTCATAAAAATAAAACAAATAATATACCAAATATACCGTCGTCCCCACTTAACACAAGATGTATGATAAATTGGATGGGTAAATAGAAACACTAGGAGCTCCTTAAACAAACGAGCATTGCTAGTATCCAATTAAACAAAAAAAGAAGAAAATGGTGACTTACATTATAAATATTAACAATATAATATATAAAAGTAAGTAGGTACATTAATTGAATAAATAATTTGTCATAGCTTACAATCGACACGTTATGACGTTGTGTCTTTTTATGGGACTAAATATCTCTTAACCTATATATTGTATTTTTTTTTTATTGTATAAGAAGGCGGACGAGCGTATGGGCCACCTGATGGTAAGTGGTCACCAACGCCCATAGACAATGGCATTGTAAGAAATGTTAACCACCGCTTACATCGCCAACGCGCCACCAACCTTGGGAACCAAGATGTTATGTCCCTTGTGCCTGTAATTACACTGGCTCACTGATCACTCACCCTTCAAACCGGAACACAACAATACCAAGTACTGCTGTTTTGCGGTAGAATATCTGATGAGTGGATGGTACCTACCCAGACGAGCTTGCATAAAGCTCTACCACCGAGTATACTTTAAAATCGTCATTCTATCATCATAACTGCTCGTATGTCTCTCGGCGTTAGGTCATATTTAGGTATAAACCTATGTTGATCCGGTAAACGTATCCAAGATATAAATAATCTATCGCGTTCGAGCGCCCGAGTCGCCACTCTTTTGTACATGTTATTAGCCGGTTATATCTGGTTATTTGCATATTTCCGCAGTAAAATTAATTCGAAGATTTGCCGCCATCCACAACTTGGGGGGGTTGTCTTAGGGTGGTGTGTTTTTGGATTTTCTGCATTCGAAATTCGAATTGAGTTTAACCAATAGATTAATAATATGCCTGTCAGTTGCAGATATTTCAATTACGAATTTATTTTGTTATAAGTGTTTTTTTTTAAATTATTTTAACTGTTTTTTTTTTATTTGTAAATGTAATCATATTGAAATAATAGGAACCCACGACCCCTAATTAATTCTTTCATACTGTAATTTATATGCCTATGTTTTTATCTATGTCAAGGCTATCTTTATGTTAAATTTAATTACAAACTGTTCAGTAATTCAGTGATAAGGTAACAAACAATCATGTCGTGTAACCACGAAGTCGATATACGTGTAGTAATAGTAATATGCGACTGCCTCGTTGGTCTAGTGGCTAGATATTAGGCTGCAGATCCGGTGGTCCTGGGTTCAATTCCCAGGTCGGGCCAATAAATAGTTATTGGGTTTTTCTGTCAGAAAATTCTCAGTAGCAGCCCGGAGTCTGGAAGGTGGAAGTGTGTACACTCCAGTGCCTCGGAAAGCACGTTAAGCCGTTGGTCCTGCGCCTGAACTCTTTCCGGTCGTGTCGGATTGCCGTCCCATCGGATTATGAGAGCTAAGGAAAAGAGAGTGCACCTGTGTTTGCGCACACACTTGTGCACTATAATATCTCCTGAGCAGTTGGCTAATCTCTCTTGAGATTGGCCGCCGTGGCCAAAATCGGTCTGGAGGACCTTATTAATAGTAATATGTACATAGCTAATACCTTTTCAAATTTGATAGGGTTTTATGCAGGTCACCAATCCACTCATAAGTCATTCTACCAGCGATACTTTATAAACAATAACACCAGCTTATACATCTCCGCGATACAATATTTTTATGGGTAATTGTTTTTCTTAGAATTTTAAAAATGATTACATAAATAGAACCGACAACGATACCTGATAATCCGTTCACGGGTCGGACGGGGTTTTTGTTACACTCTGTATAATATAGTGCCAAAAATGCTTTATGATTCGTCGATTAATAAATTTAAGTATCATGTTAAAAAAAACATACATTAATAATGCCTAATAATGAAAAGTTACATAGATAATTCTTTTTTTTCCTTGATAGCATTTGGTATGTACTTTCAATATCGGTATTGAGTGTCTTGCCGGGTTTTTTCAGTAGAATCGACATTCCGATGATAACTTTGATAAACGTGACCGTTTATAATCTTAATGACGATTCAAAAATGCTCGTAAGATCGTAATTAAAGAAAGTTAGCTTTGACCCAATGTAATTTCAGGTACATTCAGGTATATGATATCTTTGATACCAATATTGGTAAATGGTAACTTCTTAGGGCCAGCTAAATCAAATTGTCCACTTAATATGACCAATTCGTTTATTAATCATCACAAAGTAAATTTATAATTAAGAATTAGCAAATCGATTGTAATAGTTAATTACCGAACGTCTTGCTGTTCTTCATATTTAGATATAACAGTTTCGACGAGTCGTCTTCCTTAAGTTATAATACTTAAAATAAGCTTAACTTAATCTAAATAAAGGAAATTAGCATATGATCCGTTCGACTAATATAAGCTATAAACGTTAAATCAAAACGTTAATTTTAGTTATATTTACATTAATAGGCAACGATACGACTTTCAGTCTTGGATACTACACTTCAATATTACTGTTACAGGTCCTGAGATGCTTGGCATGTTTTTAACAAAGTAAACATACGTGACGTAACGGTATATTAACCACAATAGTATTTATACTCATAATCATAAAATATACTTTACTTGGTGGTAGAGCTTTGTGCAAGCTCGTCTGGGTAGATACCACAGATATTCTATCGTAAAACAGCAATACTTGCTATTGTTGTGTTTCGGTTTGAAGGGTGAGTGAGCCAGTGTAATTACAGGCACAAGGGATATAACATCTCTTACAATGCTAATGTCTATGGGCGTTGGTGACCACTTACCATCAGGTGGCCCATATGCTCGTCCGCCGTCATATGCCATAAAACAAATATTTAGAAATTGCGATAATCATTGTATAAACACGAGAAGAATAGAACAACTTGTGACATCAGTTCAGTTCAGAAGTCAATTCATCCTTCCTTGGACAATAAATCAATTTTAATCACAACTGATAAGAATTTACTTTGATTCATAAGAATTTAGTTATAAAGGATTATATATGTCATAGAAAAGTGTGGACCTAGTGTTAGACTGAATAACTCACTCGATTTTCGAAAAAGAGTAATTACTGAGTTCTTGCCAGTACTAGTGAGTGCTTTAAATTTAATTTAATCTTGTATAATCAACGTACTTGAATACAGTTTTGTTTTGATTTGATTAAATTAGCATTAAATTTAATTAAATCTCGTGAAATCACAATAGAAAAGTGCTCGCGAGAGCCTACTTGAATAAAGTATTTAATTAAATCTAATTGAATTATTAATAATTTGAAAGATTATCAATCAATTAAAATTTGCTTGATTCAAATAGTACTACGATCCGTCATTTTATACATTTTATATTTTACCGGGTCGTGACTATTTTTGCGTCTCAAACTTGGTAGTTATTCATTATGAACATTAATTAATTCGATATATATGTAATTTTATTCTATAGGTAGGCGGACGAGCTCAGGGGCCACCTGATGGTAAACCTTGGGAACTAAGATATTATGTCCGTTGTGCCTGTAATTACACTGGCTCACTCACCCTTCAAACCGGAACACAACAATATAAAGTACTGATGTTTTGCGGTAGAATATCTATATAATTGAAAGCTTAAAAGAAAACGAATGAAAACCAACGTACACTACCAACTCTTTTTATATGTAAGGTTGCAAACTATTCTATAGAAAATATATTTCATATTATATTTAAAAAAAATGACAAGACATAAAGTTCTATAATTATTAATTGAGTAATGAAATATGAAATGGCAGTTCGTTGGTCTCGCTCATCTGTAATTTCATATAATAAATATAATATTAGTGTAAGGGCCTCTTCATCTTAACCGTAAAAGTTGAATATTACTCGCAACTTAACAAACAAACAAATGATAATCATTCGAGCGCGCAAACGTCTAAATTTTCAGGCAACGACAAATCGTACGATATAAAACAACAGACAGACTTATGATAATAGCCGTTAAAAGGCGCACTACACCGCCTCGCCCGTTAGAAATAATCCTTACAACTAATATTAGCAATAAACACCCCCTTTGCCGCTAATTATGCTAAGATGTTTCGCCTAAAGTTGCCGTCTGCAGGGATTTCAAATCTTGAGTTGACATTGCAGTTTATGGACATATCGTTTAGCCACAGAGCTGGATTCAAAAAGCCGTTATTTAGTCCTCGAATGGAACGCTCTAGAAATAAAAAATCGAATAATTACGAATTAAGAATCTTCATTAAGTTTCACTTACTTAAAAAGAGCTATATAATAGACAAAGACAAAACATTTCAATATATTTATAATCATTATTTACGTTGATGGCTCGAATACACAAGACAAAATGAAAAGTAACTTCATACAATAAACGTCGTGGAAATATAGCTTATACTGTATGTATAAGTAAGTACTCTATCATAAACAATTCCTTATACATTTGTAAAGTCTTAATTAGCCCCAAATCTTCTATATCATTTATTTATGCCCCTAACGTGTATAATGTTCCGTCGTCGCCGTAACTTTGATAACTCCTTATCGTGCTCCGTTGCAGTCGACCCGATACAAAGCGAATGTACCTCGACTCTTAAAATACTATTGCACATTATTTTCCATTTACCTCGACGCTAAATAAACATTATTTTATATTATGCGATTATATTTCGGTTCGTGAAATTTAAAGATAATTTCGAAGATTTGTTTTTGATTAAGGCGTGATCATAATGCTTGCTACATATCCTTTACTGTTACTTAGCGTTAAATAGCTGCTTGTTTGTTTTGGTAAATACATATAAGTATGAATATATAATTATGCAGACATCTCCTTGACAGTAATTACAATATTTTTATTTATGAAACAAAAATAAAAAGTATTTTTTTCTTTAATAATATGACATTCAAATGATTTACTTTGAAACCGTGTCGCTATGTGAGTGAAATTCGACCATATATCAATTCAAATAATTTACCTGTTCTGTGGTTTAAAATTAATAAAATAACTTTTTTGTATAACTACATATTTTAATATTGATGCCGTATTTATTTTCTTTATATTTGTTTCTTAAACGATTCAGGGCTTCAAGTAATTAAACGTATATTGTCGCAGACGGACGCCAAACAGTATCCGATCCTGTTCAAACAAGTGGGCTTCGCACGGGAATAGAACCCACGCTTTGTTTCCGACCAAGTTTGTTTCGTATTTGTTGGCTCTCGTATCCAAAGACTTGTTTATTGTTTACATTAATGGGCTTTTGTTCTTTCACTGTTTCTTCTGAATCGGCTGTTGTTTTAACATATTTTGTTCAGGTGTTGCTTTATATTTTTGTTTTTGTCCTCGATGAATAGATTTAAAGGAAAGAAATATAAAATTTGAAAAGATTCCGCTCCTATAGAATCGTCTTTTGAATTAAAACGTTACGACTTGACCGTTACGATGACGCACGAAGTAAAGACGAGAAACCGATTGTTTTATACAAACATTGTTGAACCGAAAACCATATCAAAGCAAACGTGACAAAACAAACACTTGTTCCGAGATCAATAGATAGATTCCCGTAATCCTTTGACCGCCTCCACCAACATCGTAAACCGAATGATCCTGTAAGACTCAATTACGGCTAACCCTGATTTACCCACGACCGATCCAATTTGTAAACGGTACCCGATCGGAGAAAACTATCCGCGTACATTGCCAATGAATATTCGATCTTATGTTCTTCTAAACTAAGTTCTAATTCATACTTTTATCTTAACGTCACCTTCCAAGTCGATATTGCCTAGTCATGCGAGTGATGACCACACAACAAACGGACGGAACACAAAATCGAGTCTTATCGAGTGGTGTTGCAGTGGCATTTGCTTTGTGTAATTGGGAAGCGACCTGAACCCCAATTATAGGCCACAAACTATTTTATCTAACGCCCGTGTGACAACGCTAATCTTATTACAATCTATTGGAATTGAATACGTGGTAAGGAACTTGGAAAGCGCCTTGCTATGTTTGTCGGAGTTTGAAAGACCAACAATTAGATAGGGAATCGTAATTGTTTTATGAATTCGTGACGTTTTCAATTGTATCGTTTGCAATTATTAATATTGATATGCTTATCCGTTACTTTATTTATAATTTACTAGAACAATTTGTAAACTAGATGCACTGAAATTTGAACCGAAGGTGTACACAGGTATTCTTTCATTAATATTTTTGTTAAATGTTAGCAAACTATCTATAATCGTATAAAATAAACAACGGCTAAGCAAATGTCTTAAATCTCACTAAAAGTCCTCATATGTCCTAATATGCCACAATCACTAAATACCGGAGTATTTGAGGTCGGAATTGATAGGTTCGTGATTTTGATTTAACCAATTTACCGGTTAATCCGGCCCGGGAAGCGATCCAACGCCTTTCAGATCACCCTACACGGATAAAGACAAATTGACTTGTGGATTCCGCGTCGTAAACGCAGATGGATTACGTAATTGTGATGTTTTCGCTATTCCTACTCCTGATTTAGACCATTAAATTAATTTAATTTAAATCATTCGGTTCAAGTGGTTCTGGGTTCACATACTGGATTGAGATTTTTCTATCGGAAATTCTCAATAGCAACTAGAAATCTAGAAATTTTAAAATAGCAGTATTTACAATCCCGTGCATCAGAAAGCACTTCAAGCCGTTGGTCCTGAACTCTTTCCGGTCCTGTCGAGCTTACTACCCCATCGGATTCTGAGTAAAATCTCTTGAGAACAACTTGGTCTTCATCATTATAAGGATACTAGCTTAGCATTAGTATTCGTTAAATAGTCCCATTATATATTTCATTATATACATATATGCGACTCAAACGCTACCTATTGTAAGTTGATGAAATAATAATAATAATAATATCTTGGGCAATATTCACACAAGGCCATCTGATCTCAAACTAAACAGAGCTTGTACTACGGAAACCAGACAACTGATATACTACATATGTACTACTTTTCTTTTATACATACATACTTATATAGATAATTATACCCAGACTCAGGACAAATAGACATGTTCATGCACACAAATGGCTGTCCTGGGTGGGAATCGAACCCACGACCTGCGGCGTGAAAGGCAAGTATCTTACCAACCACGCCAACGAACGTATACACAACGAAAGAAGTCGAAGTCTATTAATTTCAAACAGATATATCAACACCCTTTTTATAATTAAGATGAAAGTAAGGAACAAAACATAAATCATGAATACAAATTAAAGTATTATATGTATTGTGGCAATAATCGGAATTCTATATAAATCGCAGTTAACGTCAACGCTATTGAATAAATAAAAAAAACTATTTTAATTTTAAAAATACATCATTCCAACTATTTTAATTTTTGTAATGAAAATAATCAAAACACGTACTTCTTCCTTTCTTAATTTTGTTATAAAGATCACTGAAAGTCCAAGAGTAAATATTTCCATTTCAAATAGTAAGGCATAAACTAAAATTTATTACAAAACCACTTGTGTAAGGTGTATTGTTCAAACCCCGTTTATAGGATGGCTTAATCTCATAGACACGACAACAAATATTAAGTGGCCGATATGTAAACATTGTAGCTAAGTTTGTTCAGGGTGTTTGACTACTGGACATCGGACGTTGTAAACATAGTGGTTCGTCCGTAAGATAGGGATTATGGTTAATGATCAAAATGTAGAGACTGTACACATTTCGACATTATACATAAAACATTATAGCTATGTGTAATGCGTTAAGAAATTTATTTAATTCTAAATATTTATATTTAATCTATACTATTATTATAAAAAGGAAAGATTTAATTTTTTATTTGCTTGTTTGTTACGATTTGACTCAAAAACTACGGTACCGAATTTAAAAATTCTTTCACCATTAGAAAGCTACATCTTTACCGAGTAACATAGGCTGTATTGTATTTTCAAAAAAATTAAAGATCCCAACCTAAAATGGAACAATGTAACCCTAGGTTTCAAATTGTTGCCTATAAAAGTCATTATTTGACGTGCGCTGCGAAAACCATTGACGGTATATAAAAATGTGTTCTCATCATGATATTATTAATCCTTATCCATTTAAATGGCTTGATAATTAAGGAATATTATTAACATGTTAATTCCACTTTAAATGATCCGGATCGGAGTTTTCCTTTAGAACTTATAACGGGTATAAAGTTCTCTCAGTAAGAAAAATATCACAGTTTGAACAAATTGTAACTGTCCTACGTTTAGTCTATTATCAAATACTAATTTACGTTAAATAATAGTTTTAAAAATTTTCAAAGTGCAAAGGGCAAAGTGCTTGTTATAATAAACCTAGACCTTTATCCTTACTTATATGTAAAGCTGAAAAAAAATTTTGATTGAACTTGTTTCAGGAATAGTTTGATTTGATAAAAAGTTGTTACTGCACCTATAATATAAATGCAGTAATGTTTTGTGGGTGAACCCACGCGGAGCTGTTAAATTATCTTTCTTTCCATCTCGAGCTTGTTTCGTTATATACTACATTATATATATTCGACATTATTAAGAAGTAATGTCAATTGCATAAATAAACTACAATAAAAATAGCAACAACTTAAGACAGTCAAATACAATACGTAAAAAACAAATTCCCACGATTCTCAAGTTTTCTAATCGCCCCGCGTTGGAGAGATTTATGAGTAGATCACACAAAAAGTCGCCCTTTTATCCCTTTACCTTAGGGAGAATCCCTTGAGCTACTGGACTGTATTACCAGTATCGATGGCAAATTGGGGTCGCCGATTCTTATGAAGCTTAAGGAAGGACTTTAAGATGCTTGTAAAAAGGGGCTTTTTATTAGATCTATGTATCTTGATTTCATGAAATCTATCACCGCAATGTATATACTCTATTCTTATTTCATTATATGTTTTCCTCTTATATTTATAAAATTTTATACGTAAATTAATAAGTCCATTATTTTTTAATATTTCTTAATTATATACGAGAAGTATATTGTGTTAATAATTATAATTTCTAATTTGATTTAATCTGTATTAACAACCCATGCATTTAATTGCGGCATAAATAGCGAATAAAATAACGTAAGTTTCAAATTAAAACTTCACCAATGAAATTTCACAGGTGGTTTCGTTGAGCAATTAACGATCCCGCAATCCGGCGGTTTAATTCCGAACAAACGTCCGTAAACGAAAAACACCCGCGCACCCACCGAAAGGGAATGTGATGAAAAAGGCCCCGATGTCCACATACACTTGAGGAGTAGCAATGAAATTACAAGCGGCGGTCGCGGCCGGTGCGCGTAATATCATTCCACGCGAGTCTTGAAAACGAAATTAAATTTTGCATGAAATGAAACAAAATACAAAGAAAGTGGGTGAACAAAGGCAGAGTGGCGCCCGACGTGGGGCAGCGGTTAGTTAGCTGCCGAGCCGGACTTATCGCGGCACGCGCTCCGTGTGTAATTCGTTTCTAATCACATTACCTTTTGTATTCAACGCTTTTGGACGGCAGCGCTTCACTAGTAATTTAAGATAAAATTTTATTAAAACCTCATACACGGCGTATATTGCTACTTTTTTCATTACCTTTACGTTAAGTAAAAATGACTTAAAAATAGATTCATTTAAACTACAATGTGCATTTATTTACCTGAATTAAAGTTATTTAACAAATTTTAAAAATATTCTTAATTACAATCCCAATGCGGCAAAATAATGATTAACAAAAATAATTCGCCGCTAGGTTGTTCTACTATTAATTAACGCGGCATCATTAATGCAACGAACGTACTCATCGGACAATTGTAATTAGTAGATTCCAGAAACTGAGAACCTCCGCTGAGCGAAAGCCCGTACCATATTAATATTATCACATATCCGGCCGACCAGAGCTCACTGGGAGAATTTTTAATGGCACGCTTTAATTATTTTGGCTGGCGAGGGCCGGTACCACTAAGTTCCATTCACATTAGAGATTTCATTTTTGCTCACGGAGGCGCCTGACTACTAAATTATTAACCGGAGTGCCGAAAACTGAAAATTGCCGAGATCTGTGTGTGCCGGCACATATTTATAACTGGTTTGGTGAGGGATTCCGAAACCGTTTGTACATTATGAAGGGACCTAATTAACCGACCGACGTGGAGCCTCATAAATTATGAATGACTGACGATGTAGTTCTTGTTACTCTGATAGAACGTGAGAGTCAATAAAAATTGGTTTAACTTTAACTTCTATGATCCAGTCTGTTCGATGTGTTTCCATACTAACTTCATTTGGTTTCATTAATAATAGTAATCACCCGCGGCTTCGGCGGCATGCTAGGGGAAACGGGACAGGTATTTAGTAAAAAAAGTAATGTACTACTAAGTTCATTGAACCTGCATTATACAAAATTACATCAAATCATTTTATTAGTATAAACATAACAGAGAGACAGAGTTACTTTTGCATTGATATTATTCGTATAGATTTCTCAATAACAATACAAAAATTTACAATAATTCATTCATCCTTCATCCATATTTATCCATTAATAATGACGTAAACTATTTATTGCGATTATTAAACAACATAAAAATCTATAAAATATCTGTTGCAATTACTTTTCAAAAATCACAATTATTTATACAACATTTAGTAGATATTGTTATTTCAAACGTATGAACATTAAAATGTTATATCTCCTCATATGAGTGCTTCTCCGAAAATGTTATCGAAGTCCTCGTTATACCGTTTATTTCTACTCTCAATTCGGTAACAGTGCAGTGGCGCTCAATGAATATGTATGACACGGATCCTAGTTTTGTTAAAATATTCACTATTTCTATTGAAAAACGTTGAGGTAAAACGAATAATTCAACCATATATCTATATAAAATGTTTAATATATGAAATACAAACTGAATCATATGAAATACTCGGTGGTAGGGCTTGCAAGTGCAAAAAAATAATTGATAACAATAACATCTGTAAAACTACATTTTATGCAAATAAATGGTTATGATTATGGATGATAAAAAGTGTGGAGTTTGTATTCATTGATTTCCACGCGGGATGAATATCTGAGCTTATTGCCGGTTCTTTTAGGTAGTATCTGCATTCCGAACGGTAGATTTAAATTTAATGTCATTTTATTTATTTTTTATAGGTTGGCGGGCGAGCATTTGGGCCACCCGATGGTAAGTGGTTACCAACGCCCATAGACAATGGTATTGTAAGAAATGTTAACCATCGCTTACATCGCCAATGCGCCACCAACCTTGGGAACTAAGATGTTATGTCCCCTGTGCCTGTAATTACACTGGCTCACTCACCCTTCAAACCGGAACACAACAATACAAAGTACTGCTGTTTTGCGGTAGAATATCTTATGAGTGGGTGGTACCTACCCAGACGAGCTTGCACAAAGCTCTACCACCAAGTATATGTAATATATATTTTATTTGATTGATAATCAGACAATCTAATGTATTTATTAGTCTTTTATATTGCTTTTTATGAAGGTTGAGTGAGTTAGTGTAATCACATGTAAAGTTAAAGTAACCGCTTCTATATGTCTACCTCTGGGCTAGTGTAGCTAAGTTCCATGTTCTGATTTAAAATGAATGAACGAATGAACCCGCTGTACAATAACACGGTGTTATTACACCTTTTCTCAATAGCGAAACATTAACTATTGCTTCGTTGCTTCACATTCATTAATGTACATATTTATGACCAAGAAACATTTGTAAATAAATGACTGATGTACTTAAGATATAAAATCAATTACCGTCGCATAGCCGCCTCAGAGGTGAGATTAACATATTTTGCGATACCCCATGTTATTTCAAAGGCCCTGAGTTTCAAAAATACGGCGTCGACACATGCTCTCATTAACTTTGGATCATACAAGGAGCTACAGTGAATACTAATGTAACCAAAGATTTAAAATGTAGACGTGACATTTTATAACTACTAATTCAATCCGGCGGTACGATTAAAAAATGCAAAAGTTATTTTTTAGTATCTACATTTATTATTATTTTTAATTGCCGTTTGTATTGTGGCAATTCTAAGATTGCAGACCATGTGGTTCTGGGTTCCAATAATAAAAATCTAAGTAGCAATCCGGAAATATTAAATTGACAGTGCTAAAGTCTTGGATGGCACGTTTGCCTGGAGTATCACCGCAGAGTACGAGTCAAACTATAAACACAAATTAAGCAAATAAATAAGGTTAAGTCAATGCTTGCCCGGGTTTGAATTTGCGCTTATTGGTTAAAATTCACGCGTCCTAACCACTGGGCCATCTCGGCCCTTCTATCATCTAGATAATTATATAAATACAAAAATGTTGTAATTGCATTATCAAGTAACTAATTAGTGACAGGTGCCGCTTCTACGTCATTATTCTATCACATGGATTTAAAGCTAAGGGTGGTGGCGAGGGGATGCGATGGTGTTAATTATACGATTTTCTTTGAAATAAGTTAATAAATATTGGATAAGGTTCACCCTCTACTGGCCCTTTAACGAACCCGCTCGTACATAACTTTGGCGCTTTTTACTCGATCTCTAAATGTACGGAAAATTTGAATGCTGGTTAAAATTTATGAAACAAATATCAAAACGTGTCTAGTTATTTCCTTGAAGTTTATAAATTTCATATCATAGCTCTGCTACTACTAGTTTGATTACTAAAATTATCAGAGAAGCTCCAAATTTTCAAGACAAAATTAATAACGTGATTACTTACAAAGTTGGAGATAATGAAAATATTATATAAAAAAACTTGTGCGCGAATTGAAATAAAAACAAAGTCCAAATTCGAACACAAAATGCCCTTTGGCCCTCATCGATCCCCCAGTTCTATTAAGGTGAAAATTAAGATGTTGATTGCAGCTCCGTTCCTGGACGATTGATTGGAATTATTTAGTTGCCATCCCCTACCGAATTCGTTAACTAGAACTTCTTCCAGAAACACTATATAATCATTAATAAATTGTATCTACTTCATCGTTTTCTTTGTCCATAATATATTTAGTGCACCTATCTCAATTAAAAAAAAAAAACAAAGGAATTTTAAAAACTAATTTGAATGTGTTCAGAATGATTCGTTCATAAAAGGTTTAATTTGTTTATGTCCATTTCATTTTATTTAAAATGGTTTATTTAATTAATGACACGTTGAACATGATTCGATTAAGATATATGTATATTGAAAAGTGCAGCGCCCCCTCCTTAAAACCTATACTTTGACTTTCCGGTACTAAGCTTTCCTCCAAACGGCATATCTCCTCCTTACAGTCAATCAAGGCGATGATTATATACGAATATAAAGTTTATTATAATTGCTTTAATGAAGTTAATTTGAGATCGAATAACAACGTGCACATACATCTATGCAAAGCACAATACATTCAAAAACTCTTGGAAACTTCCTCAATGGATAATTACATTATGGAGTGAGAAATATTTTTTTCTTTTATATTTCGAATCAACGTGATTATCGATTACAATAATATGATAACAGTATTTAAATGAACCAGATATTCAAATATAAAGAACATCACATTTATATATATAAACGAATGAACGGTAACATGCAAAAATAATCAAACATGTACAGGGTATTACAAAAACACATCTGCATCGCAAATCCTGATAGACGCCACACCCGTCCGACCTGATGCCATGACTGACACGGACGGGTTATTAGCCCTTATCTCCATCTTGTCATTCCCGTTTTACGATCATTCATTGTTTTGCGAGCTCATCATACAGAGGGGGCGGATTCGAATCGACATTTCGTGTAAGAGCTTGTAAAAACTCCATACTCCGTTACAAAGTTACCGCACACGATTTAACTGCTCTGTCGTCGCAATTTCGACTCTATTCGTTTGATCGAAGGCTCAAAATAAAAAATGTAGATGCAAAATTTTATTGCAGAAAAATAGAAGTATGGGTTAGGCGCTTGAATTATTTAGATGGTAATCGTGCGTCCGTATTCTGATCGTTTGTCTCATCGGAATCGGAAAGTATCTCGTTTTTTGTCTCTCAATCATCGGTGTGATGTGAGTGGGACGGAGCAATGTGGTTGTATTTGTGTGTCGTTTTAGGTAATATTAAAACAGTGTGATACTTGGGGTTGCAGTTGAAATGTTTTTTTTTTTATATTGCTCGTGTATTGTTATGTGTACACTTTGTATTTCTTTTTCAACGATTCATCGGCATATTAAGAAATCGAAATGAGTTGCAAATTAATTGCTAAGCAACCCTCAAGTATCTTTGTTTTATTATTTTCGCTTGTAAAGAATTATCAAAAAATCTTTTTTTTTGCATTTTGTTAACGATTATTGCCTCGGTACTGTTAATGAAGATGACATAAACAAATCATATCTTAAATCTCTGCAATCCTGAAGGTAGTGTTTTACTGCCTTACTAATTATAACTTAATGGAAGACAAACTATACATAATCTAATCAATTAAATGGAACTAATTAGTGTACCTGACACTCAGAGCGTCCGATAAGTAGTACACTTTGACATCAAGTAATGTGTCAAAAACGAATACAATAAAGAATGTGAGCTTTTTAAAACATAGAATTATGTACAAAATGTAAAATTTTCTCATTACATACTTTATCTCTAGCCTGCAGACCGGGAAATATCTCGAAAAACAAGCTACAAATTATAACCTTTCTTTCATAGGTGTCCGTCGATTTGCAAGACATTTTTCCGAGCTCCGCTGGCCAGCCGGGGCCGCTCCGTAAATTAAAATGTGAATAATTAACACCGCCACCTCCTCCCCCCCATCACCCCCATTCTACCCCCCACCCAAATGTATTAGTTTTAAGCTCTCACTTCGCGCGAATGAGATTTAGTAGCTCGCTTCGAACTAGTTGACGTATAGAGTTGAACCAATAATTATGCGAAATTAAGGTCATGCTTTCTGTAGTATTATATTTTATTACTATAACAGTCAATATTCTAATTCTACTCTCTTTTATTGACAGTACACAAAACTTCTTAAATATACTAATTTGGTCGGGCCAAATAAAAATTTGATTAATATTTTCGAAAAATGATTTTTCCGTTTCCATGAACCAAAATTTCATTAATATTATTCATCAGAGAAAGGGATCAATACTATTAATTTGTCTTCAAATATTTCTAATTAATGAAGCTTCTTGATAAAATGTTATACATGGTGATGTAATATTATTCGTAAGTACGAATAAAAGCGAAAACACCCGAAGTAGAATATAATATTGATCACCATTGCAGGATTGTCGATTTGAAGAGAAAAACTGGGGCTTCCCACATCGAGATACACTTAATTATTAATTGGACGATACAAAGATATCTAACTGCTAGATACGCGCTTCTTGATATTAATTATTATATATAAGACCTTATGAATGTGTTTGATTTTGTAAATTGATTTATAATTTTAAATGAAGAAAATTACTATTATTCATTATAATAATTAATCATTATGAAATTGATGTTATGCAAACACGTCACGAATTGAGTGTTTCATTCTATGAATCAAATCATAAGAAACTAACGTTACATATAAAATTTAATCGATTGACAAAACAAGGCTTCCGTTTACGAAATAACCATTATTGTTAGTGAAATTAATAACAATGCAAGCAAACGACAATTTTTTTCACCCAAAATAGTTTACTTACTAACTAACAAGTACATCACATTAATTTTAATATATATTTAGTATTATTATTTCAATGAATGACGATTTGTCTTACGTAATTATGGTTCTTTTTCTTGTATTAATTATTTAATCAATGTTATTAAATGGTTGATTTTGTATATAACTATTCATTCTTATCTCCCTATTTACTTTCTGCTTCTTATTTGTATTAGTTATTAGTGGAAACTTGATTGATTTATGTGTTATTTCTTTGTTATTTATTATTTCTACGCTATTGTACTATTCCTTTTCCCGATACATTAACATTAATTAAATAAACAACAATTTCAACAACAGTTACAAATCTATTCTCGTCGATAAAAAAATATTGTAAAATAACTTCAAGGACGATTCCGCGGATCTCACATCTGTGTTAGGGCTGGAAAAATATGTTGTTCCCGACAGAAGTCGTAAAGTCGACCCCGCTGAAGTCAATTTGCAAGCAGATATTTTATTCGGATACGCTCGATTTGACTTCGTTTTGTGTTATCGCTGCCCATGTATAACACGCTTTACGAAATATTACCTTGCCTTTATTATATATTAAGGTGTAACAATTCAGCGCTGAATCAGAATCGTTTGTGCTTGAAGCGCATCGCTTTCGCTATAATATACTTAAACATATAATTTATGTTTATTAAGCAATCCAATCTCTTCCATACAAATCGTCTCAAAATTATACAATTAGAAGATATTCTAAATCTATAACATATTGTTTATTAACTGTGCGAATCATCTTTGTTTGTGTTTATTTACTTATATGTGTGACAACGATTAATTATACATATCCAGGATAAAAACTTTTGTTGAATTTTTGGAAAACCCTTAGGCAAATTGTCAAATAATGCTAACTTCGACAAAGTATCGGCTCTTTTGGATTTCATGTCGACAATAATTGTTAGCAACGGTTAGTATTAAAATACAGGTTTCGTGTTTAGTCGTTATTAGAGCTCTATTAAGATTATCGCAGATTACATATTTCTTATCTCGAATCGGAGGTGTTAACAGCGCTTGTTATTTAATAGGTTAACTTGTAAATAAATTATTAAATTAAATTAGATTGTTCCCGCGATTGAATGTGTTAAACGCAATGTAAAGGGTTGCGTTTGATATTTCATCGCAATTCGCTGCCACCAAATAAAATATACCTTTAAATATCTGTATAATTTTTCATTTTTATTAAAACCCAATGTCAGGATATTATCGCCACTTCACAATTCATAACGTTTGATTGCATACCGTACATCATCCCGCTTTTATTGGCGTTAGAAAAAAAACCGACCAATCGCCGCGACCGGCCATTGTCCCGTTCAAATAATCGTAAATTTCGAACGGACAAAATATAATAAATTGCCGATGAGATCTGCGCTAACACTTCAGCAAAAAAACACTAATAACCCACGTAGCTCCATCTGCACCTTATTTTAACGTATTAAGTCACATAATTGCGCGTAGGATAAGTTAACCACACGCAAAACGCTAACATTCAGTCTATATTTGCACTGTGTACCCTTTGTTGTCGGCTTTTTTTCGGTTGTTTCCGCGTAGAGGCTGATAGAACACGTTTTCAAATCATTAAACAGTTTCGACCGCGGTCGCGGTTGGCGGGAAAAAGGAAAGGCTTAAAAAGAGACCAGAAAAATCGCTGGCGAACGGACCGAGGTGATCGTTGTAGCGCCACGATAATACCGTACTGTGATTGAGAATTCTTGATAGGCAGCAAAATTATTTTTAAAAATGCAAGCTGTTCAGCATCCTTGTTAAATCTATCCATTCTCCTCCTAGTTATGTTTGTTATCTAACTTAACAATATAATAATAGAGACATATATTGAAAAAAATATTCTAGAAACATTTTTATGTAATTAAATCTGCAATAAGCTCATCTAATAAATGATAAAATAACCCTCATTTTTCAAATTGTAATCAATTTCTTTATGTAAAATATTTTCTTAGATGTTAACTTATTGTGTTTTATTTAAATCAACAAACAAATACTTCCAGACTTGAGGACATTCAAAAAGTATCAAAACTCATCAAGCGGTATACGGTGCGCCAATTGCTTACCGTGCATCAGCTATCGACACTTCGCACACGTGCTGTTCGCAGTTTCAACCCTACCAACACGAATCGTCAAATCAGATTAAATGGAACAACCACATGCGAACCAATTTAAATTTATACTTGGCTATGTTCATATTTGATAAAAGGAGTAACTAACTAGTCTTTTACCGGTTCTTCTAGAATCTAGATAGACTGTAACTAGTAGCATCACATTGATTGTAACATAACATGACGAAACTAAACTAGTTATAAGGCCAATGTTTTTTGTTTTCTAGTCATTTCCATCGTTACATTTTGATTTTATGCTTCGAGTCGAATCAAGAAAAAACGATAAGCAGGTCACGTAAAGTGAACGCAAGTAGCGCAGTTCGAGCGAGCCAAGCGCGAAACGTGAACATACATAAATTGCCAGTTCCACAACGCAAAACTTGCGCACCATTAATTCTTAGCCCACCACCTACTGCATTTTTTCCATCGTTTTTCATAACCCAAAATGAATTTTCTATATGCAAAGCAGCCTGGACAAAAGGATCTATTCGGATCCGAATCATATAAAATATTGGGGTATTTTTAACGTTTTATCGGTCTGCGGGATTTCGGTTCCATTAAACTTTTTTCGAATTTTATGTTACGGAAGATATTTTTCTTCTTGTTCGGATGTTTAATGGGGGATGTATTGGCGTTGTTTTGTCTCCCCTCTGTAAGTTATAGATGAAAATGCTAATTGGACAAGACTTGGTACGAATGAAATGAGATGTTACCGATAGCAGCTGAATTGATCTATTCCAATTTAATTAAAATTAGAATTGAAATTTGTCAAACATCGACGTGTTTTCTATGTTGTGGCAAGATACTAATTGCATTAGAAATCGGTCTGGAGGACCTTAATATTAGAAATCCTCTAATTTTCTAAACGAATCTTGAAATTAAATCTTGAAAATAGTTACTGATACACATCTCTTATTATTATGTAGTTATATTTATAGTCATTAGTTTCGTTGAATAGTAATTTTAATTGCCGCGAAAGATTATCGATATAATAAGATATGTTAATTTTTTATTTTTATCGTGTACAATAGAGGCTTTGTATGCCCAAGCGAGCCATCAATCAAGAGCAGACGTAGAACGTCAAGGAATTCAATAAAGCACTTCGGATGCATCAAATGATCGCGGATCGCGACAATCAATTTTCATTTGCCGCAAACGGAAAAAAATAGATCCACGACCGACCATTTTTAATCGTCGAAGAACAGGAAAGGAGAAGAAAGCGTTACAGTCAGCCGCAGACAAATCGAGGATAATTAATGACGTACGCTTTTTTCACTCCGATACCGATAGAAATAAAGGGACGAAACAAAACAGGCGCGGGTGTCGAACGAAAGAAGAATTTATCATCTAGACGGCAGCGACAGTCGGTACGACCGCCAATGTCCATTTGGATAATGCCCAACGCGATTAAAAATATAAAAATACCCCACCCTACCACCCCGGGGAGACGGGGGGATCTGACGGAGGACACCGCACTGAGGACACAAAAGGATTATAAATGAGAAGGAATTTTAGATAATATTTGTACGCTGGATGTGGATTGTAATGCTGGCAGAGATCGGCCGGCGCTGGCGGCCCCCTGCGCCCCTCGCGGCTCGCCTTCCGCGATCCGCGCCTAATGAGTGTTTGTATCAATTTGTTAGTATTGTATTTGAATATTTTTGTGCGTTCGTTACGATTTTAATCCCCTGTGGTCGAGCCGGTCTGGATCGATGCTTTTTGTTTTAATATTTCACGGTTCGGCGGTATATTATTTTTAATTTTAATTCCGGCCGCGTTTGATCACGGCGCCGGCAGTTTGTGTTGATTAAAGGCGTCGTACGGTTTTTCGCCGATATCTGGACCGCAGGCGTTTTTCGCCTTTTTAGTCTTGCGTTTGGCAATAACCTGATAAATACAGATGTATAAATACAAAATGAAACAGAATAAAAGAAATGCTCTTCTCAATTTTCTTTTATGCAAACATGGGAATAATTGTTTGATATTAACACTTAGCTTTGCGTTTTACGTTTGGTAATCATACTAAGACGCGAATGCGGAATAAATATTTAAAAAAAAATCTCAACTAACTTTATCCGTTTACGGAAACTTTGACGGAACTTTGTATGTGTTTAGCAATCATATGATTAAAGGAATTAACTAAATTTGAAAATTCTGTTATTTTAATTATTGAATATCATTAAAATAAACGCGGTGCTTTAATTCGGAAGCTTATTATGTATGTAAAGAGACTAAAAAGATTATTTTATATAACGAAAAAGCGTATAAAAATCTTAATTAAATAAAAATGTTTGAATTAATTTATTACCAGACCGTGCGTGAAAACCGTACCATGTGCGGCTGCGATAGCGTAAGAGGAGCTCTGATAAGCATGGAAAAATAGAATTCATCGTCATAATTAATACATTAAAATAATTATTATTTTTTGGGTTTTTTTTTTAAACACATCGCCTGAATCCGAATGAGCGCGAGAAAAGAATAACAGCGGCGTGACACCGCGCCCGGGACGTGTTTTCAATTCATTATCTCGAAAACAAAAATTTCATTAGCCCCGAGATTTCCTTTTTAAATTTAATTATTCATATTTAAATTAAACAAAATATAATAGAGGTCCGCGCGGCTGAGTAAAAAAGCGGCTTTATCGTATCATATTTTATTAACCGAATTTATAAATTCTCCTCCGATTCCGCGGAGGGCGGGGGGGTTGTATGGGTCGCCGCCGAAATATTTATGAATGCAGAGCAGAAAAATCCACAATAATATTTCAGGGTGGATGTCCGACGGTCTTTACTTACCCTCTCTGATCTATTTAAAAAAGAGGCCCGGAAGGACAAAGGGCTACGGCTCGTAAAAAAACTGGACACGTATAGAGGTTGGCCTCCCGCCGGCCGGCTTTGTCTGCTTCTTATTTTTTACCGGATCGGAACCTTTTCCGCGTTTTCATCGGTTTTTGTTCCGGAGACACCGGGCCCCTATTTGTACGGCGTTTGTTCTAATGTGAGGTCGTTTGTAATTCTATTTTTTCGGTTAAAAGTAGTGACCCTTTGGTATGCAAAAATGTCGTGATTTACGTTTTCAGACGGGCCGACGGTTTTTCTTCGATGTCGGTCCTTTATACGCTCCGCGGTGTAACTGATTGCATTGTCTTTGTTAATCTTTTTTTTTATGTTCTCAAGCAAAGGTTTTTATGAATACTTTAAATTTATGTATAAAAAGCAATAAAAATAAATAGAATTACGTTATATAAAAGCGAATTAAAATTATTATATGTATTATTATTAATTTAAAGTATTTATTGTGTTCTCTGAAAGACTATAATTTTACAGAAATGCATTATCTTAACATAATATTAGAATTAAACTGAAAAAGTTCACATTTTCCCGTTTCATTCGTCTTTTGTTCCATTATTAAATATGTCTGCATTTAATTTGAACAATATTCTATAACGTAAAACGCTCGATTACCTTAAACCGCGCCATAAAAAAGTAAAAACAAAATGGCTGCCGCAATCACATTATCGCGGCGACCTAAGGGCGAGACCGCGGATACTTCCCGCGTATTTATCACCGGGCATAATGAATGAATCCCGGTTTTTTTTTTCGATAATGGCCAGCGTTAAGACCACCTGGTAACGACTTATATGAGGTTTTTATTATATAAAATTTTATAAAATTAACGTTTAGATGTTAAATTAATATTATACACAAGAACATAAAATTTACGAATTATATTCTTGAGTTGTTAAAATTCTAAATTCAAATGGTGAAACTGCGTAGTGCAGGTATTTATAAATAATATTATATACTAAAACCTACTCCGAAACGCGCTGCATCTTCTCTTATAAGTTTTATGTGAATTGGTTTAGCAGTCATTAAGAAAAATACGTTTAATATATAAGCTGTTGAATAGATTTATATAAAAATATTGCATCAAAAAAACTTGAGACATATCATATTACTGTTGTTTTATTGAAGTATTTTTTATAAAATAGATTAGACCACCTGATGATAAGCCACCATCGGATATAGACATTGTCGATGTAAGAAATATCAACCATTCCTAACATCGACTTCTATGTACAATGGGAAATGGCTGCCATAGATAATGGGAAACTAGCCACCTGCGTGGGACATATAGTGCACAAGTAAAACATGAGAGTTCCGAGTATATCGAGTTCAAACCTGGGCAAACACCACTGAATTTCTATGAGCTTAATTTGTTATATATTTATATAATTCTTCCCTTTTTTTTTTTTTTTTTGACGCTGGGTATACGCATGACGCGTTTCCCCCCACGGGAACAGTGGGGGGGGTATGTGGGGCTCGCCGTATGTCCAAGGCACCGAGTGTGCCCCGGTCATCGGAATACCCACTAAAAACCCAGCGGTACCCTTCCCGTCTTAACGGGAGCGCCACGGGATCGCTTGCGCATGCTACCGTGACGCTCCGACGGCCGGCCCGCCTATGCGAGCCTCCATTCACTAGGGAGGAATCCCAGGGTACTGGGAACCCCCCTAATATAATTCTTCCCTTGCTCGACGGTTATGGAAACGTAGTTAAGAAATATGCATGTGTCGTATTATACGATATGTTTATACGAGTTGCACTGGAGCAGCGTAGTCAAGATGAGCGTAAGATGAGAGGAGATCTTTGCCCAGCAGTAGGACATTATGCAGCGTGATGTTTTACGTTACTTAAACATTTAAACGTTCTGTTTTCAGGAGCTATTCGCTGGACGAGCGGTTCCTGTACTCGCAGGGGGAGATACATAGAGTGCACTGGCATCCGAAGTCACTGTCGCATGTCCTCGTTCTCGTGTCTGATAACACGATGAGGTATCGTATCACTAACTAAATATATCAACTGCCTAAATGTACAGTCGTCTGTATATAGCTAAAGATCCCGAGGTGCCGGGTTCAAAGCCCTTGGTTGACTTATAGTGGTTATAGAGGTTTTTCTGACAAATAGTCTCAGAAGCCTGCCTGTCACTGTTTCTGTCACTGTCACATCGTGGGATTATGATGTTGCCAGTGCTTACACTCCATTTATAAAAGCGGAAGTGAGTTTATCAGTTTTTTTGTTTGTTTGTTACGCTTTCACGTCTTAACTACTCATCCGACCGTTATGAAATTTAGTATCTATTACCTCACACGCAGAGATCAACAACTAATAATTTTCTTTAAAACAAAACTTTTAATAAAATAAAAGGAGAATAAAAGAACGTACAACTATGCAATGTTTTTAATTGAAATATTGCTCCCTTTTGTATTATTACTATATATAACTTGTACTAGTAATTCTTGTAGTAGTAATTTCAATTAAACAATTTCAGACTCTACAATATAGCACTGAAAAGTGGTCCGAAATTAGTGAAAATCTTTACAATCGGCCCGAAGCCGTCCGGTTCGCTGGGTCAGACGGTTCTCGATAGTTTAGGAGATACGGCTATCGACTTCACACCGACACCGGACGCGGACCACTTGCTCATACTCAGTGGAAACGGTGACGTTTATATGTTACAATGTGACTTAAATAATAATGGGTGAGTACATTTATATTTATGGCGTAAATCTTTACATGTGGGTGTTTGTTTTACATATAATAGGTAGGTGGACTTTCAAATGGGCCAATGATGATAAGTGGTCATCAACGTTCAAAGGCGTCGAAAGAAATATTCCGCAATCTTTCATTGAGTCAATCAATGGAACACAGTTATTGTGCTATCATTACTGCTACTATTGACGTTGAAATTACAGGAATTTTCATGGCGATTAATTAGCAAAACCCATAAACGAATGCGTTCAATGGGAGTTAAAATAAATAAACTCACTTGTTAATTTGACTTTGGCTTCCTGTGGTGGATTTTGTACGGAATCCCACCCTTTAGAATCTTAAGAAACAATGTCGCAAACAATAATCCTTTCAAACGAACAAGACTACGTTATTTTCCGCTCGTAAACAATGATCACGTGACATGCCGTGTACCTCACGGCACTTTCGGTGTTACCTACGAGCGATTTGATTATGTTTAGATTTTTTATTTTATATACATATTGAATAACGAGTAGATATAGCCACTGGGCCAACCAATAACCACTGGGTTAGAAATCGTGAATATTATACGATGATTACAGGTCAAATGCAGATCTTACTTAATTTTCATGTGCAAATCGTTTGTACCGACTGAATATCAACACACAGCCAGAAGTATATAGTCTAGAAACCTGAAATTTAGAACATAGGTGTATGGTATAACGTAAATCCACTAAATGATTTTTTTTAACTTCAAAATTAACTTATTGGGGAAAATGGCCCTTCCCTTCTGGACCCTCCGAGTCTGGACGAGTTGCTAGTAAAAAATAAAATAAATATTAACTATGTAACAAAAAACCGCTACTGTATTTAACTGTGAAAAATATGATGAACAACAGATTGTTTAAATTATTATAAACAAATTTCAGACTACAAGCGAAGTTGAAAGGTCCCCTACCAATGTATCCTCCAGCGGATGACAACTACGGTTCGGAGTCCTGTGCGATCACAGCCCTCGGTGGAATCGACACCCCCACCCTCGTGGTGATAGCCAGCGCGTCCGCGGCACTGTACCATTGCTTACTACTGCCTAATGTAAGTACCCACGTTACGAGGTCAACGTTAACTGTATGATATCCTAATCTCAAGAGAGATGAGACAGAAGTGGTTTCGCACACATTCCCTTACTCTCATAATCCAATGGGACGGCAGTTCAACACGACCGGAAAGAGTTCGAGTATGACTACGCACCAGGGCCAAGGCACGGGTGTACACATGTCCAATATCCAGACTCCGGGTTGCTACTAACAATTTTTCGATAGAAAAACCCGTTAACTTTTGATCTGATCGAATCCATAATGAATACCATAGATTATTCAAGATCTCGACCAATGATGTCGCGTCAATTCAAGGTCAAAGTTGTTTACTTGTCTTTGCTCCTCCTATATTTATACCGCTGTTCATTAAAATAGCTTTATTCGATTTTATATTAAATGGTTTTATATGTCTTACAATATTTTCTAAAGTCAGTGCCATTTTGATAACAAATAAATATTTGTCTGTAAAGTTGGTTTACGGACGATAATTGAACATGATAATGACACCTTCATAAGAAAGCATTGATGAATACTCGGAAGCATCGGCCGATGGAGTGGAAGAGAGATAGATGCGTCACAAGCCGAACGCTTAGGCCGATCGTGCCTCTCTATCGATTGTTCCGCGCTCTCGCTTGCGCGCTCGGCTCAGGCGGAACGTGACACGAGTCATGCTTTTTCGTGCGTGCAGCCGTTTGATTTATAAGACGATATCACGTCAATATCTCTAGCTGTTCTATTATTATGTAAACAATTTTTCGATACTTTTTCGTAATTACCTACGTCATTAAAAACTCATGTTCAATATTTTTCCAGATGTCAGATGACCAAGACGATAGTCACGCCCTCTACGTAGTGGAGTCCGTGGAGTTGAACGTGACGCTGAGTGACGATACCAACATGCAATATATGTGTCCTATGCATTTATACCCGGTATGTAACACATCTCTCAGAATGATCTCATTGTTCTAGTAGCTTTCTTAAAATGCTTCATAGTTTTCAAATCAGTACAAGTCTATGGGATCTGCTTTCCTCTTAAAATACTACTTATAACACCACTAAGATGGGCGTGATTGCTTACCATCGATTTTGACTTATTTGGCACACTCCATATCAATTATTATAAATATTAAAATGCTACGCTACGCATATTACGCTGCTAACTCGACAGATTTAAGCGTTTTGATGTGTACTACAATAAAAAATACTCAAACGTCGTTATATTTCATCGGTCGCTTATATCATTTAAAATTTAAACTTCAATTTAACGAAATATACTCACACTAACACATACGCCTTCTAACACACATACACAAACTCACTAACTCACACACACTAAGAGTAAAGTATCTATACAAAGCAAATGGCGGCACAGACTATGATACAGGTATATCCCATGTTCATTATTTAATATATATTTTAATATTTCTCAATATAGATTTTTGTATTTTAGTATTTTTTTATTGTGTTGGTAGGCGGACGAGCAATTGGGCCACCTGATGGTAAATGGTCACCACCACCCATAGACATTGACGTTGTAAGAAATTTTAACCATCCTCTACATCGCCAATGCGCCAACAACCTGGGGAACTAAGAAGTTATGACCTTTGTGCCTGTACTTACACTGGCTCACTCAACCTCAACACAACAATACTAAGTATTGCTGTTTGGCAGTAGAATACACAATGATTGGGTGGTACCTACTGGCGGGCTTGCGCAAAGCCCTACGACCAAGATTTTTTAAAATTCATTAAACATATGTTGTTGTTCATGATTTAAGTGTGTAATATTTACAATCGATGTTATTCGATGTTATTACTGTTTCAAATGTTCATGTTTGAGTGTACAAAAATAATAAATCGTTGTCCAAAAAACTAAGTATATTTTGACTTCATACGATATTATAGACTCAAATAAATAAGAAATGTGGTGACGTCACAGGTAGGTCGGAGTACGTACGCGTGTGTGCACGCGGGCGGACTGCACTGCGTCACCCTGCCCGTGTTGGACAGGCTGGCTGACTTCGCGCTGGCTGACGAAGGTATGACTTCATCGTACATTCATGACATAGTTCATATAATCACCTGCTCACACATCACATTTATAACTAATAAATATCTCAAATTGTTGTCATTTTTAATTAGCTGATATTTGTTTTTCAAGAAGAAATGTAGCATTCTATAAATACTCAACCACACACACTAGCACACGCAATCACACACAAAAATCATAATGGAAGAAATAGCATAACCAGACAATCTTGTACTGTAAAGTTTCTCTGTAGATCCTCTGGTCTTATCAACAGCACCATCTCTGTCCTTATTTGTCACGTATTTACTCCTCACCTCCGCCATCTTGTTTTGAGTAAAATGTTGAATATTTTTGTACCGCATCATGGATGACGTAAATAATGTAATCTCGCATGATTTAGAACAGATCTCCGTCTCAAAATCATACTTTTGCTTACCAGAACAGTGTAGCGAATATCTTAATAACACTGTAAGTGGTCTAAAATTTATTCACCTAAATATAAGAAGCATAGGAAACACCGACAACTTTAGTAACTTTCTTATTCTACTAAATAGAACAAAAGTGCAATTTGACGTTATTGTGTTATCAGAGTGTTGGCTAAGCAAATGTCCCTTTCTTCCTGAAATCCCTGGCTTTGAATCATTTAAATCGGATTACAATAACAAAAACGAGGGTCTTGTCGTATATATTAGGGTAAACATGAAGGCAACGGTTGAAACACCAATATTTTCTGATGCTAATTGTCTTATTCTCAAATTTTACTCCGAAGTAGCATTGGTATCAATCTATCGGCCCCCATCATACAGAAATACAACAAATTTTATCGATAGTCTAGACCAAACTTTAAGTTTACTGAAAACCTTCAAAACAGTAATAATACTTGGTGATATAAATATAAACATTTCACCAAATAATAATGACGTTAACTCCGATTCTTATTTAAACACCATTGCATCACATGGAATGCTACCTGGCCACTTTTTTGCTACTCGGAAAAAGAGTTGTATAGATCATGCAATTATTAAGACCAACAACTCGGCAGTTACATTGGTTGTTGATTCTTTTATTACAGACCACGCCCCGGTACTTGTTTTTTGTAATTTAAGATTAAATGTACCTAAACGTTTTTTAGCTTCTAAGCGTATTAATATAGAAGCCTGCGTGGCTGAAATTACAAATACAGACTTTTCAACTATTTTTTATTGTAATGATGCAGAAAGTGCTGCCGCCAAATTACTAGGCACGTTATCCAAGGTAATAAATAATAATTCCCGTACTATAGTGACAAATAGTAAAAACAGAATTTTAAAGCCCTGGATTACACCGGGACTCTTGAGATGCATCCGTAATCGGGATAAAATGTATCGTAAAATGACAAGAGATCCAAATACTTATATTCTTAAAGTGAGATATATACGCTATAGAAATTTCTGTAACAACCTACTTAAAAGATTAAAGTGTCTTTACGAACGGACGGAATTCCAAAAACGTCATAAAGACCTAAAAGCTACTTGGAAACTAATTAAATCAATTTCTAGCATTCAAAAAAACAAATCATCTGCTGTTGATCTTTTGTCCTTAAGCGCTGACCCATCAGAGTCTGTAAATATAGTTAACAATTTCTTCTCAAATGTAGGTAGTACACTTGCATCCAAAATAACACCAAATAATGACTCTATTGTAAATACTTCCAACCGCGAAACAATAACTTCTAATCCTAGGTCGATGGCTCTATTAAATACTGATGCTGGAGAAATCGAACAAATTATCCTGGGACTCAAACTAAATAGTGCTGCTGGCTGGGATGGCATATCTGCTACTCTAGTTAGAGCTGCAAGGCATATCCTTGTTCCCGTTATTTGCCACGTTTTTAACCTTGCTCTCTCAACAGCAGTTTTCCCCTCTGTCTTTAAGAAGGCTCTCGTCCACCCTATACACAAAAGTGGGGATAGGAGCAGTGTTGATAATTACAGGCCTATCTCTGTTCTAACAACTTTATCAAAAATTCTGGAAAAAATTCTAAACAAACGACTTATAAATTTTCTTAATTCGCAAAATATTATTGCTGCAAATCAATACGGATTTACATCAGGGAAACGTACTGAAGATGCTATTTTACAATTAACTGGCACTATTGCAAAAAATTTAAATAGTAAACTAAAATCTCTGGCAATCTTTCTTGACCTTACTAAAGCTTTTGACACTGTCTCTGTCCCCCTCTTGCTCATGAAAATTCAACAGATTGGCGTAAGAGGGCTGTCTCTTAATATTTTTAAAAGTTACTTAAGTGAACGTTCTCAAATTGTCAAAATTGGTAATTATACTAGTAAGGAGGAAACCCTCTGCTACGGAGTTCCAGAGGGAAGTGTCCTTGGACCTACCCTGTTTCTAATCTATATCAATGACCTATGCAAATTATTATTACATAATTCGGAAATGATAATGTATGCAGATGACACGGTAATCATTGTTCATGGTAACGATTGGGCCGAAACACGCTCCTGTGCAGAGGCTGCCTTAAAAATTGTTATGCAATAGCTTACCAATAATCTGCTTACACTGAATCTGGAGAAAACTAAATTCATAACGTTCGCACCACGCTTAGCAACTCAGCCAACATCTGCGTTCACTCTAACTGCTCACAAAAACTGTTCGTATGAAACTAGCTGTAATAATTATTGTAATTTAATTACTAGAACAACAAATATTAAGTACCTTGGGGTTATTATTGACAGCACAATATCATGGAGCCACCAAATAGAATCACTGGTATCTCGGGTCAGAAAACTAATATATGTTTTTAAGAAATTGAGATCATCTGCTGACTTACCTACACTCACTATGGTTTATTTTGCGCTGGCGCACTCCATCTTAACTTACTGTATAACAGCTTGGGGTAACTCTGGAAAGTGTTTAATCCTTAGGCTGGAAAGGACGCAGAGATACTTAAAGTTATGGCACACAAACCTATACGTTTTCCTACAATTGAACTCTATGCCCTTTGCAAAGTGCCTACGTTAAGACATGCATTTATACTTAACACCATAGTTCGTAAACACTCTGAACTTGTTTATGACCCCAATCTTAGCCAACAAAAACGTAGATCAGATAAAGTGTGTAAGACCAACCCAGCCCGGCTTGCGGTAGTAAGACGTCAGTATCATTTTATGAGCCCTACATTATATAATAAAATTAATAAAGCTCTAAATATCTATCCACTCACTTCAAGAGAATGCAAAAGGGTCACAGATGATTGGCTCCATAGCTTAACCTATGATGAGTTAGAAAATTGCGCGAAAATATAGCCCTGTATACTTTGTTTATATCATTACTAATCTTTACGAAATCTGGTAACTTCCGAAATAAGCCAGTTGTAAAAAAAAAAAAAAAAAGTGTCCCACATTTCACTCGCACTGCCACACATGCACTTACATTCCCCATTCACATACACATACAACCCACTACACATTCATCTCACACACACACGTAACATAATATTATTAAGTTTATATAAATAATAGTACGTAAGAACTGTGTAAACATAAATTGAATGTTGGAACGCTGTCTCCCTTCTGGAGGTGGGCGCTAATGACTGCAACACAGAACATTGAAAATTTCTCATTCCTTTTTTTCGTATTTTGAATTTTAAATGATCATAAAAGCAAATCGATACATATAACGCTAATTCATTAGCATTTTTTCAAACTAATTTCACTTTTGTTCACACATCAATTGTATAAAATAGAAAGAGACAGTAATAAAGAGAGAGAGACGCTAGGTCGCTTAGAGTAGGCATAACGCTTTTTCGTTATGTGACGATTTCCACCAGTTCACTCTACTGTAAGCCGCGTTAACTTCCACCGGCCGTTTCGATCTTTTTACCTTTCGAACTATGAGTTTTAAGGAATAGTGTAACATTTTTTGTGCACACAGTTAAGCACTACCTCCATCGCATTTGGCTTATCACCGTCGATGTCGATGAGGAGGTATATAACAATCCATGCGTTTTGGTGTGGCAGGCGAGTTCGAGTGTCAGGTGCAGTCGCTGTGCGTGCGCGCCAGCGTCGCGCGACACGTGCTCTGCTCCCGCGCGCCGCGAGCGCTCGCACTGCGCCGCGCCGCGCCCCCCACACTGCTGCTGCTCACGCACGGCGCGGAGCTGCTCGCCAGGCACGTACTCGCACACACCCCACACACCGCGCCCCCACACTGCTGCTGCTCACGCACGGCGCGGAGCTGCTCGCCAGGCACGTACTCGCACACACCCCACACACCGCGCCCCCACACTGCTGCTGCTCACGCACGGCGCGGGGCCGCTCGCCAGGCACGTACTCGCACACACCCCACACACCGCGCCCCCACACTGCTGCTGCTCACGCACGGCGCGGAGCTGCTCGCCAGGCACGTACTCGCACACACCCCACACACCGCGCCCCCACACTGCTGCTGCTCACGCACGGCGCGGAGCTGCTCGCCAGGCACGTACTCGCACACACCCCACACACCGCGCCCCCACACTGCTGCTGCTCACGCACGGCGCGGAGCTGCTCGCCAGGCACGTACTCGCACACACCCCACACACCGCGCCCCCACACTGCTGCTGCTCACGCACGGCGCGGAGCTGCTCGCCAGGCACGTACTCGCACACACCCCACACACCGCGCCCCCACACTGCTGCTGCTCACGCACGGCGCGGAGCTGCTCGCCAGGCACGTACTCGCACACACCCCACACACCGCGCCCCCACACTGCTGCTGCTCACGCACGGCGCGGAGCTGCTCGCCAGGCACGTACTCGCACACACCCCACACACCGCGCCCCCACACTGCTGCTGCTCACGCATGGCGCGGAGCTGCTCGCCAGGCACGTACTCGCACACACCCCACACACCGCGCCCCCACACTGCTGCTGCTCACGCACGGCGCGGAGCTGCTCGCCAGGCACGTACTCGCACACACCCCACACACCGCGCCCCCACACTGCTGCTGCTCACGCACGGCGCGGAGCTGCTCGCCAGGCACGTACTCGCACACACCCCACACACCGCGCCCCCACACTGCTGCTGCTCACGCACGGCGCGGAGCTGCTCGCCAGGCACGTACTCGCACACACCCCACACACCGCGCCCCCACACTGCTGCTGCTCACGCACGGCGCGGAGCTGCTCGCCAGGCACGTACTCGCACACACCCCACACACCGCGCCCCCACACTGCTGCTGCTCACGCACGGCGCGGAGCTGCTCGCCAGGCACGTACTCGCACACACCCCACACACCGCGCCCCCACACTGCTGCTGCTCACGCACGGCGCGGAGCTGCTCGCCAGGCACGTACTCGCACACACCCCACACACCGCGCCCCCACACTGCTGCTGCTCACGCACGGCGCGGAGCTGCTCGCCAGGCACGTACTCGCACACACCCCACACACCGCGCCCCCACACTGCTGCTGCTCACGCACGGCGCGGAGCTGCTCGCCAGGCACGTACTCGCACACACCCCACACACCGCGCCCCCACACTGCTGCTGCTCACGCACGGCGCGGAGCTGCTCGCCAGGCACGTACTCGCACACACCCCACACACCGCGCCCCCACACTGCTGCTGCTCACGCACGGCGCGGAGCTGCTCGCCAGGCACGTACTCGCACACACCCCACACACCGCGCCCCCACACTGCTGCTGCTCACGCACGGCGCGGAGCTGCTCGCCAGGCACGTACTCGCACACACCCCACACACCGCGCCCCCACACTGCTGCTGCTCACGCACGGCGCGGAGCTGCTCGCCAGGCACGTACTCGCACACACCCCACACACCGCGCCCCCACACTGCTGCTGCTCACGCACGGCGCGGAGCTGCTCGCCAGGCACGTACTCGCACACACCCCACACACCGCGCCCCCACACTGCTGCTGCTCACGCACGGCGCGGAGCTGCTCGCCAGGCACGTACTCGCACACACCCCACACACCGCGCCCCCACACTGCTGCTGCTCACGCACGGCGCGGAGCTGCTCGCCAGGCACGTACTCGCACACACCCCACACACCGCGCCCCCACACTGCTGCTGCTCACGCACGGCGCGGAGCTGCTCGCCAGGCACGTACTCGCACACACCCCACACACCGCGCCCCCACACTGCTGCTGCTCACGCACGGCGCGGAGCTGCTCGCCAGGCACGTACTCGCACACACCCCACACACCGCGCCCCCACACTGCTGCTGCTCACGCACGGCGCGGAGCTGCTCGCCAGGCACGTACTCGCACACACCCCACACACCGCGCCCCCACACTGCTGCTGCTCACGCACGGCGCGGAGCTGCTCGCCAGGCACGTACTCGCACACACCCCACACACCGCGCCCCCACACTGCTGCTGCTCACGCACGGCGCGGAGCTGCTCGCCAGGCACGTACTCGCACACACCCCACACACCGCGCCCCCACACTGCTGCTGCTCACGCACGGCGCGGAGCTGCTCGCCAGGCACGTACTCGCACACACCCCACACACCGCGCCCCCACACTGCTGCTGCTCACGCACGGCGCGGAGCTGCTCGCCAGGCACGTACTCGCACACACCCCACACACCGCGCCCCCACACTGCTGCTGCTCACGCACGGCGCGGAGCTGCTCGCCAGGCACGTACTCGCACACACCCCACACACCGCGCCCCCACACTGCTGCTGCTCACGCACGGCGCGGGGCTGCTCGCCAGGCACGTACTCGCACACACCCCACACACCGCGCCCCCACACTGCTGCTGCTCACGCACGGCGCGGAGCTGCTCGCCAGGCACGTACTCGCACACACCCCACACACCGCGCCCCCACACTGCTGCTGCTCACGCACGGCGCGGAGCTGCTCGCCAGGCACGTACTCGCACACACCCCACACACCGCGCCCCCACACTGCTGCTGCTCACGCACGGCGCGGAGCTGCTCGCCAGGCACGTACTCGCACACACCCCACACACCGCGCCCCCACACTGCTGCTGCTCACGCACGGCGCGGAGCTGCTCGCCAGGCACGTACTCGCACACACCCCACACACCGCGCCCCCACACTGCTGCTGCTCACGCACGGCGCGGAGCTGCTCGCCAGGCACGTACTCGCACACACCCCACACACCGCGCCCCCACACTGCTGCTGCTCACGCACGGCGCGGAGCTGCTCGCCAGGCACGTACTCGCACACACCCCACACACCGCGCCCCCACACTGCTGCTGCTCACGCACGGCGCGGAGCTGCTCGCCAGGCACGTACTCGCACACACCCCACACACCGCGCCCCCACACTGCTGCTGCTCACGTACACGCACACACCCGACACACTGAGTTAAAAATTTAAAGTTGTTATTTTGTATTTTCTAGGAGTATTGAGCCATATAATCTAGAAGAGCAACTATTGAAAGCGGTGCAGTTGCGAAATCCAGATTTAGAACAAGATGAAATTAATAGCTTGCTTAAAGAGGTAACAATAATGGATAAGAATTAATTGTTAAAAAAGAACATTTAAACCTTACAGTTTTTATTATAGTTCATTTTTCGATTAGTAAATGTATTTTTAAAAAAAAATGATTTTTCTACACGTAATCAAAATGTTTTCGACTAATACGAAACACGAAATATTATGTCTTAAAAGTTTTAAAAGAGGATCTTATATATAAACTATGAGACATCGACTTGTTAACTCGATCGCTTTCGTGAGCTTAATTTAAAATATCAAAAACAATCAAATGATTTCTATATATTTATTGACTGCCTCGTTGGTCTAGTGGCTTGATATAAGGCCGCAGACCCGGTGGTCCTGGGTTCAATTCTCAGGTCGGGCCAATAAATAGTTATTGGGTTTTTCTGTCAGAAAATTCTCAGTAGCAGCCCGGAGTCTGGAAGTTGGAAGTGTGTACACTCCCGTGCCTCGGAAAGCACGTTAAGCCGTTGGTCCTGCGCCTGAACTCTTTCCGGTCGTGTCGGATTGCCGTCCCATCGGATTATGAGAGCTAAGGAAAAGAGAGTGCACCTGTGTTTGCGCACACACTTGTGCACTATAATACGTCCTGCGCAGTTGGCTAATCTCTCTTGAGATTGGCCGCCATGACCGAAATCGGTCTGGAGGACCTTATTATTATTATTTATAAACAGATTTTTTTATTAGTAATAAAACAATTGTATTATAAATATTTTTTCAGAGGCAAAAGTTATCATTTATGACTATAATACAAGAGGTTTTGGAGAGGAAAGTCTCTCAGCCGATACTCAAGCTGGACAAGAAGGAGGAGCCCAGCCCTAAGGAATGCTTGGAGGTAAATATCTACAGTTCTCCAACGTCAAGTAGCTCAATTTGAGTCATGAATTAAGCTCTGCTCTGACACTGATAAATGTTGATTTTAAATATATGGACATACATATTTGTTTCAATTCAAAATCTGTATTCAATATGAAAGCATTACGCTTATTATTGTTGGTCGTACAAAAAAAAGGTCTCAGGCCTGAGAACCTTAGTGAAAGAAACTCAACGGGTTGTTATCATGATTTTACTGTACTATACTTATAATGCGTACTGTAATAATTATGCCTGGTTAGTTCAGGTTAGGTAAAAGTTGTATATAATCAAGTAAACATATAACTACCCCCCCCCCCCTCAGCTGCTGACGCAGTCGACGGTGCGTCTGCGCGGCGAGTACATGTCGCGCCAGCAGCGCGCCGGTGACGTCATCGCGCGCAAGCTGTCGGCGCTGCGAGCGCTGCAGCGACAGCAGCTGCTCTGGCGCCGCGACCTGCTGGTGGGGGGACACCTGCAGTGTGACGATATACTAGGCCCCATTCATTTATTACGTAAGACGATTTACGGGGGATGGGGTTTCGACCATGTTTTATTTTTTTCTTACAAGGGGGTGGCAGGGATTCTTGATAGTTCTTACGTAAGATCACAAATATACGCAAAGTTAAGATTTAAAAAGCGCGGGCAACCGCCCGAGTTCCGAGGTGCGCTCGGATTCGTACAGGTAAACTATTTGCATGGCAACGTACCCGCGCTACCCGCACTGCGCCGCCCGGGAACTCCCCGCGTGAACTAGACTGTCACTCTTTTGCGTAAACGACACTCGTTATTGCGTCGATGATTTAATATTGCAGTTAAATAGTTGAATTATTAAAGTTTGTGAACTTTTTTTATTGGTCTGTCAATTAATGTCTTTATTGTGTTTTAATCATGACCTCCTTGTCGAACGCCGATTTGTATAAAAGGTTATTTGACCGTAGAAGAAGCAACACTTGATATCAGAGATGTTCCAGTGCCAGATTCACTTTCTGAGTGGGTTTTGAGCCCCTGAACTGAAAATGTTATGTAGTGATTTTAGCTAAATGATTAAAATGATTCCATACAACATGACGGTAAACGTTCCTTAAAATTGTTACTTTTAAAAATAAACAATCAAAACCAACCAAGCGTATATTAATTTTTTCCTTTAGATTCTTACGTAATAAATATTAAACAGGGGGGAGGGGTCGGCCTATTCTTACTTTTTCTAATTTAGGAGGGGGACGGGTTCAAAAACTAGTAAAAATTGTCTTACCTAATAAATAAATGGCCCTCTATCAGTGAACGGTCGTAACAAGTTTTGTCTGTTTTAGGACGAGGTCGAAAACCTGAAACTTAAGTCGGCGATATTGAAAGAGAAACGAGACCTCGCTGAGAAACATCAAGAGGATTTGAAGTATAGGTAACATACTTCATTCGTTTGCCACTGTCACACTTTAATCCACGCAGAGTGTTTCCTTTTCCATGCATCTCTATCTCTAGTCACTCACCTCAACTATAACGTCAACATGCATTTGTAATTTTTCACGCTATGTAACAGTCTATGAATGCCCCACCGACGCTATAAGAATTCATTCCACGATGCTTCACTGCGGATTAGTGGATACATATTATGTAGTAGTATGTTGTGTAACACACTTCTTGTATTGTCATTACAATCGAAGAAGAAAATCTACTAAAGATAAAGAAACCTAAGATTTACATATTCCGTCCGATTGGTATATAAATTAAATTTAATTATAAATCAACATTGTTCCAATCAATTAATTATATCCACTGTAATTTTACTTCCAAAGTTTTGATAACAACTTCGCCGACGTTCATAGCGCCATTATGAAGACCATAGTTTAATTATATATTCAAGATGTCGTTTTCGACCGATGATATCGCGACAATTCAAGGTTAAAGTTTGTTTTTCTGCACCGAACGAAATTAAAATTAAATTTAAAAAATAAAACAAAACGAGGGACGTGGAGTCGATTTGGAGGCTCATTTATTCTATGCCGGGTGGGCAGACCGGACGTTCCAATCGCTTAGGGTCTACTATACTAAGTCTATTCTGATCGCCCCCCCCCGCAGGTGCTCGTCGGCGGTGCGCTGCCTGCGCGCGGGCGGCTGCTCGGAGGAGGAGCGTCGCGTGCTGTCGGAGCTGCTGCAGCACCAGCGGGCGGTCGGCGCGCTGGCCGAGCGCCTGCGCGCGCTGGGGGACGGCGCGCGCACCAGGGAGTGGCAGGTCCGACGCGAGCACCACACTTATATTTACTGGTGGTAGGGCTCTGTGCGAGCTCGTATGGGTGGGTGCCACCCGTCCCACCCGTCCCACCCGCTCGTCAGATATTCTACCGTAAAGCGGCAGTACTCGGTATTGCTGTGTTCCGGTTTGAGGGGTGAGTGAGCCGGTGTGATTACAGGCACGAGGGACATGACATCTTAGTTCCCGAGGTCGGTGATGCATTGGCGATGTAAGCGATGGTTAACATTTCTTGCAACGTCAATGTGACCAAATTTGGTGACCACTTACCATCGGGTGGCCCATTTGCTGGTCTGCCTACCTATATTATAAAAAAAACACTAAGCGATTATTGTATCAACTAGTATCAATTTAAATTGCATTATCCCAGTTTGTGTGCCGGGGTGTTTGCAAGCATGGGGGGGGCAGGTCTCCTGTTTGGCAGCACGACCACCTGATAATGTGTGGTCACCAACCGTTGGCATTCGCATTGCAAGAAATATGAACTACACTTAAACATATATTATACGAACAGTTAAATTAATTATTATATAATATTTTCAGTTGAAGAAATGCCAAGAGGAATACAGGAAGAAGGACACGGTCTTGGGGAAGTCCCACAGCGACACCATATCATCGATACTCCAACAGCAGTCAGTTTTTTTTAAAATTTAAACATAATTATTTTATGCACCGGTTTCATCTGTCATTTACAAAATGCAAAGAAAGTTTCCAACTATCTAAGTATAGTTAAACTGTGATGAATGTCAGAAGGACCAATCTCGGTCACCACTCTCGCCACTCAATCTCTAGGGAGTTTAACCAATTGCACAGGAGATTTAATGTACAAGTATCCGCTTAACTTTTTACTGGCCCGACCTGGAGTCTCCAGAACCTTGGAAGCGAGCCCACGAGGCAGTCGACTGACTGACGACTGACACAGGATTTATGGGATACACATGGGATTTATTGGAAAACTTGTCAAGGTCGTCCGTATTCGAACGTGTAACTTTCGTTTAAAATCCACATGTTCTATCCACTGAGCCGTCACAGCTTTTTTACATATTTGTTTTATTCTATTAAATTAATATGACTTACTATAGTGACGTCATGAATATATATAATAATAACATTTTCTATTTATAAAGCCGAGATGGCCCTGTCGTAAGAACGCGTGAATCTTAACCGATGATCGTGGGTTCAAACCCGGGCAAGCACCACTGAATTTCACGTGCTTAATTTGTGAATATAATTCATCTCGTGCTTGACGGTGAAGGAAAACATCGTGAGGAAACCTGCATTTGTCTAATTTCACTGAAATTCTGTCACATGTGTATTCCACAAATCCGCATTGGAGCAGCGTGGTGGAATAAGCTCCAAAACCTTCTTCTCAAAAGAGGAGAAGAGGCCTTAGCCCAGCTGTGGGACATTCACAGGCTGTTACGTAATTTATATAAATTTAACTTATAGTATGTGCTTAATAACGTATTTATATTCCACAGAACAACTCAAATATCAAAAATTATCGAAGAAACGAAGCTACTGAAGGATCAACTAGGAGTCGTCTAACTCAGCGTCATGCTTAATTACTTTGATTACAATTTAAAAAAACAATAATATTATTTGTCTTTGTTTCAATTTGTAGTGATTTTGAAAATAGGAACAAGTTTTCGTTTTCATTTCTTGTACTGAATACGTTTGTTATAATTTGACAAAATGTTTGTTTATTTCAAGTTTCACTTAATGTTAATTAAAAATGTCAAAATCTTTACGTTTAAAGTATTAATGGAAAGTGTTTGTTCGTTGTCTTGATTTAGTTTGACAAAAAATAACTTGTAAATCTATTTTTAATTAAAAGTGTAAAAGATTGGAACGTGTTTATTTACTTACGTTTATCTATATATATATATAGTGGTTCCGTCTGTCTGTCTGATCGCAATAACGTCAAAAACTACTGAACGGATTATCATACGATTTTTACCCATGATTAGATTCATGAGGAAGATTTAGTTGTATTAATTTATCATGGTCATTTCTAATAAAAATCTCATAAGCTTATCTCTTCTAAGATAAATGTTATGCATTTTCAAAGGATATTATTAGATTTCGTCGGCCTCTTTGATGTTAACACTGATCGGTTGTCACGAGATGTCGCTAGTTGGAGAGATTAAATAAAAGAACAATGATCAGATTCATAATCATAATTACATTTTTTTAACACAAACGCTCGTTTCTTCCAACGGTAGACAGGTAGACGAGCCGGTTGGTTGGTTTCGCGCCACAGACATCTGTGTGCATGAACATGTCTGTTTGTTCTGTGTCTGGGTGTAATTATCTATATAAGTATGTATTCATAAAAGCAAACTAGTATACGTAGTATATCAGTTGTCTGGTTTCCGTAGTACAAGCTCCGCTTAGTTTGGGATCAGATGGTCGTGTGTGAATAATGTAAAAAAAAAACCATATCGATTAGAATACCCTTTATTGAGATTCTTTTGATTAATATTTTTTTTTGTATTTTTTTTATTTTTACATTCTTTAAAATTTAAAAATCACTTACAAAATTCACTCATATTCATGAGTATTAGTAAAACTTAATGGTAATGTAGTTGTTAACTTTTCATTTACTATTTGTTGGTAAAAATATTTCATAACGCATTCATTATATTTCGAATTGGAATCTTCCGGCACAAATACTATCATCTGTCAAATGTCACTATGACATCATATGTTTTCTTGCCATGTTTTTACAGATTTTTACAATAGTAACATTCAATCAATCGAGTAATTATTTTATATTTTAATAGAATACTTACTAGGCTCATACGAATTTATATATAATTTACAGCTGTTAGTTTAGTCATGAGTCACGGGTAGCCAACTGTGCAAACATTTGCATACCCATAAAATACCGACTGTTTACTTGACGCACCGTAAGAAATTGTACTTTTAACCGGACAGCTGTCAAAATGTTATAAAATTATATAAAAAAAAATACAATATACAGAATAAGGAGTTCAGTTTAATATTCAGTCACGGTAATTAAATGCTTTAAACATGACTTTGTATTTTTGTTTAATTCAACGATATCAATGTTACTGTAGTTCCAGTAATTGTTCCATTTTTTTACAAATTATTCACTTGTCATTTATAACATTCCGGCTTCCAAAACGATTTAAATTTTAAGTCATATCATTCCATCTAGAGCTTACATATAAAGTAACTAGAAACATAAGTTTTTATCATCATAATATTAATTGACACTTACGAGAATTATACTGTGAAGAAAATTATATTGAAAATTGCGTTCAAACATAATAATATTTCTCAAACGTAAATTTAGTAAAAACAACATGTAGCAGAAAAAATATTTAAAGTCACAATAACATTAAGAACTGTAGCAGATTTTCATAACTTATATTTTTTTTGAAGAAACCATTTTTTATTAATTATAATATTTGTATGAAATTATTTTAATGAGTACCAAAACCATGACGACATGATATCGACAAGAATTTCGGCCACTTTTTTAGGATATAAAGGCAAAAAAAGAAGCAACAACAACGGGTCGAAACTCACAGATGTACGCACTAACTGAAACCGACGTTGTCTCAATAGGGTTTTGGTCTGTCGCAATTTAACAATATGATTTTCAAATGTCTTATATAATTAAACATCAGTAAGTGGACCCCAGAACATCTTGGACACACGCAAGTCGTCTTCGGTTGTGAAGAAATCCTTACCGAGTTTAACGAATTCTTTCAGTGACAATTTACCATCCTGTAACAAATATTTTATATTATTAATTACATTGTTTTTTTAATCTTTTTTTTTATTGTATAGGTAGGCGGACGAGCATATGGGGCACCTGATGGTAAGTGGTCACCAACACCCATAGACAATGGCATTGCAAGAAATGTTGACCATCGCTTACATCGCCAATGCGCCACCAACCTTGGTATCTAAGATATTATGTCCCTTGTGCCTGTAATTACACTGGCTCACTCACCCTTCAAACCGGAACACAACAATAACAAGTACTGCTGTTTTGCGGTAGAATATCTGATGAGTGGGTGGTACCTACCCAGACGAGTTCGCACAAAGCTCTACCACCGAGTAATCTAAAATAGTTAAACATACACAGACATTGGCACTGCAAGAAATATGAATCATTCCTTTTAATACTCAGTACTGCTGTTAAATAATACGCAGAGAATACGTGTGTATGTGAGTGCGTGATACTCAGACGGGCTCGCACAAAGCCCTACCAACAAGTGAATTTTACCGAACATCAATCTATATTGCCGTTCCCATTAGAATACGTGCGTAGTGAGCGTCGCTATAGGAGAATCGAGTGGTTGGAGGCGCATTTTCTCGCAATTTCAATGTCTATGGGCGGTGACGACAACTGGAAGGAATTCCATACATTCTGCCTCTCATTCTGCCTCTCATTCCATAACACCACATACCCCATTGACGTCGATGACGGCGAAGGCGACAGCTGCGTGCTCGTTGTCGAGGCCGAGACATTGGAAGAACAACTTGAACTCCTTCACGGAGATGAATCCGGACTTGTCTTTGTCGACTGCCTGCAAACAACATGTAGCATTGATAAGATCTTGATGTATGTGTATAACACGTTATGTAACAAAGTTGGACAAAAATCTTTCTTCAAAAAATACTAAGGATAAAATATTAAATTATTAAAAAATACCTTAAACAAATACGGTAGCCATCGGTGGGCCTTCTTCTTCAAAGTCTTGTCATTGAGCACGTGGTGCATATCTTCTAGATACTGCTCCACTGTTACGAAGTTGTAGGGATCTATGGCTCCCCATTGTTCTTCCCATGTTAACTAAATAAAAAAAATCCATTTTAAAATTTAGGACCCAGTGAGGTTCCTTGTAGAACTCCCTGTTGTTTAAAGTTATTAATTAATTTTAAACATAAAAAAATACTTTTAACATTTTATAAATCTTTATTGAATTGTATTGTTTTTTTATTCATTTTTATTCGTAAAACTGTAAGCTACCAATATTAAGATGGACATTGTCAAATGCGTCACTCAATTCTCGTACTATTCTATAGAAATTAAATACCAACCTTAATAATAGACATAAATTCATTCGCTTGCTGCTCGTCTAGATGTCCTAAGGACTTGAAACGCTCCGCGAAGAGCATGAAATCATTGAATGAGATCAATCCATCCTTGTCTACGTCCAGGATGTTGTGTACTGTACGCATTTTCCGCCGCCAGAATTCCGACTAGAATACAAAAAAAAAAAAAAACTTCAATATTATAAGACCGGAATCCAAGATCTGGCAGTTACTTCGGCTATGGTCTAAGTTTGGACAAAGAAAGGGGTAATGCTGTCATCATTTTGTGCACTTATCTTTTAAGTTGTTTCTTTGAGAATTACTAAATTTTTTGGAAATATTGCACACATAGAATTTGTACCGTGATATGTGTAAGAAGGGGATAATAAGGATGAAACTAGAGATGTAATTGCGCGTAAGTAAAAAACTCACACTGAACAAATATAAATGTGATACGGGCTGATTATTATTGACCCATTATTTATTAAAACACGTTAAGATATCACAATATTGAAAGTTGGTTTACGAAATAATTTGATTTAACCTATCACAACTCACTCGATCGAATCCCTTGCATTCTGTATCACAGTCGGAATCGCTTTCGCTATCGGATTCATTTTTCCTTCTGTTTTCCTCGGGCCTGCCGTGCTGTTTGCTGTAGTTCCGTCTCAAAGCTCCAGCGTATTCCGACACGTCGATATCGCGTTGTTCTTGGAAAGTTTGCAAATAGCATACCTTACCGTTGCACGTTACTTTTGTGTGAATCATCTGTAACAATAGAATTAATAATTGGTTTTATATTTTCCTGCCAAACTTTGCAAATATTTATTTAATGAGGGCTCTGTGCATGCTGGCCTGTCAGATACCTCTCGTCAGTGTTACAGCCATGAGGGAAAACATCTTAGTTTCTAAGAATGGAAACAGTGTAAGGAACAGTAATACATCTTGCATTGCCAATATTTATAGACTGTGCTTATGTTTATATGTTTATTTGCCATTAGGTTTCATTTCCAACTAGTTTACCAAGAGCTACTTAACGAAAATAAATCATTATTTAAGAGAATTTAAACCATAAGTACGTCAATTAAAATCAAAGAGTGGATTAATTAAGTGAGCGAGTGTCGCGCTTAAAATGTTACATATTTATTTCACATTTTTTCATGGAACATATATTTTATAAAAAAAAAAACACATTTGACATGTTTCATATTTGTCATAGACAATATTTTATACTCATTTTAAATTACACAATGTTGTTACAAAGAATCGTTATATCTTAACGATTCTTTATAACAACATTAATATAAAACGCACTTTTTACATAATCGAAAATTAAAAGTATCATAGATGTAAATTATACTGCGTAAGGGCTAATGCCCTTTCTAAACAACCTTGAAACGACACCTATAAGCATTCACTCTTAAAAATGTAGATCGCAGTCAATTGGCGAAGGACGTACAACATTCTTTAACACAAACGGTGATTTTGACATAGCGTTACCCACTATTCATAATGTTACTAATCTTGCGAAAGACAACACGCTTATGCATAAGTAATGTTTGGTTGTACACATATATAATCACGCCCCTCTTTCCCACTGGGCACTCTGGGCGCGTGCCCAGGGCCCTGCCATCGATAGGGGAATCTGGACTAGGCCCTGCCAGATCACCAAGAGCTATACGATAACAAGCTAAATTCGCGAAAAGAAAAAAAAGATGTTCATCACCGCAGTCAACAGAACGGGCCCCCTTATCCTATTGTGCCCGGGGCCTCCATTATATATATGTACATATATAATATTCAAATATTTTTTTCTAATATTAACTATAAACGTTTAAAAGCTTTAAAGTTATGTCAAAATATTTGCACGCATATATAGAAAGTCTGAACATCACTTAATAATATTTTATAAAAACTGGTTTGATGATGGGTTTTTCTACGTTTAATTTACATATTATGATCAAGTAGCTATTTACGTAACACTTTTTACATAACGAATAACTTAGTAACTAACATATACAATATTACATAATACTTCAAAATATAAACTACAGTCTGAAAACATGACAGAAGATGACGCTCGTAATATTTCACTTGACTTGACACCCGGTGCAAATAATACATCTCTTAGAATGGTTTTTGCAATATTAGTTTAAGGTCCAACTATTTCTCAGCACCTAATTGAAATAAATGAGTGAATTAAAAACTGAGATTTCGCAGAGTGGTTTGGTGTAAATCTAACCCAAAGATCGGTGGTTCAATTCCATTCAAACATAACAGTCTTCACATTGCTTTCATTGTTTGTTCAGCGGTAAACATTGTAAGTCAGCCTGCCTATCAACGTGATGGAATTCGCTCCAAGCTTTGACTTACTGAATGATAATCCTATTATTGCAAGCTTTTGAACCTTGTTTCGTTTTGGGTAAGAGAAGTTCAACCAACCGTCGCATCTCATGTCCTTTAAATGATTAAAGATTGAGTCCAATATGATTTATATCTGACCCAACATCTTCCACCAGACGACCGGTTGTTACAATTGAATCAATTGCTCCAGTTGCTAACTTTATTATTTGCGAAAATATATACTTGATTGAAACAAATTGACGTTTTTGCATGTGTTAATATGAAATTGCTAAGGTTTTAACCAACTCAACGATAACGGCGGGTAAAGACCAATAACGCTCCTTCAAAGAAGACACTAAGCACGTAACACCTGGTTCAATAAAGAGGTCACAATCACCTATATATGACTAATTATAATTAGTCTAGTCTAACTGTGTCGACTGTCATAATACATTACTAAAAAGCTCTCGTTACTGACGCCATTAGGCGTCAACCGATAACGATTGTCTTTTTCGTGCACAAATTATCTATTTACTCGAAGGGTCCATATATCTATTTATAGACGACAGGATTATTAGAATTCAAATCGTCATATGAACTTGATAACTTACAAAGCGCTAACACGAAAAATGATATATCTTTATGTCTAACGCCAAATGTTATACTTTGTTTTTTTGTATTCTTATTTTAAATGATGGCGCACCTTGGGTGTAACGATAGCTTCTAGGCTATTTCAAATAATATTTGTACAACTTATTGTAAAATATAAACAAGTGTACGTGTTATTGTTAATATATATCGTCGGTCTTGTTTATTTGTTATCGAATTAAGTTTTGTTTATTTAATCAAAGCTATTAGGATGAGACCATACACGATTTAATTTTTTTTTAATGATTTGACTTATACCTTACAGTATAATGCTTTAATATTGAATTAAAAAAAAAGATTTCGACTTCAACTATGGGCAAAGGTAGCCACTTACAATCAGGTGATCCGTTTGCGCGTCTCTTTTCCATTTCTTAATAAAGATTATGTATTTAAAACAAAAGCTATCATTTCATTAAATTTTACACTTCAGTTTATCATAAGAGAAAATAAAATCGCTACTGTTTCAGATATTTAAATAACAAACAACTTGAAAAAAACGACATTTAACTGAACTTAAAAATTAATGTAGTCGAGTGTACACTACACAAAATTCCCTGCGTGTACGCACTATGCTTGCATAAGACGGTCAACGACCTTATTATCATAGACAGTTAATGCAACTATGTCAACTTAAATATTTACTAACTAAAACTCGGCCTAAGTTATGACATATATTATAATACATGTCATTATGCTATGACATAACAATATTCATTATCTGTGGCTAAATGAAATGAGACTAACGAGATAACTTGACGTGCCAATAAATTGTAATTGGATTTGCTTTAAAAAAACAAACAACAAGTTACTGCGAAAATAAATAAATATGAGGCATCGACTGTGTACATTATAATACATAATTAATTTTACATACAAGATAAATAATTTATAACAAAGTGTGACAGTATTATTATAAAAAAAAAATGTTAATTATTTATTTAAATTTAAATTCAACACTTGAAATTTCGTTAGGATCACAAGCACTTTTTCTGGAACATTCGGTTTTCCTATTAAATACTATTAATATTAATGTTCTGAACTATTTTTGCTTTGAACTATACAAGTTGAACTAGCCTCAAGCAAACGAAATCTTTAAAAAAAGATTGTGTTTCGAATTTGATTGACCTTTAAACTAAGTTAATACACAGATACATTCGAAATGACCTTAATTTTTTATGCTATTTTTATTAAAGACAGACAATCAATTGACTGATATCGATTCGGCCTCAAAGTAAACAATCTCCAACGTTCCTGAAAATGTATTTATAGAAACTCTTTAATATATCATTTTTAAAATTAAAATAAAACAGAAGTTATCGAAAATAGTATTTCGACATATCAAAATGTGGGCGTTACGATAAACAACTTTGGTACAATTTTAAAATATAGTTAGTAGTTTACTGGTGGTAGAGCTTTGTGCAAGCTCGTCTGGGTAGGTACCACCCACTCATCAAATATTCTACCCCAAAACAGGCAGTACTTGGTATTGTTGTGTTCCAGTTTGAAGGGTGAGTGAGCCAGTGTAATTACAGGCACAAGGGACATAACATCTTAGTTCCCAAAGGTTGGTGGCATGGTCGGGCGCATTGACGATGTAAGCGATGGTTAACATTTCTTACAATGCCACTGTCTATGGACGTTGGTAACCATTTACCACCAGGTGGCCTATATGCTCGTCCACATACCTACTCTATAAACCACAAAGGGTCAAACTCCAGGAAATCGCCGGTAGCACGAGCAAGCGATCTCCCCCAAAAGAAGGATAAAGCGGCGTTTTTGTATGTATTCCGTAGCACACGGCGCCGGTATCCTACATTATGGGAGAGAAACGCGTGATGCGTTTTTTCAACGAGATAAAAAAGGGTACAACAACGACTCTCCTTTTTTATCTCATTACAAATTATGAGACGAAGTCACATACTCAATGTTTTCATTCCAAAAAACTACTTTATTTAGATTGGTCGTAAACTCGTCAACGTCATTCTAGTAAACTCTTAAAATTATCTTAATATTAATAACCAATATTTTAAGATTTACAATATATTGGTCTTTTGTTTGCGTTTGCGCAATACATGCGGGCACGCATGCGTCGGCCATTATAACGCAGGGTCATTGAACTTATTACTTAATAAACTACCTACGTTTTGGTTACGTTAAATTGACGTGATAAATACCGATGTTAGCGACGATAGGTATAACTTCCTTATTAAAAATAACCAGTACAGTGTGTGATTTTATTGACGCGATAACATATCTTGAATAATCTATGATATTCACTGGATTCTTGATATTATAGGCTTTCGAATATCAGAACTTTGGAAGTTAATTTAGGATGGCAACACCTAGTTAAGTGGAATTGTGTTGCATTATATAAATAAATTATAACTTTTCCGAGTATATAATACAGCAGAGTATGTAAATCTAAGGTTTGTTTTTCTTTACTCCTTTTTTTATAGTTTAGGTAGGCGGACGAGCATATGAGCTACCTGATGGTAAGTGATCACCAACGCCCATAGACAATGGCGTTGTAAGAAATGTTAACCATCGCTTACATCGCCAATGCGCCACCAACCTTGGGAACTAAGATGTTATGTCCCTTGTGCCTGTAATTACACTGGCTCACTCACCCTTCAAACTGGAACACAACAATACAAAATACTGCTGTTTTGCGGTAGAATATATGATAAGTGCGTGGTACCTACCCAGGCGAGCTTGCACAAAGCCCTATCACCGAGTGAGGGCTTCCTTCTTCGATTGGAATAGATGCACTCGACACCAAACCTTAATGAATAATACACCTAAGCCTTCCTTATAAATTATTCCGTCCAATAATGTGGACCGTATGAATATCCGTTCTGTAGTTTTTGAGTTCATCGCGTTCAGACCGACAGACAGACAGACGTAACTGGGGGACTTTATTTTATAAAATTTAATGATACAAATAGTTGAGTCGCATTGACGTTGTCAGGAATAGTTACTCTTTATGACCGTTCTCTATGGCCTGTAGTTACTATCGAGATGCCCATTTGCTTGTCAGCCTTCCTATTATAAGCAATTGTTAAAAAAAAGCTCCAATCGGTATAGCTTTAACAAAAAGCCGCATTCAAAGCAAAATCCTAAAAAGCATAAATATAGAGGTTGGGCGCCGGAGCTCTTTTTTAAAGATTTTTTTCTACCTTCTACCTGCTACCTGAATACGTAAACAATTATGTACGTACATAAATATTGTTTTACATTTGTACACGAAACATAATTCTATCTTTGTCTAATTTGCGAAGTTAAAAGGGATAGCAAGTTACATCTGATACATAAGTAACGAGTAACACAAAAATATAATTCCGCATTCAATCTCTACGAATATTTAAGATAAGAGTCGCTAGATAAACAATTTACATATTTTTCATTTATTTTTTATTGATTTTCTTGTTTTAAGCAAACATTATCAATATTATACATATTGATCAGGCTAAACAACAATCCTGTTTCAAAATCTTAAACGTTACTATCCAGTTAAACGCGTTTTACAAAGAACTTCAATAAAACAAATGTCAAGGGCTTTTATTAATCTATTTCTTTCGTCATATCTTCATTTTTTTTGGGCAACATGATGGTATGGTATGGTGTCTTCACCGCACGTAAACATAGGATTAGTTGTTATGTTGTGCTTGCAGTTACACTCACTCTTCAAAACGGAACACAGCAAGCTTTAGAATATAATTTACCACCAAGTAAAACATATACAATACAAAAAATGTGCGGTCGGGGGACCCCCGCGCCCGTCAGGAACGAAGTTCTGTATTATTTATTTTTTCGACTCAAACCGTGTTTTAAAATGTAGAGTTTTATTGATTATATTACTGTCCTTCTGTCACACCGAAAAGCACCTCAACGTTCTTTATATCGACTTCCTAAAATCGAACGTATCGCATTTTGTAGCATTTGGTAGGCACAGTATGAACTCTATTTCGTTACTCACGTGACCTTGAGCCACTGCCATTTCACTCTACTGTAAGCCGCGTAAAAGAGCTTCGTTCCAATAAAAGCTTTTAATCATGATTAAAACATTTATTTACTGACAGAAAATTAATATCTATATACTTCAAAATAAAATCATGTAGGTACCTATTTAATAGTAAGTAACTTTATGGTTACACCTTACAAACATCACGTAGACCTAACCAATGTTTTTACAAGCGTTTGTTATTGATTGCGATCAAACCAAGGTCGTTTTTTTTATATGAATTACTTCCTGTGTTAAATGTTTTAAATATTATCATATGTTTGGTTTTGTTTGTTAGCCCTGCGTCTCAATTTGCTTGTAATAATATGTAAAACGGATGAGCAAGTAATTATGATAAGTCCACTTCGCTCATAATCATTGGAATGTGGAAAAGATACGCATAACTCGTTACTTTTACATATTTTTTTTTATTATTTAAAATAGATAGACAGACCGGCAAATGTTCCACCTGATGTTAAGTGATTAACATCGCCCTTATTACTTTTTGTGTGAAGCTCCGACAAATAATAATATTTTTAACTTCATTACCACTTGGCAGATGGTCCAATTACTTCGTTGTTCAAATAATTAAAAAAAAAAACAAATATGTAAATGTTTATATTAATGAGCACCTAAACCAGTGTTCCGTGCCCTTTACAACGCCAAATTAAAATTACCACACAATTGAGGGCATATTAAACTTCAATTTTACATTTCACTATCACCCTTATTCGCTAAGACATAAGGTATAAACAAAACTGACACAATTTATGTATCAGGGGGGAATGATAAGAGTTTATCAGAGGTCAAAAGTATTATAATAAAATTTTAACAGATAATTAAGATGTTATTTTACATTTTTATTATCAAAAGTTATATGTATTATCTAAATACCATTGAACTGTACAGACCACTACCTTTGCCTGGCGTTTGAATTACAAAATGTTGTTTTTGTGTATGATCCGGGATACTAAGCTATGTAGCGGGCATTTCTTTTACCAGAACAAAGAAAAGTTTCGTAGGTAACCAGGCGTATAATAGAAATATTATATTGTTTTTAAATATTAGATTTTTTTGTGACTACTATTATTTTTAATTATTTAAAGTTAGCAAGTCGCTTATATTTATAAATAATATATCCTACGCTATTAAAATGCTAGTTTAAAAAGCTAGTTTTTTTTAACCATTATATTTTATAATAATTGCCATTTAAAAAGAAATGATTATGAATTTGACTAATTGAAATGACTTATAATTACCAAATTAAAACAGCAATTTAAATAAATATGAATGAATACTAAAATTTAACAACAATGTTATTGTTTTAAAATTATTAAGTAACGAGTCTTATATTGTACAGTTATTTATAAGAAAAGTTGTAATATCCTTTTAGGAATGTGATTATACTACAACACTACTAGCTTGTAAGCCATAGATATTTTTATTTTTATTTTCAAGCCCTCGGGAGCGTGCCCGACATGGCGGGGGTGACATTTTAAGGTGATGTTGCCGATATTTCAATTCAATATTTTTAATGTTTATATTTTGATTTGTACAGATATATTTACGTCCTTAATGTAAATAATACTTACGATATTACAATAAATTAATTTTGTCTAAATATCAAACTTATAATGTCTTAATTTATTTTATATATTTTTTTATAGTGAATACCATACTTTTAAAACATTTTATTGTTAAATAACTTACTTTCATCTGATTCTGGACACTGGTATTTGAAAGAATAGCCGCTGATCTTTCTAGTTTCGATGCAGCGGAACGAAATCCAAGTCTCATTAGAGACAACGCCATTTTGTCACTTTCTCAATCACCACTTACATCTAATGTAAATACTGTTTATATATTTTTGACAAATATGAAAATAAAAAAAAATATTATAGAACAATCGTTAACCGCTGACAATGAACGCGCAACTATGTTTGATTTGAAATTCGAATGCGTTCGGTTTTATTGGTACGTAACGTAAAGAGTGGGGCGAGCTTGTTCTCAGCCAGTACGAAAGTGATTAATGATACAAACAGATATAGAAAAAATGGACTATAGTGGCCCTTAAAGTGATGGTTTAAGGGAGTTTTTCGGGTGCATAATATCCGCAAATTAAAACATGCGGTCTTCGTAGACGTACGCTTCGTATATGTTTATGTTTTTGTTTACCGGCGTTGTGTTTAAAATCGTATTTTATGCTATTATAGGCCTTAAGTGTGCGGTAATTAAAAACAAATTTCGTGTATCGACTTTTTCTCATTCTAGAAGCGATAATAATACGTGGGCGATATTTTCGATAGTGGTATTTGCTTCTGTTATGAACCTAAGTACAAGTTTCTGACTACGCTAACGCTTACACGTAGGCATCGTAGGCCGTAGTAATGGCATTGTGATTTGGGTTAACGACTGTCAATATTATTATTAGATAATGTAATTAAAAGTTACTATTGTATTAATGATAATGAATAATCAGTTTATTAATAGATTTTCCTTATTTATTTTTTAAGAAATGATTAAAGTTAACATGATTTAGCACACGTCGTCTTAATTTGTTATTTAATTAATACTGATGATGTCTTCAATAGTTATATTACTTACAAGCTTCGCAACACGACTTCCCAATCGCTTTGTAGATGTTTGTGGTTTTGATTTTAACAATAATTAATATCGTATCACTTTTTGTCAAAGGTTCAACTGCCGTCAGACACATGTCAAAATATAGATATATACCTACTTGATCAATTGCTATACTTATACATACTTTTTAATTGTACTTTTACAAGACCATCGTCGTATCTAATTAAATCTGATTTCAAAACATAAGAATATGTACCTCTAGTACGTACTGAGAAATTATGTTTATATAAAATGATATATTAACCAAGGTTCAAATCCGGGTCGTATCAATAAAACATAATTCTTATCAATCAATCTAGAAGTTTTCAGTGCCTGTGTGTACACTCCCTCACCTCGGAAATCACATGAAACCGTTCAAACTGCAACTGAAGTTTTTCTCGTCGTATTGGATTTTCCTCTCATCGGATTAAAAAAGATAACGAGTGCACATTTCCTTGCGCACACACTGCAAGATATCTGAGCCATTCCTTACACCGACAATGTGCCATCAGGAAAGATGCCATATTACAAGTAAAAGTGGAAGCTATTTGTATTGCTGGATTAATTGTATCAGAATAGCCGATGATTGCGTGACCCAGACGCTAAATTTACACAAGTCCACCATCCAGCAAATATTGATAGAAATATTTATTTTTAACAAATATTTCCATTAAATTATGTACCTACATCTGTTGATCAGTAATGACGTCATCTTTTTTATTTTATTTTTTAAGTACTTCGACGTTCGAGCTGATGGTCATTGCCTTGCCTTTATAATTTTAAGTCCGGAATATTTTGAAACCCGCCCTAATAAAGAAAGTCAACCCGGTACCTAACAAAGAAATTCAAATCAAATTCAAATTTTAAGCCCTCATTATATTCGCTCTATATCAATTTAAATCGTACTTAGCAATTTACTGCAACAATTCTCTCTCTAATCATGGGTAAATTAGTCCGAGCTTATTCGAATTCATAGTAATTACTTGATTAAATATTGAAGTATCACTTTCTTATTGATTGTCAAACTAGAAACTACCACCGGTTCGGAAAAGAAACACCCAGCCTCGAGAAGAACCGGCGAAAGAAACTCAGCGGGTTGATCTTTTTCTCAGCTTAGGTTTGTGAACCCACGCATTTGTTTAATTTATGAGTTCATAAAATACAAGTTACTTAATTGTTTACCCAACTGAAAACGGCCATATGAGGAATTACAAAACTTTATGTAGGTTATACAAATACGTACACAAAATAACATAGGGTTAATAAAGTTAAAATACTGTAAATTATTGAAAGATATATTATGTTCAGTATTCACAGTAATACAGTGATTACTATCTACTACCCACTGATAAGGAGGCGAGTGTGTGTTGAGGATGGGTTTGTAAGTCACGGTCTTGTATACAGGTCTATCAACGGAGCCCAATTTCAGTGATGAGAGATTGGTACGACCATGATACAACTTTTATTTCGCGTCAACGCCGCTGTACGTCTTTGCTGTCGATGGGTGCGGTCACGTGACGGTTGAGTGACACGCGGTACGCATGCGTTACGTGTGATAGAAAAGAGACAGAATGCTATTGTCTTCGTTGCACAGCACACCCATATATTGTCATGCATCTGGCGGCCGTAAATTGAAAAGAACAGTGCAATCATTAAACCGACGTACCCTCACTACTGTTGTTGATAGACCTGTGTATAAGACCGTGATGTAAGTGCTTTTTGACAGTTATGGTTTTTAAAGACAACTTTCTTGATTAAGTCTTAGGTAAATGTTATTGGTCCAATTCAGAATTATAAGTTATATTTACATTAAACGACAGTAAATAGACGACTAACAATTTTTTGAGATCGGTAAACCCAAAAAGCAATTTGTCACTTTCACCGTATTGTAGCGGGGAGGGTATCAGGTAGAAGGAAGTAATTTTAACACAGTTCGGCAATACGCGGGGGCGCATCGCGTTTCTCTGAACCTTAAGGGTACATATTTATTATTATTAAATACTTGATAATGGGACGAACAACAAATGTCTTTTTCTTGCGTAACGACATCCCAGATATTTATTAAATAGTAAGCACGATAATTTATTAAGAATTACAACGAATAAAACACAATACGATATAAGTATATTATTTATTATATTACATTTTGTTTACATATTTCTTTATTTAAATTAATTAGCTGAGATTTACATAGTTTGTTTTCTGACAGTATATAAAGTTCATTGTAAAAAAAACATAGAATTTCTGGTTGACGTTATAAAAATCGTACTTTTCTCTTGTATACATGTACAAATATTTTAAATAAACTTTTAAAACATAATTCATATGTATCAAAGTACATAATGGAAGAAGGAATTATATATACTATGACATTACATATTATGTTAGATACAGATTCGGAAATTATAAAAACATCAGCTTTGATACTTTAAGTTAGGACCAGTATAACTTGAACAAAAGGGAAAAAAAAATATTGGAATAAAAACATCATTTACACATACAAAGAATAAAAATGCAGAGTAGCCAAGTAAGAGGAATTCCTAGTTGAGTCTCAGAGCACTCAACTCTTAGCATTTGGCGTCTTATCAACCTTTATAATGTCAAGGAACCACTAGCTATGGTATCCTTCCCATGCCACCATTTTAGTGAGAGATAGCATCAAACATCAAATTTGTCTTGAAACATAAGGGTTAAGAAATGTGACTAAATTTAAAAATATGTATGATATGTACCACAAATATAACTTGAAGTCACATTAAAAAGTACACAGCTTAATTGATTACTATCAGATAAGATGCCTATATATTGGGCTCTATATAATAAACTTCTGTGTCAATTCAGTGTTGAAATTGTAGTACATAATATGGTCTGGCCATCTTTAAATATGCAGAATTACTATGAGAGAGACTATATTTGACTACTTCATTAGTCTAGTGACTAGCTCACTGGATCCTGGGTTTAAACATTAAAAATTGAGTGAGTTTTTTTGACAAGATGTTCTAAGTAGGAGCCCAGAATACAGAAATTGACAGTGTTCACTGTTCTGAGCCTCCGAAAGCTGTTGGTCCTACTTAAACTCTCTCCACAATTATTATCCGATTGCCGTTTCAATCATGAGAGTAAAGGATTAAACATTGCATCTGTGTTTGGGTACAAACTAGTGCACTATAACATCACCTATGCAGTTTGCTAATTTCCATTGAGAACCAGTGATAGAAATCAATTAAATCATTATTTATTTTATTAAAATAATCAATTTAAAAATTATTTCTGTATATATATATACACATAATCTAAAGATTTGAAAAGAAACATTTTTGTTTATATACTTTTGGTTTATCTCAACTTGAAATAAAGTGAACAATACGTAAAAACTTCTTTATACAATACAAAGTATCTGATAAAATACTTACTGACTTACAAAATATAAAATGTTTCGAAACTACGCTTTCTTGTATTCAATTCGTTCAACTTTAACTTCATCACCGAGAAGTTTGTATACATATGTGACGACTGTGGAGCTTTGGATGTCCATTAATACGAATGATGGTGTCGCATTTCTGTCAAACAATACATTCATTAATGATTTGATTAATTATAAATGTTATTTTCTCTTTGGTCACATTTTACAGAAACATATTAATGTAAGTAAATGCATTGCTTGGGATTACTTGATTTCTTGTGAGTTTAATTTCATTTTGAATACGATATTGTCTTTATTTTTTTTATTATTTATAAATTTTTCTTTTCATTCTTTTAATTGGGGGTAAGGACCAACTTGTTTTCAGTGTTGGCAAGTCTTGTTTGTGACTCATAAAATATTTTTTTGCTATTTTATTATAACAATAACAAAAATATATTTATTTTATTACAGTAACTATTTTTCTGTTTATTTTAGTGGACATTTATTGTTATTTTTAAATATATATTACCTAAATACAATTTCGTACATTCTTTAAACCTACAGAATTTGAGAAGTAACTAAAGATCATATGTACCCATTGTGACCAGCCTATATATCATACCTATTAAATATATAAAAAAACATACTCATATGAACGCGTGAATCTTAGCCGATGATCGTGAGTTCAAACCCTGGCAGGCACCACAGAATTTTCATGTGCTTAATTTGTGTTTATAATTCATCTTGTGCTTGACGGTGAAGGAAAGCATCGTGAGGAAACCTACCTGAGTCAAATTTCAATCAAATTCTACCACATGTGTATACCACCAACCCGCATTGGAGCAGCGTGGTGGAATAAGCTAAAACCAAACCTTCTCCTCAAAAAAAAAAATGAGAAGAGGCTTTAGCTCAGCAGTGGGACATTCACAGGTTGTTACTTTACTTTACTGTACTATATGAAATCTATTTCTTTGATGTAAAAAAAAACCAGTTTTACCTATACAAAGGGCTATAAGCACCAGTCGCAGAACCAGGGTTTATATAAAATTTGTTCTCATGTTCATACGCTTCAAACCGATGTGTGTGACCGGATATAAGTATATCCACATCCAATTGTCTTTGCACTAATGCTAGGGACTCCTCATCGCCCCATGGAACGACTTGATGACCATGGATCAGTCCAATGCGAAACTGCCCAACGGTTATCACTTTTTGCTCAGGATATGTGGAATTCTGTAATTAATTAAGAATTGATTTTATGCTAACTGTTTATATAAAACATTCTATGTGATGTTGATTCTGTCTGAGTACATAATAATGTGAAATACATCAAGTATAAGAAATATATAATTCATATTTACATACCTCATCAAAATCTCCCCTAACAACATGGACATCGCTAGCCAATGTCTTCAAGTAGTCGTATGACTCCTTTGTACAAAGGTTACCTGTACAGAGTATGTGTTGAATCCTACCCGGAAGAAGCAACTTCTTAAATTTAGGTGGTAAGCTGCTACAACGGTGTGGAATATGTAAATCACCAAGAACCAAGACCAGCTGGAAATATTAAAGACCATGTATAACAATATTATGTAGAAAAAAAATTACACATATATCAGAATAAAATCACATCGACGATTATATTTATTTTTTAATTAATTGTAGACAGTCTTGTTTATGCTATGGTATATATATATGACAAATATTTATCTTTTGTTATTGTTACTACGAAACATGAGTACATTTTTTTAAATGTAAGAATTAGAACATATTTACCATTATATCAATGATTTCTGGTACTTTTCGTTAAAAAATACGAAAATTGAGAACTTATATCGTAAGTAATACGAATATTTTAGCAAATATGTATGTGTTTCTTTGCATTAATTAGCGGTTTACTCCCACTTTAATCCATCAAATGAATTTATATAGGTATTTGACTAAAGCTAAATTGATGTTATAGCATTAGCATATAAATTAATAGTAATAATTATTTTCAACAATACTGACAACTTGACAAGTGACAGTCAACTTCTAAAGTTGCATACTCCTAAAGTATTTTACTTTTACAACCCTTTTCACTTAATTCATTCGAATAACATGCTATTTTTTTTAACAATTTATGGAATAATTTTAAAAACTAGTTTATAATAACATATAATAATTTCAGAGAAAGTAAAGAAACTCTTATTGCATATTTCATTAAAAATTCTTAGTGAAATACAACTTTGAAGATCCATAGCAATTATAAAGCATTATGATAATAATTATTGATTTATTTTATATAAATTTGAACAAAATAATGAGTGTTAGATGTAAATAGGTAAAAATTTGCAAGTTTTTGTAAGTCTGGTGTTACTTTTCGTTTTGTATAGTGAATATATATGTTTTCTTACTCTTGAAATTTGACTTAAAACAACTAAAAATATTTAAACAACTTATATTAACAGATCATTAGACGATAATCTAAAAGAGTATGTAAACCTATTGTTGTTATGGTTCTCAGTGATTTGTAAAATAAGAAAACTTAGGTTGCAACACCTAATAGCACGTCACTTTCCTCTTTTTGTCTCTGCTTGCATCTGAATTGAAGAATTTCATGGTGTTGTGGGTGACACATATACGTATAAAAATTTTAGTGTAAGACACCACATTGGCACCAACTGTTGGGAAATGGAATCAATGGAATATGAGCTCGCTAGAAACCTCACTCTGTTGTTTTTCGTGGAGCGCCTGCTCGATAAAGGCGAGCCGAGAACGTTGCACGATCTTTCCTGTCAGTTTGGTGCCAAGGGTTTCACCAAGGAGATGCGTCAGATTGCTGGCGGGTCACAGTCGGGCCTGAAGAAGTTCCTGGCCCAATACCCCGCGTTGTTCAACATAGACGGGGACTATGTTGATATCAACACGTTTCAAAGGCACCCTAGCGGCGCTGGCGCGTCCTCCAACAATGATTATATTGAAGAGGCAAAAGAGTATTTTGCCAGTAAGATGATCCAGTACGGCGAGGGCACCGAAGTGCCGATAAAAAGTTTGCTGGGACATCGCAGCCAGGCGTCCCCGCAAGTGCGTCACATCTCTGGGCAGCGGATAAAGGAGTTTAAGGATTTCCTCATGAAGCACCCGGACACCTTCCAAATCACCGATGATAATGTTGTTCTAGTCAGTGATAATCATAGGCGAGATAATGCACATGGCAATTCGGAGCAGTTTCACAATTTGCCCGTAGCTAATATTAACACAGATACTGCTCAACAATTATTAGATTATGTTGCACAGTGTATCGAGGCCAAGGGCCCAGTTATGGTGGACCAGCTTTTTCACCTTATTGTGTCACGGTTCCCACAAGAATATTGGTATCAAATGTTCAAAACACCAGCCGATTTGAGTGCTTTCCTGAAAATCTTTTCAGATAGCTTTCATGTTCAATCTAACCTCGTCACATTAATAAGCAAGCCAAAAATACCTGTAATGTATCTAAATGCAAAACCTAAAGTTAAGACTGATCCACCAAAGCAAGTGGTTGAAGAGAAACCCGTCTCCCCTGCACCACCAATATCAGTTAGTCCTACACCATCAGATGGGACAAAAAGTCCTGCAAATAGGATACTCAGCCCTATTGAATCTCCCCGTGGTCCTCAAGCAAACATTGCTAATCAAACACTTAAACAGAGGATCAACTCGATAGTCATAAAAAATTTAGCTGAAAATATGGTAAGAGATAGAGTAAACAATCATTTAAATGCTCGTGCTTCCGAGGAGACTAACGGTTTAATGAGTATAAGAAATAATATGATGGGCGAAGCTTGGAGGCAGAAGGTATTACAGAGTGCAACAGTCATTGCAAATGTAAGAGAATGCGCCACATTAGTTGACAGCATTATGAATGTTAAGCGCACTTCAAAAAGTATAGTGTCCTTTGATTGTGAAGGTATTAATTTGGGCTTAAAAGGTGTTCTAACGTTATGCCAGATCGCAACTATGAATGGAGAAGTTTATATTCTTGATATTTTGGCCTGTCCTGGAATGGTGGTTGAAGGCAAAATCAAGGATCTTTTAGAAAGCGAATTTGTTGTTAAAATTATTCATGATTGTCGTAACGATTCAGTCAATTTGCACAATCAGTTTGAGATCACTCTAAAAAATGTTTTTGATACACAGGCAGCCCATGCAGTGTTGCAATTACAACAGCAAAGTGTTCCTGTGTACAAAGTTAAGAATCTAAGTCTAAATGCACTTTGCGAATTGTATAATGCTCCAATGAATCCAATGAAGGAACAACTAAAAAACGTATATAGAAGAGACCAACGTTATTGGGCCCGCAGGCCTTTAACAAAAGATATGATTATTTATGCCGCATCTGATGTACTTTCTTTAGTAAATCCGGCAATTTATGCTTACATGTCAAGTAATATTAAACCTGAAAATCAGCAACTTTTTGAAGAGCTATCAAATGAACAAGTCTTTATGCATATTCAACCAACAGAAGTTAAACTGAGAAAACGGCAAAGAAAAATCAACACAGAAGTTGGTGAATTAAAACAAAAATTAGCAGAGACAACAAAAAATATTGTGTTAAGCAATCGGGAAATAAGATTACTTAGATACTTAGAACTGACTGAAGAAGAAAAGGAAAAACTTAAAGGCTGTCATAAAATCTCCAAAAAACTAGAAAAACTCGAAGCAATGGGCCAAGACAAGGACAGTGATTCCGATGAAGATGAAAAAGAAAATGAGATGGCTAGCTTAGAATCGAACCCTTCAGATTCCATATCCTCACCACATTCAACACAGCCACCAAGCCTCACAGAATCTATGCAAATGATGGATGAAATTTTATCAGACACAAATATGGACAAAGTTGAAAAAATTAATCGTTTGGAAGCAATTCTCTCGGCTGTGGCACCATTGAGTGGAGAACTAGAGGATAAATTTTCACAAACAATGGAACAGACGCTGCCTCTACTTAAAAACAAAGATTGGTCAAACTTAAGTCAAATATTAAATATTGGAGATACAGATAGAAAAAACTGTTGTTGCAAATGCCATAATTCAGCCGATGACGTCAAATGCAATGATCTCAATGAAACAAAGAAAGCTGAGGTTGGCTCGCAAACATTGAGCACAGGGGATATCGTGATTACGAGGATTCATTTCAGAGAGGAGGACAAACTAAACGAGAGGATTCTCGACGCATCTCCTCTTAGCAAGAGGGTAGGTATCAACAACATGTCTTGATGACGCTCAGACAACGAAAATGATACATACTTCCATTTATCTGAGTGCCACAGTTTAATTTCGTAACTACTCCATATGTGATCAATTAAATTTTTTACTTAGTTTTTAAGTTTTAAAAAAGTGTTTAGAAGCGGAGAATCTTAAAAGTGGGTTTATGGTCTAGTTTACCAAGTGTCCGATAGCGGTGTTTGTTCAAGATTGAATTAATTATGTAGTGAGGACATGCATTAGCGAATGTATCTTAAACGCCTACGCCGTATGTTCATTTGAGCGGAGACATGCGTGTATACTCGAACTAATGCAACGGTTATTCGCATAATATATACAGCTACTTAATTCCTTCATATGGAATTGTCAGTATATGCTGTTTAATCACTTATTTTATAGTTATTTATTTGGCTATTGCCGAAGCAATCCGAACTTAATGTGATAGATTTATGGCCTTGATTTCTTCTCGATCTATTTTGCATTGTATATAAGATAACAATGATATGTCGTTGTTTAGCATTCGGTAATCTTTGTTTTTGAATCAGAATGATCGAGTACATTTCATAAAGAGTGAATTGCATCTTTTATATATATCACAAGTGTATTGTAGCTCTTGCTACTAAAACTATATCGAAAATGGCAATAATAGTTATACAATAAAAGTTTTATTGTTCAAATATTTAACTGAATATGGTTTAGATTTACACTAGTGTTTAATCATTTAGGTTAGTGTTGAAAGAGATTTAATATTATGAGGCGGTGCTTGGAAAATAACTTATTGTAGGTATAACGAGTTAAATTAACTACTGTTTAATATTTTGTACAATAGCGAAAGGACTATTGTGTTTTTTTTTTTAAATAATTTTGTGCCTTCGAGTCATATCCGACGGATGCCTTTTAAAAAATACTAATATTGTGGACGTGTAGCTTTTATACGTATTTAGGAAAATATGTACACATTCTTTAGATGATATTTATTTATAAAAATTCTCGTTAGATCGATGTCATTTAGGATTTTTACAAAAATATTATGAAAATGTCAAGTGACATCTACAAATATAAGATCAATGTAAGTTAGTAACATTGAATAGTAGGTGTTTCTAAGCATGTTGAATTCTTTCGAATAGTTTATTTCTGTGTTATATACATGATAAATATGTTAAAACTTAAGTGATATGTCATAATACGCTTGATTTACTAGTTGCCTGTATTTATTAGCATGGTTAGCTTTTTATGTATTACTCATCAGTATTTCCTATATCCAAATTTTATTTTCAAATAATTTGTATGTAAATACAAAATTATACTTTTATAAATTATTGAAGCCTAAAAAAGTAATCAAATAATTTCTGGCGTCCATTTTAGCAAATTTATTGTTTTTTTTATTGTTCTGTGCCCTTAATATTGCACAATTTTGAAAGTTTTGCATACATTTTGTGTTTTGCAAAACATTATTTTTTTTTCAGTGCCACTAATAATTTTTAAACTTGTAAGGAGCATTTTTAGTCAACATAAGCTGACCGTTTGTAATTATTATTTAACTAACTGAAACTGAGAAGTTACACTTTTCAATTGTAAAAACCAAGTTTGTTGGTACTAAAATGTAGCAAATTAGCTGTTTATTAATTTGCACATTGTTTATGTTTATTATAAATAAAAGTTTTAAAATATAATGTTTTTTTTAATAATCATGTAATATAATATTTTTATTTTACCTTATTGTTATATAATAAGTTTAATTAATTTATTAGAGGCATTTAAATAGTTTCTTTGGCTACAAATCTAAAAAAATGTAAAAAAGAAATTCAAGTATACTTTAAAGTATTTTTATATATTTGTCATTTCATAACGATAATATTTGTTTAATTATGAAAAATGAGGGGGCATGAGTTAGGTACACTGTCCTAATCTGCACCTGACAACGAGTATGCAAAATTTCATGATGATTGGGTGAATAGTTTAGAAATGAAATGGTAACAAAAAAAAACACATTCCCATTAATAATAATAAGTAATAAAATATGTTTGTTGTGTCAATAATGTCTGATAAAAATAACTTATAAAAAATATCGGAATCGTTGCAACATGCTGTGCAGGGATACACATCAAAGACACATTTTCAAATCTGTTGTTAAAGACGACAACAGTTCCAGAGTCTGGAAATTTCTCAAGACTAGGAGTTGGCAAGACACATACCGACACTATCACTAATAACATGGATCTCAACCATTTTAACCACCACTTTACTTTCTTCAGTTACTGTTAATAGTTCAACTAAACCGAACACATTAAATCTACTATCTGCTTCTTCAACTCCGACTTTCCCGCGCTTTATTTTTCGTGATTTTACCGAGCGTGATATTAAGAAGAATATTTTAGCCATAAAATCTGATGCTGTTGGTTCTGACTGCATTAGCCGTAAAATGATTCTACCTATTGTTGATTATTTAACTCCGGCTACAACTTACATATTTAGTAACTCCATTCATTCCAGTACCTTTCCTGCTTCCTGGTAAGACGCTCAAATAATTCCTCTACCTAAGAAAAACAATCCTTCATCTTATGGCGATAACCGTCCTATTTCCATCCTCCCATTTATTTCAAAAGTTCTTGAGCGTCTTTTGTATTTATTATTGCGCCCATTGCTTATTATTAAAACTATCTGAGCTACATATTTATTTATTATTACTTTATTATATGTATTTATAAATATATTATTTTATATTATATATATATATACAGTTTATGTATTTAGTTTATTGTATGTGTGTAGACACGTGTGTATGTACATAGTATATTAGTATTATGTTTAGTAGTGAAATACACTCGGCGTCAAAAAAATCGCACCTTTTGAAATTTTGACTTCAAGCGAATAATACTCTTAACTTATTTATTGTACCCTACCAAAATTAATATCATTTGAAAGCATAATTAATACACTTTAAAAACGCGTATCGTTCTTTTCTGTAAAAACAATAATCACGAAACGTTAGGGTCTTTAAAAAAAAACTGCTGAAAAGCTCAATAGAGGACTCACTACTTGTGCCACCTTGGACACGAATAAAAGGGGGGGTAAAAATTAATTATGGGTCATTAGCTATCCAGACATCACAGAAGTCATACCTGAACAGCTCCAGTAAGAAAAAAACCCTGAAAAATGGATACCACAGCAGAAGAAGCAGCTCAAGTGGTAGCACTACTGCAATCAGGACTACGCCAAGTTGATATTGCTCGACAACTCAACATAAGCCGTTTCCGGGTGAAACGAGTATCCCAGCGGTTCCAGGAGACTGGAGGCTACATCAGGAAGCATGGATACGGAAGACGACGTTGCCCTTCCGACAGAGACGACCGTTATATTGTGTCGACGTCTTTGCGTAACCGATTCTCCAACGCTGTTGAGCTGCAACAGCAGGTCCGAACAGCTCGGAGGACGTCGGTGAGCGTCTCCACAATAAGAAGAAGGCTGCGAGAGAAGAAAATCCAGGCCCGTAGGGCTGCTACTGGCCCCAAATTGACAGCAGAGCATAGGCGAGTCAGACTTCAGTTTGCCCAAGCCCACGTGGATTGGACGTTCGACCAATGGAAGTCTGTCCTTTTCTCCGACGAGACTAGGGTATGCCTTTTCTGCAATGATAGGCGTAGAAGAGTGTACAGGAGGCAGGTGGAACGGTACTCACAGGCCTGCTTTGAAGAAACCGTCAGCTACAGAGGAGGATCCTGCATGTTCTGGGGCGGAATTTCAATCCAAGGAAAAACCGACCTTGTGTGCGTCTCCTGTACTGGAGGTCCACGTGGCCAGGGGTCCCTGACTGCTCATCGGTACATCACAGAGATACTGGAGGACCATGTGGTCCCGTATGCTGGTTTTTGTCGGGCCTGAATTCACATTCATGCACGACAACGCCCGCTCCCATACGGCAATCATTGTTCGGGACTACCTGAATCAGGTTGGGATCCCCGTGATGCAGTGGCCAGCGAGAAGTCCTGACCTGAATCCCATAGTTTGTTATGTTTTTAGATTAATTAAATTAAGTAATTTTGGCGTGTTTTTCCTTTTTTATGAAAAATGTTTTTTATATGCTTAGTAATCACTATCACAGTTTTATTATTTAAAGGATTCAATAACCTTTAAAATGAGGCCCCACACTTATACCTTACCATAGATGAAATAGGGTTTATGGTTGCTTGAAGTCAAAATACCAAAATGCGATTTTTTTGACGCTGAGTTTAGAACACCGCCTTTTGTGCTACCGGAATTTATTACGTTTTGTTTTCCATTAATGTATGTTTCTGTTACTGTGTGTACAATAAAGCATATAAATAAATAAAATAAAATAAGTAAGTAATAGTTAAGTGACTGAAGTTCGGTGTTAGATTTATTTCTTTAAATTATATACCTACGCTAAATCCTATTACAATAATATAAATTCAAACAAATACATTGTTAATCGTAATTAATTCAGCATGTGTTCGGTTTCGAATATAAATAAAGTTCATCGCCGTTTATATGTTATGTAACAGAGTATGGCTTTCTCTAATAGCTCAGTCAGACAGTCTTTAATCCGATTATAATATTATAAGGGCTTAAGTTTAATACTGTAATTGTGATACTCGTAAACGTAACACGGTTATTTAGTCTACGAAAATACTGAATAAATAAAATAACAAGTCTTGGTCTTTTACTAATTGATGGTAATTTGACTGCCTCGTTGGTCTAGTGGCTAGATAAGGCCGCAGACCCGGTGGTCCTGGGTTCAATTCCCAGTTCGGGCCAATAAATAGTTATTCGGTTTTTCTGTCACAAATTCTCAGTAGCAGCCCGGAGTCTGGAAAAACATACGGAAAGCACGTTAAGCCGTTGGTCCTGCGCCTGAACTCTTTCCGGTCGTGTCGGATTGCCGTCCAATCGGATTATGAGAGCTAAGGAAGAGAGAGTGCACCTGTGCACACACTTGTGCACTATAATATGTCCTGCGCAGTTGGCTAATCTCTCTTGAGATTGGCCGCCGTGGCCGAAATCGGTCTGGAGGACCTTATTAATTGATGGTGGGGCTTTGTGCAAGCCCGTCTGTGTAGCTACCACCAGCTCATCAGATATTCTATCGTCAAACAGTCATAAGTATTGTTGTGTTCAGATTTGAAGGGTGACTTAGCCAGTGTAACTACAGGTATAACGCTCATAGCAATTTAGTTCCTAAGGTCGGTGGCGCATTGATGACGTAAGAGACGGCTAATATTTCTTATATTAGACATTGGTCTACGGGCAATGGTTACCACTTACTATCTGGTGGCCCATTTGGCGGTTCGACTTCCTATACTTATTATAAAAAAAGTCATATTTTTTACTTCCTTCAAGACTAAAAAGGTGCTAGAATAAATTTTCATATATTTGTAGAAATATGAAACTGTGATTTGTGATGTCGTTTGTTTTCTATAAATTATAATATACCTACGCGATCCATAAATTATTAATGTGATTCTTGTGCAATTGTAGGTAGACTAAAGACTTTACAAAAGCAGGTAGACGTGCTGTCGGTAAAAACTGAATACGCATATTGTTGTTTTAATTAAGTAAGAAAAAAGTACTACTTAACTACTTATCGTTATTTTTTACTTTTTAAAGTTAATATTACGTTATATTACTTATAATCAATAACTATCTGTATTAATTAATACCTATTGTTAAGTTAATATTTTTGTTTTGTACTTACTACTACGTGTGATGGCCAAATCATATTTTTTACTAATTAAACAATCCCAGTACCTATTTAAACGTACCTTATCTAGTCTATAAAATCAAAAGCCTAAGAATGTGAAAGTCAATAAGCATTTGAGCACATTTTATTAGTATGCGGATTGCATAATGCATGTGGAATTTCATTATTAATTTTCTGTCATTCATTAGCCGACCGTCAATTGAACTTTGCGCCTTGCTTTTGCCGCGGTTTTTTTCTATGTCTAAAAATTTAAATACCTACAATATATCCTACTATGATAGCCGTCAAAACACTAGTTACTAGCTGTAAAATCTCATAATACTTTTATTATTTAGGTACCAACCATAATTACGATAAACAATTATGATTTTATATTTTTCTCACTATGGAATTTTTCTTGATCACAATAATTATAGTAATATATAGCGATATAAGCTATCTAAAATAATTATAGTATAATATAATAGGTTGTGCTATTCGAGTTAATCGGGTTTTACCTCCGATTTACTAATAAGGGGTAATTCAATGATCCCACTGCCTTAAATTAAGCCCTTTATTATGCAAAGAAATACTCAATTTTGTTAATTCTTGATTGACATCAACATTATTATTCTTTTTTATTGTCTTTAAATAACATATAAGCAAATTTATTTCGAAAGATAAATAATACTAACGATGAGGTTGTACAGAGCAACACTAGCAAATTAAAAAAAAAACTAAGTTCATGATGACATTTGAATATATTATATTTTTTGAACTTTATGGATATGGAAATAAGACATATGTATATACGTAGCAATGCTCGTTATTAAATTTAAACGTCAAAAATTTGAATTTATGAAAATAATAATTGTGTTGACTGAATGTTTATATTATTTTTCGGAATATAATAAGTTCAAATGGAGGATTTTGATGTGTTTACTAATGAAATTGAATATACCAAGCCAGTTTATAAAAACATACTCAATAAGTATGTAAAAGATATACCAAGCACTCCTAGCGGACCGAATTATGAAAGTAAGTGGTCACATGAATTCTTTATTGTTTTCAACTATGGTTTCAAATTGCTTAGTATAAATAGCTTTGTTACTATGCCATGTTACAGCATTTACTTTATAGTCGAAATATATTTATAAGTAATATTTAGTATGATGTACTTCCTAAAATAAAATGTTTTAATTGTAGGCGGAAGGAAACTGATGGGTGTCGAATATTTAGCAGAGGGTCAAGAGAAAGAGTGCGCATTTTATTTCAGTGAATCGGCGTCATCAACATTACGAACACTCGCTGTATACAGAGACGAACAAATACGTAATTCAGGTAATTCAGGTAATCACATTAACGTAATAAATGCTGCAAATAACTCGTGAATGATTGAAGACATTTGGCATGACATAATCTCAGGCTAAATTTATATAAATCACTCGCATCATTTAAGAAGGGTGTTTGTTATTGTGTAATGAATCGTAGAAATTAATTTCTGTTATGAACTATATGATATGTTATTATATTAATATGTATTGAAATTGTTATGGTATTTTTTTACAGATAACAAATTAAGTAAAATAACAACATATATAAAACCCGTGCAAAATATTATCGATGCTAACCCCATGTAAGTATTTTTATTTTGAATTGTCAGTTAATATTATTGTAAAATAAATGTGAAAGTTTTGAATGAATTCTGAAAGAATTTTTTGAATTAATTATTATATGATGGAAAAAAATAACACGAAAAAATACTTTTTATGTACAATAATTCATTGATATATTTTTATGTTTAATTATTTTAAGATCAAAAGATGAGGAAGAGCTATTCAATTTCTTAATAGATGATACTGAAGTCGAGGATATATTAAATGAATACGAATACGATGATAACTTACCCTTTTATAAAAGGTATATGAGATTTGGCCCGCAGAACAATGTTGATAACTTCCTTAAGATATTGAGCGAGCTGCCTAAAGGTAAGAATCCTGTGTATCTATTGAAACTATCATTAATATAATTTATCTTTTAAAATAGAGTGTAAACTAGAGATTTCCATTCTCAGGCCATGATTGTCACTGTATTATCTGTTAATGTGGTTCACAGACTTTTGTGAAAGAATATTCTTATAGAGTATGAGATCCAGCATTGTGTCATAAAATATAAACACAGCTATGATAAGAGAAAAATAAGCAGAAATGTTCATTCCTATTAATAAACTTAAAATTTAAACAAAGTATTTTTTTTAATATTCCAGAATGGACAATAATCCAATTGACAGCCCCGTATAATCCCAATGAAAATTTGAAGCCGTTTGTCGAGTATAGGACAGAAATAGATTCTATTTATCTCACTTTACTCTCTAATGACTATTTGGATCAAGATATGGGACCAATAACTATTGAAATACCAGCGAATGTGACTAAAGGTACAGTTACTACATATAGAGGACCTCAGTAGTCCACGTTTTTACCACCATCTGAAAAGAAGGTGTTGCAGGCATAAACCTACATAGAAGTATTTACTTAGTGCTGGCGACCACTTACCATCACATGTTACATTTGTCAGTGTGACCTATATTAAATATATATTAAAAAAAAAAACAAAATGTCTGTCATATTAAATTAATTATAATGAGATGAATCAAAGTTCCCCAGCACAAAGTTAGGATAGTTAGCTAGGTATTTATCAAGCAGAAAGTGGCTCGTATAAATTTTTTAGTAATTAATTTAAACTTTCACCATTGCGCTTTTTATTAATGTTTATACTTTAACCGCCTTATTCATAAACTTTATTTAACTGGTGATTAGTTAAACAACACTTTGTCTTCTTCTTTCGTATGTCAAATCAATAATGATAGAAAGAGACAGATCAGTGTTTAGCTAAACAGTAACTATGCAACGTTTATGAATAAGGCCGTTAGTTGCTTGTGAAGTAAGTTGTAAGTGTATATACAAATTGAACATAATAACAATGGACTACCTTATTATAAGCAGGTGTCCTAAACAATTTTTTTTTTCATATCCGAATCCTTAGGCGAGCGTATAGACTACCTGATGGTAAGTGGTCACCAACGCCCATAGACATTGGCATTGTAAGATGTTAACCATCGCCGACATCGCCAATGCGTCACCGACCTTGGGAACTAAGATGTTATGTCCCTTGTGCCTGTAACTACACTGGCTCACTCACCCTTCAAACCGGAACACAGCAATACCAAGTACCGCTGTTTAGCGGTAGAATATCTGATAAGTGGGTGGCAAAAAGTTTTCTTCAATACATATATTATTTACACGTGGTTTGACTGTACCTAAGGTAGACAATTTAGTGCCTGTGTGTTAAAGTTATTTTCAGGTGTTGGATACTCCTGTTGATCCACCAATGACCTACTTCGGCGCCCAAATTAAAGTTATAATCCAAGAACCACTCGTTGTAGCATCAATATTATATGCAAATGCGTTACCGTCTATGGGTCCATGATATAAAACAGAGTTCCTTCAGTCCTGTAAATTCTTAGACTAGATAGTTCACAATATCATTCTATTCCAATTGATCACCATTTTCATTAATTTTAATTTTATTGTAATAGCTGTTACTTAGGTACGTAAGATGGATACTGTGGTTTCCTGTATCCGAGCGAGCAGATAGACTTGTAACTAGCACAATTTATTTAAAGCTTGTCATGTGTATTCCTTGTTGGAGATCATTTTAAAATAAAATTAAAAAAACATTTATTCGAGTTATATAAAATTATTACCATTTCACAATCATCATGTCCTGTAGAATTATTTATAAAGTTTTTTATGATTGTAGGTGAAGAAAAACCTCTCTTTCAAGAGTTATATTCACTCCTGGATGAAAATTACAAGACCATAGATAATGCACAATTCTTGAACAACAAACGCTTGGTGCAAAATTATTGGAATAGACGTGAAGATATCGATTTGAGGATGAAGGTAGTGTAAGAATAATAAGCCAATATAATATTAATAGTATTAATTACTTCAATTAGCCGCGGCAGATTTACCAAGCTTGAGCCTAGAGTAGAGTAGAGTAATTAATTTTCAAAAATGTATACAAATATTTAAAAAAAAATCTTATCCCATTCTCAGTGGCCAAGGTAAGTATAGTGAGGCAAACTGCATGTGTCAGGTCAATTACTGATGCATGTAAATTCTCCGACATGCAATTGATTGCTCCACGTGTGTGATGGAATATGTCCACAGGCTTTGCTGTACTGTACTTTATCATGTCATGAAACATTATATTTCCAGAGTGTGATCAATGTAATGTATAAGGAATGGCTCGGAGGCTGGTCCAGCTTACTCACCGGGAAGCTAATTGATACTAAAATAAGGGATAGAGTGATAAATCTAGTGGACACGGCTATTGTTGACTGGGGGTGAGTATTGTTACAAATAGTATTCTTATAATAGTTTGCCTCGTTGGTCTAGTGGCTAGATATAAGGCCGCAGACCCGGTGGTCCTGGGTTCAATCCCCAGGTCGGGCCAATAAATAGTTATTGGGTTTTTCTGTCAGAAAAATTCTCAGTAGCAGCCCGGAGTCTGGAAGTTGGAAGTGTGTACACTCCCGTGCCTCGGAAAGCACGTTAAGCCGTTGGTCCTGCGCCTGAACTCTTTCCGGTCGTGTCGGATTGCCGTCCCATCGGATTATGAGAGCTAAGGAAAAGAGAGTGCACCTGTGTTTGCGCACACACTTGTGCACTATAATGTCTCCTGTGCAGTTGGCTAATCTATCTTGAAATTGGCTGCCGTGGCCGAAATCGGTCTTATATTATAGTAGGACCTTATATTATAATAGTTTAACTTAGGTTTCTGGCACTAAAATAGAGCCACTCTATCAACTAGCTCTACGGAGCTGGTAAGAATATTTTTTGCTAAGCATCTGTGTTATATGAGTCAATGCACCTGTATAACACATCCAAGGACAGTTAATATGGGGAACAAAAACCGAAATACGAACATAATATAACTTTCTCTTATTGGATACTCTATCCCAAATACAAATGTGTCGAACAAAACACTTGTTTCTCCCCTGATATTGTGCTTTTATCAAACAATAACCCTGTATTATCTTCTTATTTAAAAATAGCTAATAAAGAAATATTCGCTGAATAAAGTTGAAAATTAATATCCACAATTACTTCAGCAGTTTTCGTTAAGTTTAACTTAAAAGTAGTATATTTTATTACACCAAATAAATTATAATATACTTGAGACAAAACGAACTAGAACGATTTAAAATGCAAATGATAATGAATTAATTAAATTAGCTTTTTGAACGTTGCTCTAGAAACTGAAAAATATACAATAAAATACAGATAATTAAAAAGGAAGCTACTTTTGGAATATAAAAATTATAATAAATATACCATTAAAATACTAATATGGTTTATTTTTAAGCAATTTTACTAAACAAATTTGTTTTGTTCAATTCGCATTTGAAGATAATTAATTCTGATTTAGAGTGGCTTTTCCATCATCGTGGCAGGAACAGCCTGTGAATGTCCTACTGCTGGGCTTCTCCTTTTTTGAGGAGAAGGATTGGAGCTTATTCCACCATGCTGCTCCAATGCGAGTTGATGGAATAAACATGTGGCAGAATTGCAGTGAATACTCACGATGTTTTCCTTCACCGTCAAGCACGAGATGAATTATAATCACAAATTAAGGACATGAAATTCAGTGGTGCTTGCCCGGATTTGAACCCACGATCATCGGTTAAGATTCACGCGTTCTTACCACTGGGCCGTCTCGGCTTATTATTTTACATCAGTTCAGATATATTTGTATGCGTGAATGAGTGAATAGAGAGTGCACCTGTGTTTGAGCACACACTTGTGCACTATATTCTCTGTGTAACTACACAGGGTAGTATTCGTTGAGATTGGCCGCCGTGACCTATTTAAACTAAATAAAATAAAAAGTTAGAAAGTCATCATGTTTAATAATTTCTGGTGATTTTTAAAATTACAGATTCTTAAGACTAACGAAGAAACAAAAAGTCCTTCTATACAACTTGCTCGAAAACAGTTCAGTGTTGTCATCCCAACAGATTAAATCATGCTTAAGAAAAATTTTAACCGAACATGGCAACACCGATGATGTGAGGAAATCTTTAAACGCAAGTGAATGTGAAAATTGTAATAATGATTTTAGATTTTTAAACGAACTTTGTTTAAAATGTTTGTCAAAGTGTTTCGAGAAAATTCATAATTTTACGCTTGTCGATGGTATTAGAGCGTTCTCTCAAGTTGCATTAAAGATAAGAGATGGCGATGAATGGGAAGACTTGAAGAAGGCGAAACGTAATCCGGTTATACTAATTGTCGATGAAGTAAGTAAATATTAGTATGCAATAATAAAAATTATTATATTTTAAAGAAAATAAATAGAAATGAATAGAGCTCATTATCAATCAACAAACAAATCAATCTATTGCTGGCATAGGTCTTTCTCATGGCGCAAGTGGAGTCATGCCTTACTCCAGATCATCAGTATCTCTTGAGGGGGCTCTACGTTACATTTCCTGATCCTCCAATGCAATCTCCTTGGGAATGATTTTGGTGGTAGTTTATACGAGTTGTGATGGGATGGTAGCCAATAGACAAGCACGATTATTGAATGAAAATATTGGCATGTAGCCGTTTCTAATGGAAGAAGTAAAGTTGAATAAACAATTGTGACATTCAATTGACATACCACCATTGGTATTTATACTAATATTATGTAGTAATATAAATATATAGGTAACTCTGTCTGTTTGTCACGTGTGAATTGCTGAGACGATTTTTATGAAATTTGATATGAACCAAGCTTGAATCTCAAGGAAGGACATAGCCACCTGTTTTATAGCTAACACCTCCCCATACTTCTAATATAAGGGTGAAGTCGCAAGCGAAAATTTGTCTAGACTAATCTATGGTATTCTTAAATAATAATATAAATTACAGATGCTTGATACATTTCCATGGGAGACACTGCCAATAATAAACCAGCAGCCCGTATCGCGTATAGAAAACATCCACTTCCTGTACATGCTGTATAAGATCCACGAAGGTCGTATCGTCGATGGTTATTTCAAGGCAAACGCCGATGTCGGCAGATACATCATAAATCCTGGTAATTATATATATAGCAATATGTTTTTTTGACTTCTCGTTCTTTTTTTTTTAAATTAAAATTTAGAACTCGTGGTTTCGGTGTAGCTCCTAAATGACAATTGATACAAAATGACAATTCAAAAGTGTAAAAATGGGACAAGCTCGTCGAGGAGCGTAAAGATGTAATGCGAGCGTTTTTTTCAATTTCAGAGAAGAATCTCGAAAGGATGGAACTCCGCATGAGGTCGTTCGTGGAGTACTGGTGCCCGTCGTGGAGCGGCCACGTGGGGCAGGCGCCGGCGCCCGAGCGCTTCCTGCGCGACCTGGCGGGCGCCGACGTGTTCCTGTACTGCGGGCACGGCGACGGCGTGGCGGGCGCGGGCGGCGGCGCGGGCGTGGAGGGCCTGCGCGCGCACTCGGCCGTGCTGCTGGCCGGCTGCGGCTCCGTGCGCCTGGCGCGGGCCCCCGCGCGCGGGCCCGCCGCCGCCGCGCACCACCACCTGCACGTGGCCGCCTGCCCGCTCGTGCTGGGCATGCTGTGGGAGGTCACCGACCTGGAGGTGGACAAGGCCGTCACGGCGCTGCTGGCGCTCGCCGTGCCGTCCGCCGCGCCGCTGGCCTGGCGCCGCGTGGGCAAGGCCGACTGGAGCCGCGGCGTGCTGGGTGAGCGCGCCCGGGGATTCCGTCGTGACGGACTTATCTCCGATTTGTGTGATCGCGACCACGCTGTCTGCGGGTTCCCGACGATTTGTTAGTCGAGAGATGTTTGCCCGATACGATCTGTCGTACTTATGTGTCCCGGTTTCGATTCCAGACCTGAACGTGGAGCAGAGGGATCCCGTGCCGCCCGAGAGGGACGTGCTGCGTGCGATGTGTCGCGCTCGCGGCGCTACCAACTTCGTGATGATCGCCAGCAGCTTGGTGGCCAGAGGGCTGCCGGTCAGGATGCCGGACGAGTAGGTTGGTTAGCTTCATTCGGAAGCTGTTATTCTTGCCAATTTGAAAAATGTAACTTTATAAAAAATCGAATATTCCTTTCACACTATCCGCCTTATTCATAAACTTTATTTAACTGGTGATCAGTTAAAAAATATTTTGTCTTCTTCTTTCGTATGTCAAATCAATAATGACAGAAAGAGACAAATCAGTGTTTAGCTAAACAGTAACTAAGCAACGTTTATAAATAAGGCCGTATATGTTTAATGAATTAAATTTAAAACCAACTTCAAAGTTGCTTTTATCTATGCAATCGTCATATTAAATCAAATGATTTAGATTAGACGAATTTTTCAATATCCATCGAAGAGTTCTGTCCAACTACTAACACTATCATAATACCATTAGTAGCGATCGGCGTTATCATTCAAATTACATAAATTTAAAGTTTCAAGTCGATACGTCATCGACTTCTGAGTTACGAGTATAGCAATAAAGCGAGAATATGTGACATGCTATTTTTTTTTTACCGTAATTTTAAATTAGTTTATTTAATAATGACGTTTATTGATTTCAGATAATTCCTGGATTTTATAAATGATTTATATGATGTTCATCGTTGTTAATGTGTTTAAGAATTATTTATGCTACAAATGTTGGTTAATGTAAATAAAACTAATTTTAATTAATACGTTTATTTTTATTTTCGTTTTACAAAATATATGAAGGCGATTTGCTGTTATTTTGCATGTGTATATTATGATAACATTTTGAATACCTTTGTGATCAGAATAGGTGTAGAATAAAGATTGATGACGTCGAATCTGTGTATTCTATAGCATTATTTATTTCATTACGAATTCGTGAAAAAGGCGCGTTTAATGTCTGTTAATCTGTTATCAGAATTTTGAAAGTAACATTCAAATGGTTATACTTAGAACTTGGAATAATATTGTATTATAAATTAAGATAATGTAGTAATCAAAAATTGATTGTAGTGCATAATATAGCTGAGATAATAGCGAATCGCTTGGAATATTTAAATCTGGATTGTTTATTTTAAATCCTGTAACTGGAAAATAGTATACCTCTTGTAGGTAGGTAAGTGTACGATTAAGTCCAAACTCTTCGTGCGTAAGTGTGAGCGATGTGTTCGTGCGTCTGTGTGCGTGCGTGCGTCTGTGTCGCCGAACGCAGATGATATCTCGGTTACGGAGCGAGTGTGTCGAGTACCTGGAGATCACGCGCAGTGCGGTGTGAGTGCGCGCCCTGCAACTCGGGCGCCATGAGCTGTCGCGTGTGCGCGTGCCCGGCGTGCGAGCGCGCGCTAGGGGGGCGGCGCGCGGCGGCGGCGGCGCGAGGCGGGCGGCGTGCGCTCCTTGCTGTCGGCGACGGCGAACCTCTGCGCGCACGGGACGCGTTAGTGGCTGCGCGCGTACGGCACACGTGTGGCGGGCCGTGAAAACTTTATACGCCCCGTCACTCGGAAACGTGATACGTTTTATAATAAACTGAAGTTGTTGAAAATGAGAACCGGAAATAATACGTCTAATACATTAAATTATGTAAAATTTGATTAACGCGATCGGTTTCGAAATAAATATCGAACGATTTCATAACTAATGAGAAAATGTTATCCCCAAAGTAAGGCAATTCGGTCCAAATGAGGTGGCCAAAGAAGAACATTCCGCACACACATAGATGGTAATTATATTGTGTAATAAAAATGAATTCCTATGTAGTTTGTAGCCTCTTTGAATTTGGGAGTTTTTATTTACAAAGCATTATGTAATGCAAGATGAATTTTAAGTGCCATTTGTCAACTTCCTCATAATGGACCACAGAGAAAGATAAATACTCATCGAGCCATTTGACATTTTTATAGTAAAATCATAATCTATACTTATTGTCAGCAATCTTAGTAAAGGATTTTATGATTATTATTTTTTTATAACAATTTAATTTCCCAATATTCACGAATATAAAACACCACAACTCATTGGTGTGAATTAAATTCGATCCTATGCAAACTGCCATACAGAAATTGGCCAAATCCTTTATATTTTTTACTTTGGGAACCTATATAAGGTTCCCAGTTACCTCGTCATATTTGATCAGTTCTGTCATCTCAAAAATCTTCTTCTCGAGACTCTTGATGTATAGACGAGCATTGGTAGTGTTTATGTCCAAGGATCTACCCAGGAGTTTCAGTAACGGTAGAGAATCGCAGTCTGATGACCTGGAAGTTATATTATAATATTATTGACATAGTACTGTAATACTGCAGCAGAGTAAATAAGGATATCTCGTCTTGACTCATGTGTAAGAGCTGACCAAGGAAGTTTTTTGGGCATTAAACTGTCTTAACGTTTGTCTCCTGTCCGGAACAATAAGGACTACCCTCCAATAGTTAAAAATAAAATACACCTCAAAAATTTAAGTATAAAGTTACTTTTTTTTTATATTATAGATTAGTGGACGAGCATGTGGGCCACCTGATGGTAAGTGGTCACCAACGCCCATAGACAGTGGTTTGTATATTTCTTAAAAAAAAAACAACATCACCACTGCGCCACTAACCTTGGGAACTAAGATGTTATGTCCCTTGTGCCTGTAATTACACTGGCTCACACCCTTCAAACCGGAACACAACAACACAAAGTACTGCTGTTTCGCGGTAGAATATCTGATGAGTGGGTAGTACCTACCCAGACGAGCTTGCTTGCTTGCTCTACATACATATTTAAGAATTTAAGTATCTACAGTGTCTAAGGACAATGTGTGGATTTTTGTCGGATTAAAATATTAAAAACTATCGAGACTAGGCTAATTGTATTAATAAGTTTAATAATGAGATATACAAACATGGCTAAAGTCTGAACTTCTTGCAACAATCCGGTGAGGACCTGATTAGTTTTGTCGTACGTCGCCTGAAGGTCCTTCGTCGCTTCCTGCCGTTCCTCCAACGCTGCTCGGAGTATCTCGATGCTGTCCTGTTGCTGGTACAGCTTAGCTTGGTGTTTTTCGTGTTCGTCCTCTAAAATTGTTTTTCTTAACTGTTCAATAACATGCTTAAGAAGTGATTTATGATACAATTTTATACTTAATTTTTGAATTGCAATCACGGTCTTGTATACAGGTCTATCAACGGAGCCCAATTTCAGTGGTCAGAAATTGGTGCAATTGTGTTACAACTTTTATTTCGCAATAACGCCCGCTGTACGTCGTTGCTAACGAAGCTGGCTGAGTGACACGCGGCGTCTATTTTTCTCTCCCAAGTATTGTGTTATTTAATCATTGTTATATCGTTTTGCGGATTTGTTGTTATTATTGTTTTGTTATTTAACTGTTTTGTTTGGATTTGAAAAAGTGTTCGGGATAATTATTACACGAATCGTCATGCCTCTGGCGGCCGTAAATTGAACTGAACAGCATCAAAAAGCCGACGTACCCTCACTACTGTTGTTGATAGACCTGTGTGTACGACCGTGATTGCAATCAAGGGTTAAATTCATCATCAGTCAATTTCGTATGGAAATTATTCTGTTGGTCAGAATTTAGGTGAATTCCCACTTAGTAACGAGCTGCAAAGCAATACTTTTAAAATTAGCTTATTTTAAAGGTGGTTATATTTTAAAATACGATATTACCGGTAACGATTTATTTCATAAAATCATAGTTACACTTTTAATATATTATATTATATGTACTTTCAATTAATATAGTGGAATACAGCATGCTCTATATACTTTTTATTTTAATTCAAAATACTCTGGCATATATACCACCTGATGGTAAATGGTCAGTACTGCCCGTAGAACTGCCCACGCTGTACGAAATATATTAACTGTTAGCTGTCTTTTCCCCACCAGAGTAATCAACATGGTCGAGTGTATAAAAAAGCACGGCAAACAGCAGAATCACTTCACTTCGCCTCCGTCGCTCGACTTGATCGTACGTCTTCCTTATAACATTAAAAGCAAACTTCAACGCTAACATAACCATAACGTAGATTGCCAGTGCGACACCACCCTTGGGTACTAAGATGGGATCTTTATGGCTGCAGTAACACTGGCCACATAGAAGCCGACAGCAGTACCAATGTTTACTACAGTAAAAATTGAACATTGCACCAAACCAATACCGATATTAGTTTTCAGCATCTTGACGTTGTCGCTGAGATGTTTGAGCTCCGTGTTGACTTCGTTGATGTAGTTGAACAGCGCGTAGTTCTCCTCCTCGCGACGAGTGAACTCCTGGATCAGCTTGTCCACGTCCTCTTCTCCCGTGTACTCCTGAAACACGACACAAGCGTAGTTATACTCATTATGAACTCACCGCGAAATGGTGTGATTAAACTATTTACATCAAACGGGTCCAATAAATTTGAAGCTTAATTGAATGAATTTGAAACCCCTCAGGCTTGGGCCTTTTCAGTACAAAACAAAGATTCAAGAAGACATTTTCGATCTCTTTCTATTTTGTTACTGCTTCCAGGTCGCGGAGCCCTCCGGGTCGCGAGGCCTCAGACAGTGCCGCGTCACCCGCGCCTTCCGCCGCCTCTGCCTGCTCTATACCACTTGCTCTCATCGACAAACAATACTTTGATCGCTGTGCGACAGTTTAAAAGGCGAGTAAGTTTACTTAAAAGCTCAAGGAAGATAGTGGATTAGAATAAGTAATTCATCTTAAAATGCTAATGTCAATGTCGGTTAGTCTTATCAGAATTTATAATATGTATGTTCTTATACCTTAATCGCATCTAATATATTGACATAGTTGTTGTAAACGCGTATCTCTTGTTCCTGTTGTTCCAGTTTCTTGGCTTCAGCTTTAGCATCAGCGGCTGTGAGACGAACTGTGCCTTTCGTGCGAAGAAACTCCTCGAGCTTCATGCTGTGGTCCAATTGGCGCTGAAGTTCTCGGACCTCCTAAACATCCGAGATTTTGTCAGCGTGGTCTTTTCATTAACATTTTATTAGTGTAATAATTTACATTTGTTTTACATAATATTAACGCTGAATTAGTATGAAGATCAGAAACCTGTGAATAGATTCTGAGAAGAATCATACCAGGCAATGTTTCCTGTAATCCATTGCAGCTTTCTCTTTCAACGCGTCCAGCTTAGCGCACCATTCCTCTCTCTGATCATAGGTGGTAATAGCTTGTTCCACCAGCTCGAGTATCTGAGCTTTGCCTTCCATGAGTCGTTTGATTTGTCCCTTCCACATTGTGTTGAAAAATTGCCTGGAAGTGAGTGAGAAAATTCGATGATTAAGGCTTTATGAAAAATGTCAAGGTGCTATTTTTTTGGTGCGAATAAATATATGAAGTACTGGTTGGAGGTTGACTATAAATAAGCCTATTGTTAGGAATAAGTCGAATCAGTAAAAAGTAGTAAATTATCTATGGGAAAGTCTCAATGTCTTTGATTAGTATCTATAATATTTAACAGTACGCCACAGTTGACCTTTCGGTTATTAGCCTTAAATACTCAAAACTTTATATGTATGTATTTTATGTGCATATTCTAAATCATCTGTACGTTCGTTATTATTATTTTTCAAGTAATTTTATGGTGAAATTGTTATTAAAAGATAGCCCTCAGATAAGCGATATTTGTGTCAGATATGTTAAAAGTCAAGGGCCTTTAGTTGAAGAGTTCTGTTGTTCGGAGGAAGTTCGTCGGCCTCACCGGTCACGGAGCAGGCGATCGATCTCAAGCCGCATGCTATAGTTGTCGCTGTTGACCGCGTTGAACTTTTTCATGGCTGTATTCAATCGGTTTTCGAGTTGACTTATGATCGTTTGATTCGTTAAGGATATCGCGTAATACTGAAAAGAAAATATTTTGCTTTTTACGTTTAAGCTATCTAGTACGTAAGGTAGTACATGATTTTTTCGTTTAGATTGTGATATCATGAAATATTTGTGTCTGGTCAATATATCATTATTATATTTGTAACACAGTCGTTCACAGAACTTGCGAGCGTAGCAATGTCGAATATTATTAACATTATGACGATTAGCTTGAAAAATCTCCGGCATTAGGACAAAATGTCTGGCTTAATTTAATGCCGATTTTGGCAATATGTACTTTTTTACGCCCTGACACTGCTTAGTAAAATTTTTTGCAAGAGTAAACTTTCAAAAATTAATTTATTTTTCATTATTCATATTTATGGTGAATTTAATTAAATGAACTATCAATTTCATTATTTAATTATTTACTGTTAGGTTAATTACGCTTAGGGCCGTCACCTGTAAAATAATAATGTCTTAATGTCCCAGTATACAAATATCAATCGATAATATAAGTATACTATGAATACATACTGAAAAGTTCAGAATCCTTTAATACCTTCTCAAATCCGACTCCCTTAGACTTCAATCCCTTTATCTCCTTCTGAACTTGCTTCAAAAGGAAATCCAGCTCAGTGATCGTGGTGCGATGCTCTTTTACTTCTGTGGAACTTCTTTCGTATTCTTTCAGAAGAGTTATTAGTTTCTCTCGTGTTTTCGCGTTATCCATAAGGTTTGATGTACTTTTTGTTAGCTGATAATATTATTTGTAACATTACATATATATAACATAGTAAGTACATATATAATATTAATTCTATTGTATAAATACAATAGAATTAAGACATCTATAAACTATTCCAGTCGAATACTAAGCTAATCAGTTACAGTATTGATAATCTCATAAACAATAAATAATGTTACTTTGGACTAATGTAATTTCCAAACACAGTATTTCAAAATAATCTACATGTAAATTGTTTAGTTTAGTTTTGTTTCCTCGGAAATAGTTGGCAAATTCTTTTTTTAACGACTTATTAGATTTTCTTTAAGTATAACAACAGTTACACAACATTGTATAAATTTTTATTAAAAAATTTTATAACTAACGAGTGTATGCAACACAAACGATGCCAATTTTGCCGCCAAATTAAAAAGCAGTGAGAAGCTTGGCGAGACTAGGTTTCCTCTATCGGTTTGTCATATCGATAGAAAGCTGAATAAATCTGAATTTGCATAAAGAAAAGTCACAGTCCATCTTGTTATAGATCAAAATCAATCGAGAGTATCGTCTGCAAAAAATTAACATGTTGAAATGAAGATTTATTAAACATTGCTATGCTGATTTAATTATCTATGCGTTATACTGATTCTTGAACGTACTTAAATAGCTCGGTGGTATTGAAAGCGTATAAAATTATCGGCGGTTACCGGTTTCTATCCGGTAATCAGACGATTCGATATGGGATGATACTTTGATGAAGAGTTACACATTTCCTTCCTAGTTCATATTACTTCTCGTTGTGTTATTTATTGCTCATGTTTAGAATAGAAAAACACAATGCATAATATTGCTAGGTTTATTTGGCTGAATGGAATTTTCTTTGCTTACTTTACCACGATCATAATAAAAATGGTCAACACATGAATCGCTAATGTATAAAAAGAAGTTAATATATAAATATATAGGTAACTTCTCCTTTATGTTTGATATAATTGTTAAGAATAAACTTATATTATTGCAAAATTAGAGACGTCGTCATTAAAATAAGGTTTCAAGTGTAAAGATAATAATTTTAAAGATTAACAACAATTACACTACATTGTGTAAATTTTTATTAAAAAAAATTATAACACTAACGAGTGTATGCAACACAAACGATGCCAATTTTTCCGCCAAATTAAAAAGCAGCGAGAAGCTTGGCGAGACTAGGATTGCTCTATCGTTTTGTCATTTCGATAGAAAGCTGAATAAATCTGAATTTAATTTATATTATTATTATTTATTGCTCATATGCTTATATGAGATGCATAAGACTAATAAGTTCATAACTAAAAGCATAGCATAGAGAGGCAATTCTGTTTGTTAAAAGTATATAATAACCGCCTTATTCATAAACTTTATTTAACTGGTGATTAGTTAAACAATATTTTGTCTTCTTCTTTCGTATGTCAAATCAATAATGACAGAAAGAGACAAATCAGTGTTTAGCTAACCAGTAACTAAGCAACGTTTCTAAATAAGGCCGTTAGATGGTAGTCGAACAAATAGGCCAACGGGTGTTTTAAATTTATGTAAGGAGACACTATGGTACTACTAGAATGAAAAAATCCTCCTAAATCTGTCAAAGTGCTGCAATCAGAGAATAAATTACTAAGATCCCTTAACTGGACCTGGCCTGCACAAAGCCTTACAACTTTTATAAATGTAAGAGGTCACCCACAGATATATTCACTGTTAGAAATGTCTATTCTTGTACAACCATAGACATAAATGATTGAAAAATCATACCCGTAGTTCCATCATGATATTATCGAGCTCTGTTGTCAGCGTGCGTATGATGTTCCTCTGCACCCTGAGCGTGGGCTGCACGCTGCTCGTCACGTTCGCTCGGTCTATCTCCATAACTCTGAACTGAATAAATGGTATTTATTATATATTATCGTCATAAATAACTTTAGTTGCTTTTTCATTTATTATTAATAGTTCATTCGCAACAGCTAATATAGTAACTTTATATAAAGACGAACGAATTCAAAGGATGGCATTTTCTATGACGTTATAATTTCAAATTCTTATGCATTAAGTATATCTTTCTATTATAATACTTATCTTTCCAAACGTAATGGAAAATGTTATCAAAGAATAAAGTAAAAATATTTTTTTATGAAATTGCAAACAATCTGTTGGGCCAAATGATAGTAGGGGTCATAAGTGGCCATATAAGAACTGTAATATTAACTGTTCCCTGTAACATCAATGCACCACCAACCATGGGAACTGAAATGTTCTTTGTGTTTTATGGGTAATTTTATTTCTTCGAATTTTAAAAATAATTACATAAATAGAACCGACTAACGATACCTGATTCACGGGTCGGACGGGGTTTTTGTTACACTGTATTTATTTATTTATACTTTATTGTATACCGTGACGGTTTTGTTTTTACAAAAACTTAGACAGCCTAAATAATAGTAGCATACAATCATGGGCGTACCCAGGGGGGGGGAGAGGGGGCCGCTGACCCCCCCCCCCTGGATTCTGTATGTATCTACTGTTGTCGATGAAAATTATTGTAGCATACCGTAACGGTCGCAAAGCTGAGATCAGCTGAAGATAGCTTAAATGAACTTTATATGCTCAGTGTAAACAAAGAACTTGTAAACCATATGGGCCATTCTTTTACGGAATACGACATAAAGCGTTTTGCTGAAGATTCTCGAAAATTACTTTAAAAATAGATAAGCAATTAATTTAATTAAACAATTTAAAATAAATAAATGCTAAATATCTTTATTTATTTACTTAATATTTTTTACCTAATACTACTATAAACCTTCGACTACCTATAAAGCAGGATCTCCTGTGGGTCGGACTTGGAGGGATAATTGCTAGCTGCCTATCGTCGGCTAAAAAAGAGTTGCAGCTGACGATACGTCGCGTTAAAGAACGAGCGAGGGCGGAGCTGCTGGTGTCCCTAAATAGGAACCCGTGGGAGAAAACTTATCGTGGTGTGCGGGAAAAATTCCGTACTGATGGACGAAGGAAACGCGGGAGCTCCTTCTGCGCCTGGTTAGGGATCTTTTCCCCATTCGGTCGAGAACGTTCTTTCGCAAATGGCTCCTCGCTCCGTGGTTGAAGAAGTTATGACTCCACCACAAGTCACAGAGCGAGAGATGGAGATGACGCTCGATCGATTGAGGGCCAGAACCACAGCACATGCCCGGACACGGTTCTAGCGCTTGTTTTGCGCGATGCCCTGGAATACTTAGGTGGGAGGCTTCGGCAACTGTTTAACCAGTGTCTTTCCAGCGGGCAGTTCGCGAAGCCGAAGAAGTTGGTCCTGCTGCCGAAGGAGGGACGTTCTTTGGACTCTCCTTACCATTTGTGCTGCAGAATAAGATGAGCAAACTCTTCGAGAAGATTCTCGCTGCTCGTCTTATTCAGCACCTCGAAGAGGTGGGGCCGGGTCTGTCAGGGGCTCAGTATGGCTTAAGGGTGGGTCGATAAATCATCGATTCCCTGAACGCCCTAAAGACCCGGACCACGGAAGCAGTGGCCCGAGGGGACGTGGTCTTGGCGGTATCGCTAGACGTATCTTACGCCTTCAACAGTCTTTTGAGACTATAAGGAAAGCACTTCGATACCACTAGGTGCCTTCCTATCTTAGAAGGCTGATGGGGGCATACCGGCTGGTCCTCTGGGAGAAGGACGAAGGGCGATGTGTCCGGCATCGGGTAGGCTGCGACGTTCCATCGAAGTCTGTTGTCAGCCCATTCCTGTGGAACGTCGGTTTCGACTAGCTCCAGCGAGCACCCGTCCTTCCCGAGATGGGGATGTAATGCGGAGGACATTCTCATCACGGCACCAGGCTGGGATTTCCAGGAGGCGGAATGCCTGACCAAAGTTAAATTTGATGCCATAGCGGTGAGAGCGATACGAGGTTACTGTTCTGTGAACTCCAGATCAAGGTACTCGCGGAAGTGTGCCAGTTCCAGGTGGAAGCCAAGGCGAATGGTGACTGTCCAGGATCAGCGGAGATGGGGCGAATCAGGTCTCTTTTTTTTAAGCAGTGCAAACTTTTAAGTTTCCTTGGCGGTAGGGCTTTGTGCAAGCTCGTCGGGGTAGGTACCACCCACTCATGAGATATTCTAACGCAAAGCAACACTACTTGGTATTTTTGTGTTCCGGTTTGAACGGTGAGTGAACCAGAGTGGGAGAGGCGATCCGCCTCCATTTGTGTCGCTGGGTAGCAAGAAGAAGCAGCACACTTACGTTTAGGCTGACGCAGGTGCTTACCGGACATGACTTTTTCGGTAAGTACCTGAACGGGATAGGGAGGCGGGAGGTGTCATCCACTTGCCACGAGTGTGGTGCGCAACTGGACACGGTGCACCACACCTTGATAGAGTGTGCTGCTTGGGGGCCCCAGAGGCATCCCTGCGATAGTCGGCGAAAATCTCTCGCTGTCGAGCGTGATTAACGCTATGCTCGGCTGCGAGAGGTGCTGGATGGCGATGGTTTCCTTCTATGAGAGTATTATGTCACAGAAGGAGGCCAGGAAGCGACAGCGTGAGAAGACTGCCTCCGCCGAAAAAGACCGAGAAGGAGACGTCGGCGCTATGCATATCTTCTCCCCCCGTAAGCGTCACTGTGGCTAGTTGGGTTCTCTATATCCCAGGAACCCAACTAGGAATGGAGGCCCAATAACAGTCGGGGCGTCATGGTAGTATGCACAAGCGATCCCTAGTCATCCCTCCGAAGAGTTGGTAAGGCTACCGTTGATTTTGATTGGGAGTTCCGGTGCTCTGGGGGTACCAGGAACCGGCGATATACATAGCCACCCCCCCCACTTCATGTGGGGGCAGGCACGTAAATGGGTTTTTCCAGCGAGATAAAAAAGGATCACCTGAGATTATCTGTTTCTACTCCACACTCCTAATGTTTCGAGTTTTGTATAGGGCTAAAGAAATTTCTCAATTGCCCCCCCCTGGACCAAAAGCTGGGTACGCCCATGCATACAATTTTGGCGACCTTATCGCTGCATAGCGATCTCTTCCAGGCAACCAACGGTGTAAGGAATAACCCATAGGATATGACGTAGGTGGTGCAGTAATAACAAACTAAAATAACATTATAATAATAATCTATACCTGTATATATCATTTCCTAATGTTTTTCAAAATAGAAAGTATATCAAAATAATCACCTGCCGTTGCAATTTCGACAACTCATCTTCCGCAATTTTTTCCATCTCCATATCATCATTAGGAGATGACATTTTATATCTGTTGAATACAAATTAATTATAATCTGTTTCGTATTTGGTTTTATAATAAATTAATATTACATAAATATACAAACGGATTTTTCGGCAAAAATAAATGTAGCAACCTTTAAATGCTTAATTATGTATCTAATTTTATTAATTAATTTTAACCTTATGTTTTATTAATTAAAATTACACTGTCATTGGTAACCAGGCCATTTTGGGATTGTCAAGGCTATGGATAAGTGCCATTGAAAAGTCAGAACACTTCAAATGTAAATAATTATAGTTTTTTACTTATAAATATAAAATAAATATATAAATAATGTCTATGAAGAGTTTTTTTGTAATACATAACTGACTACTATATTTAAATTGTATTATTTAAGTATATAATTACTACATAACATAAAACAAAGTCCCGTCGTCTGTCTGTTTGAACGTGATAAACTAAACCTTATTCTATTAACAGCTGAAGTTAAATAAAAAATTATAAATATATATAATAATAAATTTTTAATAATATTTCGCAATTAAAGAGACTTAACACTTACACGTTATATTTATGTAATGACTGCTTATTTTATCAGGGCCGGAGGTAAGAGAAAGGCTTTAGTCCTAAAGCCTCCACAAGATAAAGGCTGCTGTAACATTTTGTTGTTTTCAAATTACAAAAAAAAACACTTGAAAATATATCAAAATTTAATTTCGTCTTGTCCAAAAAATATTTGCCCCAGAGAGCAGAGCCTCCAAACTCTTACATCAGACAGAACATTATTTATAATTATTGTTCTCCTAATTGTTTTAAGCCTAGAAATATTACTACAATTTTTATGAGGTTTTTTTAAAAGGTACATACGTATTGTTATAATTAGTATTAGAAAATTATACTTTAATCAGTATAATTTTCAAATTAAATATTATAGGGAAATTATTTAAAATTTAAAACGCTTACTAGTAAATAAATAAATTGTTAAGAAGGAACTAATTTCGAGAATAGGTAATAATATCAGTATAATTTAATGGCTTAACTACGTTTCTTTGTCTTGAATTGCTATTTAACTTACCAATGATATAGTTCAAAATGATCACTAATTTTTTTCTAGTTCTACGTACAGTTACCGAAAATTAACCTTAAAGTCCAAGAATTGTTATTTCATGATCGTTTGAATTGTTAAATCAATACTGTATCTACGTAACACGTTTGAATGAAACTAGTCTTAGTCCGTGATTTCGTTAAGAAATGATTGAATTTATTGAAAGTATTTTGAAATGTTTTTTTTTATTTTTTACAAATAATAACTAAAAAACATTTTTGAAACGGAGTTAAATTTTAATAAAACTTAAACTAAGTTATATCTTACAGACGCAATTGTATTGTACTAGTTTTTGGCACGCGACTTTGCCCCCGTTTTAGGTATAAAAAGTATCTTATGTCTTTCCTTGGAGTTCAACTTTGCTTCATGTCAAATTTCATCAAAATCGGTTCAGTGGTAAAGGTAAACTTTTCAGACAGACGGAGTCACTTTCGTATTTATGTTAGCATAGTTTATTAAAAATATTAAAAAAAAACACATACATTACGTGATATAATATCTTGATTATTAAGTATACATTGTAAAAGTACTTATTATTAGTTATAATTATTGGTTTTAAGTAATCAGAATCGAGATGGCTTAGTGGCTAGAACGCGTGAATCTTAACCGAGTATTGCGAGTTCAAAGTCAAGCAAGACTGTCAAAAGGGCAAGCACTACTGAATTTTCATGTGCTTAATTTATGCTTATAATAATTCATCTCGTTCTCGGTGATGGAAAACATCGCGAGGAAACCTGCATGTAATCTTCTACATGCTTCCACCATTTCAGCAGCGTGGTGGAGTAAGCTCCAAAGATTCTCCTCAAAAATACTAATATTACAATGAAATTATGGATGCAGCAAAAACTAGGAAATCGATAAAATAATAATTACAAAATCGCTTACCGATTAGTATAACTCGTTGGCACAACATCGATTAAATTCAAGGTCTCTTTTTGCCATAAATTAATCCAAAAGTATATTTTATAGGATCATGAGATCACTTCCTATAAAACACAAATAAAAATAAAATGTTTCACCATTTTGGTTCGACTGGCCACTCTCTTTATTACCTTGATACTGCACCTGTCTCTTTCTCACGTATAGGATTAACGTTTACCTTTTATTGCTATTTCATTTAACACACGTGTGAGTCTGGTCATAGATAATGTTATGGAGATAGATGTGCCTCATGTTAAATAATATTTCCTTTAAAAAATATGTATTTTTGTGTGAAATAAATCAGTGAACACGAAAATTCGATATTAATGACTAATAAAAAAACCATTTTTTTTTAATTACCTCTGTCAGTCGTGATCAGTCGTCAGATAAACTATAATTTATTAAATAGGTTTTTTGTTAGAACAAAGAAAAAGAGAATTTTATGAGTTATTTTATGCATGCTGTGTTATCTTATAAAAAATCCTTTCCTTGTATACATCTACAAGCTTACATATTATGAAATAAATAGTTTACTAAATGCATACAGAAATACACACATAATGATCTATATAGTCCTAAGCAATAGAAAAAAAATGATTATGTAGCTTAATTTTCAAAAATATGAATCTTAAAATTAAACTAGTAATTAAAACAGGGCTGTTTTATTTTAAATACACAGTCCACACGCCTGTTTTAATTATTCGATCAACATTTCTCCTGATAAAAACATTTATTTTTTATTGTTTTGTAATTGAAATAAATATATTGATATTTATTCAGAAATAGTTGCTTAAGCTATAATAATTAAAAGCAATGAAGGTATTAATTACTTGATTAATTATTTATTGAAATGTTTATTGCACAAGCTATTTTGTGACCAGTCGTATATTTTACCTGTTTCACCTTTTATCGTAACTTAATCTATGACGGTTCAGGTTCGTTCCACCACAAAGTTTTGCGTCAGTTTGTTGTGTCCGAGCCGTCGCCGAGGCAACATCTCTGCCAGTCGTCCGCGGGTGAATCGACATAACGATATCGCGTTTCGTGTTTAGTGCAGTGCCGGTGACACGGAAATGTTACGCTTGTGATCTTATAAAAATATTATAATGGCATTAAAAAAGGATTTCGACATACCAGTGAATGTTTTCAAACAGATAAAGTTGCCCAAACCCGCTAAGATACAGCAGGCTTTCGAGAAGTTTTTCAAGAAGAATAACTACACTAAAATAGTGCAAAGTTAATAAATCAAACGTAGCTCTATAGGTTAAATGGCTGGTGAATTTAGTGCAAATACAAGTAGAAGTAGCAAAATAAATTCTAATTTCACTGAAACAGAACCGCCCGATCGCAAATCGCCTAACTTTATAACGGAACACGTTGAATTTGTTGGTAAAGGTATTATTAAAACGTCCACAAACAAAAATAGAAGGAGCAGAAGTAGAAGTGGTAACAGGATCACTCCAACCGTTCTCAGCTTATCTGATGATTATTTTTACGAGGATTTAGAAGATTACGTTAAAGAAATGTCTGCGTCTACAACAATGGATGCTAGTGGTGAACAGGATGTGTGGAGTCAGCTCCAACAGAAGGAGTCTGACCTGCTGCTGGCGGCAGAGCTAGGAAAGGCACTGCTAGAGAAGAATGAGGAGTTGAAGAAAGAACAGGAACGCATAGCAGAGGAATACTCCAAGAAGTTAGAGGTAAGAATATATTTCTTTGTATAAATACATTTGCGCGGAGAGTTTTAGAAACTACGCTATTAGGTATCACGATTTGAGTTATAACAATTGTCCACAGATCTCGTTTCTGAATAAAATCTAGAAAAGCTAGTTTTAATTTATTGGTTCATCGCGTGCGGTGAACTCGTTAGATTTAGTTTTTTAATTGATTTGTAGTTTCGAAAATAACAGCTCTACGTTGAAGAAATTCCTATTTTTAAGTAATAATATGTTACTCCTCACTTTTACAAATCCGTTTTTAAAACACTTGTACAGTTGCAATATTTTTGCGATTGCAACTGTACAAGTTGTTTAAAAAAAAACAAGTTTCATTAAAATAACGGTAACGTAAAAACGGACGCTTTATTAAAATTATGTTATTAGGTATAAGCACTATTTAATATAATTGGACTTATATAATAAAGTATGATTTTAAAATAATTGAATGATTTCGGATTGAAAAACAAATGTTCGATTTTCGAATTCTCATTTTTCTATCAGTTTGCGTCCGCATTATTAAACGAAGGATTGAATATTGACTATCGATCATATAAAATTATTTACTCACTTAGCCGTTCCTGACAATATACACCCAATATATAGACAGTTCGATTCATGTATATGATAATTGGAATCAGCGTCTATCGTTTTTGGTTAAATGACATTCAAATATTTTATACAAAAAAAAAAAATAACAATAATTTATTATGTATATAAAACATTTACCTCATAAATGTAAGGTCACGTTATGAAAATATCGTTGTTTATAGTTTTTTTTTTATTTTTATTAGTAACGATAAGCATTTAATATTACGATGTTTTTTAAAAAGGATTTACTTCGAATGTATATTTTATAAGCAATGCAAGCGAGAGGTTGGCAAGTTACGAGCTACCTAGTTTATGTAAACATATTTTATTACCGCTTAATCATTTAAAATTAACATTTTGTGACCTGTGTACGCTATTGAAGAAGGCGGTAGTGGATAGACTGATATTAATAGTAGAACTTCGATCCATAATAGAGAAGATCATCGTCATTGTTATGGTCACAATCCAGAACCGGGTATTTTTTTTTTTTTTATAAATCTATTTGCAAACCAATAACTCATCGTGATTCCGCCTAGAAATGAAAACATGCAGATACAAAATTCCAAACTATAAACCGATAGTTAGATACGACAAAGGCACGGACAACACGTCTATGAAGAATACAATACCACATAATAAAATATGTATGAATGTATAAATATCATAAATAAATATTTTTATTAAAATAGTTCCATAGTTGACAATTCAATCGAACAAACCTTAGATTTACGTAATTCACATTCCATGCGATTTCCTAATACACATTTCTATATTATGTACTCAAACAGTTTTTTTATTAATATATATATATATATATATATATATATATATATATATATATATATATATATATATTTAATTATAGTACAACAATTTCATTTAATTACTTATGAATATAAGTAATTTTAATTTTGTTTCCAGTGATACCAACTTAGTCAACATTCAAACCGCCATGTTTTCTCGAAACCATAATGAATATCATAGATTATTCAATATCGAAACGCGTTAATTTGTTTTTATTCTTGTTATTAATAGAAAAGCTTACTGGGATTTTCCTTCAGCTTCCCATAACAAAAACCTTAACATTCCCAAAGGATAGTGTTTTTAGGGAACGTGACTCTGTCTATGCCCTTCATCATCTATTGTATCGTTTGGTCGCGGCGAGTAAAAACAACGACAAATAATAAAAACTAAAGTCTATGGGACTTGCACGTTTCTAAACACAAAAATGACGAACTTTCCATATAAATATTTGTTCCTTATTCTAACCCACAAGGAAAACATCTATTAGAAAAGCATCTTTATTTCCAAAAATGCTGATAGAACATTCATCATCTATAGAATTCTTATAAAATGTATTCCATTTTAAAAATTAAATTTAACATTTCTTACAAGGCTATTATATTGTCTATGGGCTGCTACCATTCATACCATCTATGGTTGGTAAACACTTACCATCAATACGCTCCATACATCAATACGGCCCATACGCTCGTCCGCCTTCCAATACAATAAAAAAAATACTTTCTCAGTTCTTACACTGTATAAAATTTTGCTGTATAAAAAAACCAACGAAAAGAATGGTGCGTCGTATGCCACATACAATTAAATTAATTAGATTGTTTTGTAACTTACAAAATCTCATAGTTTTTCTAACTCTCAAGAATTATTCTTAACATTCGAATCTTCATTTGTATTTATACATTTATCAGAGGTCGACCTAAAATAGTAATATCTCTAACAGTTTCGAGTACCATAACCTCACCCACCACTAATGGAGTTATGGATAACTCGTAAAGTTCCTTTGAAGAAAATGACGAAAAACATTAACAGCTCGTAATGATAAGATGTGGTTTACGACCATGGAATTTTTCATTTCACAATTAACATATAATAACATACGGTATTATTTACAATACATTGTTTAGTAATAGTGTGATCAACGTATCTTTACGTTGATCATCTTTAGGATCTAGTGAACAAGTTCTTCAGGTATTATCTGGTCTGTTAGTGGAGCCATTAACTGCGTATCTGTATTTGTGTTTTAAAATAGAAATACCAAATTTCTAAAAAAGCCATTAAGCGAACGGAAAGGACGGCGAAATAAAACGAAAAGTTTCGTCTTTATTGTTCGGATAAAGATACTTCGGGTTTTTTGTGATAACAGACCATAAAATTATATTTAGTTACAAGTCGCGCTAGTCAAATGAATAGAATACGTGAATTTAAACATAAGGTCACGGGTTCAAATCTCGAAAATGGTTGTTGAGTTTTATATGCTTAATTTTTGTTTATAATTCATTTCGTACTCTATGGTCAAGGGATACGATTGAATTCTGTATTGTCCATGATACTGGATTTGCGAGTATACATGCTTAATAACAAAAGTTGTTGCTTATAGTGTTGCCTATCTAGTCCTGCGAGGTTGCTGGTGTGTTAGAAATAACCCTGTATATACAGTATGTATAATATAACATAATTCCAAGGCTTCAGTCTGAAAGCCTTTGCCCAGCTGTGGGAAAATCACAGGAACTTTATTGCTTAATAGTTATTTCTAGCAAAGGTATTGTAGGGAGATTTCAAAGCTAGCACTTTTTGACCAGCACTGCTGTTACTCATCTCATTTGTGGATTGTTCCTAACCGACTTTACGTTGATACGCTATTTTGATGCTTGTAACCTTTAAATGTTATGATTATAATGGTCACTTACGCATATCGCTATTTGACATTTCACATTTAGAATTTGCTCTTAACAGGAGTTCTATGGATTTAATCTCCTTCATTGTGAATACAGAATGATGTCTGTGTTTCTTCAGTCTTGTGTTTCTAGATTAGGATAAACATCAGGTTTTGCAATATGTATCAAATAGAAAATTAATGTATTGTGTATTGCATTATATAGGTATGCATGTATCGCGCAATACATAGATAATATTAATACAATTCTTTTTCTGTAGTAGTAGCCCTATAACTGAGACTTTTCATCTTCAATGAAATATTTTTTATAATTAATTATTCATACTATTGATATAAGAGTTTCTTTTGTCGCCCTTAGTAAACGGTTTAATACTCGTCTTAAATATATTTCAAAACATATCGTTATATTAAATAATTATTATTTAGATTGATTTATAAAAGAAAAACAACAATTGATCAAGATTACAAACATATAATAAGAATAATTTAAATTACAACCACATATATCCACCGATCCGCACTGGAGAACATTAAGATTGGATTAAGCTCCAAGCGTGCGTTAACGCAGTGAGAACCTTTTTTTTCGCTGGAAAAACTCATTTACGCGTTTCCCCCATATGAGGTGAGGGGGCTATGTAGGGCTCGCCGGTGCTGAAGGCATACCCACTAGCAGTAAGAACCTTAAGAAAGGTACCCTGCTCCTCCTTGTTATCTGGTTATATGGAATTCTTATCCACTTAAGCCACTGCGATGGTCGTATTCGGTGCTGTTAGGAGAGGCTGCGGGATCGTGTTGGTTTAACTCATCCGCGGTAACCCTCGTCGGAGCGCGGGGGGCAAAAGTGATCTGGCCCACCCACCTCGTTAGTACAAGCGTTCTTCTTAATTAATAAACGATGGTGTGCTCAACATCAGTACATTACGGGCTTACTCTAATAGTAAGATACTGTTTTTTTAACCAGTGGAAATGCCACTAAAATAGCACACATAACTGATATAAGTTTGATACATAATCATAGTTGTCCCATACTGATAAGGCGTCAATTTGATATCCTTATCACTATCTGTATATCGTGAAAGGTTTATTATCTTAGATTGTATGTGGAAAACATTGTTAAACACATGATTCATTTCAGTATAAATATGGCGCCATGTCTATTAAAAATATGTTCTTCGATTAGTCATATTGATTTACATCATTTACATATACAAACTTCTGAGATGGTCTAGTGGACAGAACATGTAGATCTTAAGATATTTGGTTCAAATCCGGGGGAGCATCGAATTTATTTGTGCTTTGTTTGTGTTTATAATGTACGAGCTTTCGCCTGCTGCTTCTGCGATTGAAGAGGGAGGTAAATGCTACGCTAAAACCTTTTATGGTACCCCTTAATCCTTTAGTTGGTGGTAGAGCTTCGTGCAAGCCCGTCCGGGTAGGTACAACCCACTCATCAGATATTCTATCGCTAAACAGCAGTACTTGGTATTGTTGTGTTACGGTTTGAAGTGTGAGTTAGCCAGTGTAATCACAGACACGAATGACAACATCTTAGTTCCCACGGTTGGTGGCGCATTGGCGATGTAAGCGATGGTTAACATCTCTTACAATGCCAATGTCTATGAGCGTTGGTGACCACTTACCATCAAGTGGCCTATATGCTCGTCCACCTATGCTATAAAAAAAACAACGTAACGTATTTTATAATAATTGGTTTAGTAGTTAAGATGTGAAAGCCTAACAAATAAACGAACAAACACACTTTAGCATTTATAATATTAGTGAGACAGAGTTGTTTCCAATACACAGGTTTTATTACAATGGATCGCTTCAACAAATCACGAGATAAACACAAATATATCACATTGAAAAGTATTGCCAGTACGGTTTTGAACTCCCGAGTTTCCGATAAAGATCGACTCGTCTATCCACTGGTCAATCTCGGTTCCGAAAAAGATAACATCAAAATTAAAAAAAACCGACCCAAATAGCCCAAATTATTTGCATATGTGTATCCTATTCCAATCGGAGTAAGAATAAAGGTAAACACACCGTAGATTTACAAATTGCATGCGATTTATTAATCGTTCTGCTGTATTATGCACTATAAACGGTTCTTGATTAATTTACTCTTATTTTTAATACAACACTTTTCCAATTAACTAGTTACAACCATATTAATTTAACTTTTGAAGTTCCGATTACAACTTCGCGGACATTGAAAACGCCATCTTTTCGCGAGTCCATAGTGAATATCATAGATTATTCAAGATCTCAACCAATGATATTGCGACAATTAAATAATAAATAATATCCTTGGACATTATTCACACACGGCCATCTGATCCCAAACTAAGCAGAGCTTGTACTATGAAGATCAGACAACTGATATACTTACATAGACTACTTTTCTTTTGTAAATAAATACTTATATAGATAATTACACCCAATTGATATCCAAATCCAATCCAAATTGATATCGATTACCAATGATATTGCATTAATTCGTTGTCAAAGTTGTTTACTTGGGTTTATTCCTGTTGTGGTTCGAATAGGTTATGGGTATTGACATTAGCTTTTGTTTTTATGAACAATAAAAAAGTGGCAACATTGCAGACTCACTGGCTTTATTAAAATTTCGAAGCGTTTTTGTTTGCAGCTTCTTAAAAGCTTTTTTTTTTAATTATTAGTTTATTTATATCAAATCTTATAAATTGAATTAGAAACTTCCTCTTGAAATAGTTGAACTATTACACGTTAGTTTAGTTACGATGACAATGCGACCTGAATTGACTCTAGACACAGGACCTCAACGGCCAACAGCATAATATAAATGAAATGTTGTATTATGTATGCTTTTAAAAAATGTTTTTATTTTGAATAATCTTAGGAAAAATTCCGGTTAAACGGGTTTTTTGGAACTTTACTGTTTGTTATGACGTAACGAAAACAGTAAAAAATGACCGCGACCAACTAAGCACCAACTCGCCAACGTCGGAAGTCAGCTACAACGAATATGTTACAGAAATTCGTCTCGTATTCCGACCAACCGGTTCCAATATGCTGTGTCGATGACCGACTTGTTCGTGTTCGTTGAGCAAAAACTCCAGGAATTAGTAATGTTTGATAAAAAATATTTATTCGACAACACGGCCAATTTCTGCCTATATACGTAAACTGTATCGATTGTATGTTGTATTATGTTTACAAATAAATAAAATTTATGTTTCTGTCTGTGATTTCAAAATTACCAAGTTTCTTTACAACAACATTATTTTCTGTTTTTCTGTCGGATTTTCTTTGGTAACGATTAATAAGGGGTTTTCCAATAGGGACGCTTGAACTTTGACAGCTGATTGCGGCCATGTTGTTTGAGTGACAGCTGTCAAATGCAGTGTGTTATATTCATTCCTCCCAAACCACCATGGCAGGTTACAGTGTCGAGCAGCACGTGCAAATCATAAAATTGTTTTATGAAAATGGGTCTTCAGTTCGAGCAACGTTCCGCGCAATTCGCCCGTTTTACGGTCGCGATGATCGTCCTGCCGAGTCGACTATCCGTCGATTGGTGGACAAATTCGAGTCAACCGGGTCAGTTAACAATCAGCCGGTTCCCGTGCGTCAACGTAACGCGAGATCTGCCGAGAATATCGCCGCTGTGCGCGACAGTGTCCTCGAAAACCCGCGGCAGTCAATTCCGCGTCGCGCACAGGAACTCGGCCTTTCGCAGACGACAACTTGGCGAATTTTGCGTTGTGACTTGAGCCTGCACCCGTACAAGATCCAGCTGACCCAAGAGCTCAAGGTTAATGACCATAGACAGCGCCGTGTGTTCGCTGACTGGGCATTAGAGCAGTTGGAAGTTGACGCCGATTTTGGCAAAAAAATCATCTTCAGCGACGAGGCGTATTATTGGATGAATGGCTATGTCAACAAGCAAAATTGCCATATTTGGGACGAGACCAATCCACACGAGGTTCACCAAGTGGCAATGCACCCGCAGAAAGTGACTGTTTGGTGCGGATTTTGGGCCGGAGGCGTGATTGGTCCGTAATTTTTCGAAAACGATAATGGTGTGGCCGTCACCGTCAATGGTGAGCGATACCGGTCGATGATAACCAACTTCTTTTGGCCTGAAATCGAGAATATGGATCTGGACAACATGTGGTTTCAACAGGACGGCGCTACGTGCCACACAGCACACGCTACGATGGAAGTTCTGCACGAGCAAGCGCCCTTAATGGAAAACCCTATAGTTACAAATTCAAATTAAATTATTATAGAGAATATTCTGAGGTACCGTTTAGTCTTTACTTTATTGAAAACGGTTAAATAACATGTTATTACTATAAATGTTAAGTACATATTTATTTAATACAAAGCTATAACGAGTAATACCCCATTGCAAAAGTAGTATAACATAGAATCCAAACGACAAATAAAATTGGATCAATAAAAGAATGTTTGAATGAATGTAGCTTTAATTATGACGTCATCTTTAAAATGGCGGACTATAGTTAAATGGAAACTTGAAATAGATTGTACTTTAATAGGCGATCGGAATTGCAGTTACAATGTTCTGAATGCAGCTTTTTAAAGACGATAAGTCCTTTAAGAATTAAACAAATCGCTTACAATAGCTTTGTTTTGCACTTCAGTATTGAAGGTTGATTGATAAGCTTTCATCGTCACGTTTTAAAACTAGTGTTCGCCCAGTGATAGTCGATTACACATTATTGAAAATATGAGAGCCGCGATGGTCCAGTTAGAAGAATATTAACCAGGCCACGTATCCACAACCCGTTTTGGAGTAGCGTGGCGGAGTAAGCTCCAAAACTTCACCTCAAAAATAAGAGGAGTCTTTTTTTCCACTCATTACCATGTTTTATTTACTGAGGTCAATATTACCAAATAAAAAAAAATTATACATAAGTTGTTAGCGAAGTCGAAAGAAATGTACTAGGTTAACATAAATAGCCATATATATATCGTAGTATGTACATTAAAGAAGCATAGCGCCCCAAGCTATAGATACTTGATTCATGTGCTGCCCAGCGGCGCGATGGCCTCGATTGGAATTTCGGTCATTATTTTTCTATGGCAAGGTTTCTTATTAATAATTTGCAAAGGTCAAAAACTGTGGCTGAAGATATTAACGAATTTTAGAAGCTTTAATTTGTTGGTGTAATTTTTTACTTTTTTAACATTGATTGAACTTGGAATTCAATTGAAATATGAATATCTAACTCTTAGAGCGGTCAGTATCTTTTTTAATAAATGTTTTATTTTGAGGTAAACTCACGTAAGTTAAGTGATATCGATAACGTTATGTAATTTATAATTACGATCAAAATTCAAGCATTCAAGATCAATCTCTTATTCTTTTACGAACAGTTGATAATTAAAAGACACGCCAATATTAATACATTAATCATCTCGAATTTCGTGTGGAATCCTTATGAATACCGCTTAGAAACTATGTTGAAGAAACACATTGCGTAAATATAAACGTAACCGCGTTTTGCACGCAAAAATAAAAGAATAACAAAATGAATTGATAGCGAAACCGCAGCGTCAGCAATCGTTCGACTTGTTTAGAAACACGATGTAATGATTGTTTATCAATACAGATAAATCTACGATAGTATTATTAGTTGATACATACATGGTGTAACAAAAACCCTGTCCGACCCGTGAAGTAGTCATTAGGTATCGTGTGTCGGTTCTATTTATTTTTTTTTTTTTTATTTTTTTTATAGCATAGGTTGGCGGACTTGCATATGGGCCACCTGATGGTAAGTGGTCACCAACGCCCATAGACATTGGCAGTGTAAGTAATGTTAACGATCGCTTACATTGCCAATGCGCCATCAACCTTGGGAACTAAGATGTTATGTCCCTTGTGCCTGTAATTACACTGGCTCACTCACCCTTCAAACCGGAACACAACAGCACCAAGTACTGCTGTTTTGCGGTAAAATATTTGATGGGTGGGTGGTACCTACCCAGACGAGCTTGCACAAAGCTCTACCACCAAGTAAATAATTTTTAAAATACTACACAAAAAAATTATCCTATAATAAAATTTTAATTAAATGACGAAAATTACATGGCAACAACTGTATATAAACGGATTATACACAAAATAAATAGAATGAACATGTCCTTATTTATGGTTTAATCTTACTTCGAGCCAAATTTCATCGATTGCGGTTCAGTGGTTTACCTGTGAAATTGGAATAGACAAAGAATAATGATATTATTATAGATTTGTAAGTTACATCAGAATATAAGTAATAAGTGACTCAATAGTGAGTCAGGTAGTGTACTTATACAAAAGGTTACTAACAGATTAACTTCGTATTGGCATTGAGCGAATAGCATATTTGCCTTAAATATCAACGAGAGTTGGTGACCACTTACCTCTATCTACTATCGATTATGAAAAAAATGAATATTCTTAACTTTACTTAAGCTATTCTATAAGAACAATTTCGGGAACTCTTTAAGCATGAATGGCGATCAATATTTATTTCTAATTAATTAAAGAGAACACGAGATCTAAGATGTTATATCTCTTTTGTTTGTACCTTGACTTAACGTTTAAACAGAAATAGTACTGCAAATTATTGGTAGATTAACTGAATGGGTGATTACCAGACGGGTATAGATAAAACTCTAAGGGGATACCAGATCCAGCCTTATACTGCGTTTAAAGTATACACATATAAGTATAAAATAGCGTAAGTCGGTTTTCATTATTTTACGAACAACAAGAATCAACTGTTGTTTCAAAGAACTCTTAATTTAGAATTAAGAATTAAAACGAGTGCTTATTATTATTTTGTTTAGTCATTATTTTATGTGCTCGCTGTCTTATGATTGAAGGAGCACACATATTCTATTATATTATTCCATGACGTAATGTAATGTCATGTCCTGTAATGTCATGTCATGTAATGTCTTAAGTGTATCCTTTGATGGAGATCCTTAATAAATAAATAAATAAACATTACTTTACTTATTAAACGTTTTTAGCAATGTATGTATTAACGGCCTTATTAACGGCATTATTTATTAACTTAGCGGCTGTCTTGTTAAAAACTGATTTCGCTCTTTCTGGCATTGATTTGCTATTATTCGAAAGAAGAAGATAGCACTGTTTCACGGGTTCTCCGCTAAAAAACGTATATAAAAAAATACTTTAACTAACTTCCTATCTCCAACAAACGAAATAAATTTCAATCTATTTAACTCGAAATCTATTGAAAACACACGTATTTATGTTCTTATTTAAATAATATAATTAGCATTAAATAAAAAAAATGTCGTTTTAATATTTATTTCTAAAAGAAACAGTATAATAACCGGTTGAGAAAGTTGATTCCACAGCAAGGAAAGCGCGTAAATGACTTCAGTACATGATTACGTTCAAGGTTAATATATAAAGGACTTGCGACATTTCGGTATCGTTTACATTAAACCTTCTTTGTGCTTTTGTAAAGATGGGTTTTTATATAAAACTAGCTGTGCCTGCGGTTTCACCCGCGTATAATTAATAAAAATCAGCCTAGAACCTTCCTCGATAAAAGGACTATACAACACAAAAATGATTTTTAAATTCGAACCTGTAGTTCCTGAGATTAGGCGGATCAAACAAACGAACTCTTCAGCTTTATATATTAGTATAGATAAGAACGTGCCAATGGGCCAACTGCGCTAAGCGGTCACGATCACTCATAAAAATTGGTACTGTAAGAAATATTAACAGTTCCTTCCATCGCCAATTGAACCAAGCTTGGGAACTAAAATGTTATGTCCCTGGTGCCTGAAGTTACACTGGCTCACTCACCCTTCAACCGGAACATAACAATACTACGTTTTTCTATCAATGGTTAGAATATCTGATGAGTGGGTGATGCACAGCCCTACTATCAAGTATATTGTGTTATATGGAAACAGGGAGCATAAAATTATGTCTATTTAATTGTTTATAGTATGCATTTCTATGTAAATAGTTCTTTTAAAGTAATATAATCAAAACGATGTCCTCATATAGGAAGAGTACGACTATTATGTTAGAGAGAGAGAGAGAGAGAGAGAGATGTATAATTATGTAGAAGTTTAGTCTTCACCTTTTGAACGCTTGTATTACGTGGTTGGAAGCCTGAAAAGTGACTTTCTTGTCACAAGATGTGTGTGCAAAGTAGCAACTGAATCGAATAAGCGATGCGTGAATTCAAAATAACAATAGTCATCTTGATGGAATCACTGCATAAACACGGGATTTATTTATTTATTAGATCACCAGCATAGATGATGAGAGAGATGTAAGGATAAGATTACAAAACCAAGTCTCCAACTCAACAAACTTGATAAAGCCATCTTTTTTTTTCGCTAGAATAACGCATTACGCGTTTCTCCCAAGAGAACAATGGGAGGGTATGTGGGGCTCGCCGGTGTCCAAGGTGCCGAGTGCGCCCCGAACATCGGAATACACCAAAAACACCAGCCAATATCCACTAAAACACCAGCGGTATCCTTCTTCCCGTCTTAACGAGGAGCGCCACGGGATTGCATGCGCATGCATGTAACGCGCTAACTCTCTTTCACTTTAATCAATCTTTAACAGCAGGCAACCCCTATGTGCGGGCTATTACACACGGGCAGAGGTATTTTATCGTACTCAGAAAAAAATTAGCTTCAATTTGATATATAAAAGATTTTTATACGTCATGAACGTATCAACGTAACAAAATATTACCTGTTTAAACCTTGCTGCGAATAGTTTGCGGCCGACTGGGTAACAGCAACCATACCTTTCCGAGTTATTTGCATACACTGCTATGGAGTGGATTGTAGTTTATTTTCATAACAAGTGAATGACATTTTTTGAAAAATGTCAATAAATATTATTTTAATTAAAAGTACTCGCGGACAAATTTTAATTGGCAACCTGGCAAAAATAGATTCATTTATAATTTACATAAAAATTAGATTTGGACTGTGTACGCTATGAACGTAGTGATCTTACAGCCGGATCTTAGACTAATACGCTGGCAACGTTGGATCATTTGTTGTAACCTGTGTGTGTCATGTCGTTGAAAATCTTTTAATACATATATATATAACTAATACCGGCTGCAGACGGGTCGATATTAGTTGATCAACGTTTGTTGAACAAAAAATACGAAACGTATAACAAAAAAATATCAACAAAAATTTAAAGATGATAATGAATTTTCGTTTCTTATTGATTACATTTGATTGAATGACTTTTTTTTTGTAATGTCGAACTGAAAAAATACTATTAAACCAATATACATTAAATTTACACCAGATGATACATTGCGTTTCAAAGTAGATTTTAGTACATAACATTATTATATAAGTAGAAACACTTCGCAGTTTCACCTGCTTTAAATTTAGAATATTGACGTGACAAGCGCGAATTGCAACGTTCTTTATAAATAGAACCTTACCCGAGACTTCGCTCGTGTTATAATTCAGAATTGCTAAACACCAATAGCCAAAGCTTTCTTCAAAAATGAAGGATTTTCATACGAACTAGCACCCCTTTTATCGCTTATTTTCCTAACTCAATTAGCGGTTCAGTTTTGAAAAATCCTTCCTTAATGCTAGCTAGCCTACTGTATAAAAGCAACCCTTTAGTTTAGGCTGTGCATTGATACACCGTAATATTCCATTGAAAAAAAATATATATAATGGCAAGCTTTTTTCAACAGGGAAAACCCTCAAGGAGGTTAAGTATGAAATCATTCAAGTCATTGAAACGGCCGACTCGCTATGCTTACCCGAGAGTTGAATATAAAGTAACTATGGATGAATCACGACGTTCAAACGGTGAACTTACATAACTGACGTTTTGAAATTTTTCTGTCCTTAAACAAGCAACAAATTCCAACTTACTTAAGTTTATATTTTTATAAACATTGTTTATAGGAAGAAGTATTTTCTTTTTTTTTATGAATTGTGAATAAGGTTCGTGAAGTTTGGCAATACTTCGACTTGATGTGGTATCTAAAAGATTATGGAACGTTATAAGAAATATTTAGACCAATGGAATTACAGTATTTCAATCGTTCGTACTGCGTTATTTCCTTAATATCTGATAAAGATAAGTACTTTTGTTTACGTTTTAATATTGAATAAGAAAATGTTTAAAAAGGAACAATTAGTAATATAAAAATACTTTCCTTTTACATGCTCACGTATAAGTTTATTATTTCATAATATCATTAAAAACTTTATTTAAAAATATATTTTTACAGAAATAATAAATATAAAAGAATGTTAATTAAGATTATTTTAAATAATTTTATTATTTACATATATTTAGTATCAAATTGTAAAATCTTAATACATACCTTTTGCACACTATAATAAAATGTGTGTAATAATTTTTTATACATTAATTACAAAGTAATCAAATTCGCGTATTATATATTTGTCTCAATTTTGACTCATAGGTACTTTGTTTTTTGAGTTTAGTCAAAGTCATTTATCAATTCTTTTAAAAACAAAACAAATATCAACGATTTATATCGAACCTGTAATAATTGATTCCTTTGTTCTTCTGATACGACCAAAAATTTACAAACCTAAGGTAGTACATTTGTTTCGAAGCAGAAGTGAGAGTGCAGTGGATTGAGGCCACGGCCTTGCGCCCGACTGCCGAATACTACTTGAACTGGATTACTAACGAAATTAGTGTTTGGTTACGTTTAAATTATATACAAAGGTATATAGGTATAATAAATAATCAACCCTTCTAAGATGAATAGAGCCTTATCCAGCTGGACTATTTATAAAATATTTACACGTATTTTTTATATATTATTTGTTAATACAAGCTCATCTTATACACTATTAAAGGTTTTGTTAACTGGCTTGGCTTATGCTGAATCATTGAGTACCATTAGGGCAGCTTGCACGTCTTCCACATACATTTTGTTCACAAATAACAGCCTGAAAATATGTACACAGAGCCAAGTACCAATTCCGATGAAACTCACTATTATGAGATTAAACTCACTATTTAACGCTTGTTAAATATCTTGCTTTAAATAAAAATTAACTCATCATAGATCTTATTCCGGTTATTTGTGGTAGGCTCACTGGCAAACTGCATGAGAAAAATAGACCTAAATGGTCACCTTCCTGATGCCAACTTAGGAATGCTTTGCCATTTCGAATGGTCTTTAAAATTTCCATGTATATATCAATATTAGGTATAAATATAACATAATTTTAACTTTGTGAGTTTAATTAAGCAAAAAATATAAAATAAATCTTAATAAAATCAAGATAATTGATAATAAATGTGTTTTTATAATATGTGACTAATGTTATAAATGTATATTAAAAAGTGTCCTGGAAACGTATACTCTTAATATCAACTTCATCATAAATATGATTAAGAAGCGACTATGCAAATTTGTTACATTATAGAAACATCTGTGAGGTTAATTCGGTTAATCTATACCATAATTTGCAATTCGTTCTTAATCTAAAATTACAGCAATTCTCGACAGCAATTGGTGATCGTGTCGTTACAAAAAAAAAAGACTTAATCGTTCCAATTTCGTAGCTAATAATATTATTTTAGAATAAGATTAAATAAATAATATTTTTTTACACATAACCAACTAGAAAAAAAAACTGTATATTTTAATGTCATTGCCATTCAAGCGATTCCAAATTTTTTTTCGATCGATAGAATTCTGAACTTGGTCTGAGTTTTAGTACCTTTGTCTGCTTTTTTTAAATATTTGCTTGGAAATCAGAGGTTAAAAATAAAAGTAACAATGAATAATTTCTGTTGCTTACAAGTAGCAAACCATTAAGTTCGTTTATCTAGAAATATATAAAATATATAAAATTTACATTATTTCTTCAAAACACGAAATGTATGTAAGGTATGGTCGAATAATACCGACAACAACGAATTGAATGCATGTTATATATTTATCTGTGCTGCAAATGGGATGTCACGTACATTTATATTTAATCTGTAAATCTGTCGGTTCAAGGACTTCTTTTAAAATGTTTTGTTAATCATTATTATTCAAATAGCGTTCAAGTGAATCTCAGATAATAATTTCGTTTTTCATTTTAAAAAACGATTTTGCTTATACAGTTTAGTGTCTATACAAACAACAAATTTGTGCGCATACACAAGTGCACTGTCTTTCCCTCACTTTCGTAATGCGATGGGATGACAATCCAACACGACCAGATTAAGAACAGACGCTGAACCAACAGCATTATACGCAGTTGTCCCATTACATACATTGATTACTTTTATATACCCAAAACGCCGGTAACACGTGGGCGAAAACCAGTAAAGAATATTTGTATTATGACCATTACAATTTTGTTTTGATGAATTTATTGTATTTCTTACGTTTTTATTATATCAGTGAAATATTTGAGATAACTCGAATTGTGTTGACATCAATGCCATACAAAGATAAAAATAGATAAGAAGTGGGAAATTTCATTACGATTTCTTAAGACTGTTACTTATACTTCTCGCCCGTGGCTTCGGCTGCGTGTGGGGGGGGGAAGATGTTTATTACTCTATGGCTTTATCTGTAGGGATAAAAAGTGTGTGCAAAACTTTATGACGGACTGGTTAGTTGCTAAGACGTGAAAGCGTAAGAAACAAGCTGACTATCGCATTTATTATATTACTTAGAATAAGAAAAAAATCGCTTACCTAAGTCTTCTGAGAAATAACAGAATAATGTTACCCTTTCCAAATGATATGCGGCAACTTCAAAGACAAATGTTTAGGAGATATAGGTATATATACGACTATACGTACTTCTTATTTCTTCTAAAATCCCATGGCTCCATGGGAGGCTTCAACGAAACCAAAAATCAATACATACTTATTTTGTTTTGCTGTGCATATTAAAGGGGAAGTGAATCAGTATAATAACGGATAGTTAAGTAGGGTAGTAGGTAGTAAGTCACATGTCCCACTTTTGTGCATAAACTGAATGGACTAATGTATACACATGTAGAGGAATTTCATTTAACACATGCAAGTTTTAATCGCGCTGTATATATATTTCATGAGATGAATTATAAACAGATATTAAACACATGTAAGCGTAATCGTGCTTGCCAGGATTTGAACCTACATACATAAGCTAAAATTCACGCGTACTAATCACTGAGCCCCTTCGGCTCATAATTTATTACGTTAATCAATTTCGACTACAAAAAGAATCGTATTTGCAAACATTAATTATATTATTAGCATATGAATATTTATAAGACACATATAGCTCCGCCATTACAGCGATAACTGTTTTGTAACTAATTTAAATATGTAAAATGGAACGATTAATTCGCTTTCCTAAAACTAATTGTTCTGAAAAAGTTTTACCAATAACTTTTCCGGTCTAGTTCATCTTGCTACGTTACATAAAGTTTGTATGTTAAATACGCTCTGAACCATCTGAAGGTAAGGCCTAGCGGTAGGACATTCACTTACGTTTATTACCTCCATTGAGGATAGGTAGACTGGTTAATTTTTCGCCTATAGAATTATACTCATATAAATAAATAACGTCCTCCTGACCGATTTCGGCCACGGCGGCTAATCTCAAGAGAGGTTAGCCAACTGCGCAGGAAATATTATAGTGCACAAGTGTGTGCGCAAACACAGGTGCACTCACTATTCCCTAGATCTCATAATCCGATGGGACGGCAATCCGACACGACCGGAAAGAGTTCAGGCGGAGGACCAACGGCTTTACGTGCTTACCGAGGCACGGGAGTGTACACACTTCCAACTTCCAGACTCCGGGCTGCTACTGAGAATTTTCTGACAGAAAAACCCAATAACTATTTATTGGCCCGACCTGGGAATTGAACCCAGGACCACCGGATCTGCGGCCTTATATCTAGCCACTAGACCAACGAGGCAGTCATATAGGCAACGTTTTTATCCTTAATACCACCGAACTGCCGCCGCGAAAACTAGTAAAGATATAAAATAGCAAGGCCATATACTTATTAATATAACGACTTCTGGCCCTTATTGGTTTATTTATGGCTTAAATAATGCTTACGAAATGAATGGAGTGCTGTTTGTTTATCAACTGTTGTTTTTGGATGCATCTGTTTCGGACCCTCGATGAGCACGGACCGTGAAATGCTATGCGTTACGCGTTCAAGCGTAATAGGGCCTGATTGGCCCTAGAAAGTTCTTAATTCAATAGTATTATTGATTACATCAGTTGAGATTGAATATTATTTTTATGTGAGATTTAACAGCGTTTAATAAAATTTAAAGCGAGTAAAACTGTGAAGTGCTACTTTTTTGTATAAAAGGTAGGCGGACGAGCACATGGGCCACCGATGGTAAGTGGTCACATACCATCGGTGTAACATAGACATTGGTATTGTAAAAAATGTTAACCATTACTTACATCGCCAATGTGCCACCAACCGTGGGAACTAAGATGTTATGTCCCCTGTGCCTGTAATTACACTGGCTCATTCACCCTTCAAACCGGAACACAACAATACCAAGTACTGCTATTTTGCGATAGAATATTTGATGAGTGGATGGTACCTATCCAGACGAGCTTGCACAAAGCCCCACCAAAAGGATCAGTGTATCAAACGTTATATGTATGCTATCAGCGTATAATCAATTTTGAACTCACAAAACCAAAATGTCTTATGTTATTTGAATTACTAAATTAAAAGTATGGCTTTTAAAACGACCAGGGCTGGTACTATTATTGAATGAATAATAAAAATATCGAAGTGACTCACATTGTGTTGACCTTCTAACTTTAATGTCGTCTACAAAATCGATATCATACCGTACTGCCTTCATGCGTCCTTGATATGATAATAAATTACAGCGTATCGTTAATGATCAAAACTACAGCACAATTTTTTATGTTTAGGTAGGCGGACGGGCTAATGGGCCACCTGATGTTATGTGGTCACCGCCTACAGACTTTGACGATGTAAGGGATATTGACCATTCCTAAAATTACTAAAGCTCCACCAATCTTGGGAACGAAGATGTTATGTCCCTTGTGCCTGAAGTTACATTGGCTCACTCACCCTTCAAACCGGAACGCAACGTATTGAATATCGGATGAATGGTCGGTACCTACCCAGACAGGCTTGCACAAAGCCCTACCATCAAGAGATTCACCAACCAACCAATTTATTTTAAGCCTTTAATACATATATAAAAGTACATATTGTATAATAAGAGCATGTTAGTGTCTCAAAGCTGGTTAAAAGATTTCGTTAACGGATAGTTTTAGTAATTATTCGACCACGCCGCTGTAAATCCTATTTCAATAACAAAAGCAGATAAAAACAAACCTTAGATTTACATATACCATACGATTTGTTAACAATTCTGCTACGACACAAACAGTTCTTGTTTAATATATCTTTATTTATAATATACTATTTCACTTAACTACTTAAATATCCGATAACAATTTCACCGACATTCAAAACGCGGTGAAAGTGGGTTGTGCAAGTCCATCTGGGGAGGTGAAACCCACACATCAGATATTCTACCTCCAAACAGAAGTACACAGTATTGTTGTGTTCTGGATTCAACGGTGAGTTAGCCAGTGCTATTGGCAAAAGGGATATAACATTAGTTCCGAGATTGACAGCGCATTGGCAATATAAGGATGACAATGGATAATGCACGCCAAAATTTCTTTTTCACAGCCAAATACGAATTTAACTATAAAAACAAATTAACGTTGTCAGTCATCTGGTCTTATCAAATCATATTATTTTCATTTAAATAAAGTTTTACTTATGGACCAAGCGCTACTGTGTATTTTGTGTACATACATGAAAAAAAAAAACTTCGTATTAAACATACAAAAGCCACAGAATTAATTTCTATTTGATACAGATTTTTAATATAAAATACTAAATAACAAAACATTAAAAATGAAACAAGGCCAGTTTTATTCATAGTTTACCTAACGAAGTAATTATGTTGATTTGTTAGGATATCATGCTTATGGTATACAAATAAAATAAATTAAATAAATCATTCGTTTGATAATAAATCTCTTAAAATAACCATATCATGTCGACGTGTATTATATACTTATAATGAACACACGCCAGCGTAATTTCAACGTTTTTAGATTGATTAGCCGAGGAAGTGGTTATTATGTACACCGCTATTGTTAATTACCTTCAAACAAAGCGAAACGGAATTTATTTTGTGTATGTATAAGTGCATAAGACTCCAAACTTGTTTACGAAACTTTTTATGTCTATATGTTTTTATTTTTATTCGTCGAATATGTTGTGATATCGTTAGAATCATGATTGCCAGTGTTAAATATTTAAAAGATTAATATGTTTTTTAACGATTACCTCTTTAAACACTTAATAGTTTTTATGATTTGGACCTTTGCCTATCAGCAAAAAGCATTTATTGTTAGCTTTATTTTAAGTGTTTGTAATAGCTTACGTTTTTTTTTTTTTTTTGTTGGTATTGTTATGCTATCGGTATATGTACACGGATGTTTTTTTTAAGTTATATAAATCATTGTATTATGAAACAAACTTGGTATTCATCTCATTATATTAAATTAATTATAAAATATTTTTTGAACTTGAAGACAGATCAGATCTGTGTCAGATCTGTGCATTCTGAATTGTTTTCATCAATTCAGAATGCACAGATCTGACACGGTGTAGTCTTATGGCTTATTAGTCATTTCTCTCATCAAAATCGAAGAACTTTTTGATTTAAATTTACACAATTCTATATTAATGACTGATCAAATAAATTCTTGATACACTATATATCTTAAATTTATTACATCATTCTCAAATAAGAATCGTATCAAATGATCTAAGTTTTATTAACTTTTTATACTTATTTGCGATTCGCTTCGTTTCGCTCGACGTCAGGTGCGGATGGACTTGAATGGCATGCAATTGTGGACCTTATACCCTTGGATTAAGGGAATGCATTTGTGGATATGGCGAAACCTTTTGTGATCTAGCCTAATGGAATCGCATTAATCATTGAGAAACCGTTGCTGTGACAGACGACGGACCAAATATGATGATTTTTGAGTCCGTCGGTATTAACCTACATTAATATAGACATCTTTAAAAAAACTGCAATAAGATTCAAACAATAAGTGTTTTCATATCGAATGCAATTGTCTTCTTTAAACAATCCGATGGATCTTTTTATTATTTTTTATTGAAAAAAGAATGAAACAAAACATTATCGATTTCATTTACATATTTTTATACAAACAATTTTCACGTTTGTATAAATTATGTTGATCGATCAAGTGAACGGAAGATTGTTTTCATTATAAACAATTTTATTGTAAGGAATATAATAAATATTTAAACATTAAAATATTCCAGGCATGCTTATTCGTCATACATTATATGGTCATGAATTAGGCAAGATGGAAAAATGTAACACGATTAAGTTATTGATAAAAAAAATGAAAGCGTAATTGTTAGCGAAGTACCAGGGCGGCATAAAGCACCAACAGATGCGACACGGTCGGTAGCGCGGTCACGCTCACATCTGCTTCCGTCATATGCTCTCCTAAACACAAGTGGTTGTTTGTTCCACTAAAAAATGAACTTTTCGAGTAAACCACCTGCATTATTTTGTGCATATATTTTATATTATTATGTATTTTGCCCAGAACTAGTTGAAAACCGACAATTTTTAATTAAAAATGTACTGAATAATTTTTAGGATTATTACTATCGAAAAGTTGTAATTTGGGTTCAGTTTACAATAATCACGGGCCAATTTTAGTTAAATTCTAATCATACTAACGTGAGTGAATAAACAATCAAAATTGTATGCATCGATTTTATTGTAAGCTCAGTATACAAATTGTATAATGGCGTATATTACAAACCAATAGCGATAGATTGCGCTTATTCAAAATGTCATGTTTCTGAATCGCGCTGTCCCATTCACTATGGGTTATATATAGTGTTGTACAATAATAATCAATTACCCCACGTCCTGAGCCGAGGTGCGATCTCATTAGGTGGGACGTCACGCGGATCCCGATACGGCTCAAATTTCAAGACGGAGTCTCGCCCCCACGCCCGGTGACGCTGGCCAGTAGGACCAACAGCAATACATACAGAAAAAAAAACAATTATTAAAAAATGAACAAGTGATCAAATAAATGATAGTTGTTCGAACATTGGAAAGCACTTCCATAGTTTAATTTACCATTTGATACCTTGATATTATCGGCGTAAACACTAACAATTTGTTTATAAAAAAATATATATATTCTTTATTCCAGAACAAGGTTCCATATTTACATTAAATAATAATAATGATAATTAAAATTTATGTAATGATAGATAAACTTTACTCAAAACATAATCTAAAATATGTCAATATAAATGATATAGATAGATAGATGCTTCACGTATCAATGCCTGGATTATTCAGCACTATGACAGTTTCAGCAAATAATATTCAAGAAAACGTTAGCCTCTACGATTACATACAAGAATATAACGGGTGAACGAAAATTAGCAATAAATTGCAACACACTTGCAATTGGTAACTGGTTACAAAACCTTGCACCGGTATTAAATTAATCACAGGCAAGTGTGAGCGGCGCTGGCGATAATCGATAATTTCAAGGTTCCGCAGATAATCCGTTTAAGCAGATGATTTGCAATACCGCAAATACGGTTAGCGAAAGCGACAAAAAATTTAAACATTTTCAATTTTCAGGGAATTAAATAAAAATTTAAAAGTTTCTTCATTTGAAAATCGATCAGAAATGAAAAGAGATCAAAGAAAGTTTCGAACGGATATAATTGAATTAATATCAATAAAGGATGCAGATGAATTTATTAAAACTTGCACCAACTTGATTGATACATGAAACTTATTTAATGATGACTTGAGGCCTTCTAAAGATGGTTATTAACGATTTGGATGTATAGAAAGAATATATTCCGACAGTTCGCAGACGCAAATCAAGATCCTGACAACCTCTGCCTTATTTAATACAAATCAATCAATCAATTAATAGCATCATCAATTACTATCTAATAAAAAGTTACTATCCTTCCAAAAATATAAGGCTTTTTGACAATGCCAATGCCGATTGAACTACATCGGTCAATATTGACCGATTTCGATATTTCTCACATTGTAGAAAAATGAATTTATGCTTCTGGGATTGTCCTCGTCGATTAATTACAAACTTTATTTGTAAAGCAGTACAGACGATATTTATTTGACAAAATGAAAAAGTAGGGGCATTTAGCTATGTAGCCCTACGCTGGTTTTGAACGCCTAATTCTCATTTCGAATATGTACTAAATAGTGAAATAACGGCAAATCGCTTACTAACAATGGATGTGCGTGTATTGTTAACACTAAACACAAAATTTACGGTACAATAACCTCACATACATGGCCTATGTAACTTGTTTAACGTGGGAATTATTTGCCTACTGTGTTGACATTTTATTGGTAATCATTTGAAAAAAGTCTATCATAGGCGTATCTTATGAGGCAGGTGGGTCTAACCCACATCATTTTTCACAAGAGCATTTTTCCAAGTACTGTATTATTTATATATAGAAAAATATTTCTCGGAAATCTACATATTATTTATATATAGTAAAATATTTCTCGGAAAAATTGATGTCTGCATTCTTAAAGTTTTTTTATGCAACACATGTTTTGATAAACGTTGCATTTTACAATAAATATTACAAATATAGTTAATGTCATTAAGTTCTGATAACGTGCAGTATGTATAGGTATAACTTATTTTTTATAAATCATTGTATATTATGCTAGTTTTCGAACGCAGCTTCGCCCGCGTGTTAGGGGACAGAGCAGGAATAACATAAAATCTTTCTTGGGGTTACAAATTTCATCAAAATCTGTCCAGTGATTTAGCCTTGAAAGCGTAACAGAAAGAGTTACTTTCGCAATTTCAATATTAGTATAGATGAAGAAATAAGAATAATTTGATAAAATTACAACTGATTTTGCTGCCATGGTAGACACATACATTTCAAGAATAAAAAGCTATTTAACAATACCTGTGTGAAACCACATTGCAGAAAAAAATATAATTAATTAATCTACATAAGAGACTATGTGGAGAAATAAGGTCATATTTTTTGTATTTCCCCATTAGCAAGAGGGGCTTTGTCTTAATATAAAAAATCCATACCATTAATAGTTTTTTTACTTAAGCTAAACAAAACAAACATATTTTCCCTCATATTCTTAATATTAAAATGATTATTATTACAGAAAATATTATAAAATATTCCGAGTACAGTTAACACATCATGCATTAGACTCCGTTAGTGTCATCTAATTAACTAACGTTATTACAACTAATGACCTAAAGAACTTGTTTATAAGTAAGTTTTTAATTACAAAGACAAAAGAATGACTTTATTTAAAACGTAATTTCTGAACGATCGGGCCATTAACGGCGATATACATCATTAAATACATAAAAAACTAAATATATTAATAATTTGTTCATAGAATACATCGAAACCTGTTGTTTTAAAAAGGAAACGTACAATTTGAAATATCCTCCAATCAAAATGCACAGTTTTCATTCACTATAAAAAATAATAATGGATTTACGATTATAAATCGCTGTTTAATATTCATTATTCTTTTTTTTTAATATATATAATTGATAAATAAGGCATTGATATCATTGACATTAAGGCTTTAGTCCATATTTTAAAATAAAATAAAAAGAACGACAGATTCCGCAGATGTTTTTAGCTTCTTTTTTTAACAAATTTCTAATTTAAATATTAACAGAATTTAATTTAAAATGTTATGTTATATTAAATTTTGTTTTATTAAAATGTGTTATGTCTGTTTGTAGTGTAAAATATCGGTCCAGTGTCCAATCACACTGCAAATTGGAACTCAGTTATACAAAGTATCGATATTTGGGTGACAGAATAATAGCATCCCTCTAAACTTGCACAAAATCCTTTTTTTTATTGTATAGATAGGCGGACTAGCTTATGGGCCAACTGATGGCAAGTGGTCACCAACGCCCATAGACAATGGTATTGTAAGAAATGTTAACCATCGCTAACATCGCCAATGCGCCATCAACCTTGGGAACTAAGATGTTATGTCCCTTGTGCCTGTAATTACTCTGGCTCACTCACCCTTCGAACCGGAACACGCAGTATAAAGTAGCAGTACTTTATACTGCGTGTTCCGGTTTTGCGGTAGAATATCTGGGTAGCTACCCAGACGAGCCATAGCCAATAGGTCAGGTCAGGTTATGTATGTGTTATGATTTATTCACAGAACTAATACTTGAGATAAAAATAATATTGTCATCTCTGTAGTGCTGGAATTTATATTAAAACAACTCTTCTTTAAATTTGTTATTGTTAGACGTTATTTTTATGGTTTCATACGTATGGGATTACGGCCTGCGTGTGGCATAGCGAGAACTTTAACCTTTCTTGTCATTATATATTTTAACATGTTACTCACTCAATTACTCATAAAAGTCCAAATAACACAATTGAACACATTCAGAAGTCACATGTCTCGCCAATATTGAATTATTCGCTTTACTGTTCTGTCCACCAACAAAATGGCGTTTTTAAATCAGAGCGCGTCTTTTTTTTACTAACTGTTGAAGGGATAGTGGAGTGGTCTTACTATAAATATATTTATTGTGTATATCCCAGAAACGGCTCTTAAAGGAAAATTATATCCTACATAAGGTGTCTTGCAAAAAGAAGAAAAAAGTGTCTTGCAAAAGGAAGATACGGAGCTTATTCCACCACGCTGCTCCAATGCGGGTTGGTGGAATACACATATGGCAGAATTTCAGTGACATTAGACATATGCAGGTATCCTCAAGATGTTTTTTTTTTAATATCCTGTGACATTATTCACACACGGCCATCTGATCCCAAACTAAGCAGGGCTTGTACTATGGAAACCAGACAACTGATATACTTACATATAAGGTCCTCCAGACCGATTTCGGTCACGGCGGCCAATCTCAAGAGAGATTAGCCAACTGCGCAGGAGATATTATAGTGCACAAGTGTGTGCGCAAACACATGTGCACTTTCTTTTCTTTAGCTCTCATAATCCGATGGGACGGCAATCCGACACGACCGGAAAGAGTTCAGGCGCTGGACCAACGGCTTAACGTGCTTTCCGAAGCACGGGAGTGTACACACTTCCACCTTCCAGACTCCGGGCTGCTACTGAGAATTTTCTGACAGAAAAACCCAATAAGTATTTATTGGCTCGACCTGGGAATTGAACCCAGAACCACCGGGTCTGCAGGCTATTATCTAGCCACTAGACCAACGAGGCAGACTTACATATACTTACATATAATACCCAGACTCAGGACAAGCAGACATGTTCATGGGAATCGAACCCATGACCTGCGGCGTGAATGGCAATATCTTACCAACCACGCCAACGTTTTCCTTTACCATCAAGCACGAGATGAATTATAAACACAAATTAAGCACATGAAAATGAGTGGTGCGATCCTGTGATGCTGGAACTTATATTAAAACACCTAGGATTTATAATAAATCGTTCATGTAATATAATACTGGCGTTAAGCCTACAACAAAGAGGTCGTGTGAAAACACTATGTCTCCTTAATGCCGGTTCTCGCGAAGTAGCCTATTGCGATAGTAAGGTCATTTGTTGAAAAATTAACTATATTATCATATACATAAAGTTCAAAATCAACGTTTTTTAAAATAATGTTGTAATATAATTAGTAATTACTACCTGTTTTCTTCACAATGAGGTAAATGAGTAAATAGCATGGTTTGCTTTTAACCTGAGTTAATCCGTGTTAATCACTTTGTTATATAAAATGTATCTTACGAAAGAGAGATAAGGAACTATCCCCAATAATCAGAAAGTTATGTCTCCAAACAATGCTTCCCATTGAAGGAGTTAAGAAAATAATATTGTATTTAAAAATATTGAATAGGAAAAGCAAAATTAAAAAAAAAAAAACAATCTGAACATAATTTTAACAAATACATATGTATACATTAATTTTGTATAATTATACCGATTCGAATGTAAATAATCTAAAATAAATTTTACTTTTAAAAAAAGATAAGCCTGTTATATTGGAAAGTATTGTAAATTGGATGCTGTTTGAAGGCCTGGGCCCAGTGGCGTAGCTTAGGTCACTAGGACCCGGAGCGGATTCCAAATTTGCCGCCCTCTTATTTTTGTAATTTATTATAAAAAAATTGGGGCATGGTAAAAGGGTAGGTTTTTTATCGAATAACACTAACCTGAAAAGTCGATAATCCTATAAGACATATCGAGTGGTATGTGTATCGAAAAGAGAGGCTCATTTCACCTTGTCTCAGACGTTCTTTTTATATCTAGAAATAAGATGCCATTGCATTATCAATACATTCTTTTCGATCAGACGTATGCTCATCATCGGGAAAAGGCGTGTTTTGATATCTGATAAGAACACTTCAGGCTTTATATCGGTGATAACATTACGTTGTCTTAAGAATGTCTTTTAGATCGCACGTTAGATAAAGTTACTGATACACATTATTGTTAAAAGCATGCTTGTTTGTAGTTGTTCTTTATGCTCATTAAAGAATAACTACAAAATATCATGCAACCATCAAGTCTCAACCAAATGTGTTTGCAATAAGCAGAATGTTTCGAAGAATTCTTCTAAATATAAGTATATTAAAACAATCAAATGATTCGAAGTAAGCATGCTTATGCAATTGCTTATTAATATATTCATAGTTAGATTAGCATTTGTTTGACGAATTTCGATGCTGTCATAATATATAATCTTCATGTTTATAATTAATAATATTTTAACTTATCAATAGATGTAAACGAAAATCGCGAAAACCGTATAAGTAAGACTTTGTAAAGATTTTTAATTATTAAACTTATTATAATCGATCAAAAATCACACGATCAAGATCTAAATGTAATTATTTTGAATATAAAACTGAACTATTGTTTGAATAAGAGTTGCTTTATCACAACACCCGTATAATGAGCCAATAAATTAACAAGTATATGAATCATGCACTCTCTCCAATGCAGGAATTATATTTAAAAATAGACATTATTACATACAATAAAATGTACCAATCTATATACTTAACGATACTAACTCCAAGCTCTTTTATCATCCATACAATATATTTTTTGAGTATATACCTATTCATTAGTATTTGTTGTAAATTAAAATGTTAAATTTTTAATTGGCTATCTATCTTTGCGAAGTCGGAAGCTTATAAAATGATTTCAATTAATCTATACGAATAAATAAGGAGGCGTTTTTACTTGTAACTTCTGAGTGAAAAAAACTAATAAACGGATGTAAAACTTATGTATATCAGAAGGCGCGTTTCGGAGAATGTTTTCTATATAATATTATTATATAAATATTTAGATTATTAACGTGACAAGCGTCAATTTCACTTGCACTTAAATAAATAAATCATCTAATATTATAAATGCGAAAGTAACTCTCTGCTACGCTAAGGCTGAACCACTGAACCGATTTTGATAAAATTTAGTATGAAGCAATTTTGAACCCCAAGGACGCGACATAAGCTACTTTTCCTCCCCTCCCCTCTCCTCTATTACGCGGGCTAAGAAGCCGCGGGCACATACTAGTAGGTACTTTATAAAGAGTGTAAAAGAACCATGTGTGTCAAAATTAGTTGGTAAATAGTATCTAATTACATGTAATATTATCCAATTATAAGTGGACACGATTGCGGTCTTCAATACCTTGGTGATAGGTTCGTATTGCTTTAACAATTAAAATATTATTATTCTGCAACCGGATCTACAGAAACTTCAAGGTTTCTTACGAAATCTCATTGCCTTCGAAGATTCTGTATTAATAAAAAGTACAATTGTATTAAAGAAGGGCTAAATGGGACAGTGAATTTATTTTGTAGATTATTTTGTTAATATTATATGTTTTTGTGAGATCGTAAATTTATATCACTAAACGCCGGACCATAAACGTGTAGCGAGTGAATAATTAAACACCGATTTCTCTTTCTTTCATCAGTAATATGACATTAGGAGGAATGAGACAAAATCCTACCCTTAAAATTTTCAATATAGTAACATTTAATCCATACAAGAAAACGAGACCAAGTACATAATATTTAGAGTACTTATTTATATTTTTAATAGTTTCCGCCTACGGTTTTACCCACGCGTAGTTAAGATTTGAGAGCGTAACAAAAAAACTGGTGACAGGTGGTTCATTTTTCGCCCAGAGAATCGGAATTGCGATTCAAAGGGGAAATGCTGCCAGCATTCTTGCCACCATTCCACGCGGTCACGATTTGTACAGTAATTATGTTTAATTTTTATTTGTATTTATTTAAGGCTTTAATGTAAATAAAGACTGTTAATAATTTTTAAAAAAATACTATAATATTAGTTAGGATAAATAATTAAGATATATATGAATAAAATTAGTAAATATTATTATATATTTAAATTTTAAATTTTATATTGGTATATTAAGCATTTATATTGACATATCCTTTTCTTTTTTGGGTCATTGTCATTTGGGCATGTTCTGCCACAGATTCTACCACTGAATCAAACTTTGTACATAACCTGATATGTATTGCTCATTGTACAAGTGTAAGGTTCTTTATGAGTAATAAAGTTCTTTAACCTGAAATAGTAAAGTAAATATATATTGTTTTTCTTTTTATTTTTTTTATTTCATAGGTTTGCGGACGAGCATATGGGCCACCTGATGGCAAGTGGTCACCAATAGACAATGGCAATGTAAGAAATGTTAACCATCGCTTACATTGCCAATGCGCCACCCACCTTGGGAAATAAGATGTTATGTCTCTTGTGCCCGTAATTACACTAGCTCACTCACCCTTCAAACCGGAACACACCAGTACTAAGTACTGCTGTTTTGCGATTAGAATAATGTTTAATCTGATTTCAAAAAAATGTTTTTTATATTTAGCTCTAGTATAAATAATGGACTATTGCAATATTTGTTACTATGAAAAAAGAAAATAAAGTGATGACATTACCAAGGCCAATTTGACCATCGGTCATTCGTCACATACAGTACATTTAGATAATACATAGAGCCTAATTTAATTAGTATTCCCACTACATAAATAAATTTACATACAATTAGTCGGTTCGTCCTCGCTGACCGATGTCCTGTGTTGTTAATTAAAATAAAATTGTAAATTGTTACGATGCAAACTTTAAATGAAATTTATAAGTAGCATCTTTTTAAATAGCATTCATTTGAACCTTTTTTTTTATTTAAAATGTAATACTCCCAAATTTTTTTTTTATTTTATCGTTTTTTGACACCTTAAGAATACATTTTAAAGTAATTAAACAAAGAGCTGGATGTCATAAAGTAAGATCTATTTATTTATCATTTTGAATTTATTTTCATCACTAAATAAATATTATTGTGATATCATTCAGTTGTAATACGTGGAATGATAAAATTGCAACGTTCGTATCTATGAAGTGGTTTTTCAGCTCAAAGGACGTCAGATATCGTATTTGTATGCGTGATATCGCTGTTGCGAAATAAAAAGAGACAGCAATAAATGTAAAATGCGAAATAATTATAAAGAAAAATACATTAACTGACGTTTGTTGTATAATTGTATATAATGGTTAATGAGAAAAACTAGTAATTTTCTGATAGGACCAGGAGGGCCCAGGAGTGCGTGGGTATTACCAACTTTCAGGCACCGTGATGTTACGAAAAAATTTTGGTCAGAAAAACCCAACTTTTTAATTCCGACACGGGTTTTGAACTCACGATCTCGGTATCAGTGACCTTATAAGATATCCACGAGACTAGGCAGTCATTATTATAATGATATAGCGTTCTAAACATAGAAAGCATCAAATAATACCATATTAGCAAAGGTACCGTTACCGCAACAGTTCCAAGTCTAATTGATCTAAAAAATGGCAGATGCATCCGTCAAATGTCATCAGAAACACACCTTGTATTAACAGCTGACGATCTAAAACATCTGTTATTAATACAGACACCGTAAGTAATTGTAACTATTTTAAGGGTTGAATGAAAATGTAAAAAAAACTTATCTTGATGTTATTGTGTTAGTATTTTCCAGTAACTTATTTTTTGTTTTTAACGCTTCGCGGTGTGAAGCTAAACTTGTATTATGTGAAATATTTTCTAAAAATAGCAGATTTTTGACCGTACCTTATGATGAAAGTAAGAGAGAATACATTTTTAACTATACATGCTTACTAATATTAGAAAAACTCGCGGCTCCGCCATGCCAGCGTCGAATTCGATTCGTGACGTAAATTCGTCCTTAAAAATATGCCTATTTAAAGTATTTAATGTAAAATTAGATTAGAACCTTACTATTAGAAATTTAAATATTTGGAAGTTTGTTAGTCAATCACGCAAAATGCCTGAACGAATTTGGATTAAATTTCGAACAGAGATAAGTTATATACTGTCTTAATACATATGCTTACCTAACAACTTACCTGTCACCCCTCATAGAAATAGAATTCATTATTCAAAATAAATTGTTATCATCGAGAATTATAATTGAGTCGCAATGAACACTATGTTCTTGTAATATATTAACTCCTAAATTGAAATAAGGACCGGTAAGAGCTCTCGAGTTAAGAGATTTGAAAGAGCACGTGTTCCATTGCTTCCGGTGTTCAAGTATCCGGCGTCTAAATATCCGGTAATTGGCATTTGTGCTCTTTATATCGCGAGGGTATCACAAATCATGGTATTTTCATCGGATTACAGATGGTTTTTGAAGTAGTGGAGGATTTGTTTGGAAAGGGCGAAAGGGCATTATTCGTTTCTTAATCTTCGAATTTTTAATACTACTTTCTTTATACATGATTTCTGATAGCTTATGTCATATATAAATGCTCTAATCGTTAATAAATAAATAATGGTTGTAGAACCCAGCTTAGATTATTTAGATATTCTGCTACTCGAGTCCTCCAACACACACTAGAGCAATGTGGTTGAGAAAGCTTCAAACCGTATTTAATCGAGGACCTTTTCCCACAATTGACACTGACGAGAAATTGTCCGTCAATGTCCCGGAGTAAAAATCATCGTACGGATATGTATTAGGCCCCATTTTTTTGCTGGAAAAACGCATATATGCATTTCCCACACATGAGGTGGGGGGTGGTGTTATGTGGCCGACTAAAAACCAACGGTACCCACTCCGTCTTTGAGGGGGCGTCACGATATAGCTTGCACATCCTAACGTGAAGGTATTAAGCACCCTACCGCCTAATGTGTATGCAAAACTTAACGATGATCGGTTGTATAGTTAAAACGTGAAAGCGTAACAAACTCACTTTTGTATGTTATAGTTACAATAACGAAGTATCACACAATTCTAATTGTGTGAATAAGTTTGAATACCGTTTGTTTTTTATGGAGATTTTATATGACTGGACACTCCTCGAGAGCCTTTGTGAGTTAAGATGATATCATCCGTGACTCAGTTAACACCTACACGAACCGGACTTCGAGTTTACGGATGTGGAAAAAAGGATTTTGACATTAAATGTATATTTTGTTTTTTATTATCGTAAAAGCAAGGTTCTCCATAAATGAAAATTTCTTGGCCAATAAGATACCTAACAGCGGAATTAGCTTTGAGATGATTTTGCGTGTCAGTTAGTGTACCGTCAGCAGATAAATAAGTAGTAAAAAAGTTTACTTGGTGGTAGAGCTTTGTGCAAGCTCGTCTGGGTAGGTACCACCCACTTATCAGATATTCTACCGCAAAACAGCAGTACTTGGTATTGTTGTGTTCCGGTTTGAAGGGTGAGTGAGCCAGTGTAATTACAGGCACAAGGGACATAACATCTTAGTTCCCAAGGTTGGTGGCGCATTGGCGATGTAAGCGATGGTTAACATCTCTTACAATGCCAATGTATTTGGGTATTGGTGACCACTTACCATCAGGTGGCCCATATGCACGTCCATCTACCTATGCTATAGAAAAAAAAGATTGAAATAAACAAATATATATTTTTTATATTTATACATAATATAATAGTCATTTTTAATCATGTACTTCTTCAACATTTCGATAAATCACTTATGTAATTATAATTCGTTCTGATATTGTATCTGAAGCCTCTTCTCCAGCCTACAATTAATTTTCCTCTTCAATAGTATGTATCTTCATTCCTCAACAGTTAGGCACAAAGTTTTTCCTCAGCTAATTATGGCATTCATATTCCTAATAATAGAATTTATATGCATAATATTTCACTTTATAATGAACGAATTAGTTAGAAAATAATTGTAAACAAAAATAGCGTGACACTTCTAACGCTACTTATACGATTTGATTTATTTCGAATTAAGTCACTGTATAGTACACTATTACAAATACAAATCCGTCTTTAAGCTGATTTAGCTGTAGTTTAAAAAAGGCATAACTTTAAAGTAAGTCTAAGCCTTTTTAAAAACTATCAAATACAGTTATTTCCTAGAATTGCTCGTCAACATATAAATTTTATACATATACCTAGTTACCAATCTTTCGAAATACCACACAAAAATATAGCAATATTAATCATCTTAGATTTTTTGTAATGGAAAAACTATTAAACCATACATAAAACTTCCAGAAAGCAGGCAGGCAGGTTTTAGTATATAACATTAGTATGACGGCGCATTTGATTACGAGAGTAAACGATCTGGCACGAATGGTAACCTAGCAAATGTTATTGGCCAGTCTCGTTTACTCTAACGCAACACCGAGCGCCAGTACGATAGATCTGACAGAACCGCCATTACCAAAAGGAAGAGGTAAACGACGGATGTCAAGAATAACGTGCTTCGTGTTTGTTGGAGCGTTATCCAACTGGTTGATGAAATATTCTCCTCGCCCGAATACCCACGCCTGCTGAAGATCAAGCATGGAGTCAATAGATAAAGAAGATACCACCGAATGACCCTTTAAGTATATAAACAGCTGCGCTTCGCAGTTTCATCCGCTTTAAATTTAGACTGTTGACGGGCTTGTATTTTTAGTTATTGGAAATGCAAAAAAGGATGTCTTGATAAATAAAGATCTCAAAAAAATCCTCAGCTGTATTTTTTTAATGAGTTGTTTTTAATTAGATTTCGTACGGAAGTAACGGAAAAAAAATACGATTGAAAGCCGGAAATGCACAATAAAGAGGGTAAAATAGTGCCATATGGTCTTCAATGCCAAGAGCAAATTATGTTATTTTATCTTCGAAATGTGGTTTATTTAACTACATTTTAAATTGTTTTTTAATAGACTACAAAACTATATATATAGTTATCATCATCAAAAACGCAGATAAAGTCACGTGATACACTCAAGTGATCTAATCTTACGAGATAGAGACAAACATATAAATTTAATATCATCATTCTGATCATATCGACGGCTTGCACAACTTTATTAGTCGTAAAGTCAATGTAACGCGGATTTACAAACATAACACAATTTTTGTAATCCTATACTGTGGCGTTAGTGACATAAAGATGACGAAGTATAATGAATATTAATCGCTGTTACCTCAGTGTTAAAACACAAAATTTAAATCGTTACTCATTTATTTATTTATTCGATTTTATTGCGCATATACATTTCACGAGTATCCATTAGCTAACTTAGGAAGTGCAGTAAAGTCAATGTCATAAAATTCTATCACCAATAGAAAGCTTCATTACCATCGAGTAACAAAGGCTACATTTTGTCCCCATATCCCCACCAAGGACCCGGGAACTACGCGGGTGAAACCGCGGTCAAAGTGCTAGTATGAATATAAGTGAAATACCACTCATCATACATCTCCTAAACGATCCTCACGATTGGCTTGAAATTTGTCACATTCACTCTTTCCCCATCGTAGACACTAAGAACGGGTTTTACCTAAATTCTATCCAAAATACATTTTCCTTCTTATACAACCGTACGTTAAACTTACTTATTGAGTGTAATCTAACACCGTTTCGGAAATAAACACCTCAGATGTTTTTAATCTCATATTTTACAATTATAATAAACAATAATAGAATTATATTTGTTTAATTTGAAATTGCCTAGAGGCGATCGCTACAAGTATGTAGAAATAAATAATAACAAAAACAATTTACTCATACATAATCATAATACATTTTTTATAAATACAAACATATTATGTGATATGATATGAAATTAAAGATAAATCATAAACTACATTTCTCAATTTGACGTACAGCGGCGTGACGGACAGGAGCGTTACTTATACTCTGGTACTATCCAAAGACCGGCCGATAGTGCGAAAGAAACAGATGAAAAACTGGATCAGATAGAGACTGTTGAGTAGCAACTATCAAGATAATAGTTATAGCACTTTGTCGCGTTAATCATATAAAAGTATTAACCATAAATAATTAAACTAATTACCGACAACATTTCACAATATGAACTTCTTACAGTGGTTCAAGTATATTTGAAAAGGTCGATATATCGGTGGTAGAGCTTTGTGCAAGCTCGTCTGGGTAGGTACCACCCACTCATCAGATATTCTACCGCAAAACAAGAGTACTTTGTATTTTTGTGTTTCGGTTTGAAGGGTGAGTGAGCCAGTATAATTACAGGCACAAGGGACATAACATCTTAGTTCCCAAGGTTGGCGGCGCATTGGCGATGTAAGCGATCGTTAACATTTCTTACAATGCCATTTTCTATGGGTGTTGGTGACCACTTACCATCAGGTGGCCCAAACGACCGTCCCCGCTCCTATACAATAAAAAAAATGTCCTACATTCTACCGTCAAACACACATACAATATTATTTATATATATAGTGCTGTAAATATGTGCATTGAACTTCGTATACTACAGCGACGATAGTGACGCTGTGGGTAAACTGGTGAGTAGGGCATAAAATATGGCAACCACTAAGGTTATTCTGGACTATACCTTAGAATGGCGGTCCATAATAGAAAGTTTACACAGGCTAGTCGGACACCTTCCAGACCAGCTTAGGTATCCAGAATCCTACAAAGACCAACAAATTTCAAAGTATGATCCTTCTGTCCGTTTTCGGCCACGGCGGCCATTTTTAAGGGAGCTAGCCATCTGTGCAGGAAGCGTATAGTACACACGTGTGCGCAAACACAAGTGCAATCTATTCCCTGAATAATCCGAAATGGCGGCACATCCTTTACGATACAAAATATAAATTAAAATTATTATTGGTTGGTTGAGTAGTCAAGACCTGAACTCTTAAGAAGCAAACAAACAACAAAGTCAATTTAACATAATTAAAATTAATAAGGATTATTGAGGTTCTCATTTTACCAAATAAGCTTTGTGTTCCTCTTAACATGGCCTCCGAGCACATTCTCTGCCTTATTCGTTACTTTAGAATGTAATTTGCAAATAAGTAAAAAACCTTTTTTCTTTATTCGAACGGAGCCTGATGCAATTTATAAAATACTAGCTGCTTCCGAAGCCGCGGCTTCACCCGCGTATAATTAATAAAAATATAATAAATTATTTTATTACTATAATAACACACACGCGCACACACAAACACACACACATACACATATGGCTATTGGTAAGGAAATACGTAATTAACGATTTGAAATTGATTTTCATAAGATACCGTAGAGTTTACCGATATTATATATGGCCTATCATTTGCGCCATCACATGTTCTTTGTGTGTACCAATTTTCATCAAGATTGGTCAAGCCGTTCTTGAGTTATAAGAAGACATACAGACAGACAGACAACAATGAAAAAAATAATATAATGTGAATCACTGTATCATAAAACGATTATTTAACACAAAATTAGGTGAAAAATAGATTTATATAGTAAGACAGAGACAATAGATTTATATAGTAATATAGATAAAAGAACAGGAACAAAAAAGTTAACAAACAAGAATTAAAATAAATTAATCCGCTTGTAACAAGAATGTTGCCATTCATTTAAATATCGACGAAGTTGTATTTCGATTGCTTATGTGATAGTTATGCCTAAATTCGTTTAGAAATGGCACGCCTAAGTTAGTCTGTGACCTACTAATGATTAGTCATTCATATAGAAAGGCAGACTAACAAATAAAACGCCTGAGTAAGGTTACCACATGAAGCACAGACTCTTTTTAAAACATGAAAAATATTTTACAACCTTAATGAGCTGCTTTATTTATTTGCGCTTGTAATGTGCATTGCTCACGGTACAGCAATACATACCAATATTAAGTGGCCATAGAATAAATGTTATATATAACTCACCTAGTATTATTGTACATAAGTGACGCTACTAAATATACAGTACAGTAACAGCCTGTGAATGTCCCACTACTGGGCTAAGGCCTCTTCTCCTCTTTTTGAGGAGAAGTTTTGGAGCTTATTCATACATGTGACAGAATTTCAGTGAAATTTGCCACATGCAGGTTTCCTCACGATGTTTTCCTTCACAGTCAAGCACGAGATGAATTATAATCACAAATTAAGCACATGAAATTCAGTGGTGCTCGCCCGGGTTTGAACCCACGATCATCGGTTAAGATTCACGCGTTCTTACCACTGAGCCATCTCGGCTTTTTTTTCTACTAAATATGTTAACATTAATTAATTTCACGAAGTAAAGCGAAATGACATACTTAATTTGAATCATCATGGAGTTTACGGTTTGTTCAAACAGTTATATGACGTAATATAGTGTTAAGTGGTGTTGTGTTATGAAGTTGTGAATATTGTTATTACGGTTTTAAATAAATATGACTTTAAATGTATCTACTTTTGAATTTATTTGACTTTAATTAAATTATATTCAACGTCATTATTAAATTAAAGCAAAGCGTACTCGTAACACAGTCTGAAAATACAGATGTAAAATTTCTTCTTTTGAGAGGAAGGATTTGGTCAAAGTTGCGCCAATGAGTGTTGGGCACGTGACGGATTATCATCAGACAACAGTTGTTCCCTCATTGCTGAGCACGAGACAATAATCACACACAAGTTAATAATTTGTCCAGGTTTAGACCCGCACTTATCTTGACGCATAAACATTTATGAATAATAATAATATATTACGGAAATATATATAATTATGTTAAAAAAGTAATTATAAAAAGAATAAATTTCTATTGTAGCTGATTGTGCAAATCCCTGGGCGTATATCCTTGTAAGAGTTATGTGGTTCTAGAACTTATGTTATTGTAGTAATTAACCATATGCAATTATTACGGTCATTACCTTTAGATATATCACCTATGATGGAATGTCGATATAATACTACTAAACGTGAGTGGCTGACATTTAGTTAACAGACATGTGTGCGTCGGTACAATGATAATTGGTCGGGTTTTTATTAATACCTTTAAAGAACACTTGGCTTAGGAATGCCGATGACGATAACAAGGTTTCAAGTTTGAGTTACTTTGAAAATCGATTAATGAAATTGCACGTAGCATGTTATATATTTAGCGACAATAAAATATATAATATATTTACATAAAATAAAATAAAGCATGATATTATTGTTTATGATAAAATTGCTTTTTTTTATATGGCAACACCTATACAGCGAAACTTAAACAGATATTTCAATATCAGCGATTTAGAAGCATATATATATAAATTATTTCTCTTTTGGTAATCCGACTTACTTGTTGTAAAATATGAAAAACAATATTATTATAATGCGATAAATATAATTTGAAAAAAAGTATGTAACTATTGTTTATGATAAAAGTATTTTCTGGCAGCACTGTAACTATAAGATCTCCGTCAATCTGTTCGTTGAGTTTGATAGACTTAAACGCTGATCAATTTCAAATTAACTAATTTGATTTTAATCTAAAATGTAATTGGTCGATCGCAGCATAGAAGCATATATATATAAATTATTTCTCTTTTGGTAATCCGACTTACTTATTGTAAAATATGAAAAACAATATTACAATGCGATAAATATAATTTGAAAAAAGTATGTAACTATTGTTTATGATAAAAGTATTTTCTGGCAGCACTGTAACTATAAGATCTCCATCAATCTGTTCGTTGAGTTTGATAGACTTAAACGCTGATCAATTTCAAATTAACTAATTTGATTTTAATCTAAAATGTAATTGGTCGATCGCAGCTGATGACGAAATATTCGACCAATGAGCGTTCAATATTCACTTGGATTAGGAAATAGTGAGTGAGCCATTGTAATTACTTCTGGCACTAGGGACATAATCTTAGTTCCCAAGGCTGGTGGCGCATTGGTCGGTTTAATGGATAGTTAGCATTTCTTACAATGCCAATGTCTATGGGCGTTGGTGCCCTTGGTGCTTAACATCAAGTGACTCAAACAGTCGTCCGCCTTCCCATTATATAAAAAAAAATCTTAAGACGATTGACTGGATTGGATTATTTCCCTTAATATTCTTCTGTTCAATACGCAGAGTCTGTTTGGTATTTCTTTATTGTGTACTATGCCGTAGTAGATAGTTGTAACAATATTCAAGTAATTAAAACAGTTACGCTCTTTAATCATCACGACACCGGTTCGTATGTGCAGTTGTTGGACATGTTTCAGTATATGGCTGGTTTCCTTAGCAAGTTTTTGTTAAATCGAACTTGTTCGGTGATGCAAGTTCAGACCACATATAAGTTATTTATGCCAAAAGTTTTTTAGTGTTAGACCCAACTATGGAAAAAATATATAATGTTCGAAAGAGCCCAAATGTACAAAAAGTTACCCGATATAATTGCAAGCACTAAAAGTTTTCCTATATTTAATAATAGCCTTGTTATATATAAATATGTACAAAATAAATAGCGTTTAGTTAATGTGGTCTTACCGCTATGCTTTGCTTTGTTAGTTATTTATATATTTATAGTATAAATCATCTTTTTCTATTAATACCTTCATCTGTTCTAAGTTTCTATTTATATTATTGTATCCGAGACAAAAAACCGATAACAAAATGATATAGACACTTACATAGCGATCGATTATTATTAAAAAAATAACCCGTACCCCGAACTAAGTGCTCTTGTTTACATATCAGGAACATTCTAGACCGCTCAGACCACCTACCTCGAGCTTTACTATTCATTGGTCTTTTATTGTCTTATTTGTAATTTTTTCATGTTCAAAGTCTTCCCCCTCTTCAATATCACATGAAATATCATTCATTATTGATAAAAAACATGTCATCATAAATGATTGTAAATATTTACCAAAAATACAATGTAAAGTAAATCTTTATAATGAATGAAATATATAATTTGAAAAAATATTATCTATTAACATCATTATAAATTGCTCCACCCGCATGATATAAAATTCCAACGCCTCTATGGTCTGTTAGCATTACAAAAATGCGTGCTAATTATTTTTGTATCTTGCAACACTTCGCGCAAATTATATGTAACTGACATAATTATAAACTATTTTATTCAATTTAAGACTTATTTAATTGAGACAACGACCAATTTTGACAAAATGGTGATACATCAAATCAAAAAAAAAAAATCCTATACTCAACATAGAAGCAATATACTTATTATTCAACGATATTTAATTATAAACTATATGACTATTTTTATTAAAGCCTTAAATAAATACAATCAAAAATTAAAAAAGTTACTGTACAAATCCTGACCGTGAGGAATGGTGGCAAGAATGCTAGCACCATATCCCCTTTGAATCGCAAATTGTCTAATTAGAAACTACCACCGGTTCGGTAAATAAATACCCTAACCTGAGAAGAAAAGACGAAAGAAACTCAGCTGTACACCACATCTTGCACTGTCAATGTGACAATTACCGGCCTTGTATCTTACGACCGAAATTAATAAAAATAATTATATGCCTACATAATCTAAAATCTCAAGAGTTAAGATCAAAAAGTGCCAATAAAATCAATGGATTGACCAAATTCTATTTTTCAACTGTGATATATTCTGAACTCACTGCGTATCTTATCACGGTGCGTGATATTACGGACGGACACGGACTAGTCCGCACAGATGCATCGTTAGAAGAGTATCGACATACGACGACACGACGTTCGTAGCGGTACTTCGGCGTCGGTTCCGCTACGTGTTGGTAGCTGTCGAAGATGCAGTGTGAGATTATGACACAATGGTTTCGAAACTCAAAACCGACACAGATCGACACGCACCGAGCCTGTGCGTGGCCGTCCGTGAACAAACCGAAACATCTAGCACCGATCGACCACTTTTACTCGAAAACCGACTTAGCTGATACGTTATTTAGATGCGTATATCCTTTGAATATTATAATTATTGCCGTCAATGTCGCATAACACTCTTTGACATTTCACGATCGAGTTCTGCGGTGAGTTTCTAGTCTGTTCTTACGGAATTGCTGTTCACACTGACGGATGAATGCGCCCGCGTTATTATAGGCACAATAGACATTTAAGGAGCCCAGTTAGCAGCACAAGTATTTAATTTTATCGCATAATTAATAATAATTTATATTAATATTTGAAAGCTGTTTCTAACTACATTATATATTGCGTAAATAACGTAACAATTATTGATGACTAAATAATTATATTGAAATTGTCCGATTAAATATTTATAAACGAAAGAGAAAAAAAGTTTTACAATCATCTGTCCTTGTCTGTTTTGATAAAAGAGATTTTGACGCAATGCCGATACGAGCATCTTGTATTAAATAGCTGTTATTCTCTAGTCCTTAAAGTATATTTTTCAATGACAAATCCATATTTAACCGTTCGTGAGAATATCCGACTAAACAATACAAATCGGGTCAAGCGAAAGTGATATCATTTCTTGTCTGAAATCATTTAGATTTTGAAAATTCACATTCATTTCTGTATTTATTTTAATTATGTTAATCTATCCATCTTTATTATTCTTAAAGAAAGTGTTCAATATCTCATTATTATTTGAATTATACTTAATGAATGAAGTTTGAATTAATTAATAGTAATTTTATTAATCTTAATTTTATATTATTCATATAAAACAATTAATTCACATATTTTTATAATCATAAATTCAAATATATTCTATTTTTAAAATATTTAAATATTTCATAATTGTAATACATGCGATTACTAAAATCATATTATAGTAGTAATCTACACGACCGATCGGTGTAAATAAAAAATAAAAACTTTTTTTTTTTAAATAAATTGAAGTATCCTAGTCTTATTGCACGAAATAATCACCTTCAATTTCAACTGACATTAGGATCCGTCCAGACGTTTCGTTGTCGAAGGACAAACATCAAACAGCCAGGCGTACTTTCACATTTTTAATATTAGTAAGATTATAACTGTAACGATTCATCATGCGTGTTTAAAAATAAAGAAATGTCTTCGTTTAAAAGAGACATATTTTACAACAGTTTGGAATGTTTTAGAATAAGTAAAAGTGGTTTTAGACTTGCTTTTCTTTGTTCCTTCGATTGGAATAGACAATAGTTAGTTCATAGTTGATGATTAATTATTGAATACCGAAATTTAGACCACATTAACCACATCAACGGTACAGCTTAGAATTGTTCTAGACAAAACCGTTGACCTAAATTTATGTCCGGCGTGTCAAAAATACAATACCACAATACTACTTTCACATAAATTATAAAATGTCAGTTATTAAAAAAAAGTGTTTCAATCATTATTTCATTAAAAAAATATTTACTAAACAAACAAAAGAATATAAACATAATACAGTTTTTGATTATAATATAAATTACTTGACAATATATTATACAGCTTGCGTGGAAGGTATAGCAGTGCTGTAAACACCTAAAACGAAAATTGCCCTAATTTTTTCAAAGCATTTTACGGTAGAACCTCGATTATCCGAACCCTCATTATCCGAACGATAACTTAGTTTATCCGAACGCTCAATTATCCGAACATTAGTGCGAAATATACATTGTTGCTCGCTCAAAAGTGAGTTACAGCCGTTCGTCAATTAAAAATTGACGATTTTATAAATAAAATATAACAAAAATTATTCGACTTTTTTCAGGTGTTAAAAATACATACATACATATATATATATATATATATATATATATATATATATATGTATTTCAACGTTACTATGAATGTTGAATATATGTATATATATATATATATGTACTGTTTTTATGTAAAAAGGTGTTGATTATGATCTCGTCCCAAAAAACCCACGTTTCGATTATACGAACTTTTGATTATCCGAACTAGTCTCAGTCCCAATTGGTTCGGATAATCGAGGTTCTACTGTATTTATTAGTGTTATGTTATTTATTAGCAGGAAAGACAACAATACAAGGGATTAGCAGTGCTGTTCTATAAGAACTAACTTCATTACTCATCCGCTAAATATTGCCAACGGCCTATGGTGACTATTTTGATGCGTGAATTCTTCAAATGTTATAGTTTTATAGTTATTTTATCAAGTTCTTAGCAATGTTTGTGTAGTAGTTTTGGGCAATGTCTGTGTCAACTTATTGAATATAGCTTACAATTTATTTTTTTATAGTATGGCGGACGAACATGTGGGCCACCTGATGGTAAGTGGTCACCAACGCCCATAGACAATGGCTTGAAAGAAATGTTAACCAACCATCACTTACATCGCCAATGCGCCACCTACCTTGGGAACTAAGATGTTATGTCCCTTGTGCCTGTAATTACACTAGCTCTCCGGTTTAAGGTTGAGTGCAACCTTCAAACCGGAACACAACAATACCATGTACAGCTGTTTTGCGGTAGAATATCTGATGAGTGGGTGGTACCTACCCAGACGAGCTTGCACAAAGCCCTACCACCAGTAAACACCAAGTAAATTAGAATTAGACAATGAAAGAAAATTGAAAAAGAAAAACGTTTTTATAATTTTTCTTCATGTTTATTCCTGTATGCTAATTTCATGCTTTAATCTAGAATAAATCATATTTGTACTGTATTGTTAAACGAACGATATGTCATGGTGTCTGAATATGACGTAATAGTTGTATCATTGATCGTAAACAATATTGTCTTACGGAACCAGTGTTAGGTTGCGGTGGTGTTCAAATAAAATACGAATTAAGTTTCAATTCTCTTCGGCTTACGTAATGTTAAAAATAAAATATTATTATTGTCTATGAAACATCAGAATAAAAAAATAACACATCATATACACACTTACACACACACAAACACACATACTTGTGTTTATAATTAAACTCGTGCTTGACAGTGAAGGAAAACATCGTGAGGAAACCGGCATGTGCCTAATTTCACTGAAATTCTGCCACATGCGTATTCCATCAAACCGCATTGGTGCAGCGTGGTTTTGGTGGAATAAGTTCCAAACCGTCTTAAAAAAGAAGAGAAGGCTTCTTAGCCTAGCAGTGAAACATTCACGGGCTGTTACTTTAATTTTTACTTTACTGTATAAATTAAATATTATATAAAAAATACTATTGATATTGGCAGTGAAGCAATATTACAAAAAAGAAAAAAGCCAATAATTCTCAAATCGTGATTGGTGTAAATATCGTTGTCGTCACGTCCGACGGTTTAATATATTTTAGGGTCACTTCGGTTATCTGAGAAACGTGACTGACTCCTGCGGGAGAGCAGTTAGTGCTGTATCTGCTAGCGATTGTTGCTATCGAATTGTATTCATAGCTAAGGTCGCTGTATGTATTTCCTGGTATTGCGATATTATAATATATAACGATACAATATTTGCTTTTATACTACGTTTTATTGTTTGTTCTCTAAAAGTTATTGAAGTTTTATTGTATTTAAATATGACACTTTATTCTATCATATACATAGTTGAAATATTTACGGTGCGTGAAGTTGTTGAAGGCTACCATTTACCATCGTGAATATTGCTTTTTTAAATAAATTGAAAAGAAAAAAAACATTAAAGGTATATCTATATATTTATAATCGTTGAACATAAACGTTGAACAGAACGCCGTTTTTCCGAAGTTGGTTAAAAATTCAAAATGGCTACTGTACAAATTATGACCGCGTGAAATGGTGGAAACAACTGACAGCATTTCCTCTTTGACTCATGATTCCGATTCTATTATTAATTACTATTTGTTTTATAATTACGATTTTCTACATTAATGAAAATTTAATTAAAGGAATGCGTCGATATTTAAGTGTCACTTTCTTTTATAATTGTTATTAAGTTAGTTTCTATATATTACAATTTACTAGCTGTGCCCGCGGTTTCACCCTCGTATAATTAATAAAAATATAATGAATAAGAATCAGCCTAGCACCTTCCTCGATAAAAGGACTATACAACCCAAAAATATTTTTTTAAATCGAACTAGTAGTTCCTTAGATTATCCGGATCAAATAAACAAACTCTTCAGCTTTATATATTAGTTAAAAACAACCAAGGCGGTGGGGCTTTGTGCAAACTCGTCTGGGTACCACCAACTCACCAGATAATCTATGCTAAACGAAACTACTAAAATAACTTAGTATTGTGGCATTCCGGTTTGAATGGTGAGTTAGCCAGTGTCACAGGTGTAATAAGCGACATAACAACTTAGTTTCCAATGTTATTTTTTATTTGATATTTAATAATAATAATAAATGTATTTATTCTCTCCCACAGAACATTTATGTTTACATTTTTTTTAAACTTAATAATAAATACATTTGTATGTGGAATCCTGGCTCCCTCTGTAAGATGATCTGATGTAAGCAATGGTTATTACATCTTACATCGCCTATGTCTATGAGCGGTGGTGATGTCTGACCATTAGGTGGCACGTCCGCCTACCTATAACACAAAAAACGACCATTTATATAGAGAAATATGAAAAAGACATACAAATCGTAGGTAACGCTATCGATTAAGTAAAAAAACTCGCACTCACACTGATCGAGGAAACACCCGTGTTAATATAAAAAGGTTTTAGGGTACTAAATAAATCATTACGTTTTTTATAGAAAATGTATACAGGGTTATTTATAACACACCAGCAACCACGCAGGACTAGATAGCTAACACCATAAGCTACAACTTTTGTTCTACGACTTCGGACATAACTCAATACATGAAAAAAAATATGATTTTACAAGTTTTTGTCGTATTGTCGTGACATTTGTAATTCTATATTTCATTCATAAACGAAAGCGTCGATCATTGCGATGCGCGTAGATTTATAAACGTTCAAGCAGGAAATTAAATAAATAATTATTTTTGTATGAAAATAAAATCTAACAAATTATCAAAACTCCTTTATTACAGTAACAGCCTGTGAATGACCCACTGCTGGGCTAAGGCCTCTTCTCCTCTTTTTGAGGTGAAGGTTTGGACACATTCTGTCACATGTGTATTCCACCACGCTGCTCCAATGCGCGTTGGTGGAATACACATGTGACAGAATTTCAGTGAAATTTAACACATGCAGGTTTCCTCACAATGTTTTCCTACACCGTCAAGCACGAGATGAATTATAATCACAAATTAAACACATGAAATTCAGTGGTGCTTGCCCGGGTTTGAACCCACGATCATCGGTTAAGATTTACGCGTTCTTACCACTAGGCCATTTCGGCCTTTATTAAGGTAATTGTAATTATGGCGAAACACTATCGACTTGTCATAAGGCCCCCATTGTTGTAAGGTTGAAACTCTCTGCTAATTGTTAAGTCATTGTTGTTCGTATCATACCTTTGTTCCGAATCGTGTTGATCAGCAAGGGCGTTTGTTATTGTTCTTCGATTTGAGTTTTTAGATTTGAACACTTACCAAATCAGGGTTGGCAGATTAAAAAAAATGTAATGTATAATTTGCTTCTAAACATAATTCGTGAAAGTCGGTTTGGTGAATACTTTGATGTGATTGGTTGACAAATATTAATGGCTGATCGTTTACAGTCATAGCGACCAATTCCAAGAAAGTCATATGCGCTGAATGTTAAGTGAGATATAATAACTGAGGTGTCCTTTTATAATTGAGTGGAACTACAAATCCGCCACGACCGGAGAGAGTTCAGTGCAGGATCAAAGATTATACATGTTTTCCGAGGCTTAGGAGTGTAAAAAGTACCAGCCAGTCACTTTACACAACCAGCCAATTACTATACTACTATACACTGCCAGCTTCTAAAGAATTTTCGACAAGAAAATTCTACAATTGTATATTGGATCGATTCGTTTAAACACATGACCTCATAAGTTAACTTTCGAAGTCACAAGACCAATTTTTGACAGTATACTCAATGCGAGTTTAACATTATGACGTGATTAACTTTGTTGAGAAATAGATATGAACGCGATACACATTTGAGTACACACGTGAGCGTTACGCGTATGTTTATTAAAATGGCGCACAAGGTTTTTATGTAAAAGTTTCTGTAAAGATGATTTAAATATAACTAGTGATCGCCCGCATGTTAGGTAAGGTCAAGTGTTGTTATAAAAACTAGTCTTTGTCCTGCCTTTGTTTATACCAAATATTATCAAAATCAGTTCAATGTTCTAGTTTAGAAAGCTTAACAAACAGACAGACAGACAGACAGAATTGCTTTCGCATTTATAATATTAGATATATTTTAATATGTATTTATTTCATCAAATTCCATAAAATGTAAAATGTCGTTCAATGTAATTTCTAACAAATAATTTCTCCTTTACAGGTAAGCAACGTGTTATATAGACGAGAAATAACATATCAAGAAAATATGTACATCCGGTGAGTCATGGCACAGTCCTGGTTTCCTTAACTGGCTATAAAATTTCTATCATTTGCTTAACATTATTGAATAAGCCTTACGTTAGGAGTTTTGCAATACTTATTGGTATTATAACCATTCATTTTACAGTTAATTATATATGTGAATTTTAGAAGACTTAAATAAAATTAGGCTATAGATTCGACTGTTTTTTGTCCAAAAGTAACAGCCCGTATATGCGCTTATTGTTGGACAAAGGACGCCTTGGAAGAATTTCAGCTTATTCCTCCACGCTGTTTCAGGTTTAAGAAATTCTGTTATACTGGTTTTGAAGCAATCTTCTATGTGGCCACGGCAGCCAATTTCAAGACACGGCGCACTCTCTATTCCCACACGCTCATAATCCAATGGGACGGCAATCCGGCACGACCAGAAAGAGTTAGGCGCAAGACCTACGGCCTTACAAGCTTTTATATGCCCGGGAGTGTACACACTTTCAACTTCCAGACTCCGATGCAGAATCACCCAATAACATTGGCCCGACCTGAAGTTTTAACCCAGAACCTCGCGATTTGCGGCCTTATAACTAATCACTAGACCGCGGCAGTCAAATATAACTCTTAATAAATGTACTATTATAATGATACAACGTAATAGCTCTATTATAACGATATACGTCATCTATATTTAAAACTTTTTTTTATAAATAACTGACATATTTATTATTATATTCTATAACTAAAATAAAAAAAGGAATAAACTACACATTAAAATTTTTAAAGAAAAAACATGCCGTCTATAAGTTTGTCCTGTGGCAATCAAAAATCAGCCTAGAACATTCCTCGATAAAAGGACTATACAACACAAAAATATTTTTTAAATTCGAACCAGTAGTTCCTTAGATTAGCCGGATCAAACAAACAAACTCTTCAGCTTTATATATTAGTAAAGATATAATTATATTATAACTTATGTATATATTCTATACGATACAAAGAAACTTTTTAATACAAGTCTAGTATTTGGTAATTGTGTTACAAAGCAGGTCACGTGACATAACTTTTTTTATAAATTGATGGCGTCAGTCGTAACAAAGGCACAATTCCGTATGGGAGAATATCACGAAGGTTACATGTAGTGGCATAACCTTATTTCTAGTAAAACGTTTTATTGTGTCACGCATTTCGAATAAAGATATCATTTTTGTATTGTTATTATCAGTTATCAATTATAATATAATGTTTCATTGAAGTTAGTCTATGGTTATCCAAAAAACTATCGACTGACGTGGGTTGAGAATGCATTTTCCATATATGGAAAATGCATTCTTCTTTCATCATTTCTATGAACTTCAGTGATATTAAGAGCAACTTTGAACTCTTGATATCGCATCTTTAAGAACGAAATGGGCGCTCTTACCAAACCATTGGCGACGATCACTAAATATCCATCGAACAACACTTTACTTAGATTTTGCCTTAATTTTTTTTTCTAATAATGTTGTTAATGACGACTACATTTAACATTTATTAATGAATAAATTTAAAGTCACTGTTAAAAAAAAAAAAAATATGGCATCTGTTCGGTACAATATTATAACGATGGTTATTTTCTTTAAATTGGTATCCAGACTGGCCAATAGACCAACTGATAGTAAGCGTTCACCGCTCATAGACGTTTGCGCTGTAAAACATATTGACCATCGCTTACATCACCAATGCGCCACCAACATTGGGAACTAAGATGTTATGTCAATAGTGCCTCCAGCAAACTGACTCACACCCTTCGAATCAGAACCCAATAATACTAAGTATTACTATTTGGCGGTAGATTATCTGATGACTGGGTATCTAGTTATTTACCCAGAAAGGTTCGCACGAGTTAGTATTTGTTGATTTCTTTACAAGATTTATAAATTTAATTGTATATGATTATTACGAGTACATATGTGTATATATAGTGAAAAAGGGGTTATTATAGAGTTTCTAGCTGATTTTTCTTGTTAGAATCTATATTCTGAGCGTGAATTTTAATTTTTTTGTTGTCTTGCAAAATAACGATTGCTTGCAGGAGCTTGCACAAAGCCACTGATGGTAAGTGGTCATCAACATCCATAGACAATGGCTTTGTAAGTAATGCTAACCATCGCTCACATCGCCAATGCGCCACCAACCCCGGGAACCAAGATGTTATGTCCCTTGTGTCTGTAATTACACTGGCTCACTCACCCTTCAAACCGGAATACAACAATACAAAGAACTGCTGTTTTACGTTTATTATTACAAAACAATGACTCTGTTCTTTCTTTCTGTCTCCAAAAATTTGACATTCGAAAGAAGAAGACGATTGCTGATGGCCGTTATATTTTTAACACTACACTACGTAAGTGATATGTGTATTTGAACACGTATTTTAACTTTCACTTAGTCGATTGCATTTCTAGAATGTGATTGCAGTATTCAGAAAGTAATCACAAAAATACTTTGATTTTAATTTCATTTTGTATAGCGTAATATCTAAGACTTCCCACTGTTTGTAAAATGCATCCTTTCGAGGTTAAAGGTAAACGTGCCATTCTACAGTACAGATTGGTGGATGTGTAGTGGAACTACATCCGATACATGCAGGTTTCCTCATGATGTTATCCATCATAGATGCTTCAGTATTTACCAGTAATTCTTGCCCGGTTTCATTGGTTTGTAATATAAATTATCGGCTGTTCGGCGTAGCACATTTATATATTATCCTAGTTTTCACGACTTTCCCAACGTGTTGGGGGCAGGTGGTATAAAAATTAGCTCATGTACTTCCCTGGGTTTTAAGCTTGCTTCGTACCAAATTTTATCAAAATCGGCTAGCCGTGGAATCATAATAAACAGACTCAAATGTTCGCATTTATAATATTAATAGGATTTTCTTACAAATTACAATGTTAAAACACATATAATTACGTGGTTAGAGAGAAAGTGTTACCAGGATTATGGTGTACGTGTGAAAGAAATAGCTAATTAAATAAAGTAAATTGTTTTTATTTACCATTATTATTGTTGAAATTATATTCGCAAAATATTAAGTAGTTAACTTGGTGGTAGATCTTTGTGCAAGCTCGTCTGGGTAGTTACCACCCACTCATCAGATATTCTACTGCAAAACAGCAGTACTTGATATTGTTGTGTTCTGGTTTGAAGGGTGAGTGAGCTAGTGTAATTACAGTCACTAAATTATCGGCTGTTCGGCGTAGCACATTTATATATTATCCTAGTTTTCACGACTTTCCCAACGTGTTGGGGGCAGGTGGTATAAAAATTAGCTCATGTACTTCCCTGGGTTTTAAGCTTGCTTCGTACCAAATTTTATCAAAATCGGCTAGCCGTGGAATCATAATAAACAGACTCAAATGTTCGCATTTATAATATTAATAGGATTTTCTTACATTTATTTATCTAAGACTTCCCACTGTTTGTAAAATGCATCCTTTCGAGGTTAAAGGTAAACGTGCCATTCTACAGTACAGATTGGTGGATGTGTAGTGGAACTACATCCGATACATGCAGGTTTCCTCATGATGTTATCCATCATAGATGCTTCAGTATTTACCAGTAATTCTTGCCCGGTTTCATTGGTTTGTAATATAAATTATCGGCTGTTAAAGTTAAAATACGTGTTCAAATACACATATCACTTACGTAGTGTAGTGTTAAAAATATAACGGCCATCAGCAATCGTCTTCTTCTTTCGAATGTCAAATTTTTGGAGACAGAAAGAAAGAACAGAGTCATTGTTTTGTAATAATAAACGTAAGTTTATTGTTTTGTATATGTTTATTTTTTAGCTCCCAAGGTTGGTAGCGCATTGGCGATGTAAGCGATGGTTAACATTTCTTACACAGCTAATGTCTAAGGGCGTTGGTGACCACTTACTATCAGGCGGCGCATATGCTCGTCCGCCTACCTATCCTATAAAGAAAAACCAAGTCGGCTCTTTTGAAGTTAAATTTGTACAACAAAGTATAATAATGAACTATATACGTAATTTAAACCTAGCAATATGCGTGCTTATGTTCGCGCACAGCTTTTGTTCATAAAAACTATAGGTAAATCTGTGCAGCAAATCGTGACTAATTTCTGACCGGGCAACTTATATTAAGATAAATTAATTCAATTATGTGAAAAAAAATACTAAGAAAACTCATTTTAATAATAAACGAACCAGGATTTCCTTTGAGCCGTCGTTGAATACTAATAACTTATTTATGTCAACTTCATTTATCGGAAAACAATAATATTACAATATCGTTATATGTATGTACGTTTTACAATCATTACGGTTAATTAAAAATCATAGATTGCGCGTTATATGCACAATATTTTGTAACGTTTTACTTCGTGGTAAGACTTTTTGCTTCTGGGTACCAATCGCTGTCACATAGTCTACCGCCGAAGAGCAATACTATTGTTGTGTACAGGGAAAAGGGGCATAACGTATCCGTTTCCAGGGTTTGTGCCGCATTGGTGATGCAAGGGATGAATTATATATATATTTATTCAGCTAACATATAAAAACGGAAGTAATTTTGAAAATGAATGATTTTGTACTACACTAAATATATACATTGTAACTCAATTTCCACTAGCTAGCATTAATGCCAAAATAAGTGATGCAAGGTGTTGCACTTTTGTAATCAGATTATACAATAATCATCAAGTTTCAACATTACCTAGGGTTGTCAAAGATGTAATCTATTTATACATACATTGATTATATTAGTTAGAACTATATAATAGAACGATTAATGTGATCTAATACATAAATATACTATACAAAATTCCGTGATAATATACCTTGTTAGTTAACTTAAAGGTTCAGCGCAGGTTGTATTGAATAGATATTTCGTCGATTCGATTTTCTTTAAAAAAAATTAATATCCGAAAAGACCGGCCGCTAATAGACGAGAAGAGGCACTGCGTTCTTAACCTGTCAGCTTATCACGACTACACTACAAAAATAAATTGACATAGCGTTGTTACATTACTTACGACAGCTTATAACATTTATTATACTTGTCAAAGCACTTACTAGCACTTTTGAATCAATATTTTACAATTTTAATTTAAATATAAATCTACTGCCGGTACGGATTGTAGATTATATCGGAAAGATATATGTAGTAATAATCATATAATTTTATTTTTATAATATCCTGTGTGAACATCTACGAATACTAACTCTTTATCATTTAAATCAATACAGGTTGATGTAAATGGTAAAGAGTATTAAAGGACTTATTTATTTAGTTGAATATATTTACAATACTATTTTTATTCTGAATTCGACGTCACTTCTAAGTTACATCGTCAATTTGATCACGGATCTGTCAAGTACATTCTGACAGCGGAATGATATTTCATTCACTGTCAGATATTTTCATTAGAAATTATGTGGTGAATTATTATAAATGCGATTTTTTTTTGTTTGGATTGGAATGGCTGGACTGATATGGATGAAATTTAGAACAGAGATAGTTTGACAGATGCTACTTATCACCTGCACCCCTCCCACACGTGGGCGGATGCTAGCAAGTGTATAAACCTTAAATATTGCATTTATTATTATTGTATCTATTTATGCGTGTTACGTTATTGAAAAAAAAATGTTACATTACAATATAATTAGTGATGCATAAATACAATACATTCAAATAGAAATTGTAAAATTTTGTTGAGAAAGTCTTAGTATGTTAAGGCCATAATAATGACAATTATGCGCTTGCGCAAATTTTACTTACAACACTTGTACTGTTGACATAACAGAGTTCCCATGCATTTCTACTTTTTAACTAATTCGAATTATTCGAATTAAATCGATGTTGGGAAAAATATTACTAGGAAATTATGTAAATCGAACATTTGCGAGATTTTATCGCTAAGTCTATTGTGTTTTTTTCTGTTAAATCACACGTGACCCGGCAGTGACTTTCCCTTTCCTCGATTTCTCGATCCATTGTTTTAGACATGTATCGATTTTTTGTCATTTCGCAATGATTTGATATACTCTAAACACGAATGAACTCCTGATTATATAATTATAAAAACTATTGTCATTTATTTTTCCGATTATATTGATAGGTATCGATTTGCTTGTATTTGTTAATATAATATTATATACTGCTTAGTGTTTTTATACTTATATATTGGTTCATTATTTTCGGGATTCAATTATTTCATAATGATGACGTAACAAATGAAATTATAAATTTTCGCTCTCCAAGTATTATGTATTCTTAATGTAATATTTTAAAGTATGACTCCATTTTTATATACATAAATATTATCGTTGTTGGGTTATTTATTATTTAATATATGTAGTTTGTAAGTAATATAAACAATACACGGTGACAAAATTAAGTTATTTTGTGTAAACCCTCGAGGTAAGTACTTTTTATAAAATGAAACATTCTCGTTGTCGGTACACGATGTTTGATCTGAACGATAACTTTCAAGAGAACATTCTTAATCACGGAAGTAAATCTATCTTCAAATTCATAATTTCTGTGTTTTCTAAACTCAATTCTTCAGATTTGAAGGCATGATAGCTCGCTGCCGAAAACCGTTCGCACGTTTGTTGGTCAATCACGCTCGAACCACTGGAGATGGACTGTTATAAAATTATGTATCTATAGAAGTCGATTATATCACAAAATAGTACATATACTTGTCAAATTATTAAATAAAAAAAAGATTTACCAACACGTTCGGTCGGCATAGAAATATTACTTCATGATGCCAGCGACGTTATTCTAAACATTAAATTTTCTATTATCCGGTAAGGGAGCATGTGTAAGTACGTTATTTCGAAATTACAAACATAATCCTTTCATTATTATACTAGCAAAAGCCGCGGCTTCGACAGTGTGAAATTTAGTTTGTGACGAATACCAATTCAAAACCTATCATTTTAATGTGCATTATGTATTATATATACATATATTATTATTATGTGGTAGGTATAGTCTAATATAAAAAAGGTGATTGTTTTGATCTTGGTCACTCGTAAAGAGCCAAATTACCTTAAAAAGTGGCAGTTATTTTGAAATCAAAGACAGACAATTTGTATAGATTATTAAAACAAAAATGTTAATCCAATTGTTAACGGGTTTGGTTAAACTCGATTAGTAATATATGACGGAATCAACACAACGGCCGACGTTAATCGTAAGCACGTGATCACGTCATCTTGTTACGAAATAAAGGGGAAACCTAGAATCTAATGAGTTGTTAGTTGAATATCTTATTCACTCCCAAATAGGGTTGTCAACGACATCAACATTTTTAATTCGTAATTTTCTTTTAACAACCAGCGCATCATAATTTATAATTTCATATGATTAGATATAATTTGACAAATTTTCGTTTTAAACACTTTTCCATTTTATTACATTACAATATAAATATGACAGCCCTGATCCCGCTCTTAGTGTGTAATGTTGAAACACAACAATGTGCAGTTTTTACGGAAACCATTGCTTAAGTATTCGTGTGACCTTTGAGCTGTGGTCCAACGGATAGGATTAGCGATTATTCGTACTATTATTCCGATACTTAAGTGGTACCCTAATAAAGACTTTTATACGCGATTTGCCAATTGCGTTATTGGACTAATGTGCGAGAGAGATGGATGGTGTATTCGGTTCATTTTTTGGAAACGGTTTGTACCGTAGACGAGTATATTATTTTTAATCTATAAGTGGTCACCAAAGCCCATAGACATTTGCCTCGTAAGAAATATTAACTATACCTTACAAAGCCTTGCGCAACTAAGCTTGGCAACTAAGATGTTATGAGATAAATATTTTATGCTATAAGTGGCAAATTAGATATAAGTCCAATTAAACTTAGTATCGGGTGGAAGAAGTGGTTTGAATTATAATTTTAATACCACGCTACGATATACATAGCAGTCAATATTTACTTTGATTGCAACTTAAATATGTTAATGTTTATATAATATCGCCGTGATAGATTCTAATATTATATGTGCTGTTTTAATCTTGTATCTTGACTAACTTAAGGTTAAATGAAAGATAATTTTAAATTTGGCTGTATAGCATTTATCATTGCATAATTTGTTAAATTAATTAATTAAAAATGCAATTTAATCTTTTTTTTTTTTGTTCTTCTATGTGATGACTATATAAGCTTGTAAAGTGGTTAATTAATATAATATATACAACGTATTATGTTTATATTCAATTGAAATTTTAGTTTATTTATTTAGTTACATTATTGTTCCGCGTCACTATTTTTTCTTCTCTGTTTCGTTTGTTTTTCCTGTTCCTCATTCGAAATGTTTTTAAATGTGCCAGTATTTTTGAGACATAAATAAATATAAATTATCTAATTTAGTGACATACTCGTAGTATCTTATAAATGATTGAATATCGATCAGAAATAGAAAATATAATAAAAACAAGCTACAAGATAAACTTATATATAATACCAGCATATATGTACTTATGAAGTGTTTTTGAAGTGATAACTTATTATGGTAGGGTAAACCGCTTCGTAACGTAACGCGTTACGGCGATTTTATTACCGACGCGGACTGCTTTACCTGAGAGTTACCAGCCTAACGCCATCTAGCGTATACAGATAGTACTTATAATAATTTAGCAAACCTCAAGTACTAATTTAAATTATATTAAATATATTATAATTAATAGTAAATATTATCACTTCTGTCGAGCGTAACGAGACGCACACGTTTTTTTAAATTATTTTATAATACATATACATATATTATAATACTAAATATATCTTACCTCTTGTCACTTGTAATAAATGTTTTGAATGGCTTTAGAAGATGTTAATCGGGCTTAACCTTAATTTTGGGTACAATTAAGACGATTACAATGAATTTGGGACGCGAAACCTCATCCCAATGAAAGTATGTTATAACACAATACATCGTAAACTGTGTACAGTCGGCGGCATATATAAACTTACAGATCTATTTATCAATTTTACCAAATAATTTAAATTCATAATTTGGTCATCTAGTCGGCTAAATTATATAATAACAATGCTTTATTCTTATCCATTACATACATATTCTAAAAAAAAGATAGCCCTGACTCCTGAACTGCTACATATGTCTTTTCAGGTAGTTAATAGTTTCTCAACGTTTTCATAATTAAGTTTTTTTAACCATGTTTTACTTTTGTTTGGTAATTATTAATGTACATTATTCTTGAAAAATGATTTAATTTTTTATAAACTCTAGGTGCAAGACTGTAATATTTTTGCTGTGCAAATTTACTTTTAACTTTATTGTATGGAAACCGATCTTTTCTATATATATTAAAGTTACATGTACATAATATTTAAAAAAAAAACAATATTATCTAAATAGTCTCGGAGTTTAACGGGTTTTAGTTTAATTTTTAATTTAAATGGCAAACACCCGCTACTGACCAACACTCATGGACAACAATGGCATTTTTAGAAATATCAACTATTCCTCGCATCATGAATGCGCCATCAACTTTGTGAACTAAGATCGTGCCTGTCATTACTGACTCACTCACCCTTCAATCCAGAAAATAGCAATATTAGGTAAATTGCTATTTCGCGGCGGATTTGTGATGAGCATTGAAGCAGCGTGGTGGAAGAAGTTGTAAGCCTTCCATTTAGAAGAAGTACCTACTCTTTTGCCCAACTGTGACTAATTTAGTGGTTTTTTTTCTTTATAAATATAGGTTTTTAATTTATTTCTGTTTTCAAATAAGAAACTTCGGACACGTATTAGTGATAAAATAAATAAATATTCGCATGTGTCCAATCATCGATGATGTCATGGCATGCATCACGGATGCTGGAAAGGTTACATTAACATGTTAAAACTATTGGCACCTTACTTTATCAAATAACATAAATATTTTAGAAATTGCATCAAACCACGAGAAAATCTAAAGACAAATATTAATGATATAAATGCGTCTGTTAGTTTCTTTGTAACGCTTTAACTACTTAACCGATGATCATGAAATTTTGCATACAAAATTGCCCCGGGAACAAAATATGACAAAAGCACCTTGATATTAAACGTCAGTGTATTCGATTTTATGTTTGTTTATAACAAAAATATTCAATCAATCAATTCGTAAAAATCAAAAAAAGATTAAGTATATGTTAAAATACGCAATTTTATAATTATAAAGGAAACATGCCATTTCTAATATAATCTTCAAGATGTTGTTCATGAGATTTAATACGTAATGACATCATTGAAACCGGTTCGGAAGACCTAGCCATTCAGGTAAAGGCTGTTTACATGTGTTGTTATTAACTCGTAAATTTTAATCAAATCATATTATATATAATATTTATTAAGTATAAGGAAGGTGGACTAACAAATGGGACACCTTCTTTGTAATTACAGGCACAAGGGATATAACATCTCAGTTCCCAAGGTTGGCGGCGCATTGGCGATGTAAGCGATGGTTAACATCTCTTACAATGCCAATGTCTATGGGCGTTGGTGACCACTTACCATCAGGTGGCCCATATGCTCATCCGTCTACCTATGCTATAAAAAAGGTGGACTAATAAATGGGACACCTGATGGTAAGTGGCCATCATCGCCCAAAGACATTGGTGATTTAATAAATATTAACCACTTCTTACATCGCCACAGCGTCACCAACCTTGGGAACTAAGATAATCATTTGGGTTAGTTGCACTGTCTCACTCACTTTTCAAACCGAAACACAAGTTATTGCCATTTGGCGGTAGAATATCGGCGGTTTGGCGGTGATGAGAGGATACCAAGTGGGCTCTTACAAGCACTTTTGAATAGTAACAGCCTGTGAATGTTCCACTGCCGGGCTAAGGCCTCTTCTCCTTTGAGGAGAAGGTTTTGGAGCTTATTCCACCACGCTGCGCCAATGCGATTTGGTGGAATACACATGTGACAGAATTTCTGTGAAATTTGACACGATGTTACGATGTTTTCCTTCACCGTCAAGCACGAGATGAATTACAATCGCAAATTAAACACATGAAATTCAGTGGTGCTTGCCCGGGTTTCAACCCACGATCATCGTTTAAGATTCACGCGTCCTTACCACTGGGCCATATCGGCTTTTTGAATGGTCATTTTATAAATTAAATTAAAATTTACTTTCATTGTACTAACAGATACTACCGAGAGGAAACGACAAAAATTTCAATGTTTACTATATTCCACCAATTAAATTACATACATTTGTTATTTACAATATTATTTATCTTATATGAAAATCAACGAATACTAACATAACCCTTATTTACATCTACATAATCTTACATCGAGTGATACGCCTATTTATTTATAAATAAATTATTGTTTCATTAGAAATTAATTTTTAAAATTATAACCTGACAAAGTTAAAAGTATCATATATTGTTAACCAGACACTTTGTAGATGGAAGACAAATCATGCTCAGTACCAACGGTTTTTCGTACCCCCCAAGACTAGTTCAACTGAGAAATTCTTGAAAGAAAAACTAAATATGTAAATCTAGGATAATACCACTATGGAGTTACCCTCATAAGAATCATCATTAACAATATAAAATATATGTTAATTAAATTTAACCGTATATGTCATTGCATATCAGAGCCAGTGAAAGCGGAGCGCGGCGTCAGAGCTCATATATGTAAGTATCCGAATTAATATGCGATTCGCGTTACACGCCCGGGCCGAACTGTTATCATGTTGTTATGTTATATATTTATCTATGAATAAGTATTTTGTTTCTTAATAATTACATTACATTTTTCGTTCCTATTATTAATAGAGATTTAATAGGAATTATTCAATAAGGGACTTCAAATTTCGTTGTAATAAAATCCTAATCTTAGGTTGAAATCTAAGAACTTCAAAACGTAAGTACTTTAAGGTAGCAACCCCAAATGTGATCATAATTTACACTCATTATTAAATAAATCTCACAATACAACATTTTATGTTTTTCAACAATAAAATGAATAGTAATTTATTATAATAATATTATATTAAATAAGTGCACTGTCCATTCGTCCCTGCGTCTGTATTAGGCAATCACAGTCTACCTAGAGACTTGCGCACGCAGCGCTATGCGCAAGCGCATCCTAATCGACAGTTGATTCGTTCGTGATGAGCCTTCGTGACTCATCTATTTTATTAATACATATGGAATTTAAATATATTATGAAACTTTATTTTTCTTACGAATTTAGTTAAAGTTTTATAATATTCATGATAATAGTTATTCAAATCAGATAAAATATTAATAACATCACACAAGTACTCTAAAACTGTATTAGTTACTTAATCATACAATACGCTAATGATTACATTATACGTTTTGATTCCTCACAATCACTCGAATAATAGTCATTATTAATTTGTTAATAGAGCCTTTGATCATAGAGTTATATACTCAGAAAATTTACATAACAACAACTGTATAACATTTTAATTAATATGGATGAACGATGCGAATTGCATGTTCCACATTATATATTGATGTACGGGTACGGGGTACGTCGTCAGGGTTAGAAAGTTACCTTTTCTACGCCAGCTATAACTTTTATAGGAAAAAAAATATACTTTGGAACTTTCGTAGGTATCTTTAATTTTTTCGTAAATAACATATGATACTGATAAAGTAGCTTTCTATAGGTGAAAGAATTATTAAAATCGGTTAAGTATATGTTGAGTTTATCCATTACAGACAAATATACAAAAAATCTTATCTTCTCTATTGATAATTTTATATTATATACGAGCAAAAACAATGTAACATTTCATACAACACATGCCGCAATCACAGGACACTTAAATTAACTAATATTGAAGTAAATTATGTACCAACACCGGTCTCGATATCGTTCACAGTGATTGTCACCATTAAGTCTGTCCTTAAAGTTTTCCTTTCATCGCTTTGAGCGGATATCAAAATCATTTACGTGTTACAAATAATATGGTAATAAAGTAACATACGTGTAAGAAAACGGAAATTGTACCAACTATAATGTTCATTAATCTCATGAATTATCATTTATTTAATGCAATATAAAATGTTCTGTATATATTACAACGTTGGAGTAGACGAGTCCTAGAGTGGAGACCGCGAATCGGCAAACGCAGCGTAGGACGCCCCCCAGCCAGGTGGACCGATGACCTTATGAAGGTGGCGGGTACCGACTGGATGCGGAAGGCGGAGGACCGGGAGCTTTGGCGCACCTTGGGAGAGGCCTATATTCAGCAGTGGACTACGATTGGCTGTTGATTGATATATTACAAAATCAAACATTATATATAATATACTATAAAAAAATAAATGAGTATAATATCGTTGTATTTATATACAAGATTTAGAGAGTTCATTTTAAGTTCCGTCCACACGCTTCGCTTCGCCTATGCCTATGCCTTTGCGTATTTACCAGTTTGCACAGATTAGTGCGTCCGTGATCATGGGAACCGGGTAGCGCGCAAACTTGAAGGTACATTTATAGTTGGCCGCATTTTGAAAGTAATTTAACACCGCAGGTCTCAGAACATATTGATGTTTGCGCGAGCTTTACCGTGTAGTGTGGCCACTATATCGTGTTCCGTCTATTGTTCCTTATTTACTATTCAATTTTACCTGCACAAAGCACAGGCAAGAAACGTGCGCGACTTTACTACTAAAAAAGCTATACTAAATAGGTTTATTTTATACTGTGCGTATGTTTTTTTTTCCACACGCATCTGTATGCACACGTCTATACTAATATATAAAGCTGAAGAGTTAGTTTGTGAGTTTGCGGGGCACAGCTGCTGTGCCGCGCGGTTTCGCCCGCGTATAATTAATAAAAATATAATAAATAAAAATAGGCCTAGAGCCTTCCTCGATAAAAGGACTATCCGACACAAAAATTACCTACCTACCAGGTACCTACCCAGACGAGCTTGCACAAAGCTCTACCACAAAGTAAAAAGTGTGAATCATAACAAACGGAGACAGGGGATGGAATCTCTCAATTCGATACTATTTACTTAATTGTATCTTTATTTCAATAAAAATGATATAAATAATTAGATTAACATAATATTACGTTAAGCATTTTGTGTTCACCACATATTGTTTTGGTGGCACTTAATAAATAATTTTGAATTGCCTGGAAGAAATAGCTAATTACCCATATTACTCATAAGTCCGCCCGCAAAACACAACTATTTTTCTAATATTATAAGTTTGTGGTATACAAAGAAGTGTATAATCTAGAGTAAAGTTTGTTTTTTTCGTATGTTTGTTTTTAATACTTATATAAATAAACTCAAAATCTACTTAACCGACTTTAAAATTTCTTTCGCCAACAGAAATCTACATTATCAGCGAGTAACATTGACTATATTTTATTTTCAAATAAAATTAGAGAACCCTACGAACATTGCGATAATGAAACTCGAGGTATCAATTTCATAATGTCATTATTGACAAAAAAAAATAAAGTGCGAATCGGACTCCCGCACGAAGGGATCCGTACCATTATCTATAAAAACAGCAAAAAAAAACATGTCTGTTGTATGGGAATAAATATTAATTTTATTCTGTTTGTTAGTATTTGTTGTTATAACGGCAATAGAAATACATCATCTGTGAACATTTCAACTGTCAACAGACGGACGGACGGACGGACGCAGACGGACGGAGAGCGGAGTCTAAATTTCAAAACGTTAATTACGTATTTCCACCACACGTTTTACCAGTAGCCATAATATGTGTGTGAGTGTGTGTGTGTATGTGTATGTGTGTGTGTGTGTTATTATAGTAATAAAATAATTTATTATATTTTTATTAATAAAACGCGGGTGAAGCCGCGGATCACAACTAGTATAATATAATATTAGGCGCATAAAGATTCAGAATTCAGACTGCATACCTGCAATGCTGCGGTTACCGGCGGATATGTATAAAAATTAATTGAAAGTTAGATCGTTTTCACACGATATAATTTCATAACGGTGGTTCTTGTATCCAGTGAATGAAAGCTATGGTGCCTTTTTTCGATTTCAACACGCATCTGTGTGCACACACACACATAATAAAATGTATTACGTATCATGTCTTCTCTAGGAAGATTTCGATTTTATTTCTGCTAATTTGGTGAATTTTGGTGTGATTCGAATGGTGAGTGTGCCAGTGTATCTGCAGGCGTCATTTAGGTTCAGTTGCTGATGTGGCATTGCCAGTTGAAACTGTTATGTATATTTCTTACAATGCCAGCCTGGACTGTTCTTACTATCATTCATTCATACTATAAACAACTAAGCAGAATACTTTTGATGTGTAAAGATATTAGCGCTTAGTACACGGTAGGGGCTAACTGAGCTCACAGTTTACACATCAATCCCTGTGAGCACGTTGGCACTCACACCAATTTGTCTACTTAAAAGAGATAACGATCAGATCATTCGCAATTCAAAATCGCAGAAATTCAAAATTAACTTTGAAACAAAATGCTCCGTCCCCTGTGACAAAATAAGTAAAACAAAAGAATTACAAGTTACATCGGAAGCAGATGTTGCTATTGTTCAATTAGAAGAATTGTGAAAACGGCCCACTTATCAGCGACGACTTTATGGTTCAAGTGTTCACATGCCATGGTCTACATGATATCCCATCTGGGCCATCAGACCACGTGTATTCGTAGCTCTTCGTCCTATACAAATAAGGGCCAAAACGCAATGATACCCAAACAATCCCAGCCCTGTTTCCACAATGATTTCTAATGTCATGTCACAAACTTTCTTTATCAGCGGATCTTGAGAGCGATAACAGTTGAAACAATGAAATTGTTGATCGCAATTCGCGAGACAGGAAATTCAATTTTTTATTCAAATGTGAAGCTTAGATCGCGCATTTGATCTGCGGTCTTTTTTACTTTAAATTACAGATAACATATATATGCACCTGGAATCTGCATAAATGTTATCTGTTACAGACAGAAGCGACAATATATTAAAAAAAAAAAGCATAATACTCTTTATTTGTAGATATTTATACTTTGTTTATTGTTGTTGTTTTGTTGTTATGTTGCGATTTAAAAGGATATGAGGTCCTATTTTATGTAGTAACCATTTGCCAAGTGTGGGCTGTTGTTGATCTAGTGACTAAGTACAAAGACAAATATCCAGGTCTTAGGATTCAGACTCCAAGTCGGACCAATAAAAAGTCATTGAGTTTTTCTGTAAATCGCACTACTAGTTCGTAGTTTGGAAATTTTTACACTTCTGTAACTCGGAAAGCACGTTAAACCGTCGGTCCTACGCCTAAACCCTCTCCGATCGGAGATTGCCGTCCCATCGGATCTTGACAATCATATACCGTAATAAAATGTATGTATCCCACTACTCGGCAGTCTTTATAACCGACTTAAAAAAAAAGGTTCTTTTTATGTTTGAATCAATTGTAATAAATAATTTTGTAATTGAATTTGAATATAATGCTATTTTTTATATTTTATAGATTCTCTTATTTACACACATGCAATATATGCAATGAATCAAAATTGCAATTATAGGTCTTAATTATATTAACATTTAGGCTATTGTTCTATGAGTGTTTATTTCGATCATCAAGTATATTTACTGACGCACGACCCGATTGTTTCGCTGTGTCAACAAACTAGTTTACTTTGTCTTGACAAACTTTGCACAGTTGCACAGGTTTTAATGGAATATCAATAAACTGAGACAAGGGTACTGTAATTGCGTTTAATTTATTGTTATGTTATTTTTTAAATATATCATAAATTTGAATTGTAGCGTTACATATTGTATCTATCTTTTTCTATTTATTTATTATATGCTGCAATCGAGGGCTTTCTGGGTTTTTCTGCCAGAAGTTCTTAGAAACATTCTGGTGGTACGGAAGTTTGGGTTTAGTTTAGGCACATAAAACTATTAAAGTTTTATGTACCATGTGGTTATAAATGGCAACCGTTCTTATCTGAGAAACGAAGACTCCAATTTAATTTATAATCATACATAAAGTAAAGTAAAAAGTAAAGTAACAGCTTGTGAATGTCCCACTGCTGAGCTAAGGCCTCTTCTCCTCTTTTGAGAAGAAGGTTTTGGAGGTTATTCCACCACGCTGCTCCAATACGGATTGGTGGAATACACATGTTACAGAATTTCAGTGAAATTCGACACATGCAGGTTTCCTCACGATGTTTTCCTTCACCGTCAAGCACGAGATGAATTATAATCACAAATTAAGCACATGAAATTCAGTGGTGCTTGCCCGGGTTTGAACCCACGATCATCGGTTAAGATTCACGCGTTCTTACCACTGGGCCATCTCGGCTTCATCATACATATATATAATAAATATTAAATAATACTATATTGACTAATATTGCAAATGATATTGTAATTTATTTCTTTATTTCTGTTTCTAGGCGTTGGAGCAAGAGAAACATCTCCTTCGACGCCGACTGGACACAGAGCAGGGGGAATATGAAGCCAGGCTGCTGGAATTACAGAATGACATCAAGGAGCTCACTGCTAAGATTGGCACCAGGGATACTTCAGTTAAACAGGTAACTGTCTTTAATTTAACTAAAAGCATTCGCCATTGTATTATCATTCCTAATATTTTTATTTAGTAAAGCGTAAAGAAGATCCTTCACATAAACTTTGCAGTCGTATCGGATACACCGTCTTTTTTTATTATATTAGGTCTACTGCTTGGCAAAAATACTGAGTATTATTATATTCCGGTTTGTGGTGAGTGAGCCAGTGTAACTACAGGCACAAGGGATATAACATCTTAGATCCCAAGGTTGGTGGCGCATTGGAGCTATACGGGGCCAATGTCTATAGGCAGTGGTGAACACACCATCGGTGTCGCATTTCTTAGATATTTAATGAAAAATATTTAGTTATTATATTATAGGAAACATTTCACCCAATTATTGTTAATATCGTCTGAATTCACTTCAAACTATAAAAGTTGGGGTAACCTCTTTTCATGTCTGCGCTGTCGTAAGAAAGTTTTCTCAACTTTATTCGTCATTTCACAAGAACACTATTTAGTAGTAAATATTCTTTCTTTATGCAATAAAAAATTTATGAATATATTAAATGCAAAATCTATTTCATCCGCGTTATGTTCAGGTTATATTGTATTGTTTATTTCATACACGTGATGAAATGCTTGCAGTTTGTTGCCAATAAGTCGTGTCTAAATTTCAGTTTAATAAGTTGATTTCAAATACAGTTGCAATATTTGACATTTATTTACATGTGAAATTAATTAAAATATTATTAAAATGGAACGATTTTTATATGTAAATTTTATTAAGAAACAGAGCTTCTCACAACTTGTAGTCATGAAAATAACGATCTAAGTTCACATCAGCCATTACATCGAGGTAAACTGCCAATAATTCTGGCAATATTATCTTATGACCTAATGTGATTGAAGTTGACCGCCTCGTTGGTTTAGTAACTACTTTAAAGGCCGCAGATCTCGAGGTCCTGCTTTCAAACAGCGTTGGTTAATTAGAGAATGAATGTTAAATCAAAATTGCTAATTGTTCATTTGATTTTTTATGGATAAATCCAGTTCATAGTTAAAAATATAATATTGTATATAATTATTACATTTTCATGTGTCTGATTAAAAAAGTAAGCATAAAATTTCCTAAAAAAATAAAATCAGGAAATGTCCCACTGTCTTAACATCCCTTATGTTTTGTAAAACCCTTGACGTTTGATTTTTATCACGATAAAAAGTCTTTGGGGTTAACAACATTCTCTTTCCGAAAAAAAACACACCTCCTGTCGCAGTCAGCCACACTTCAAACATATATATTTTTTCTTAAATCACTGCTATCGCTATTGAGTTGACAGGAATAAATGACAGTGTCTATATTAATTACCATATTATAATTATAAGTACCCCGATAATCATCACAATAATTTGTAAAATATGAACAACGCGAAAAGAATGAAGATATAGGCAAAGCATAGAAATGAGTTCGCTTGCCGAGAGTCGTGTAAGGGACGCACGAATAAAACCTGAAATTTTATATATACAAATATTTTTTCGTAGAAGCTCGAAATTGGTATCAAAGGCCCTTGAATCTCACAATACATAAAGCCTGGATCTGTGTCTGAATTATTCCCGTATCAGTTTGCCATCCCATTGGAATATGTTGTTTAGGGAGCGCATCTATGTCTGCGCACATACTTGTGCACTATAACATTTTCTTGCGCAGCTGTTGAGAATGGCCGCCATAACCAAAATCGGTCAAAATGACATTATCGCCGAAATTATAATTTAACCGAAATCTCTGTGATATTGTATGTTTGAAAAATAAGACGATTGTCTTATTTTCATTTAATATCGTGTAATCACCGTAAAATCATCACCAATATTTAATATTCAACTGATAGTTATTCACAATTATGATTCATTTGTTTCTTGATTAACCGAGACGTGTTTATAGTTATTAAACTATCATTTAATAATGTGATAAGAATCAGCCAACATTATCTTAACACAATAACATTACGACCTTACTGAGTATTGTTGAGTTAATCATTTATTTGGTAGTATAGTTTAGTTTAGCATTGGCCTGTGCCTCTGCGAAGTAAGCCAAGGTTCCTGTGTATTGTCAACACTCGTGATATCTATTTCATTGTTAAAAATGAATGAACTGCATTTGTTGCATACATTTAACTTATAAATTTTACAAGGTGGTAGGGCTTTGTGTAAGTCCGTCTGGTTAGGTTACACCCACTCATGAGATATACTACCGCTAAACAGTTAAGTATTGTTGTGTTCCGGTTTGAAGTGTAAATTGGCTCAATTTGCTTTTTATCAATTTTTCAATCGTCATTTATTATTCGTTTACTCATATCAGTTTCCGGTCAGTTTCCGGCCGCGGCTTCACCCGCGTGTCTCAATGTTTGGAACCTTTGGAAGTTTTATATTTTTTCCCGAAAACGTGTGTTAGCAAAATTTCATGACCCAATGATCATGAAATCAGTAGTTAAGACGTGAAAGCGAAACAAACATATAAACAAACTCACTTTCGCATTTTACTATTAGTTAGTCTTTGCGAAGTTGGAGCAGTAAGGTTAAACGCGTGCGAGACCACGCGAAGTAGTTAGCATACTTGCGTAGTTTCATATAACCCGTATTGATTATATAATTTGCAGCAGCTATTTAAATATATACACGTCACGTTTTGCTCCGCCTTTTTACTTTTAGGCAGCTTGCTACATACCCCCGAAACCTTACTACTGAAAGACATTTTTCGTCGTTTTTATCCGCTTAAAGCCGCTTTACATTAAGCCGGATTAAGACTAATCGTTTTATTAGTTAAGCTCATTTTCGAAAGTCCTTAAACAAACGTAGATTATTGAGGATTGGATGGCTAACATGTATACTGTATCTAAGGGCTTCATGCGTGGAATGCTAGCAGCATTTCACCGTTGAGTCGCAATTACTCTGCTAAAATTTGACTCGTGTACGCGTACTCGTGACCAGTAGACGCAACAAGATAGGATGTTATATGTTTTTAAAGTCATTTTATTATGGATATATTGTAAGAACTAGATCTCAACACGCAATCACCGCAATGCTCCTCAAAAAAACATTCAAGTTTCCCGCCATAAAGAGTATCTGTCAATGTTCTTGTTGCCAGATTAAAAATATAGATTATCATTGTTTAATATCAAAAATGACAAATACTCTTCAATAATATTTAACAATAATTCGTATCGCATCTAATATTATACATTACAATCTGAATGAGTCTTACAAAATAAAACGTTGTCAGGAGGTTGAATAACTTGTGACACTGACGCAGACGAATTAAACGCAACAACTTATTCCATCAATAAAAAAACCATAATGACCTATTAGGGTAAGGCATAAAGTAAACGTTAATAATAAAACATCGGTTGTCTTGACGTCAGCGCTACTACAAACAGCTATTTCCATGTAATTTGTGTGTTACTTTCATACGCTGAAAACATTTCCAAGGTCGTTCACGCCTACATGGACTAATTACGAAGACCACCCTTATTTACGGCCGATTTTTTTATTATCCATGACAAGCTTTTTTAACAAGTAGCATATAAAACCTCTTTTTAAGCACATAGTGTTTGTATTAGGATTGCGCTCTTTCAGTTCATACATATTAGACTATCAAAAAAAAGAGTAAAATGACAAAACAAACTTATGTAAAATAACTACTTTTTCGACATGCTTAAGTAATAGACTAACTGTTAAATTTATACAAAATGTATGTATTATTTATAAGTCTTATATATTATTTTTTAATGAGATTAAAATTTATTAAAAGCCAAACATAATGTACTATTTATGTAAACACTTTTTATATACGTATATATATATATTTTTTTAAATTAATGTCAGTGTTATTTTTTGCTTAATTAGATTTGAGTCTGCTACGCTGTGACATTAACATGTTTATTTCAATGTCCACAACGAGTACGCGCAACGTATCTTTGCCGGTCAGAAGTTAGTCTCGACTGGTCATGTAAACGTTTTATAGAAACAAAAGAAAGCCGTGTAGGTGGGGGCGGGGACGTTATTTTAGATATACAATATGTATGTATATCGACTGCCTCGTTGTGCTAGTGACTAGTTATAAGGTCATAGTTCACGAGGTTTAATCCCCAGGTCGGGCAAATAAAAGTTTCTTGGATTGTTCTGACGAAGATTGAGAATCTTCAGCCTATCAATCCGATGTTTATTTTGCGCGGGTATATTGTAAAATTGTAGATTATCGTTACTTTTGTCTTACACGTACGTCTCGGAGAGCCAAACTCAGCCGGCCAATGTGCGTATTAAAATTATTCTGTACCGTGACCACCTCGTCCTCATCCTGTCGTTACCACGACCACACATAGCTACCTTAGCTAATGACATCCCAGTAATTACTATTGTCGACCATTTCGCGTTATAAGCGTTAAGCGGAAACCCTTAGCAATTACTCGTTTTTATGTAGGAAGACAAGGAAATGGCCACGGTCGACGATGAGACCGGTTCATAATATTAAAAAAAAATATATTTAAAAAAAGAATAGAAGCTCATTAACGCTATAATGAATTTAGAACATTTTACAGATAACATAGGAATACATATAAAATAATCCTTAGAACTTAATTACATGGAATGGATTATATTTAAATTGGTTTTAAAATCAAGAAATAATTTTGAGATGGAATTTATGATTACTCTACATTATTAAGACATTTGTTATTTAAAAAAAAAAAACTGCTGTATTTTTTCGCCAGTAATTCTCAGTTCAGGGTGTTTCTTTTCCGAGCCAGTGGTAGTTTCTAATTTGACAATCAATAAGTAAGGGTAATGCTTCAATGTTGAATATAGCATTTTGATTTGATTTGATCACTAATATATAAGGACGCCGTTACACGCTTTTAACCCGCTAAATATGAGGTTGTACATATTGTATTTGTGTGCAATAAATCTTATAAATAAAATAAATGTTTATTCAGCGTAGTTAAACTTTACTTATCAATGCACAAACTGCCAGTTATCCACCTGAACTATAATAGATCTATTTAAAAAGCTTAATCGGTCTTTAGCCGCGTCAGTTTCCGAAAACGAATGTAATCATTATACAAAAAAATGCCTTTGTAATGGTTCGCACGCATAAAATAATTGGCCATTGGCCACTGTCATCACCTCATCGGGTGCATTCAACTCCTACTCGCAATTTATTTTACTATTGCTAATAAATTTAATGGTATATGTTAATTTATCTACTACGATTATTTTTTAATTGATTTATTGTAATCGTAATCGTAGAATCGAATATCCTGCCCCATGAAAGATAATATCTATAATATAACAAAAAAATGAAAGATTTTGATTACAAAAACATTGTGATTATACTGTGTTCACTTAATTATACAAATAAAAAAACTAAATTACCATTATAAATAATTATAATAATACGTTTTTATTGATAAATTAGTAATATAATTTACCATAAAACACACTTTTGGATTTCAACATCCATTGTCGGATAATACGACCTTCGGAGATTCGTTGAAAAATACAATTTCGCAAATATCAACGACAAATTGAACTCGACCGTCACGCTAAGGATTGTCGTTAAATTAGTTCCAAGTACCGAATATCTAGCCAAGTATTGGTTTTAAGACAAATTCCAATAAAATTAAATTAAGATCTATCGAATAAAAATATAAGTATATTTTTATGGCAGCCCCATTTCCGTTCCGTTCCGACTCAATGCAATATATTGTATTAATTTATTTGATTTGAAAGTAGAGTGAGCCAGTGTACAGGCACAGGGAATATAGCATCTTTCATTCCATGTTTTATGGCACGTTGACGTTATGAAGATGAAGCTTTCATTATATATTTATATACTTGACTATGTATTTTATTGGAAATGTGTAAATAACAACTGACTTCCTTGACGGCTATTCTCCGTTGACTCTATAAGCCGAACCGGTTGTAATTTAAAATTAATTTAAGCCTGTAACATGACAAAAGTACTAATAAGGCTGTTTGAATCAAAATGTAGTTAATTTGATTACTTAAGATAGATAATTTTTAGTGCCATTTTACAAGCAAAGACCATTGCTCGTCTGCCATTATAAAAAATAAAAAAAAGTTCATATTTATTCAAACGACCTTTCTTGTTATAAAATTTGAATGCAAAAACAATTCAGCAAACTTTCTAAATAACATATCGTTTTACAACGTGTTGATGATATCATCGTGGTAATAAAATTTCCAATTACGAAAACATTTGTTAATAAAAGAAACACAATGAATTAAATTTAAGCATCCATTACATTTCAATAAAGATTTATTTTAACGTTTTCAATTTATTAATACGACGAAATCTCATTCAAAAATTCATTGAGTAGCGGCCGAATACTAAAACGTCCCTCAAAGTTAAACGCTACTTAACATTGAGAAGCTCCTAAATTATTATGGGAAATTGTAAATTAACGGCGTCTCAAATAATTAAGTTGCATTTAATATTTAAGTGACGTTTCAGTATTCGGCCGTAAAACGCTTATTTAATTTGAGAAGTCAGGAGAGTTATGCTGAATCTTCAACAATAACGTAAATTTGTATTTGAAACGCACTAGCAAAACATGTTTTCTAGAAATTACTTATAAACTTATTTTCCCCATTATATGCATAGATATATTGTGTGTCTTAAGGGTCTTCTTTGACGTTCCGCCGCACGAAGTTTTACGTTTTTAGCGCTACTGTCGCAACTATCGAGGCTCGGGCACGGCACGCACACATATACGTATGCAGAGTGGGGTCGTCGCACTTTTTTTTCCTAAACTAAATTTTAACTTTATTGTCACTGATTTTGAAATGTTGTCAAATACATATCTATAGCGTTGAGGTGAGTAGTTTGGTATAAATAAACATCTTGATGTCGTAATGTGGAATAATAAAAAAAAATTGACGAAAGACGAATGTGGAATGCTTTATTAAAAAAACGGAACAAGTATATATACAAAAAGTGAAATAAAAATAGATCAATAGGAATACAAGAAAAACATTATATAAACATTATTGAAACAAACATTTTATGCTAAAATAATAAAAACAATATTATTATTACTGTAAAAATAAATGTTTTATTTTTTTAATTACTCAATATAAAAAAATATGTGAATAAATACATAAAATAATTAAACTTCTAAAGAAAAATATATAATTCCTGAATCGAAATATATATTTTACAACATTTATTCTACTATGAAATTCACTTTCTCTCTTTCTAACCAATTGGAATAAAGCGGAATAAAAAGGATAGCGGGAATTTTGCGATTCGACTTTCGGTTTCTTGGTTCTGCTACGGAAATCTATTACACAATAATCGACCTTACTGATGAAGTACCTAAAGACTATATTTGCCTGAGCACGTTAGCTAATAAAATAAAAGGATAGCTAAGTTCTCAGGCGATTTGATGAGGCTAGGCATTACCGAATTCAGATATCTAAAATCGGATTTTGAAATCGATTTGTAAGTCTGAAATCGGATAAATATCAATTTGCAAAACCAATGATGACGATGAGGCATGAAAACGTTTCGTATATCCTCACTAGATAGCGCTTTGACGTAACAAAAAACTAAAAGAAACATTTTATGCTAAAATAATAAGAACAATATTATTATTACTGTAATAATAAATGTTTTATTTCTTTAATTACTCAATATAAAAAAAAATATGTGAATAAATACATAAAATAATTAAACTTCTAAAGAAAAATGTTATAAAAATGTATAATCCCTGAATCGCGGTATTAAAGTTTTTAACGCAGCTTATTATATATACAAGCGTGGCGGTCTTCCAATTGGAAGTGTGTTCTTTAGTGTGATGCCACTACTGTTCTTAGATCACAGTTACAAGGATTATGTACTTCGTTCTACTCATTTCCACTTGACTGACTAATGAGGGTTTGTTAGGTGGGCCATCACGCGTGTCTCGTTTTATGCATAAATGGGATTTGGTCATTTTTATTATTTAGTGTTCAAAACACTATTTATAAATACTTTGTTTAGTTTTACGTTATCAATGAAAATAAGAATAATTTGAATTTTTACGACAATAAATTTATTGCATCAGATGTTGTTTTACTGGCCAATATAACTAGGAAATGGACGAAATAAGTAATTATATATATAAATATTTCAAAAAATTATATAAATTTATAAATTATATATTTATAAAAAAATTGCAATGTATCATTATATATGAGAGTGTTATAATTATGTAACTAGTTAGAATTTCAACTCGAGTTATTTTTTGTTTTTTTATCAAACTACAAAATATACAAAATATTATCAGTAAAAATATCGTATCAAATGATAAAACACTAAAAATACCAAAAAAAAAACAGAATACATAAGCCGGTGCGCGCCCTAAAATTTATGATGAACAGTCGGTGACAACTAAAACGTTCAAATAAATACTAAATACGCTATTTACGCACACATTGATTTTGTGTAAGTACACGGTTCGATCGCGATCTATCAATGCGGCGCAAACCGACGTGCTCTCACTTCGGAGGCGCGTGGCCGACTGGTCTGCGAGGATTATCGGCGGCTCGCATAAGAAAACGCGTACAATTTCATTGTAATTTATTATAACAAAAAATAAGAAAATGTTTATTAAAAAATGAAGACTCCAGACGTTTCTTTATAGTTTTAACTTTATTATTTGATAAAATTCATTTCTAAATTCTCGACGATTACGATAATTTCGTCTCAATAAGGAAGTGCGATTTTACACGTTTTAGTGATTTTTCTGATTTTTTTTACACTTATCCATAAACATTATCTTAAATTCGAATGCTCTACACGTAAGTTAAATTCATTGACTAACTGTGTGATTTATTTCAAGGTTGTGGAGCATCGCTTTCTATATAATTCTATCGAAATCCCGACCTTCGAATTTCAATAAACGTCAAAGAAGACCCTTAAGGCATTGAAGCAATTTTTGTTTACAACTTAAGAAAACTAAACATATTCACACACCTGTTGGCAACAAAATAAATTGTAGATACATTATAAATTAATGGGTTTTAACGATGTAATCCAGACTTTTAAATTGTAGTGCATTTCAAAAATATAAAAAAAATGATTTTTTTTTTAGCATGCTATATTTAATTGCAGAACAAATGTATTCGCTTCGTACTTTTTTGATCCAACAAAGGAAGACATATTTGCTTAAATGGACCGATGCGAACGCGGATGTTTATTTAAAAGCTAATGCTACGTAATCATGACTATAAAGTCCTTTAATTCCTTTTTGGCCACGGCCATTCTTAAAAGGAGAATCATCTGTCATATCATAATCGGGTACAACAATCCGACAAAACCGGAATTTTTTTAGGATTAAAATGGAGAATCTCTTGCTACTGAATATATCTTAATAGAAAAATCAATTAACTTTTATTGGTCCGACCATAGATTTGAAGTTTGAACCCAGTTGCAAATTGACAAATATATTAATATAAAATTTATTTGACATCAGCTCCAAGAGTCTGTGCGAATTTTGCCTCAATCTTTTGTATGGAACTAATTTAAAATTCAGTTACTAGATTTGATCAATAAAAGATTAGAGAGAAAGGAAAATACAAGTAATTTGTTTCCTTAATTAACATATAATTGCTAAAAGTGAGTACGAAACTACACCCTAAGAGATCAGGCTTTTACGTCACAATATTGCGGAAGTACGATTTATTAATGTCATGTTTTTGTTTTAGCGCGATGAAGAAAAAGCCAGCTTAATAGCTGAACTTACAGCACAGAACTCCCGTTTAACCGTGCAGTTGAAAGAGTCGTCGGCTACCGAGGCTCAACTCCTGGCGCAGTTGGAAGCATTAAAAGACCAGTGCACAATCAGAAAAACTAGCTTACAGGTAACAAGATAAAATTAACTATGTGAAATATAAATTTTATTCTTTCAAGGCATTTAGGATCAAATTGTTCATCATACAAATCTAATAAGTTTATAATAAATGGATTTATAATTAGCAGACAAAAAATAATATTTATAGTTTTCGCACACTGTCAAATTTAAGTTTTTAATTAAAGTACATGGTTCAAAGATGAGCGAGTGTTATTTCTGTCCATAAGGATAAAACATCTTAAATCCCATAGTTGGTGTTGCATTTCTCTATTTGCGAAGCTCACAAATTACTTTTGATCATATGTATTCCTAAGATTAAAAAAGTCCTTGATGACTTCATTGTACAATTGAAATACTGTTTTAAACTATATGTAATCTTGATTTAATTATCAATTCAATATAAGTGAAAGTTTTAATGGTATTCTTATCTTTACAAAATAATTTATATACACAGATATTTAAACATTTCATGCATACGTATAGTAAATTTATATTTAATGTTATTTATGACAGGATCATGTCCAAAGCCTTGAATCCCTCAAGTCCGAGTTAGCCCTGATGAGTGATAAGAGAGCTGAGCTCGAGAGACGGTTAACATCATCCCTCCGTGACAAGGACGGCCTGCAGCAGCAGCTCGAAGAAGCAAATGACAGGATTGCAGCACTCGAGAGACAGTTGAAAGAACAGGTAACGGATGACTTCATGTTTATTGGCTTTGATATAGATACCATACAAAGTGTAAAACAGTATGTAACTATTATTTGATGGTAGGGCTTTGTGCAAGCCCGTCACGGTAGGTACGGTAGGTACCTAAAAAAATACACATCTGAATAAATAAATCATATTACCTGTCCACACTAACTCATCAGATATTCTACCGCTGAATAGCAAAACAAAGTATTGTTGTATTCCGGGTTGAAAGGTCAGTGCCGCATTGGCGATGTAAGGAGCGGATAATGTTTCTTACAGTGCCAATGTCTATAAGCGATGGTGACCACGTACCACCAGGAGGAACTTTGCCCGTTCGCCTTCCTTTTTTATAAAAAAAAAGTACAACATATGTACGCCATGTTTTCTGTTGTCAATAATGTAGTTTAGTTAATGGTGATGAGTACTGAGTTTTTTAGCTCTTGTTAATTTCGGTTACCTATATTCTGAACGGGTTAGTTTTCAATTGAATGAAGTATTAAATGACGATAAGAGTGCCTTTAATAGCTTCTTGAATAATGGGAATTTCATTGAGTTCATTGAAGATTATGTAAATATATAATTTTGGTAATTCAGCTTATGAAAGCACAATCGCAAATGTTCTACCCAATTGTATGTGGTCGGCTCTGGTCGTTGGAAGTACAATTGAACATATATTTTTTAAATTATGAATACGATCATAATAAGAAAATGCAAAATTAGAGGTATTTGATTGCCTCTAAATTATCCGATAAGACCTCTCTAATAAGAAACTATTTAACTTTGATAAAGGATAGCATAAGGGACAAAAAAATACATTAATGTATATAATTATATAGATCATTATATAGAAGCCGAAATGACCCAGTGGTAAGAACGCGTGAATCTTAACCGATGATCGTGGGTTCAAACCCAGGAAAGCAACACTGAATTTTCATATGCTTAATTTGTGATCATAATTCATCTCGTGCTTGACGGTGGATGAAAACATCGTGAGGAAAGCTGCATGTGTCAAATTTCACTGAAATTCTGTCACATGTGTATTCCACCAACCTGCCTCTGCCTCTTCTCAAAAAGAGGAAAAGAGGCTGTAGCCCAGCAGTGGGACATTCACAGGCTGTTACTACTTATATAGAAGAACAACATAAGGAAATCGTAGCGGAAGAGACAGTTGATTGCATTGTGTCTATTTAAATCATTGTCTTAGATTCGACGTTTTTTGTTTTTAAGACCCGTGACTTATTACCCGTAACGAGTGAGCTGATTTAGATCTGAATTTACTTAATTTATGAGCTCAGATTGAGTACGATGCCCTATTTGATAGTGAACACTGATTGAGCTATATGAAATATTTACCATACAAAAATGTCAGACACGTGGTGATGGAGTTCTTATAGATTTTATAAAAGAGCTTTAGAGGGTGAGTGAGCCAGTGTAATTACAGGCACAAGGGACATAACATCTTAGTTCCCAAGGTCAGTGGCGCATTGGCAATGTAAGCGATGGTTAACATTTCTTACAATGCCATTGTCTATGGGCGTTGGTGACCACTCACCATCAGGTGGCCCATATGCTCGTCCAAAAAGTATTCTAGGATGTTGGTAGGTAATTTGTCCGGCCGTAAAAATAACTGTCATACCTTATATCAAGCCATGTTAGAAATAATATTGCATCGTGAGGAAAGCTGCATGTGTCAAATTTCACTGAAATTCTGTCACATGTGTATTCCACCAACCTGCCTCTGCCTCTTCTCAAAAAGAGGAAAAGAGGCTGTAGCCCAGCAGTGGGACATTCACAGGCTGTTACTACTTATATAGAAGAACAACATAAGGAAATCGTAGCGGAAGAGACAGTTGATTGCATTGTGTCTATTTAAATCATTGTCTTAGATTCGACGTTTTTTGTTTTTAAGACCCGTGACTTATTACCCGTAACGAGTGAGCTGATTTAGATCTGAATTTACTTAATTTATGAGCTCAGATTGAGTACGATGCCCTATTTGATAGTGAACACTGATTGAGCTATATGAAATATTTACCATACAAAAATGTCAGACACGTGGTGATGGAGTTCTTATAGATTTTATAAAAGAGCTTTAGAGGGTGAGTGAGCCAGTGTAATTACAGGCACAAGGGACATAACATCTTAGTTCCCAAGGTCAGTGGCGCATTGGCAATGTAAGCGATGGTTAACATTTCTTACAATGCCATTGTCTATGGGCGTTGGTGACCACTCACCATCAGGTGGCCCATATGCTCGTCCAAAAAGTATTCTAGGATGTTGGTAGGTAATTTGTCCGGCCGTAAAAATAACTGTCATACCTTATATCAAGCCATGTTAGAAATAATATTGCATTCAATAAATGGAAGGGCAAGCAAGTGAGGACTATAATGACGTTAAACAAAGTGTTCTTAAAAGCTTGTAATAAACAAATAATAATGACATCAATTGTGTGATCATTATTATTAAAAAACAAAATTTGAATTTTCATCAGCGCACTAATTAACTTAACGTATATTCTACAGGAACATCTGTACCAAAACACTCTCAAAGAACTGGAACGCCTGCAAAGGTCGCACGACACTCTCGCCGAGCGCGTGGGAGTCGATGCTGTAGAGACGACGGACACAGCGAGGTCACTGCACGCAGAAATGGAGGCTGAGCCAGAGGAAGACGAGAACTGGCTACGAAGTGAAGCAGTTCAAGTCTTCAAACAGCTGAGATCGTTGGCCTTGCAGTTGAACACGGGACATGATGACGATTCAGGTAAGAACCGACAGCGCTATCAAGTGGAGTTTATATATATATATATATACCCTGTGTTTATATCCATTTTTATTATTATTAACAAACACGCCGTAAAAATGTCTTATTGTATTTGAACTACAATAATAATTTATTGAATTAAGGCAACGTAATTTTTAACTATTTAATTATGATACTTATTAGTGTATATAAATTATGCTGTTTGGAAAGAAAAAAAAACACGTCAAAAACGAGGTAAATCAATTACAATATAAATGATACACCAAAAGCACGGACAACACGTCTTTGAAGATATAACTTAGAAGAAAGACGCATTTATTTTTAAACATCGAAATACGAAAAGATAATTCATTGAAATCAAACATACATAAACTTTTAAGTATATTTATATAAAAAGTAATCAAATCATGATGTAATTGGATATCTCGAAATGACGTGGCATTTGAAATAAACAGTATTTAATTAAAATATCAAGTTGCATCGTCTTTAGATAGAGTATTTCCTTTCAATACATATAAATACTGTTTGTTAATTTGAACTACGGATTTTCGTCGGTTAGATAAAAAAATATTGGTCCAATGCGTCGTCCACTAACCTAAATTAGATCAGCGTGGTCGAATAAGCTCCAAACCATCTCCTTTAGGCCCTAGCCCAGCAGTGGAGCATCCACTGGCTATCACTTTACCGAGTCGGTATTCTAGATTAGTAATTAATATTAAAGGCTTTTGAGACCTGGAATATCTGATTTGACCAACAAAAAATTATTAGCTTATTCTATCAAGATGGTGTAACAATAGTTCGAAGTTTCGAAGTTGGCAGATTTATCAGCTAGCCACTAAAACCAACGGGGTTTTATGAACCCTTGTATAGTATTTTTATATACTTACATTATGGTATGTCCAGTTGTGTTTGTACCATATCTACTAAACAAAATGTTTACCCCATAAGTATCTGGTTGGCGAATGGCACAGCCAGCTGCCTTTGTAATATCTTCAATTAATTATCACTCTCTCTTCCCCACCAAAGGACAAACCACCGATTACCCAAACTACAAATATAATATAATTTTAGCTATATTGACCTTTATTTACAAAGTCTTAAGGACTTTGTAATTATATTTAGTCCATCACGCGATCGAATCAATACTAATTTGTACGCACGCATGAAGTGAACTAGTTTTAGATCAATATTATATTATTATTTATTATTTTGCACAATAGTATTTTAAACATCGCAATAACTCACATTATGTGTAAAAATTTCAATATGTGCAAAGAAGTAGTGCCGGAATTTCATTCGACACAAAATTTTCTTCAGCGGGATGTAATATAAACATAAATTAAGAATTTTAAAATTCAATCGTGGCAATGCGCCGCCTCGCTTATACTATTACAATACATTTTATTTCTCAATACAATAACTTATTTTAAATATATTATATCGAATTACAAATTAAATTATATCCTCGTACCGGCCTCGAAATCCCGCCATTTTCAAGACCCCGCCATTATTGTTTTTTTTTTAATCAAATTCAAATTTCAGTTTATCAGTGGATAAAATTTGAATAAACATTATATCAAAACAAAATAATTATTAAAATAATTTTAGAATTTGTTATTCGATTAGTAAACCATAGAATTGGGAACTAAGATGTTATCTCCTTTGTGTATGTTACACTAGCCCACCATTCCAACCGGAACACAACAATACTCAGTATGACTCTTCGATTGAATATCTGATTAGTGGATAGTTAACTCTGGGTTTGGACAAAGCTTGCTAGGTATTGTTTTATATATAACATATCTAACTAGACAATGACCTAAGTTACGTTGCCCCCGACCATTAAAATCGTTACAGTAACCGACTTGCTGAATGCTTCCCCATACAAATACAATAGCCTTAACATTACTCATTGTATCGTCATGTGGAAAAGTGCTTAATGTAATAATATGTCGGAATTTAATGTGCAAGAAACCATCGCATCGATTGTACGAGAATGATGGGATTTTCAAACTAGTTTTGGTAAGATGTTTGTTGGTATAGTGTGATTTGTTATATACATAATATTGTATTGTCAATTCAATATATTTAATCATACAATATACATATATATTAACATTATATTAATTTTATCTCGGAAGGCCAGTATGTCTTTCATTTCATTACTATGTGTCTATTTTCAAAAGATGACAAAACAAATCCACATTAAAATTCTAGGCTCACCGAAAAACACTAATGATTTATTCATCTGCATTTTGCCAACACATATTTGGTAACCAACTCTACACACGTGTAATTAGTTTCGCTTTGAATTGAAATAAATGAAACCCACGAACCACGTTCACGAATGCACGAATTTTCATTGTGTAACCTAAAGCGCGTCCGTGTGTAGTGTGTTGTAGACACGCTATAAACCTGCCAAATTTAAAAGTCATTTATAGTAACAATTAAAATATTACTTAAGATAAGATTTTTTTTATACAAATATAGTACATCAGTATAATATTATAATAATATACTGGGACATTATTCACACAAGGCCCTCGGATTCCAAACTAAGCAAAGCTTGTACATCTGCCAACTACGCCAACCGGCTCGTCAACATCAAATTATATCAAACATCAAATTATAGATTCTTTATTTGTATTCTAGGATAGTTCTGTTAGCGTATTAATTAAATAGATCACTATAAAAATTTAATATGCGTCCATTTTAAATATCGCAATAACTTTTGTTGAGAATACAATAAAAAATCGTGTTATTGACCGAATAACTGAATAAACAGACTTCCTGGTACAGCACAATAGCTTTGCATTACTCATAGTTTGTGAGGAAAAAGGTTAAACACAAATAAAATGAGAATTATGCACGTTAAAATACGATTTTTTTAAATTATATGAGAAATATGTATATGACTCCAGATATTTTCGGTCACTGTTCGCTTTTGAGAAATGTCCGCATAGAGAACTTTTTTTATTTTTATATTGTATAGGTTGGCGGACGAGCATATGGGTCACCTGATGGTAAGTGGTCACCAACACCCATAGACAATGGCATTGTAAGAAAGAGTTAACCATCGCTTACATTGCCAATGCGCCACTAACCTTGGGAACTAAGATGTTATGTCCCTTGTGCCTGTAATTACACTGGCTCACTCACCCTTCAAACCGGAACACAACAATACAAAGTACTGCTGTTTTGCGGTAGAATATTTGATGAGTGGGTGGTACCTACCCAGACGAGCTTGCACAAAGCTCTACCACCGAGTGAGAACTGAGAGTAAATTTGGTATTGTGACATTTAATATATATAAAAATACTAACAGAAATAAAACGTTACATGAACATATTTGAACTCAAATTCGATTACATGTTACACTTAATTTATTATATAAATAAATAAAAAAACGTACAATATTTTAAAAAAAAGATAAATAATTGTTGAGTTAACTGTACTCGCGTGTTCACTTTGTGCCACGATAGGCAAATTAATTGGTAACATTCAAATATGAACCTTATATATAGCTAATAACGTACTAAGTCTATAATCATGTCGTCGTGTATTCATTTCTAAGCATTACTTTAAGTACTAATGAAATAAAAAACCATTCACTTCTAATTTTAAAATAAGTCTTAATTAATTAATTATTGTATCCTTCATTATATTATAAAGCTAGCGCATTGGAGATGTAAGGTATGGTTAATATTTTTCAAAATACAAATGTTATGGGCGGTGGTGCCCACTTGCCAATCGATTTTTGTTTAGCATATGTATGTCAAAAAAACAAACACATATAAAACTAAATAGCATGTATATATAAGTACACGTTCTTTTGTATTTCGTATGTTGATTATCTTCATCGCGTAAAACGTTTATCACGAATATTTGTTAATAAAATCATGAGACTTGTTATCGTAACTGTACCCGGCGGCTGGCACGGCGCGTCACGAGCTCCACTCACGATTTCGCCTTCCACTAAATTGTTTGAGAAACACACAAAAAATCTGACTGCATTAATAATGTGGTTTTGTGATATACGATTCTCGTGATGTCATCACCTCATCGTGTTAAATAAAGCATTTACTTGTGGTTATGTACAGAGAGACAGAGGTGATATTTTGTACGAATTTAAAACGCGACGTAGAGCTCTTTTGTGAAGTCGTAATGGTAGTGGGGTTCTGAGTATGCCCCCATAGATACAAGGCACTTTAGGCCCCCATTCCAAATAGAATAAAATTATATTATAAATATCTGGGTCCGACCCTTAGGTCGGTGCCCTGTAAGCCTAAGCATAAATCCGAGGCTGGTTCAGTATACGGTTCCAAGTGGACCTTTTTTCATTAAAAGCAAATAAGGAGACTAGGAGAAGAACAACGACGTTTCCGTACCACGTATTTTAAAACTTCCTACCTCCAGAAACTCCACTAAAAATTTGTTAACAGTAAACTATAATTACTCTTATTAGCCCGGCCGGGGTTTGATAGGAAGACCTTTGAATCTGTTACCATCAAAGCTACTCCATTAAACCAACGCTATCACGTTCATTACACAGCTTTACTTATAAACGTCGATTAGCGTGATTAGTAAAACAATGCTGCGTTTTCTTCTTTCGAATGTCGAATCAATAATGACAGAAAGAGCCAAATGAATATCTGAACAATCGCTAAGCAACGTTAATATTTTATGTAAGATTAAAAATGTTTACTAATTTTTAGTATCGGTAAGCGTGAGTCATAACATTTATTTTATTTCATATAATATTCCAGTATATACGCACGACTGCATTGCCGATGTATCTAACATTACCTTGTTAGAGAAAGTGCATACTGTTCATAAGAATCGATTGAATCGATAATACTTTTTTATCCGTTCAAACATTTCGATAACGATTCGACGAGTCAGTATTTTATAACAGTTATATGTCTTTTGTCAACACATTGGAAATGTGACTCGATTGTTTTAATGCCAGTTTTTAGTATTTGTTTATAGAATTGATCAACCGTCGATTGATTGATTTGCTATCTTTATTCATTGAAGTTAATACAGCTTGTAAATCCCCTACCATTGGGGTAACCTAAGAGCAAGAGCTGTTCCACCACCACGCTGTTTCAATGTGAATTGGTTGATAGATGTGGTAGATTTTCGTCTGACATATGCAGATTCCATTATGATGTGTCCCTCCAGAGCAGAGCTCGAGATGAATGACACAATTTAATTAACTATAGATGGTAGTGACCAGTTAACATCACGAGGCCCTTTTGGCAGTCTATACCTTCACTTCACCTGAACTCTCCGTGGCCCTCGAGCCGTGTTGGAGTCCCATCCGATAGTGAGGGAACAGAGTGCCTCTGTATTAGTCTTCATTACAACAGAATCAGAACCATTATTATTTATTTGTCATAAACATTACTCCACGCGAAAACGATGAGTCGAGATTTTCGAAATACGTAATGATGCATCTAAACGAACAAATAATGCAATTCGAATGGACATATGTGCAAATGTGAATTACGATATATTTTACAATTCCCCCATTGTATCTATGACACTAAGCTGTTTTTTGCGTAATTGTCCGCGTGGACTTCACTTCACATTGTTAGGTACTCCGAGTTATTGAAGAAGCGTCGCGGAATATGGTCCAAACCTTTTCCTCAAAAGGCCTCTACTTGCAGTTACCCCAGCAGTCTGACTTTTCTGTTACTTTAATTCAGATTCTCAAATTATAGATGATCCTCTACTTGACTGAGGTGCACTTTCCTTTCCGCTTCTGTTAAGACGGAAAGGGTACCGCTGGGTTTTTAGTAGGTATTCTGATGACCGGGGCACACTCGGTGCCCTGGACATATGGCGAGCCCCACATACCCCCCCCCCACTGTTCCCGTGGGGGGAAATGCGTAAAGGGTTTACCCGGCGTCAAAAAAAAAAAAAAAGGTGTACTTTCCTTTCGAGAAGGTTCGATGGCTATTATACCACAGTATTTTAATGCACGGTAATCCACACGTGTGCCAGTTTTTTTTCTGTCGACACATGCAGGTTTCCCTGTCACTTGTTTTCTTTCACTGCCAGCACGAGATGACTTAGGAAAACAAATATAGCACATGAAAATTCAGTAGTACTAGCCTGGGTCGAATCCGCAATCTTCAATTAAGATTGAGGTGTTCTAACCACTGGGCAACCACGACTCTTTCTAATTCTAACATATTAATAAATAACTTTCATTTGTGTCCGATAAACCACATACTTTCTGAAATCTGTCTCTTACACGCCATATTGGGTATCATATTAAGAAGCCACATCTTGTAACAAAATACCTACAAGGACATTGTGGTGGAGCAATAAGGCCAAGTCGTCTCATTCCTTTAAAAAGTATCTTGAGTACCTAAACGAATGTAGGACGAGTACATAAGATAGCCCAGTGGTTAGAAAGCTTGAATCCTAAGGGAAGATCGTGAGTTCAAACTGACGAGCCGGTTGGCGTAGTTGATAGATTGCTTTCCGCGCCGCAGGTCGTGGGTTATGCATGAACATATCTGTTTGTCCTAAGTTTGAGTGTAATTATCTATATAAGTATGTATTTACAAAAGAAAAGTAGTAATTGTAGTATATCAGTTGTCTAGTTTCTATAGTACGAGCTCTGCTTAGTTTGGGATCAGATGGCCTTGTATGAATAATATCCCAGGATATTATAAAAAAACTCGGAAAACACTATGTTTTTATTTGGTCGAAAATTATTGAGCATATCGGCTCATGTCGGATAAAATGACACGAAAAAGCCTAAACCTTCACCTATAGATAAGCGGACGAGCATGGCCATCTGATGGTAAGTGGTCACCAACGCCCATAGACATTGGCATTGTAAGAAATGTTACCATCGCTTACATCGCCAATGCGCCACAACGCTTGGTAACTAAGATGGTATGTGTCTTGTGCTTGTAATTACACTGGCTCACTCACTCTGCAAACCGGAACACAACAATACAAAGTACTGCTGTTTTGCGGTAGAATATCCGATGAGTGGGTGGTACCTACCCAGATGAGCTTGTACAAAGCCCTACCACCTAACGGTAAAACGAATTCTTTTTAAATAAAGGCTTTAAAGTAATTAGGATATAAACTTCGCATGTCAAAGAATATTCTCTTTCTTAAGTGTGAGCTTACAAAGGATGGAAGATGGATACCTTAGAGATTGTTATAAAGGAATAAGCAAGAGGATTAACCTCTCATAGTCGAGTGAACGGCTGAGAATCTTACAAGGTTTGAATAATACAAGAAAGATTGTAATCATTAAAACGTAATAAAAGCCGCATTTAACGAACGTTTTTAATAACAATATATGACCTTATTGATATAGAACATTTTTAGTATTGAAATAACATTTGGCTGGTAAAATAATTTAAAAATCTCACGTTAAAATACTTATCGATTACGGCTGTCTGTCTATGTGTCTGTCTATTACGCTTTCACGGGTAAACTACACGACACTACTACACAACAGTCAAACATCATCAAAATCGGTTCAGAATGTTATGTGTATGAGTTAGGTACTTAAGCGATAAGGCCCAGATTATTTATTATGTATGTAATATTACTTATATAATAAACCTATTAAAGATGTCTATATTGGACGTTATATTCTAATATTTAATTTTTTTATATAAATAGCAAAGTCATATGTTGTTGTTATTTAGCTCAACTTAATGTGATAAAACTGTAAATATTTAAGTTTTATTACGTAAAAAATAAATTACAAACTGCATTAACTTGCATAAAATATTTAATTAAAACATAATATTTTATTTCAGGTCTTCATTCTGATCTGTCACTCTCATCTCTGGACGGTGATGAAGGCGAAACATTGAGACGTGGCGCGCTCGCTGCAGCCTGCGCAGACGCAGTTGCCGCCTACGCAACATTGGAAGGATCACGCGTGCGCGACTCAATCGCCGCGCACGCACGTCGTTCACTGGAAAGGGAGAGACAGATTGACGAGAAGAACGAAATAATAGCTGATCTATCATCTAAGGTAAGTGTACAAAGAGCTTGTGCATAAGGCAAGCAAATAAAATACATATCTGTGCACAGAACAAGCCACTTTAAGAAGGTTTTACCTGGTGCTAAGGCTTTGTGCAGGCCGGACTGGGTGGGTACCACCCACCCTTCAGATATTCTGCCGATAAGCAGCAATACTTAGTATTGTTGCGTTCTGGTTTGAATGGTGAGTGAGCCAGTGTAATTACAGGCACAAGGGACATAACATCTCAGTTCCCAAAGTTGGTGGTGCATTGGCGATGTAAGGAATGGTTATTATTTCTCACATCGCCAATGTCTATGGGCGGTGGTGACCACTTACCATCAAGTTTCCCATTTGCTCGTCCGCCAGCCTATAACATAAAAAAGGTTAAGGCATTCCTTAAACCGAAAAAAACAAATAAATATTGTCTATGTTACTACTAAATAAAGGTCTTATCTCTTGTCTTGTAAACGTTAGGACTCACCCTGAATGTAATCATTTGGAGATTCCTAACCAAACATCCTTTTTTTTTGTATATTTAGTTTTAGTAATTATTGAGTTCGTACGACATAATTTTGCAGAAAAAAAAAACAGTCCCAAGGAAATTTTACGGAGAGTTTCTTTAACGTACAGCTTATTCATTTTTGAATTAACGATTCTTCCTGCGTAGCGGTAAAGTGTCAAGGACAGCTACCATCCACCGTCAATAAAAAAACTTTTGTAATCTAGTCTGTTACACGGGAATTTATTAATGTGATAGATGTAGTATATTTGATACGAAATTGCATTAGGCACGCGATCCTTGCGTCATACGATAAACAATACACTAAACACGGTCAATCGAATAACATCAGACATACTAATTACTAAAATATATTTCACTTATTTACTCGGTGGGTCTGGGTAGGTACCGACTCACTACATAATCTACCGCCGAAAAGTTATCTGGTCTGTCATGTGGTTTGAAAGGTGAGTGAACCAGCTTAATAGGCACGAGAGACATCACTTACTTCTTACTCCTCAAGGTAAGGAATGTCTATGGGCGGGTGTGATCACTTACCATCGACAAGAAAATTTGCCAGTTAACCTATTAAAAAAAAATTATTATGTACTCGAAGATAGCGTCCGCCCGTCACAGCACACAGTGAAGTCTTATGACTGTTTCATTACAAGTGAATAAACAAACGGCGGTGTTTGATTAGCGGTTGTCCTTTTTAAAGAAACCTGACGAAGTATCACGTGCTGATCATTATATCTCTTATGGGACATATGGTGATATACTAATTTGGTACGTGTATTCTTGAAATGTTATAATTATAAAGGTCAATGTCACATTTTATACTTTCTGACACTTACGACCGTTTTCTGCGATCAGTTTCGAGCTTGCTCTTACAGAATAACCCTACTGGTACTGCAAACATTAGATCATGTTTTCGTTTATATTTAAATTATCTCAACAGAATGTAACATAAATAACTACAGCATTACATGTTTGGTTTTGCATTGAACAACTAATTATTATATAACATTAAAAGTGTCTGCCCACTATACCGTACCATACCATGACCGTGCCATGAACGTATCAGGATCGGATAGTAATACGATACGCTCTACTAAGACGGTGTTGATAGGTGATGGGACGGTCTAGTCGGCATAGTCTAATACTTTCCAATGCAAAGAATATTTTTTTGTCGGATACGTTCCTATTACGGTCATAGTATGAAACGTTACGTTAAATAAATCGAAATCACCGTGGCCGTAATTCGGTCACAAGATTTATTTATTTACTTAGAACAACCAATGTTAGATACAATAAATAATACATTAAAAATTTATTCGATAGACGTTCCACTTATAAATAATATGTAAATTCATCACATTTAGAAAAACAGAATTATTTAAAACATAGGTATGTATGTTCTTCACTTGGGGCTTTATATTAGAGGTTATAAATAACAACGAAACAAAATTTCTTAAGTTAAAAACTGAACACTTTATTCGTTACATAATAACACACACAATAAACTTAGAAGCAGGAGTACGTCATATTTATAACATTTTTTTATAACATTTTTAACAAGAAACAAAACACGACCTCTAGTGTTTGAAAATAGAATCATATCTTAATTATTAACAGGTAAATGTAATATTGTATACATCCAGAAACTATATTTTTATTTTTACATAAAATTTAATTCAATACTTGACGCAGTCCCGTCTGGCTAAGTGCTACCCACTCATCGCTATTTCTACCAATAAACAACACTACTTGCATTGTATCTGGTTGCAATAGGTGAGCCAGTGTAATGATACATACGAGGTACATAACATCTCAGTTCGCATGGTTGATGGCGCACTCTTTGTTACAACTGAGGCACTATCATTAATAATATTAAACGGGTGGTAGGACTTCGTGTAGATCTGTCTGATAAGGTCCCATGTCCAGGTACGCATGAGCAAAGGTGAATTCTTACCATTAAATTGGTTCAAATGTTCGTGTGCTTCTTAAAATAAATGAAAGAGAAGGTAAAGTTTCGTATTAAAAGATACAAATGTTTTGCTCCAACAAAAAAAAACACACTAATATAAAACAAAGGCTTTGAATAAATAATAATAAGCTTATTTGATGTTCATTCACATTGTTGGTAATTTTATACATTAAAGTTAATTCAATGAGTGTAAGTCATTAGAGATTAAAGTAAATAGAACTATGATAAATTAGAACAATCCTTTTAATGTAATGCTTACTGCGAATCAGTCGTTCTAAGGATTATTTAGGGTTGCCAGCCTTCTGATTTTCCGGGATCAATTTAGTTTTAGGGACGTCCTTAAAACCTACTGGTTTAAATATTCTACTTTTTAATGGATAAATAAATCAATAAATTGTAATAAAATAGTTGCAAATAACACACCGCAATAATGACATTGTTTACCATACTAAATTAATATATACAAATTAAAAATCTATTTCTTGGTTGAATCGAAATTCTAATTCTCGGAGTTAAAAATTCACAATTCCACATCATCATATATGTATATATATTTATAATATATAGATGTTAAACATTGTACAAAGAAATGAACAATTCACAGAATACATACTCGTTAAAAGTATATTAAGACAATATAATTTTAGTAGTGAAAATTAATTTTAATGGCATAATTTCACGTGCTGGCAACATTTTGCGAAAAATATGTTGAAATTTGAACATTGATATTTTATTAAACACTCGGGCTTTGACCAGAAAATTTAGTAAAATCCTTTTAATGTCCCATTAAAAGGCTTTTACAAATGCAGTTTTTCATGCAATCTTTACTGTTTTCTTTCACCGCTTTACCCGAGATGAATTTTAAATACAAATTAAGGCTTGAGCACAGAAAACGCCGAACTATGGCTTGCTCAGGCTTAAAATTGCAGTGATCTGCTAAGATTCAGATGTTGTTGACACTGGTCCATCTTGGCTCTATTTTAAAATATATTTGCCTTTTATAGTAAGAAAAAAATACAGAATATACTTTTCTTCAACAAAATATTAGTGTATGCATCCCACTTATAAAACGCCATGGAAGACGATAAATATCAATATTTTCATTCTCACAATCGTATTAAAAAAACTAAAATCAATTGCGAGCAAAAAAAAAAAGATTTATTGTCGTCGTTACATCGTAACAATGGTTGTAGTTATTTTAACCGTTGCTCGCCTCAAATTGATGTGAAACACCATTGTTCACGGTATTACCACGGTTATTTCGATACCGTTTACTCGTAATCGGTGTAAATTGGTTTCGATACATCGATTTTTTGTACTGTGATTGATTGATATATCGGTGCGTTGATTGGGTGCTGTACGTTAACGCTGTTACACGTCTAGTTAAAAACTCAATAAATTTCCATCTTTTTCCAATCAAACTTTTTGTGTTTACGCTGGTTGGTAGATAAAATTTTTAGCAAAAAGACCACCTTTTAAAATTTTCTAGGCACAAACACTCACACTTACGTAATGTAACTGTATGAATGTGTAACTGATCTTTGTCTTGGTGGATGAACGGGGTACTCGGTAACACAGGTATAAACATGGTACACAGGTCTTTGCAAATAATTTGTAATGCTTCAATTTTTATTAATAAAACAAAAAATATTGTGCAATAATTTGTTAAATAAATTAATAACGTCTCTTGCGCCGATGTCTCTGACTGACTCCGTGGCCCGAATTCGATCAGGCGTATTAGGAAGTTAACGCATGCGTATATGTACCAGAGGCAATTGCCATATCATAATAATTATCAAGTTAACTATTATTAAGCCAAATTTTGATGAACAAAGCGAATACTTTTAAGACAAGCGATATTTTCACACGATATTCTACTTCAATTTTTTTTTTTTTTTACAATTAAACACAAAGTAAATAACCAACCTTTGATATTTTTCTCACATTTGAGAAGGTCACCTTCCAACAGAATATATTTAAGTGTATTCTCACATTGGTTGTGTTTGATGGTAGGTGTTTGTGTAGATATTCTATCGCCAAACACTCAGTATTGTCGAGTTTCGCTTCAAAGCTTGAATAAGCCAGCGTAACTGCAGGCACATTGTCCATTGTAGTACCAACGTTGGAGATGCATTGGCAGTGTAAGAGATTTCTTAGAGCACCTATGTATATGGTTGGTGGGCATAAACATTGATTTCTATCAGGTGGCCCACTTACCAGTCTGCCTAATTTAATAAAATATGATGTCAGAAAAGGACATGATTTGCACTAATCGTTACGACCACACATTCGCCCACGGTTCAAAATCTACAAATTTGGTTATCTTGATCTAAATATCAAATACGAGTCAATTAACCTTAGCCAAATTTTATGGAAGGAAGGATTTTTTTCGTTTTTAATTGTATGTGAGAATATTTTGTTTAGATTGGCAACACTGGTGTACACGACCTTTACGTTTTAAGTATGATTTTTCCCATTAATGATAACAAGTGTCAGCTACTTAGAATTTTCGAATTTTCATACCGTTTTTTGATTTATCATGGGCAATAATTACAGAAATAATAAATTTATTAAAATTAGTTAATTGCATTCGTGTTTTAAAAGTCAACCTTGGTACTAAATGCATCATTTTAAGATGTCTTTATTTAAAACGAACACAATTGAGTGGTTATGAAAATAAAAGTAAGCGTACAAAATCGAAGGCCGACTGCTTGTGTTGTTTTTTTTTAAATATCGCATAACCGTGACAGTCGCAACCTGATAACGACCATCAGAGTGAATTTAATATGGAAGGACGCGTTGGTGCAATATACAATATAAATCGTTCACAAGTGCCTCGTATATGAATAAAGAATATTTTAATTGAATAAAACTTTATAGCTTAGTTTTTGCCAGCAAAGTAAACAAACTATGTTATGTAGGGGAGTATGTATGTAGGTACGTTACGTGTGGAGGGGGCATATGTTCGGTACCTTATGTCTTTTTCTGTATCCTAATAAAGTTTATTTAAAATGTAATGAAATATTTGTCTCTTTACAGTTATCTGTGGCAGAGGTTGAGCTCCGTGCGGCCGCTGAAGAGAGGGATAAACTTCTAAACGACGCCAACTACAACAGTCTGCAGAACGACGAAGCCGTTACAAAGGCTAGGCAAGAGAGGGACGAAGCTATTGAAAGAAAGAAAGCGGTGGAGGTAAGACAATAATGAAAAGCCACTTCAACTTGAGACTTTGTATGTGATGTTTGTTTTTTCGGACAAATTAATTAGCATTTATTTCGACCAACACAGATCATAATTTACAAATACATACATGATCATCATCAATCATCATATATAATCAATATAAATGACAAAAATAATAATTGAATTGAATTTCATGCGGATGGAGTTATGTTAGTTTAATAAGTTAAAGAAATGAAATAAAAACAAAATAAATCTAACTAACAAAACAAGGTACCACCCACTCATCAGATATTCTACCGCAAAACAGCAGTACTTGATATTGTTATATTGTAGATTTGAAGGATGTGTGAGCCAGTATAATTAAACGAGGGACATAACATCTTAGTTCCCAAGGTTGGTGGCGCATTGGCGATGTAAGCGATGGTCAACAATTCTTACAATGCCTATGTCTATGGTTATTGGTGACCACATATAATCAGGTGGCCCATTTGCTCGTCCGCCTACCTACTATTAAAAAAAAGAAAATAAAACAAAATCTGCTATAACAATAACAACGACCTAATGACTCCAGCGGCTTTACTTATAAAATTCGTTTATTATAATGTTTTTTTTTCAATCACCAGGTGGCACTAGCGAAGACCAGAGTGGAGCTGATGCAGGCGAACAGCCAGCTGTACGAGGCTGTGCGACAGAAGATCGATCTTGGTCAGCAACTGGAACAGTGGCAGGTAAATGATCACAAATTTATCATATAAATATGATAAATTTCACACATGTGTCGCAGAACCGACAACCGTTGGTGTAGACGTGTTCTGGAGTGGAGACCACGTTTCGGCAAACGTAGCGTAGGGCGCCCTTCAGCTAGGTGGAGTGACGATATACGCAAAGTGGCTGGCAGCGGATGGATTTTGAGAGCTGAAGATCGAGCTCAGTGGCGTGCCATTGGAGAGGCCTATGTCCAACAGTGGACGACGAAAGGCTGATGATGATGATGATGATGAAATATGTCTATAATGGTCGAGAAACTTCCTTGCTCAATAATCTTCACAAAATATAGGGTTTTCCAATAGGGACGCTTGAACTTTGACAGCTGATTGCGGCCATGTTGTTTGAGTAACAGCTGTCAAATGCAGTGTGTTATATTCATTCCGTCCTCCCAAACCACCATGGCAGGTTACAGTGTCGAGCAGCACGTGCAAATCATAAAATTGTTTTATGAAAATGGGTCTTCATTTCGAGCAACGTTCCGCGCACTTCGCCCGTTTTACGGTCGCGATGATCGTCCTGCCGAGTCGACTATCCGTCGATTGGTGGACAAATTCGAGTCAACCGGGTCAGTTAACAATCAGCCGGTTCCCGTGCGTCAACGTAACGCGAGATCTGCCGAGAATATCGCCGCTGTGCGCGACAGTGTCCTCGAAAACCCGCGGCAGTCAATTCCGCGTCGCGCACAGGAACTCGGCCTTTCGCAGACGACAACTTGGCGAATTTTGCGTTGTGACTTGAGCCTGCACCCGTACAAGATCCAGCTGACCCAAGAGCTCAAGGTTAATGACCATAGACAGCGCCGTGTGTTCGCTGACTGGGCATTAGAGCAGTTGGAAGTTGACGCCGATTTTGGCAAAAAAATCATCTTCAGCGACGAGGCGCATTTTTGGATGAATGGCTATGTCAACAAGCAAAATTGCCGTATTTGGGACGAGACCAATCCACACGAGGTTCACCAAGTGGCAATGCACCCGCAGAAAGTGACTGTTTGGTGCGGATTTTGGGCCGGAGGCGTGATTGGTCCGTATTTTTTCGAAAACGATAATGGTGTGGCCGTCACCGTCAATGGTGAGCGATACCGGTCGATGATAACCAACTTCTTTTGGCCTGAAATCGAGAATATGGATCTGGACAACATGTGGTTTCAACAGGACGGCGCTACGTGCCACACAGCACACGCTACGATGGAAGTTCTGCACGATCAAGCGCCCTTAATGGAAAACCCTATATATCGAGCTTCTCTCGATAAATGACTTCAGTTAAATCAGAATATTCTACTACATATTACAAAACAAAGTCTGTCTGTGTGAACGCAATAAGCTCTAAATTACTGAACAGATTTTCATACGGTTCTAACCAATAAACGCAGTGAGTCTTAAGGAAGGTTAAGGTGAACAATTAATTAAGGTTTTGTGAAAATTGACTGAAATATGACGATAAATATAAAAAATGTAGGGAAAATAATCCGACAGAATTTTTAGTGAAGTGTGCCGCGTAAACAATTAACTATCGACTATAATATATTACGATAGAACCTTATTCTGCCGTACGAAGCCGGGTAAAATATTATATACCTTTACACATATTACGTCGATAATAATCACTGACGTTTGTGTTCAATAATTTTCATGCAGGATATATAATATGTACTTATATATTTCATTGTATGTAGTTAATATGATTATATAATTTCATCATTTAGCCCTGTTCCTCTTGGTACATTGCGGATTGTTTTCACCCCGACTATCTTTTCATTATACTATACAAGATGGTAGGGCTTTGTGCAAGCCCGCCTGGGTACGTGCCACCCACTCGTCAGATATTATTTCATTAAACAGTAATATTTAGTATTAAGTTTACACATTAATCAGTTTAGTAGTTTTTGCGTAATTTTTTAATAGAGATCCTCTCTAGATTAAGATAAAGAGATCAAGAGATAAAGAGATTTTTCATAAAATCATTTAACTTTTACAGATGGACATGCAGGAATTGATCGATGAACAAATGAAGCACAAGCTAATGACCCAGGAGAAGCGCAGGAAGCTCCCGGAGCCCGTCGCTCCGCCGAGGACCTCCAGGATCCTAGGATTTTTTCAACGGTGATCTGCTGTACCCAACTCTTGGTGCAACTCTCTCAAGCCATAAATAAAAACACCGCCACCATTTTATATCTATTTATTATAAAACATCACGACGTTAACATTATACCCGCTGCGTTGAGCGTTTTTACACCATTGTACAAAAATAATTTATCATCTGTAGTCCTCGTGGCCGCCATCTTGTTTCGAACGGATGCGATCGGTATTGCCGCGTTTTTAGGATATAGTCTAATTTTATTTTTAAAACCGTGTGATGTTTACACATTTGCAGTGATAGTTAGTGTCTTAATTAGATTGTTGATAGTTACTTTACGTGTAATTTTTAATGTTTTACTGAGTTTTATATAGATAACGAGATTCGTAGGTTACTGCACTCTAGTGGCTGATTAGTATTTGTCTTCGATTTGGGCATTCCGTACAAAAATTAAGTAAAATTAAGAAATATAGCATTCCTTTTTATAAAATCATTTTATGTAGTATGATATTTGGGCGGATATGGTACAACAGATGTTAAACCGGCGAAATCCAGGAGTTCACACACAAACTAGTTATAATATTTCGAAATAAATACCGATAACGAATTATGTAAATAAACACACGAAACGAAACGCCATTAACATTACTAACCTAATTTTTGCCAATCCCCCATTTTGTTAATTTACGTCAGCCATCTTGTTAATTTTAAGTGCCTTTGAAATTATTCAGAACATAATAAGTATTGGAAAATGTAATTTAAAAAAAAAACAAGTGTACTTTATAAAGTAATCGTATTTATATATCAAGTGACAGGATAATATACAATTTTACATAAATACATGGTCCAATTTAACAATCAGTAAAATTATATTTAAAAACAATCAATACAAGTTAACGTTGATTAATTCAATATTAAAATATTATACATTTTAATATAATATACATCTATTTTAAATCCAGATATTTTATCTATAGATAATTTTAAAATAAATTAATGTTTAGTAAATTTAAACAGATATTTGAGACGACGATTTAAAACATATATAAATTGGTAACACTTCGTCCTATAATTGTGTTTAAGATTAAATTGTCATTTGTCAAATTCATGCACAGATAATCAAGACGGAGAGAGATAATGCAAAAAAAAAATTATTTACTTGTCGCTTGTAATAAATACATATATTAGTATTATATTCATTCGGCACTGCTTAATGGAAAATGTCAATTCTTTATCGTAATACCTACATATTATATACTACAATAAGTGCACAATAAACAGCTAAAGCTATCTGAGAAAATAAAGAATGTTTTAAATTTAATTCCAAATAATAATATGTTTATAATGCATATATATGTATTTCATGGACATTCGATTCTTTACATTTCTCTTATAGCTTTGTCTCGACTTGATTATTTAAAAAGAATTCTATGTATAAGCGGAATATTTTATTATAGTACATGAGCTAGATTTTAAGGGCTTCAATACAACATGCAGAAATTAAAAAAAAAACTATTTATCCCTTTGTCAGGCTGAGACATTCAAAACAAAAAAAAGCAAGATTTAAATATCGAATATCTGCAAAACTAAAAGCATTTTTGGCGGTTAGGCAATATTTTAGAACACGTTAACATTTTGTAAATAACACTTATTTTAGTCGTAGATAACTAGACGTGGAATTGTTAGTGCACTTTATAAAATAAACGCGAACGAAAATAGTGGTAATAATTATTCACTGAATACATTTTAATAGCCATATTATTAACAATAATTAATAAACAATAATATATTATATAACGATCTGCTGCAATCTTAGATTTAAAATAATCAATATCATTAATGTCTAATATATTAATTTTTTTTCATAATATATTTTTTAATTAGTGTCCGAGTGTCTTAAATGGATTTTAAAATATTCTTTATCGTATTGTATACAATCAACCAATTAAATTAAATTTGATAACTTTGAATTCTATGAATAACTTTCTATTTACGATGAATTTCTGTCAAGGCTCTTTAAATATTAAAAAAACAAAATGCCTTAGTAAGTGCCTTAAAGATAAAAGAAATCAATTGTTTGTAATAAAATGTTTATTACGATAATGATTATGTCCAAATTGTGCAATATTAAAAAAAACATATATATATATGATATATATTCGCTTGCAATATAATCTTACAGTTATTAATGTTCTAACTATAATGTTCGGTATCGAAATTATAATGTTTCGGCTATACATGCGCCTATATAAAAGCAGATGTGACTGCGGCCTAATATTAAAAATATATACATTCGGTTTTACAATATAGCTTAGGAGTACTCACAGCATATTATATTCAATTTGTCAATTTCAATGCTATAGACTTTATAGTTTGGATTCTTATTTTATAACCACAAATTTTTGTTACAAATTGAATATAATATGCTGTGAGTACTCCAAAGCTATATTGTAAAACCGAATGTATATATAACACTGTATTTTACACTTGTATTAGTCACTTAAAATTTGTTGTCGAAAAATGTAAACTCGCGTGCCTTACGAAATCTATTTGTATATTTTCATAGTTAACAATGTTACAGCCAGCAAACATCTTGACAAATAAATACTCTGAGTTTGTTTTAAAGATATGTCAGTAGTCGTGCTGCGCAAGAGGAAACCGGCTTTGCCATTGGTGGATTTAAATAGGATAACACTTTTTCGAGTTTGCGATTGATACATTCGGACAATTTTTAACAAATACTTTGTTGCACTTATACAGTACACCGTGCTAATTCTTACTACAAACTGCAAGATTTTTGCTGGCTATCTTTAAGTAATATGTAATGTAATATCGAATACGAAGTTTCCATTTAACATTTAGCGCTGTTATATATGAACAGACTTTATTAAACAAAGCTATTTTATTCACGAACGCAACTGCAAAGCAATCTTTATATCGCTCTGTTTCTGCGATCGCAAAAATGTATGTGTGCGAGTATAAAGGATTGTTTAGTTGCATGTGTGCGCACAGATAGCTTATTAAATATAGTTAATCATTAAACAGTTCGCTGTAAGAGTTCTATGGAAGTTAATTCTTTGGACACACACACACGCATCTATATTTTACATTCCCCGCATGTTACACGCCTTACATCTGTTTTAGCTATCAAATTATAATTTTCTAAATATAATAACACATATTATACATTATAATGTATTAGTTGGTTTTTTTTTAATGACTGAAGACAAGGAATTTACAATGGTATTATTTTACTATGCTATTTTATTTTATTTACCCTTGCAACACTGGGTATATTAATATTTTTTATGATGTGATCTATCAAGTATTTATTCTTTATTTTGCACACATCTTAAATAATATTACAAAATAAAGATTTTTTTATTATCATCCAAGTTATTTATATAATAAGCACAAATTTGTGTATTAATCTTCATACATTCCATTTGTGTTTCTTTTTTTTTCAACGACAACGTATTTAACATCCGTAAAACCTTTTTACTATTACATTGGAACATTAGACATACACGATCCATCTAATGTAGGCATCTCGCATAAGTACTTAACTATTGTAACTTAATTTTAGACCTAATGATGAATAGTTTGTATTTACATTATAAATAATTATGTGAAATTATTAATGAAATAAATAAACTGAGAATTTATGTTTTTTGTTTTAATTTTTGTTAAAGAACCTTCTACAAATAATGAAAACGAAATTATTTACCATTAATAAATATGATGTAGCCGAGATGGCCTAGTGATAAGAACGCGTGACTCCGATGATTGTGGGTTCGAACCGGGCAAGCACCACTGAATTTCATGTGCTTAATTTGTAATTATAATTAATCTCGTGCTTGACGGTGAATGAAAACATCTGTGTCAAATTTGACGGTGAATGAGAACATGTGTCAAATTTCACTGAAATTCTGTCACATGTATTCCACCAACCCGCATTGGAGCAGCGTAGTGGAATAAGCTCCAAACCTTCTCCTTAAAAAAGAGGAGAAGAGGCCTTAGCCCAGCAGTGAGACATTCACAGGCTGTTAATGAAATATGATGTATGTATTACATAAAGTGAGAAACACTAACAGAGTAACTATTGCTACCAACAAAATATTTTTACACAATTCTCGGGATTTCTCCGAAATTATCGTTCTCCGTAATAAATAAGTACTTGTAAATTAATTACTGCTAAGAAATATTCTGTTCATTGAACATTATTAGACATCTACTAAAAGGCCTCTCCAGCAGAATTCAACTACCTAACATGGAAGAATTAAACAAAAATCGTAAAAATGGAGTCACAAGAATCTCAAGTATCATTTACGATCTACCTACTCAGACAAAATGCAAGGTAACGCTAAAAAGGTGCTACAGGTCTGTCATATAAGAAGTCATACGAAAAAGCAATAAATCTTCTGTCAAAATATTGATATTTTTCGAGTTTTGCTAAAGTGACTGTTATTTCATAAATATTTTACATATTTATTATAAAAATGCCGTCTCAAGTAGAACAGAAGACTGTAGACCCTGAAGCTGAATTCAGCAATGTACAACGAACGGTAAGCCATTCAAAATAATTTTTTTAGCTCATTTCAAGCGACGACAATTTTATTTATTTTAATAATAATGAGATGAATAATAAAAAGAAATGTACCCTACAGCTTTAAGCAAGACATATTTTTGTACCTAATTTTATTACAATCTGGTAGCGACCTGGGGCCACTAGGAATGCCCAGTTGGCTAAATGCTAATATTGTCACAATATCGAATAAAAAATATACTAAACATTTTAAGATCCACAGATCTGCGGTCCTAGCACTGGAGTGGTCAGGTCTTAAGAATTCATTTCTAGGTAAGGTGATATAGAGAAATGATCTACACAAGCATAATTGTACGCTTCGAGTTTCTAAAGACGGTGGTAGGGAACCAAAGAATACCAAAGGCCTACCTCACTATTAGCTTATAAAGGGTTAGGGCTGATGTCATGATTGTCAAATCCCATCTATCTCTAAGATATTCTCATTTATGTTATAACAAATATAAAATTTTAATTATCTATGTGTGTTTTTATGTGTAAAATGTATATTGCAAACATTATGCACAAAATATTGGTTATTAATTAAAATTAATTTGTTAGAAATGGGAGGTTCCTGCAATGTCTTTAATTATAAATTCTACGGGGACTCTAATGGTATGTAGGTACGTAATACGCGAACACACTCGCGATAATAGTTATGTATGTATAAATCACAATCTATTAATGTAAATAATATACCGTTACTATTCAAAAATCGGAATAATCTTCATTCATATTTTAAGCTCTTAAAAACGCTTTGACTTCTTGTTATAGGATTTATTTAAATGTAAAGTTAAGAAAGCTATGCAATGGTACTCTCAACACATTATTTACAATTTCAGTTCCAAAAACTGGCGCCGATGTGTAGCGTGGAGAAGCGAGCCGGCGGTATACCACAGCTGGCACCACAAGAAAAGCAATTGTCCATCCTAGCTTCTGAATTGAGAGAGACTCTACTTTGTATTAATGTTTGTTTTTATTTTTATTTATTTTTCTCGGTATTTATGCATATAGGAAGAAGATGTTACAACGAATTGACCAGATAAAATACAATCACGTAGTAACGGCAGAAATATTTAATAACGGAGATTGAAAACAAACAAATGATAAATAAATACTCTTTTTATTCACACCAGACAAACAGGTATTATATGTCATATGGTCCAGCGTGTATTGAGGATCATTCCATATACACTGTTAGAAGTACCTATTTATAAGTATATATGCAGGGTTCCTAAATCTAGCGAAATTTGTACCAATACACACATACATATGACTACTGGTAAAGAAATACGTAATTAACGATTTGAAATTAATTTTCATAAGATACCGTAGGGTTTACCGATCATATATATGGCTTACATTTGCGCCATCACATGTTCTTTGTGTGTACCAATTTTCATCAAGATTGGTCAAGCCGTTCTTGAGTTATAAGAAGACATACAGACAGACAGACAAAAATGAAAAAAATAGTAAATATGAATCACTGCATCATAAACCGATTATTTATCACAATATTAGGTGAAAAAAAAATGTACAGACAGAACCAATAGATTTATATAGTAGCATAGATAAATAATAACAGTAATCGTATACGACTATATTAAAAATATTATACATCGAGAACATTGTAATATGTACTTACTTCTCAGTACAAATACATATTTTTATTCATCCAGCTTGCAAAAAAAGGTCAGCATGCCCTCCGTGACAACATGAATAAGTCTGGCACTCGGAAGTCTATCGTCGAATACGAGCACCTGGAGAACGAACTAAGAGACGAGAGAGCGCAACAGGCGGAATTGGATTGCTTGAACTATTTAGCACAAAAACAGCTCGTAGAACTGCTCAAGAAAGTGCCAACTGAGGCTGATGTATGCTTCTTAATATCTAAGTATTCAAGTCATATGAATTCTAATAATAAATTGTGTTAATATTAGGTTCAAAACAGAAGTTAGATTAGAAGAAATAATATTTTAATTGGATGGTACTGAAGGTTGTGTGTGTGTGGCCTGTGTGTCTGTATGTTATTAATGATATCTCGAACTCGATCGGGCAGGAAAATATTGATAGGATAATTATTTGTGGTGGAAGGGCCTTGTGGCACTCCGAAATCCCTGAACTTTCTTCATAACGCGAGAGGACCTTTGCTCAATAAAGGACATTTGGAGCATATTAATGTAATATACTTAGTAGCCACTACAACAATACAAACCAAAGTACTATATTTTGAATCTTTTATACTTATATATAATGTCTATGAGTGTGCGTAAATATTTGAATTATTAACTAAATCTTGCTAACCAGAGACAGACCTTGAGTAAAATGTGAATGCAATCTAATATTATAAATAACTTTTAAACAAAAATAATACATATTGTTTGTTGAAAACTAACAAACATAATACGTAATAATAATAATAACATATAAATAACATATTAACGTACGTCTACAAAGTGTTTTGTTTCAATTGGATTTATCTTAAATATATGTAATTGTTCAGGAATTGGCAATGATAGAAAATGCTAATAATCGTCTGCGACGCATGGAGAACCGTCTGGATCTTGCGACGAAACGTTTTTGTGTCGTAAATACTAATAACAAGAGCGTTCGTGAGGAGATTCACAGGCTACTTGTTGAGAGGTTAGATAACAGTACACAGCTTACAAGAACTTTAATAGTGCTGCAGAAAATATATTTTATTTGTTTTAGTATTATTTTATCAATAGAATAAATATTACCATTTAAAAACGACAATTAATCTAAGACGCTAATACTAAGATCTCTGTGACTGTAATTACACTGGCTCACTCACCTTTCATATTTCATAAAATAACTAAGGAGTTGCTGGTACATGTTAAGGGTCTTCTTTGACGTTTGTGGAAATTCGAAGGTCGGGATTTCGATAGAATTATATAGAAAGCGATGCTCCACAACCTTGAAATAAATCACACAGTTAGCCAATGAATTTAACTTACGTGTAGAGCATTCGAATTTAAGATAATGTTTATGGATAAGTGTAAAAAAAATCGGAAAAATCACTAAAACGAGTAAAATCGCACTTCCTTATTGAGACGAAATTATCGTAATCGTCGAGAATTTAGAAATGAATTTTATCAAATAATAAAGTTAAAACTATAAAGAAACGTCTGGAGTCTTCATTTTTTAATAAACATTTTCTTATTTTTTGTTATAATAAATTACAATGAAATTGTACGCGTTTTCTTATGCGAGCTGCCGATAACCCTCGCAGACCAGTCGGCCACGCGCCTCCGAAGTGAGAGCACGTCGGTTTGCGCCGCATTGATAGATCGCAATCGAACCGTTTACTTACACAAAATCAATGTGTGCGTAAATAGCGTATTTAGTATGTATTTGAACGTTTTAGTTGTCACCGAGACTGTTCATCATAAATTTTAGGAAGCGAACCGGCTGATGTATTCTGTTTTTTTTTTGGTATTTTTAGTGTTTTATCATTTGATACGATATTTTTACTGATAATATTTTGTATATTTTGTAGTTTGATAAAAAAATAAAAAATAACTCGAGTTGAAATTCTAACTAGTTACATAATTATAACACACTCATATATAATGATACATTACAATTTTTTTATAAATAAATATAATTTTTTGAAATATTTCTCCTATTATTTTATCCTATCCTTTTATTTTATTAGCTAACGTACTCAGGCAAATATAGTCTTTAAGTACTTCATCAGTAAGGTCGATTATTGTGTAATAGATTTCCGTAGCAGAACCAAGAAACCGAAAGTCGAATCGCAAAATTCCCGCTATCCTTTTTATTCCGCTTTATTCCAATTGGTTAGAAAGAGAGAAAGTGAATTTCATAGTAGAATAAATGTTGTAAAATCTATATTTCGATTCAGGAATTATATATTTTTCTTTAGAAGTTTAATTATTTTATGTATTTATTCACATATTTTTTTATATTGAGTAATTAAAAAAATTAAATATTTATTTTTACAGTAATAATAATATTGTTTTTATTATTTTAGCATAAAATGTTTGTTTCAATAATGTTTATATAATGTTTTTCTTGTATTCCTATTGATCTATTTTTATTTCACTTTTTGTATATATACTTATTCCGTTTTTTAATAAAGCATTCCACATTCGTCTTTCGTCAATTTTTTTTTTATTATTCCACATTACGACATCAAGAAGTTTATTTATACCAAACTACTCACCTCAACGCTATAGATATGTATTTGACAACATTTCAAAATCAGTGACAATAAAGTTAAAATTTAGTTTAGGAAAAAAAAGTGCGACGACCCCACTCTGCATACGTATATGTGTGCGTGCCGTGCCCGAGCCTCGATAGTTGCGACAGTAGCGCTAAAAACGTAAAACTTCGTGCGGCGGAACGTCAAAGAAGACCCTTAAGAAAGAAACAGTCCTACCAGAAATATTAGGAAAAATAATCAAAAATATTAAAATTATGTAATGTTAATGCTTAACGTACATTACAATGTACTTAAATACAATGTTTATATTATGTAAATGTAACATAAATTACATAAAATCATTAACCATACATTTGAAATTATTTTTGTTAAAATTACAATTACTTTTGCACATTCATTACGAATGGTAATTACTCATTTGCCATCTTTCAAAGCAGGTATATAAGTACACTTTTTTTTTAACGCTGACTTTGTAACGCTCGTTTCCCCCCACGGGAACAGTGGGGGGGTTATGTGGGGCTCGCCATATGTCCAGGGCACCGAGTGTGCCCCGGTCATCGGAATACCCACTAAAAACCCAGCGGTACCCTTCCCGTCTTAACGGGAGCGCCACGGGATCACTTGCGCATGCTACCGTGACGCTCCGACATCCGCGAAGTACCTGCGTCAACCTGAACGAGAGCGTGCCTCGTTTCCTTCTGACCCAGCGACTCAAGTGGGGACGTACCGCCTCCACTGTCGCCAGGCACGCTGTGGGGGACCCGAGGTCCTCCTCCCATCGGGTGATCAGGGCTTGCTGGGCTAGAGCCCTGATCCGCCCGACTTCCCCCGACCCTGGACGATCGCCTCGGCTCCGAAGCGGTACACCTCCGCGAGCACTTCCACCTGGAGCTCCAAGGGCGGAGGTATAGGGTTTTCCATTAAGGGCGCTTGATCGTGCAGAACTTCCATCGTTGCGTGTGCTGTGTGGCACGTAGCGCCGTCCTGTTGAAACCACATGTTGTCCAGATCCATATTCTCGATTTCAGGCCAAAAGAAGTTGGTTATCATCGACCGGTATCGCTCACCATTGACGGTGACGGCCACACCATTATCGTTTTCGAAAAAATACGGACCAATCACGCCTCCGGCCCAAAATCCGCACCAAACAGTCACTTTCTGCGGGTGCATTGCCACTTGGTGAACCTCGTGTGGATTGGTCTCGTCCCAAATACGGCAATTTTGCTTGTTGACATAGCCATTCATCCAAAAATGCGCCTCGTCGCTGAAGATGATTTTTTTGCCAAAATCGGCGTCAACTTCCAACTGCTCTAATGCCCAGTCAGCGAACACACGGCGCTGTCTATGGTCATTAACCTTGAGCTCTTGGGTCAGCTGGATCTTGTACGGGTGCAGGCTCAAGTCACAAGTCGTCTGCGAAAGGCCGAGTTCCTGTGCGCGACGCGGAATTGACTGCCGCGGGTTTTCGAGGACACTGTCGCGCACAGCGGCGATATTCTCGGCAGATCTCGCGTTACGTTGACGCACGGGAACCGGCTGATTGTTAACTGACCCGGTTGACTCGAATTTGTCCACCAATCGACGGATAGTCGACTCGGCAGGACGATCATCGCGACCGTAAAACGGGCGAAGTGCGCGGAACGTTGCTCGAACTGAAGACCCATTTTCATAAAACAATTTTATGATTTGCACGTGCTGCTCGACACTGTAACCTGCCATGGTGGTTTGGGAGGACGGAATGAATATAACACACTGCATTTGACAGCTGTCACTCAAACAACATGGCCGCAATCAGCTGTCAAAGTTCAAGCGTCCCTATTGGAAAACCCTATATATAAGGACACTTATCATAACAGAAGTTAATACCAATCAAACTAATATATTATTAAATTTATCCAAAACAATACGAACACATAAAAATTGTATTATAGGAACGACTTCAATATCCAGTGGAACCGCACCATTGGCAAATTGGTGAAGGGTAAAGAATATCTTATGGATATCTTTGAGATAGCCGCAAATGCTTTTGGAGACAGGGACGAGTGTTGCAGGATGCTGGAGGCTTTAAAATGGAAAGGGCTGTTCCAGCTAAATAGGGATATATCGGTCTGATGTTTTTATTGTTCTCATAACACAATATTTCACATAATAGTTACACTATCTAAAATATTGCTTATATTGTTTTTCTTATGAGACCAGATTGGTTCTTTAATTGATAATCTCAATTTGAAAAGAAAGGTTTTTGCTAGTTCGCCTTTTCGCCTGACATACAAATTTACAAGATTCAGTATTATTTTGTAGGAAATGCAATCATTTGAAGGAGAATTGAACCATCTAGCGAAATTAGAAGAGTTTCTCCGTGTGAAGGGTTCCCGAAGAATCTGTGAAGCTGATGAAATAGAAGAAATGAAACGACAAGAAGAGGTACAACGATGCGAACAGGAGATTGCGCGCCATGATGCTCTTTTAGAAGAAATATTTGTAAGTTACAAATACAAAAATATTCCTCAAGCTAATACTGCTTATCAGGTCTTTCCGTATTTCGTTTGGATGTTTTTTGATTTAGCAAACATTAGTACTTTGCTTTGCTACGAAATAAAGACATAACAAACTCAGATGTTACAACGCAAAATGAATGTTCACCGTGAAAATGTCAATAGAAAGTAGTTACAACGATCTTGTTAATTAACTGCCAGGACACACAAAATAGTGAATTAACACATTAAGGTAAATTTGTTTATTATATCTAAATTTAAGGTTATTAATTAAGTATATAAGTTTATGATTGAACATTATTTTAGGTGAAGGATAGGGATTCCAAAAATATATTTATTTATTTTCACTTACTTGGAATTATTTTGATTGATTGTAAAAAAATATGAACGTATTTTTTTTTTGTTAGGGTTATGCTGGCTCCGACAGAGTGACGACTATTATTAATAATTTTAATGCATTTGAGATACAAAACTTCTCAATTTTTGTGCTTCTATGCGAAGTACTACAAGAATCTATTATGATGAGACGGGATCTTGAAATATTAAGGCAGAAAATAAGTAAGGCATACCTCTTATTAGTTTATAACTAACAATCACGAACTATTCCACTAATTGATAAAGGCCCTTTCTGGTTGATGCTCTATTGCAATGTGCAGGTTAGAAATATGTATGTGTGTGATATTTTATACTAACACATGTGGGTTTCAAGATTATTTGATTTACCAATAAGCACGATACTTTACTCGTTGGAGTAGCGTGCTGGCATAAGCTCCAAACCTTCTCCTCCAAATGAGAGTAAGTACTTAATCTAGCAGTGGGTTATTTACAACCTGGTTATTTTTTTACATTACGTAGATATTATTAGTACAACGCACGGACTCAAAAACATTTTTCCCTTATTGGATTCAATGGTTCGGGTTTTTAGAAGAATTCGTCTGTTAATTGTAAACAAGTTGATTTATACTTATTGGCTTTGTATTCATTACTGGCTTATCATATGATTCCTAATCCTGATTTATATGTTAAAGTGGATCAACGCGATATGAACGAATCTCGAGAAGAAACCCAAAATAAGAAATTGGCCGCGCTGATGGCGGAACTTGAAAAGGAGAAACAAAAGACGCACCATGTTAACGAATTGAGCAACAACGCAGATGCGACAATTTTCAAAGTTTTAAAAGGAATTGATGATCTTGTAAGGTGATGAGTTTTGCCTTAAATTAATATAAACTTTGATTTATATGATTTGCAATGTAAATACATGCAACAGATTGTAGATTTCATTTTTATAAAATAACTTATAATATTGGAATGACAATTAATAATTTGGTTTACAAAAAGGCTATTTTGTGATAGTGTTTTTAAGTTATAATTAATTGAGAATTTTTATTATCTATTTCAAACTATGTTAGGATAAGATCTTTTGAACTACATTAATGACATTGTAGTATCAGAAAAAATATTCGACGGAATGTAATAAAAATAAAAAATACAAAAGTTTTTGTTTGAAATGTTTATATCAGTATTATATAAATCATGTCTGTAATAAGAAGTTCAACGTACCTATAATAGCTATGATAGTAAATTAAGTAAAAAGGTATACTTTATTGTTTTAGTAAAGTATGACACTAAGAATAATTTAAATAAATAATATTTTTATTCTTCTAATTCGCTCTTTGCCTACCTAAATCTCTCCTTAAAAATAATAACAACTCCCAAGGGGATTGAATGACTGCTTAGCACATATATGATATAATCATTTAGCATCGTATTAAGGTCAATAAATCCATAAATTAATACCGTACAAAAAATACCTTGATAGCGTCACTAACGGTCCTTGTCGATGTCACTTGACGTTAAACGTCATATGGAGCGATTCTTTTTTTTATTGTATTTGTATCTCAAAAGACATGTCTATGCTTTTGGTATATCTTATCCTTGATTTATTTTAATATTATTTTAATGTGGCTGCATGTTAAGCGATTCTTTTTGAAAGGTCCAATCCTAGCTGCACATGGAACGGATAATAGTTTTTTTTTTAATTTGATAGATTGGCGAGGTGTGACGTAACGCCGCTGTTAGGTTTATTAGGCAATCACAAGGATGTAACAAAATGGAACGTTCGTAAATTTCTAAGAATCTTAGAAGCAGATGTTAAAGTCCTTATTGAAGTTGTCTATGGAGCTGTGAAGGTACTAAGTTGTAAATAAAAAATACTTTCTGTACACGTTGTCTCTAACTTTCTCGTAAAATAAAACAGACGAAGTTGACTTATGTTGCATAGTTATTTTCAATATTTTGGTTACTATCAAAGCACTGATATTCCTTTTTCCATTACTTTTTGTAGCGAATTTGACCGTAAAGTTCTGATATATGTAGTTACTTTAGTCACAAATTTGATATGAATTACTATATTATACTAATCCACATAATGTGTCCAGTGATGTATACTATTTACTTCTCTCCATACGAAGTATGGATGATTGACTAAAAGTTCATGTAATTATAATGTTATGACTATAGAGTGTAAAGGTAAAGAGAGGTATATATGAAATGAAGTTTCCATAAAGTGCCGGTAGAGCGCTACTATAGCTAGAGGGTTACTTAAAATTACCATTATGATGCGTTTATTAATTGTGATTTATAAAATTAATTAACAGAATTTTATAATAGCAGTATATAATATTTCTCCCTAATTTTGTTTTACTCTACCGAGTGAAAGAACGTTAATTCACATATAATCCTCTAGCTACAGCAGCGCCATTTATATTTCAAACATTTTGAGGGGTTATTTTTATACACAAAGATACTAATTCTCTCTTCTCCTTATTTCTCCACTCATAGCCCTAAGATGACTGTTATATTAAACAATTTTCGATGAATAAAAATATATACTTAATCGAACTTTGGCGATGGCGGCTTATCTCAAGCACTAGCGAATTAAGTAGGAGATACAGAGCACAGTTACAGGCAAAGTGCACGCAGAAGCACTGTCTATTCCCTTATTCTCATAAACCGATGTGACCTCCGATCCTGCTTCTGTGGTTTGGTTGTTAGACATCAGCAATTAGATATTAATTATAAGTAATTTTTAGCCTCCAGCGCCTACTCCCAAAACTCGAAAAGGTCCAACGCCAGAAACCGCTAAACTTGTTGCGGACCCTTACGTTGAAGCTCTTCGCCCTAACAGAATTGAAAAACTAGTTCCTTATCAACCGTGCGCTTAGTGAGTGACACTTCTCCCACTAATTTTATATACCACTAAGCAACGTAATGTTGCCGTATTTGAGTATAATTATCATCGTACATTGGTTTATTACATTTAACAGTCTTTAATTTTGATTGTTTTAGTATTCGGAAGTCATATTATCTTGATTGTGGGTTGGTTACCCGTAGCCATACGTGTGGTTAAGGTGCTCACAGACTTGATTGGACTTAGTTGGTCTACCAGGATACCCACTGTTTGAGATCGAATAACTTCATTCAGCTCCGCTCGAACAACACAGCATTTTATTAGAATAAAATAATCAAATATTGATCGACCGAATGTCGACTAAAAAGTTTAGTAGATGACACATACCTATATAGATTTTTACCAGTTCACAATTAAACAGCAGTCACAAATACCTCTTTCATGCCATGAAATCAAACTTATGTGTCGTGAGCATTATTAATCATGAAACGCAAAAAATATTAAACTGTAATAAAATATTTATATTTGTTTATTTTTAGTTGTGTCGAAGATTACATCATGAATTTGGTGTTCGAGACACCAGCAGTTCCAGCGGATAAAGAATATATTCAAAGTATATTCCGTTTGGAAGATGTCAACACTAAGTTTGGAATTTATACTTTAACAATACCCGCGTAAGATTATTGCTTATTTATTTTTTTAATTATGAACGAATTTTATCTAAAGATAATAATTATATATACAACATGTATTAGGTACTAAGATTTTAAATAAAATTATTTGTTTCAGTAAACGTCATCCATACAGAGGACCGAAAAAAGATTAGAAAATTTGTCAAAAGTTCTGTCACTATTAATGAAACACCTTAAAATCTAGTTAAATATATAATATTTGTAAAAATTTAATGTTTTTATTATTACTTTAAAGAAAAAATATTTTAAATTGAACTAAGTTGCTTACTAAAGGTAATAAAACATTGAGTAACTATAACCTATATTAAGTTATATTTTTCTTGGATTTATTAATTTCTTGTTATATTTATTTACTATAATACGAATTGACATTTTATTTTAAATTGAGTTCATTGCGTTTTCATAAGCTGAATTTACGCAACGATAAATGATGCAGCTTACCTCAAATTATCTCACATAATTTATTGTAATAGAAACCACTTTAATTTTACTAAATTTTAAAAGCTACTTAAGTTACCTTTTTTTATATTTATTTTGAAAAGCCAATAACTTGTAACATTAAATATTATATTTTTTGTAGAGGGAACACTGATGATGTGTTTTACGTTTGATTGTGTGAGTGATGTCTCGGACTCTCCGCCATTGAATTTCATTTTAGCCGAGAATTGAAATAGGGTGAACCTTTCGCAATCGGCAAAAATCTCACCAATCTTTTTTCTATTTCTTATTCTATTTAGTCATATTTCGTGCACAAACATTATATCCAATGGCAGACAGAGACACAGATGAGTTAAACATCGATAACGTAATAAAAAAATTATTAAAAGGTAAAAGCCAAATAGGTATAGTAAAATTGACAATAAAGTGTTCATTAGTTGTTTTTGTGATCTTAAAGTTTAATTTAATTTTTGATTTGGAAAATCAGTGAGTTTATTGTGAGTTTCATAAAGTGTTGGTGAAATGTTTATATTTTGTTGTTTTCAGTGCGAGGCGAGAAGCCTGGCATGAATGTGCAGTTATCGGAAATTGAGATTAAAGGGCTATGCTTGAAATCACGAGAAATATTCTTGTCACAACCGATATTACTTGAGTTAGAAGCACCATTAAAAATATGTGGTAAGTTAACGACATTTATTTAAAACACTGCATTTAAATAATTCGCTTTCTAACTTTCTAAGAACTTTTCACTTTCAAATTTATTTGAAACCTTGTGCCCTGATTGTTCTTAAAAATATATATTATAATTTACCCACAAATAAATTAATATTATATGCATTACATGTTATTAATATAAAATTATGCATAGTATTTTGTATCAATACACAAACAAAGAAATCATGATAGCTCTATATAAAAAAGTATATATATAACTCAAATAAGTTGACGCAAGTATAGTGCAATCCTCAAGTACTTTTATCAATTTCGTAGTCTTCATCAAAAATATCAGATCAAAGAGAGAATACATCCTTATATACTTTTTAGCTATTTATATATTTTCCTATTTATATATTATACTTACTAATAATATACAATAATTATGTTAAATATCTGTTCAACATCTCGTTACACAAGATCACTTAATTTTACTAAATTATTTATGTAAAGTAATATAATATTCTCTCATTCAGAAATAATATAACATACATATTATTATTCAATCTCCATATACAATAAGTGTACTTTCAATACATCCACAATAATTAAAGAAAATATTAAAAAAAAATTATACGAAATATAATATGTATGTAAAGTTCATTGCTCCCATCGATATTCAACAGCTAACATATACTAAAGATTAAAACAGATGAGAACGTAATTGATAAATTTCTCTTTTTTTTTTAACAGCTGTATGATAAGACATACAGTCAGGAGTTACTTTTTTTAAATAAGTTATTCCAGTCTTGTCAACTTTATGTATCTATAAGGCTAATGTGAATATTACTTAAAACCGGTATTACATGGTCGTAATTAGCCAATTTTGTATTATATTTCTTACATGAAACTTCAAACAAAATGCTTTAAAGTTAAACAATAAACATAATTAATATATAGAGTAAAAAGTTGAGTTTAGTTGTTTTAATCTTGTAATTATAAATAATATCATTTATTATTTAGTTATGGTGATTCAAAAGAGCTTATTCAAGTATAATTTAATAAGTGATAAAACAATACTCCCTATCATTTGTTCTACTTTTACAATATTGATTGTCAAAATAATTGTATACGTAACTGTAATATAAAGATTGGAGCGTAAATTAAAACAACTTGTAATTACTGAGTTCTGATATTCCGAACTAGTGGTACATTAGCTTTTAACATAATCCTGAAAAATAATGTTTCAACAGTGCCTAAGAAAGCTTACTTTAGTGTTTTAATTTATGATATATCTAGGTAGAAAAACGTTAACGTTATTGTTTGTCAACAGGTGACATCCATGGTCAATACTATGACTTGTTAAGGCTGTTTGAATACGGCGGTTTCCCACCAGAGTCAAATTATTTGTTCCTCGGCGACTATGTGGACCGCGGTAAACAGTCATTAGAAACTATATGTCTGCTACTCGCTTACAAGATAAAATATCCAGAGAACTTCTTCTTATTAAGAGGGAACCATGAATGTGCTAGCATTAACAGAATTTATGGGTAAGTTTTATTATATATATTAAATTTTTATTGCAAACAATTTACAAATACAAAGATCAAGTATAACATATTACAGTATGCAAAGGCGGCCTTATCACTTGCAGTGATCTCTTCCAGGCAACCTTTGTAATAAAAACATATATTGTTGTTAGCCAGGAGAATTGATCGGGTGTAGTGTGTGAACAATTTATACATAATATTTATAAAATATATAACATAACGACATACATACATACCATACACTTAATGTAGAAAAATAATTAACAGCATAGTGATATCATTTAAAACTATTCTATTAATTGATAAATCAGGAATTTCCCGATGATTGCAAAAAATCAAAACAGCTATTTGTTATAACTTATTCATAGATAAGTTTGTTAATCATAATATGACATGCAAAATTTTTTTCGGCGATAATTAACAATTAAGATTTCATATTTCAATTATGTTCAATATAAATATACACAATACACTCATATATGTTGACAGTAAACAATTATAATATAATATTTACTTTTTAACATTACAAAAAAAAAAAAAATACATTGTGAATTTTTTTATCATGAGATCATATAAATGTATACATAAAATGAAATTTCAAATTTTCACAAAAATTATATTTAAAAAATTGAAGTGACGTTTGTTATTTAAAATATACTTTTATTACTGTCATGGCAGACGACTCGGTTAGTGGTCGCGCATCGCTTGCCTTGTAATTAATAACTGAACTTGTGTATACTAAGTACATTTAACTTTATTTAAAGTAATTAACCCAATTATGATAATTCGAATGGTCAAGTGTTTTTATCTATCGTAAAAACTTTGAAACGTTTGTAACATTTGTAAATTTACATGGTCAAAGGTCTTTGTGCAAGGTATCGCTCACCCGTCACATATTGTATCGCCGCCAAACAGCAATATTTATGCTTGTTGTGTTCTGCTTGGAATGATAAGTTAGCTAGACTATCCACAGGTACGTACGATGGACATAACATCTTACTTCCAAAGGTTGGTGGAGCATCGACTATGTAGAGGATGTTTAATATTTTTTACAGTGTCTTTGTGCGTAATTGTCGCGTCGATCAGGTCCACGTGACAGACTACCTACATATTAAAAAAAAAAAAAACGAAATCGCAATGAAAACGATATATTTATAATATGACGTATCTGCTTTATGTGTTAGAAAATCAAAAGGGACCAAATATTGCGCCCTGTGTGACCCCTCTTACGTTCGCCAACAAATTACGCATTAGTCATTGCACTGAATCATATTATCGAAGGTCGATCGTGTTTCAAGTTCGTTTTGCGTGTTAGTTTTAATACTGATTTTTACATTTTATTACTTTATTATCACTAATATAATGAACGTGATAAAAAACTACTCGAAAGCTTATCGTAAATCTGCGATCCGTCACATCTTAACATTAACTTTAATAAACATGTTTATCTTAAGTTATGTTCATTTGAAAGTACAGTCACTATAACTGTATACATTTTTTTATATTATGTTATTGCTTCATAGGTTGATTGAAAGTTTGGAGATCAATGGATTGACAGATATAATTAATATCGTACATTGACTATATTTTATCCACGTTTGCCTATCGCGTAATCGTTCATCCTGTCTGATATGATTTTCGACCTTTTATTATCACTTTTTATCTTATAATCTAACGTACTTTTGTACGAGAACTTGAAAAAGATCATCGTATTATGAAATAAAACATTATGCAGAGGCCCGACGAGGCGATTGTTCCCGATTGTGGAAACACTTCAATTTATTTTCGTTACGTACTTCTTCGGTTCGTTTCAAAGTTTCATGGTTTCGTCATGGTGTCGTTTTTAATTCGCAAGTGTTACGTCATCTTGGTTATTTTTTTTTTTATAATAATGGCCAATAGTTTCTTATGAGATTTACTTAACTCGCTACTTGATAACGTCGAATGGAATGACGTCGTAATCTCAAGACACGCTACGTACACAAACTAACGAGTATATAAATCATTTATGCAAACATGTTTGTTTGATATGAGGGATTAATGTTGTAATAAATAATTTATAATGAATTAAAAAATTTGATGTTGATAAAAGAAGATATACGTAAATTTTTTACACGCTATTATTTAAATACAGTCGTCGGTGTGGATTAAATTACTTTATTTTTAATCGAAGGTTTTGAAATCATGCGTTTACTTCGTTTATATTGAAAGTTTTTTTTTTAAATATTTTAAACCATATATTGCATCAAATATTTTGCTGATAAAAGATACTTTTTTATAATAGAGTTAGATGGACGGGCAGATTGGTCACCAGCGACAAAAGATATTGGTGCCTATATAATAATTAATCTGGTTTGAACGCGCTTTTCATAAGATATACCAGTCCGATATAAAAATGCATTAGGTAGCTTATTTATTGAGAGCAATTTTGATGAAATTTGAAAATGTTTACTTTTTAATACCTAACCCCTGCAAAACACGAGGGCGAAGCCGCGGGTGTAAACTGGTAGACTATATAACATCACGTTACGACCAACGAGGTCGAGTGATTCCGTATGGAGTGGCTAGTATATTCATAAATCGCCGTTCAAGAACTCGTGTACCTGAATTTTGGAAAGTCAACATACCTTTATTATTATAAATGGTATGACATCACCGCTCATTTCGGAAATAAGCACAACAAGATAAGGCTCGCGATCAATAACGCCTTGACATTCGATTTATTTTAGCTTTGCACGAAGAGAAAAAGTATTACGAAATGTTTTTTTTTTTCAATACTCAAATAACGTGAGTAACGGATACGACAAATATTTGATTCATTGTTTGATAAACAAGTTGTGTTTAGTTTGTTATACTGAATTAATTGAATGTCAACACCAACTATTGATAAATATGTATTGGAAACGATATCCAACACTTAACTTAATTTAGATCAGAATGACGTAAGTCTGAAATACACCAATAGCTCAAGTCTTTTTTTATATAAAATAGTTATGCGGATGGGCAAATGCGCCACCAACCTTGGGATCTAAGATGTTATGTGCTTTTTGCCTGTAGTGGCTCACCCTTCAAAACGGAACAACAATACTAAATATTACAGTAGAATATCCGATGATTGGGTGGTACCGACCCAGTGGGGTTTTGCACAATGTGTTTGGTCAACGTAAAATTGATCATAGAAATCTCTTATTTATTAATCCAATAGACCATTTTCTGACTACTATGAAGTAGTCAGAAAAGTAGTAAGTATTTACTTGGTGGTAGAGCTTTGTGCAAGCTCGTCTGGGTAGGTACCACCCACTCATCAGATATTCTACCGCAAAACAGCAGTACTTGGTACTGTTGTGTTCCGGTTTGAAGGGTGAGTGAGCCAGTGTAATTACAGGCACAAGGGACATAACATCTTAGTTCCCAAGGTTGATGGCGCATTGGCAATGTAAGCGATCGTTAACATTTCTTACACTGCCAATGTCTATGGGCGTTGGTGACCACTTACCATCAGGTGGCCCATATGCTCGACCGCCAACCAATGCTATAAAAAAAAAAGTCAAAACGTAACGTGCACTGCCAAAGGCTATTTGTGCTGTCAGCGTAATTTAAATTAAGAGGGCGGACGACAGTTAAATCAAAAAAATTCTGCTGCGAAGGATTATTTGATGACTATCTATTTAAGACTAACTTATTATTTATTTAAGACTAACACAATAATGCCAATTATAAATATAAATGTATTAATATATGTATTTTATAAACATATTATATATAGTTCTAAAAAAGGGCTTAACACAAAAATTAGTAATGTAATCAATGAACCTGGATTAGGAAACGGTGTTTTGGTATTTTGATATTATTAACGCGATAAGATAAACATACATAAAAAATCGATCGCGTAATATTGATTCTACGAAATAAGTAGCGATTGTATTTCTTCAATATTTATTTACTAGTTTCCGCCTGTGGCTTGTGTATGCAAAACTTCATGACGACCGGTTAACTAACGACGATTGATATGTGTGATAATAATTCCTTACAATATAACACTTTATGAATGAAACTGATCAACTTTTACATCTGTCTTTGAAATGTAAAATATGATAAGAGAGATCCAATCGATAGTAAAACGTGAAACGCCAAGGGTCATTACGCATTGCCGTTTGGAACGAAGCCAATAGTTTCACCATATATCTGAGTCAGGTTGGGTCGCGCCTCGCGTGCTATGAGCGCGGTTCACATTCGTCGAGACGCTCGTATCATTCATTGAATGCAATTGTTAATTTGTGACATTATGAACGAGCTCTTATTTATTATTTTATTTATGTTTTATTATATACTATACACAACAACATGCATATGTTCTAACAATGAAAATCTTTGCGTTCGGCCGAATTGTCGAATTTGATTAGTATCCCGTATGCGGATGATGATATAGATAGTACATCTATGTTTGCACACACACACACACGCACACGCACACGCACACCTGTCCACTATGATATCTCCTGCGCAGTTGGCTTCCCTAATATATAAATTAAATAAATAACAAAAAGAGAAATGGAAAAATTTCCCGTACAGAAAAGGCGATACACATGTATCAATAACAACATCATACGTTACAAGTGTTTTATGTGGACAAATAAATACTGATAAACGCTAGATAAACATACTTAAGCTAAAAATAAATCGTATATAAGAAAGGCCTTTACTTTCGTTACATTGCTGTCGATAAATAAAGTACATTCTAGTTTCAACAAGATTCGCATTCATAAATCAGTTGAAGTAGAATCGGGATTCCAGGTATCGGAGTGAATACTTTGTCTGTGATTACGAGTGTATTTGACAGTTGGCCTGGTTTAAACAAAGCGAGCTGAATTAATGTTACGAGTTCGTGGAGGACGATCTCTCCTCGCGGTATCTAGGTCTTGCTTTAAAACTCGTCTATTAATCCAGTTCGCTAAGCGACGATATACTCACTACGTGTTTTTTTTAATATGTTATACATAGATATACAAACAACGTGAAAGAAAACATGGTGTAATGGATTGCACGAACACGGAAATTTTAACGATTGAAAGGTTGATTAATTGTGAAACGCAAAAATCCACCCCGTTGCTTCAAATTTTTTCACCGCCGAACTCGGGATGAATTATAAACACAAATTATTAAGCACATGAAAATACATTGATGCTTGCTTGTGTTTGAACCCTGGATCGTCGATTGAGATCCTCGTCTTCTATCCACTGGCCCGTCACGGCTCTTGGAACAAGTACAATAATATAATGCAAGCGTTATAACGTGTATAGAAACAAATTCAATAGCTGGTTATCTATTGTCAACAGATTCTACGACGAATGTAAAAGGAGGTACAACATCAAACTATGGAAAACTTTCACGGACTGCTTCAACTGCTTACCAGTTGCCGCGATAGGTGAGTACTGTGTTCATTCAGATAAATACACGAGACATATCTTTAGCTATATGTTAAACGATTTCTTTATTTCTATAAAATCGTTTGTCGTAACTAAATATCAACGTACGGCCAAAAGGACCGAGTCTGGTAAGCTGACATTTGTAACTTAGGTTTATTTGGTTTATGACGTAAGTATTCGCTACGAAAGGATTTTTAACTTTAATAGGAAACGTGGGTGAGGTAACTTTGTAAGAATCTTACGTGTACGAAGTCAAAACGAGCAGGTATTAATGCAATGTTTGTTTTTCTGTAACTATGTATGTCAACGGCACGAAAAACGAAGTAAGCTATCAGTAACTTTCAATTGTTATCGGCATTTGTTATCTGTCATAGAGGCTAGCAAGACAAGAAAATGATCAATCTTTGTGTTCGAGTTCACTTCCCTGTATTTCGTCACCTGAAATGACATTACAGTCACGTCACCTGTTGTAGTCTTGAAAATATATCGTTTGGCTTAACTGCCTCAGTCGTATAGCTCTAAAAGATCTATACTTTTGAGAAAACCGTACTTTGATGATAGTCTGGCTTAACATATTTTATAATTTACATAAATATAATACGCTGATAAGTATCAGTTTGTTATTATTTATAATATTTAATAGGATCACCTTACGATACAAGAGATGAATGGGTGAATACCACCAATAGGTGTCTGAGCCTCATGTGTCATGTCTCATCCTCTTTATAGTGAAAAACCATAGGTACCCTCTAAGATTTGCAACGTTACGAGATCGCTTAGGCTGACGGCTCCATCTTCCTGGGTACCAGGAGTTCCAACTATTTCATTCGTTCTCCAAATGTAGTGACGATTTTGAAATAGCAATAAAATTTCATTTATCCAGCTTACGGCATATTTACGTCAATTTTCAATACCGCATTTTGCACGAATAGCTGCAGTACATTAAAAATTTTAGTACGCCGGTCGGTGACCCGTTTAGGTACTGCAAAGAATTCGCGGTGCACGTTTTACGGTTGCCGTTTTTATCTTTATAAAAAAAATATTGCAGGCTAATTTGTCATACGAGCTTGCAATGATAACAGTATAGAAATTGGAACGATATTTTAGGAGCGTGTATCAAAACAATATACAAATATATAAGCCGAGATGACCCACTGGTAAGAACGCGTGAATCTTAACCGATGATCGTGGGTCCAAACCCGGGCAAGCACCACTGAATTTCATGTGCTTAATTTGTGATTATAATTCATCTCGTGCTTGGCGGTGAAGGAAAACATCGTGAGGAAACCTGCATGTGTCGAATTTCAGTGAAATTCTGTAACATGTGTATTCCACCAATCCGCATTGGAGCAGCGTGTTACTTTTATCAATACAATAGTCTTGTGAGTGGTTTAATTTTTATCCCATCGACTGGAGACGTTTATATAGATACTTATATAATGGGTCCTTTTTTATATAAAATCGGTAGTCTGACAAGTGGGGTGGTATCTACCGTGACGGGATTACACGGAACCCCTACCATTATTATCTTGATTTTAATAAAGCGCTATTTATTTTCAGTAATTTCAAAAATCCAGTAATAATAATAATAATGTATAATATACTAATACCTCGCAACAGTTCTAGATCTTAACACCCATACATAAGGGTGTTGTATCCCATCTACAGTGTTCGAAAGTTACAACCCTTTGAAATATATCGAATTTCTAGGAAACCTTTTATGAGGCAGCCCTATCTTGTATCGTTTGAAAAATCACGAATAATGCCTTATAAAGGAAATTCATTCTTTAATTATTCACGAAGAATGGATTATTTTGAAACGGAATATTTATTGAAGAAATTTTATTATTAATACACACTTCTCATTTTGTTTTTGTTAGTGCTGTGTGCTTATGATGAAATCGTTCACGAGTGGAGTGACTAACCATCCCACTGAATATTATATTTGTATTTTTAATAAGATATTCAACGGTTCGGATAGACGCAGCGGTATCTCTTCTTTCTTATCTATATTTTGGTTTATTATAACTAAATATTTTTATTAACATTTTTAAGTTCATTTTATAAAGAAAGGATAACGTTAAAAAAAACATTATTAATTTAAGTGAATTACAAATAAAATATTTTTAAGTTTCCTGTTTATTTATATTCACAATATTTTTGTCTAAAGATTGTTCTTTCTTCTTCCTTTGATGGATAATCAGCCCATATCAGATCAATGAGATTATAAGCCTATGGTGGCGTACGGCAGTGATAGTGTCTACCAGTACCAACGGTGACCGTTCATCATCAGGTGGCATATTTTCTCGCGTGTTTTAAAGTAACAATAAAACACACAACATCACACTGATGATTTTATTCCAGATGATTCATCGTTTTGTTTAATATTTCGTCATAATTTAAAAAAAATAATCGGTGACGTCATTAATTTGAAACCTATCATTTACTTGTGCAACGATTCGTATTGTTAACATCGTTCGTATCAATCGATGAAGCTTATTAGCAACTGTGTCATCATTTCTTGTAATAGTAATGACTAAATTACACTTAAGTAAAGTTGAATAGTTTTATAAAACAATCAATCAATCAATCCGTTGATATATTAAGTTGTATCTAAAAAATATAAGCAACATAGTAACATACAATGTAGCCTATGTCTGTCCTGCAAATAAAAGAATATATAACATATCAATTATTCCATTACGAGTTGTCGCGTGAAAACTGAAAAACGAACAAACAAAACATACCTTTTTATAATATTAGTATGATTAATTTTGTAGCGTAAAAAATGATCATACATAAATATGTTAATGGAGTTTGTCTAACTAGTTAAATATATGATTTGTCTATGCCTTATGGGGTCAAGTGTTAATGTTTTAGTACGGTATGCCGGAGACCCTTACACTGATTAATACGTAGTAACTGAGCGAACGAGCTTCGTTCTGCCCTAATTATTTATTTAGATTTTTCGTTTCTGAAAATTTAAAATGATTAATCCGAACCTTATCTAAATGTAAAATGTCAGCCAAATCTTTAGAGCCGTTTCCGACATACACGAAATAAATTTATATCTAGAATGAGATATTAAGATATATAAGAGGCTAAAGACTAATATTGTGCTGATTAATACACTAATTAACCGCGTGTGACCGTTCAAATATTTTATAAACAAATATAAAAATTGCACCGCAATGCATTGATGACGTGACATGCTCACTTAGTCAACTAGACTCATCGTCGGTAAGCACCTTAAACTCCTTACAAATGAGCTAAATATACTATGTATATACCTATACTTAGCGCGCTTCACTTGTTTATTAGATCTAGGTCAAAATTGTACGTAGCTACGATATTATTTGTATTTCTTTTATAAATATATATATTCAATAAACTTGTATTGAGGTGAATTTAAACTGATAGAAATTTTGTATGAAATTTATTATTAATATATTTTTGATTATTTTAATATAACAGCTTATCTATATATATGTATATTATTAACTGTACATTATTTGATTCAAAGTTTATGATATTAAAAGTCTAATATCGTTAAAAGGGATTATAATTTGTATGTTATTTTTTTATGTTAATATATTATTGGGTATATAATGTATTTCATTATTAATAAGTTTATCTTAACCGTTGATCGTGGATTCAAACCCGGGCGAGCACCACACTGAATTTCATGTGCTTAATTTGTGATTATAATTCATCTCGTGCTTAACGGTGAAGGAAAACATCGTGAGGCAATCTGCACGTGTCTAATTTCACTGAAATTCTGCCACATGTGTATTCCACCAACCCGCATTCGAGCAGCGAGATGGAATAAGCCAAACCTTCTCAAAAAAACGAGAAGAGGCCTTAGCCCAGCAGTGGGACACAGGCTGTTACTGCATATATATTTGTTTTTAGTATTTTGAGCTTAATAGCTTCAACGATACTATTGATATAGGCTAGCTAGACGGATTATAGAGTACTATTTACATTTTCAGTGGAAATAAAAGAAACTTCGTGTATAATTCTTTCATAAAGAAACAATTGCAACGCATTAAAAAAGCCAATTACACATGCCTTAGTTTGTAAACTCTTATTTAGAATTTCTGTTTAAAATTTATGTTTAAAAACCTTTGATTAAAATCTATAAAACTCAAATTTACACTTACACGTTTAGTCAAAGCGAACTGGTTCTATGTAACTATTAATTATAAGCGAAGACCTACACAACACAATGGTGACATGATCTATTGTTCTTCGAGTACTTTATAAGTACGTTTCAAACGATATCCATAACAGGATATCTAGTGTGAATTGTATTATTCCTACACGTCGAAATACGATTGATGTATTGGTGAAGATTATATTGGGTGCAATATTTAAATCAATTTGACACGACTGTTATGCTTACCGTTATACGAGGCATCGGCCTTTTTATCAGAGTTCGTGAAATGACTAAAGAAAATATTTCATGTGATATGGCGGGTAAATGTTTTACGGATTGGAACAATTGGTTGGAAATAAGAGAAATATAATTTACAAAGTTAATAAAAATAATAGTAACAATAATAATTCAAATAGTAATATACCAAAAAACACAATAAATTAAGTTTTTTTTTTCTTTTGTAGAATGGGAAGACATATTGGCCATCGCTTACATTGCCAATGCGCCCCCAATCTTGGGAACTAAGATGTTATGTCCCTTGTGCCTGCAATTACACTGGCTCACACCCATCAAACCGGAACACAACAATACCAAGTATTGTTGTTTTTCGGTAGAATACATGATGAGTGGGTGGTACCTACCCAGACGAGTTTGCACAAAGCCTTACCACCAATACATAGGTTATCACCCGACCAGCCGTTTAGTTGGACACTTATTTCGCTCTTTCTGTCATTATCGATTTGACATTCGAATGGAGACTGATTTGTTTAACCAATCAATCACCCGCTAAACGTCTATTTACTTACCTAAATAATTTTCATGCAATGATCGATTTCAAAAATAGTAACGTAAGGAAAGCGAGTTTGCTTTCTTGACATTTACAACTAAATAATAAAAAGGAAGGGCTTAACTTTTTAAAGTAAAGCATTTCCTTTAAAACACTTAAACTTATTATCTAAGCACAAATAAATCCATATCAACATGATTCGTATGATATAAAATTTATTAATAATCAAATGATTTCCATCCCAAATTATATGAAATGTATCAAGTTTTAAATGTTTCTGGGTCGAGCCTGGATGTTTTATCGCTGGGCGTGTTCGCGACAGTTCAAGGGCGTAACGGTTTACGATCACTCGTAATTCCAACAATTAGATCTAATCTCTTACGCTGATTACATGAGCAACATTAAGCCATGTTCCGTAAACTGCTTTTAAGTTAATTGTCGTTAATTAACATTTACAGTATTACTACGTATCAAATGTTGGTGTTATTATGTTGTTAAACTATATTAACTTTTTTATTTACTTGTATATGTAAATGTAATACATATAAATGACTCGAAATACCATATAAACGAAAGCAGATGTTAATTTAACATACGCACATTTTTAACTATAGTACCGTTACTTACGTCTGTGTTCCAAGACGATTAAGCTAATCGTTTTAGTCGATAAAGGATTTTATTGCAAAGCAAATAAAGATTGTGATCGCGTGCACGCGCACAAGTCGCCAGATGCCCGCGAATGTTTCGCAGTTCAAGGTTCTCAGATGTCGTCGATTGACGTTCTATTTCCGGCGGACACGTGCTTTTTTTTACCTGGCTTTGAGTGAATTCACGAGGCAGAACACGTATTTATTAATGAAAGAGTATTGAATCGAAACAAAGGAACAACGTCAGCATCATTTCTATATATTTAGACTAGTCATATCATTCGCTTCTTGTCCCATTTATTTATGGTTGATTCAGTGTGATTAAAAAAAGGCTTTAATAGAATTTTAAAGCTGGCTGGAATGCGCTTACATTGAGTACGTATATCAATACGTACAGAAAATTTCTCTCAGTCGGCACTTACGTCATTCATGGGTTAACATAGAGTGGCTCTCTATTTTACTCTGCCAGAACTACTACTTCGAGATTTTTTCTGATATAGTTTTTATTCAATAATGCTCTTAGCATTACAATCGATTGTCAAAACAATCTACAACCGTAGGTTTCGAAAGAAATAACACAGTAGGTACATAGAAGAACCAATGATGAATGTCGTTTACATTAGCTTCTAAATAAAATTCCACCACTTGTAAAAATAACGTTGTCCAAAGTATTTTATTGACCTGTTAACGGATCAAAAACATACTTCACAACAAATTGGTTGCTTACATATGACCTAATTGAGACAGCTGTTGCCTTAGATATTAATAAATCCGTCCTGTTTTGTCAACCCGGCTTCGTTAATAGAATGTTCTCCTATATACTACATATTACTAATCATATTTCGATTTCAGTGTGTACGTAATATATATTGGAAAACATAATAATCGAAGGTCGTAGACGAAACGAAATTTTCGATTTGTTATTAATCTAATATCGAAAGTTTCGAGTCTTTGTATATGAATGTAATTTTAACAGACCAACTTGTTTGGTTTTAGATTTCTTCGTATTTATGCTTCGATTTTTTTCTTCACAATCTATAAAGTAATTTGACATGACTAAAATATTGCTTTCCTTTTCTCGCGTGTGGCGTTAAAAAGAACAGCATGTCTTTGACATTCTGAATTAGTTTTAAAGATGTGTATAACAGAATTTGAACCAATATTGCCTATTGGTCCAAAATAGATATATTTCTATAAATATGTTATATAACCAACTTACAAAAATGGAAAAAAAACAGCGTCCTGACATTTCATTAATAAGTTACGATGATACCTGCACATCGTGTAAGAGAAATTTGAATTTGTTTAAACATAATGCTTATAAAGTTTTAGAGTTACAATTAATGATAAAACTTACATTTATACGTATTGTACGTGCATAACATTTACATACAAACATTGCTGATATAATTAAACGCCGCCAGGTGGATGAAAACGAAATGTATGACGTACACGCATATTTTCTTAATTGAATTTCTTCCTTTAATTTCGTTCTCATGTCATTCGTTCCTTGACATATTTGTGCTTGTTAACGAGTAATCCACGTTTACATCATTCATTTCGAAAACGAAATTCCGTTTGAAAGTGTGATAATAAATTATTAAGTAAATTGCAAATTAGGACAAGAAATGTATATAAATAAAGAGAAACCATTTTAAGTTACACTATACGTTTTGTTTTTGTGGTAAAACTATAACTATAATAAAAACAAAAGTTGAAATAGCCAAATTTCTCATTAAAATATATATAAAATATTAATATGAAAATAATACGATGTCTAAATTGAATTGAACATCATTAATACTTGTACATATGTGTATGATATATGTATGTAAATGTGTTGTATATATTTCCAAAGCGATTATATTGTAAAATGACGATACAATTATCCTTATTTGAATAGAGTATAATTTAGTTAATCGTTTAAAGTTTATAATTTTAATCGGTTTACGTAGTGAACCCTATGTGTTTAGGTCTAACGAACGAGAGTAATAGTACCTTAAATATTACCCTGTTTCTGAAGTAGGTCACATATTACTACTAAATCCTTTCCGAGAGGTTGCTATAAGTAGATCAAGCGCAGGTGGGTTTAAGGGTTGCGTTTATTGGATTAGTCTTTGTCTACACATTCACAAACGCTACCGTTATTATTGATCGTATATATATATATATATATATATATATATATCTGTCCACACCCAGTCAGCTTATATAGTGCTCATACATTCTTCGTTTCGTGATATGAGTTTTTTATTAATATAATATTTGTTTACTATATCTGAATAATACTTTCGCCAATTAGTGCTCGCTATACCAATGAAGTGCAGAGCGAGCGTATTCGACCGCTTCGCTCGATTTATATTCACGATTCGTTCATAGTGAAACCTGTTATGATTAATTTCCACATTATGTCACTTCCTAACGTCGTCTGACCTCGAAATGTCGAGAGAAATTGTTAATTTCGTTAAATTTAAAAACTAACAAACCCCCGTCCAAGGTTTCGTTGAGGTTGTTATAAACGTTATGTTTTTATATCGTATCTCTGTTCCAATTATTCTGCTACTTCCGTTTGTCGAGGATTAGTTTCGACTGTATCATTGTTATGTTCAAACAGTTATTGTTTGTCGTTATAAATCCTTGATGCGAGATTCCGAGGTCGTCTCTATTTGTTTCTCTCAGCGTTGATTAATATATTTCTTTAGTGTTATATAAAATTCATTTATGTTATCGTTTTACTTCTATGAACATACTTGGAGAGGTCTACGATTCTCACTGTCATTTATTGTGATATGCAATTTTGATACGTATATTCTTTAAACGATATAATTATTATTGTAAATGTCGCATATCACGTTCTGATATTTAACGACCGTTTTCGGCGTCTAATGTTAGTGAATCGTGTATATGTACATTGAAAGAGACATTAATTACTAAATATACTCTTGTAGGGTCTTTATATATTTTCGATTTAATAAATCTTGCCAAATAATACCAACAATCACCAAATAAATCGGCATTCCGTTAGAAATGTATTTTATTCTTAAAAAAAGTAATAAACTTCACTCGTCTGAATATTTATAGACATCTATTTTCTGAGACTTAAAATGCTTCTTTCATCGATGTTTTCCCATCCTACTTATTCATACATGTAAGTACTATTGTCTTGAAATAAAGGAAGAGAAGCGATTGATAAGTTTCTACTTTAGAAACACATACATTAATTATATTGCGTAACCGTAATTGCTATATTATGATACTTTTTTAATTATTTATTTAAGTGCGAAGTTTGAAATAATTAACAACTGTATTATTTCAATAGTCTCATTCTTTTTCATATTAGGTTATTTCACCGACCTGACTATTTTTTGGTTGCGAAAACATTTTATATTTCGTCTATTTAAAGAGTTATTCTTTCATTTCATACTATTCCTTCTAATAAATCATTTTCTCATAGGATAGGTTGGCGGACGAGCATATGAGCACTGTAACTAAGCATCTTAAAATAAATATTTTATACTAATGCGTGCATTTTAATTCGAACGCGTCATTACGTAGCGTGATAAGGAAATAATTACGACAAAAAATTATTAATTGAGAATAAAATGCTATTTGATTTTCGTTTATGATTTCCTGTGAAATATTAATAATGTTCTATAATACGTATTGATTTTAAACTCCTTAAGATTGAAGGTTTCATTGCAAAGATTTAAATTGTCAAATTCATTCGTTGAACAATGCTAAAGAACACTTACAATCGATTTAAATTGGTGAAGACGATGTACCCAAGTGATTGACATTTATTTATGGATTTCTTTAATTAGAAAAACATTGGTCTCTTAGGTTTACGAGTCTAAAATGTTTAATGGATTTGGTATAGAAAATCATGGTGGAATATTTTGAACGCTGTCGTTTCTTTATTGCTATAGATAACGAGTTATACGTCGTTAGATCGTGACCTCGAAGGAAATTTGTGGTATTTGTGGTAACGTCTAACCTTCGTGTCAGTCTAGATTTTAGTATTAAAATCTTTCTGCATCAATAAACTTTCTAACGTTAACATCGATACGTTTCTTTTAGTAAGATATTTGCATTTCTTAATATTTTTAACATCACTAACAAGAATCTCGACTATCTCGACATCTAATACTAAAAAAACTTATATTATTGTTAGTATTTAACTAAAACAGGTAAAGTAATAATACATAATAATGAAGCTGATAGAAATATTATTATTATCAACGTTTTTAATTGCTCTGTTTCTTGATATCGAATAGCTGCAGTTGGATTTCCTCATAAGTAAGCAATCGACGTCTTTTGTATTATCGTAACGACATCCTGATACACTCTTCATAGCGGATATTACATACGGCTTCGTCATACGTTTATTTACATTCTGCAAATGATTATGAGCTTATATCTATACTAATATTATGAATGCGAAAGTATTCCGTCTGTTACGGTTTCACGGCTGATTGACTACACCGATTTTGATTGAATTTTGCATGTATCAAGAACCCTAGGGATGGACATAAAGGCTACTTTTTTACACAACAATTCACACATACACATTATTAAGCACATGAAAATAGATTTAAACCTAAAATATAGTAAGATACACGTGTTTTAACCACTGGGCCGTCTCGGCTCCACACATAAAAATGATTCATACAATATATGATATATAATAATCATTAGCCGCGCTATTTATTCTCGCTGTTTTGATCATATTTCAAAATCAAAATATTTTGATCGTCCTCTATACTAAAGCTGTCATCGCTCGTCATCTCAAACTGGAATTTATTTTTGTACGTCGGTAATATTTTTGTTTTAATATAATTTTAAGAAGAAATGTTGCTCAATACTTGAATATACTTTTTGCGTAACAATGTTTTGGTTTAAATTATATAAATCTAAGGGTTTCTTTTGTTGACGTTACAAAAGACTCGGTCGATGTTGTTAATTAGCAAAAGTTCCTTCATAAACGAATGACGAACGCGAGTCTCGTGTACATTCAGGTGTTGACGTCATGCATTGTTTTGTTGATGTTACGATCGCGCTCATTTCGTTGATCTATTTTTATGTCGATAGTACTTAACAAAGTATGTCTTTGCTATTATGACGTATAAAGTTCGTTACTAAGGTAATAAAATACTGTTTCAGAATTTAAGAAAAATATTTAAGAGACGTAGTGAAATTAATATTTGTACCGTAACTAAAACGTATTTAATTTAATAATAATAATATTAATATCCTGGGACATTATTCACACACGGCCATCTGATCCCAAATTAAGCAGAGCTCGTACTATGGAAACCAGACTACTGATATACTAAATATACTACTTTTTCTTTTGTAAATACATACTTATATAGATAAATTAATAATTATGTAAATAAATTTGATTTAATAATACTATGATAACTATTACTATATCTAGACTGGTTTTACGAGACGTATCGATAAGATTTGATCTTGTATGACCTTCGCTTTCGCCTGCCCTTCGACCGGTCTCTGTCTCTACACGTGATACTAATCTTCGAATCTGTCTCCACCTCCGTCAAGGTTTTGTCGCTTATTTATATACAAACAAGTCTAAGGATCATTTAATCGAGAAAACTACTACCGTTATTGTTAAGTTGTATATATAAGACACATCAAAATAATTTATGTGTCTTATACCGTCTGTATAATGTTCTGTCTGTCTATACAGCCAGACATACTTTACACATCATTTAAATCATAATATTTATGACTAGGTGATAAATAATGCAGAAGATATCTTAAATAGAACTTTTTGTATGTCTTAATCTGTTTGATATTAATAGGCTTCTTCGCGGTTTGATTGATTACAATGAAATTTAGTAATGTATTTTGGTAGTTTTGTATGTATATTTTCATGAAGATGTTTTTATATAATCCATTTTGGTAGACGATTCTAACAAAATTGGTTACAGAGCTAGGTATTTATATAGACCATTCGTTTTTTCCCGCGGCTTCGCCCGCGTTGGGGAAGGAGGCGTCAGGTGATAAAAAGTAGCCTATACTCAGCCTATATATTTACTCAGGCTCAGGCTTGATTCATACCAAATTTCATCAAAATCGATTCAGTTTTTTATCCATAAAAGCGTAATAGACAGACAGGGTTACTTTCGCATATACTATATATTATATTAGGATTATATAGGTGACTTGTGAAAAAATATATATATATCTATATATATATACCCAGACAGGACAACGTCTGCCGGATTTTACTATTACGTATATAAAAGTCAATGTCCTCGCTGTCTGACTATTAACTCACAGCTTCAACTATAACACAAAGATAATTGAGATTAGGAGAAGACCCTCGTTTCGTCACGTAGACGCATTAAGAAAGGATTTTGGAAGATTTTGTGTTTCATTTCGTAAACTTCGTATAATTTGACTGCCTCGTTGGTCTAGTGGCTAGATATAAGGCCGCAGACCCGGTGGTCCTGGGTTCAATTCCCAGGTCGGGCCAATATAGTTATTGGGTTTTTCTGTCAGAAAATTCTCAGTAGCAGCCCGGAGTCTGGAAGTTGGAAGTGTGTACACTCCCGTGCCTCGGAAAGCACGTTAAGCCGTTGGTCCTGCGCCTGAACTCTTTCCAGTCGTGTCGGATTGCCGTCCCATCGGATTATGAGAGCTAAGGAAAAGAGAGTGCACCTGTGTTTGCGCACACACTTGTGCACTATAATATGTCCTGCGCAGTTGGCTAATCTCTCTTGAGATTGGCCGCCGTAGCCGAAATCGGTCTGGAGGACCTTATAATTCAACCGTTCAGTGTATTTTTTTTTAGAACAACAACGCAAAAATTGGTTTTTGTTTCTTATTGTACCACTAGCAATGTTTTTTTTTTATTTCCTGCAAACGAAGCCGCCAACACTACCCGTGTTAGCTGACTAAATTGAAGATAATTAGGCTGAAGGTTGAAGAACGAAATATTTTGCTAAGTTTTCAAAGCGATACTTAAATTTAAGATCTTAACGTATCAATGGTGCGGTTTTGATGCGCTTCCATTTCCGCAATTTCATTAATGTATCAATAGTAAGATGTTTAAATCTATTGTTGTTATAAATACAATTAATGTAGCCAATATACCCATTGTGGAAACAACACCAAGTAGGTACCTACTAATTAAATGAGATATTTGATTGACTTCTTTCGATACGCAACTCAATAATACACTACTTTTTAAGTATTATATGAAGGGCAATTTTATTTTTTTTTACAATTTACAACTTATCGTATTTGTAAGAAGTTTTGTAATTGGGAGCAACGTTCTCGAACGCGACAAGATTCAATAAAGTAAATTATATCGACAAATAGTCTCGAGTTTAAACAATGGTTGTATGTTCACGATAGTTCGATAGGTACTTGCGTCCATTATTATACATTATATGTATTATTAACTTCTTTAACATATACATATATCATGAAATAACTTATTTCTACGTAAATGTTTAACTTAATAGCATAAAACGAGAAGATAAATCGTAAACACAGATGCGTTCTCTGTTCAATCGAATCTCATATACCGAAGGGACGGCGATCCGACTCGACGGAAGGCACCTGGCATCAGGTGCAGGACAAATGGCTTTACGTGCTTTGGCAAGTGGGCCTCCTGATGTTATGTAGTCACCATCGGCAATAGACATTCTCATCGTAAGAAATATTAACCATTGTCAATGCGCCACTAACCTTGGAATGTGAGATGTTATGACCCTCACTAAACACCGTAGTGGCACTAGCTCAGTCGCCCTTCATATCGGAACACATTTCTTGATGGTTCCACGCAGTACTTGAACCCTTAAACTAGTCACTTTAGCAAGGAGACAGTTTATTATCTAATTAACTCTTAAGTAACGGACAGATTTATATTTGCGCAATTGAATTATAAAATCGACGGACTGAATTCGCTCAGAACATTAATTTTCGATTAAAAACATTTAGCTAGAAGGTTACGTTCCCTTTTTTTTATTACGATTGGAACTAATGACTCAGACAATGGACTATTGTTTTCAGCCAAAGAAAATGTAATGTAATTTCATAGTATTTATTCAATATTGTCAAACTCTTAATATTGTCAAACTTTTCTTTTGAAACATTTCGAGTAAAATGTTTTTGTAATAGATGATTACGAAGTTTACGTAATAATCTGTATCTGGTCTAGATTAGCCCAATTAAAACTTTTTTTAGGTTATATGGGTTATATATTTTTTGTATTTTGTGTTAAAATGTTTTGACAGACTTAAGAATGCATTTGGTAGTGGGTTGGTCTCACCACCAAATGTGCCGTTAAGATGCTACTTATCAAAATCAACGTCAAAGTCAAAAATATTTATTCAATATTCAAGCATTACACTTACTTATTGATTGTCATAAATCTACCACCGGTTCGGATCCGTTTACAGTTAGCATACTGCTTCTCCTTGCTCGTTTACTCCACAACATATTTCAATTATATTGCCTCGGGGAGTAAAAATAATGAGAAAGTAACTAGCGAAGTCCGGGTTTAAATATTTTTTTAAATTTAAATATATCAAGGCACGTATTCTGCCTAAGGGTTTCCTACTACTGTACCACTTCACATAGACTATTTTTTAAAGCATATGCACGAATGCTCCTTATCCTTTGTGCCTGTAATTACACTAGCTTACTGACACTTTAACGTCTCACACTTATACTTGTACAAACTATTTTCTATTTGTCGATACAAAATTTTCTAGAACAAATTCATCTATTAAGTTTAAAATGTCATGTCAGAACTATTCTAGACGATCGATACGCTGGGTTATCGCTCTCCGGCGCCGGTCGCTCCATGTTTATACGTAATTTTGTGATGCGCACGATTAGTCATTCGTCTGTCTTTGTTATTTATTTATTGTCCTGTGGTATGTTTCAAGTCATATAATTAGTAAAGAATATGAAAATATTGAGATTTTCGGCTCAACCCCTTTGATTTGACTCGGGATTGGCGCGGAATGTCTTGATCCGCTATTTTACATTAATCGCTTTACCAGTTGGAAGGGCTTTGTGCAGGCCCGTCTGGGTGGGACTATCTACTTATCAAATATTCTGCTGCTGAACAGCAATACTTTGTAGTGTTGCGTTCCGGTTCTAAGGGTGAGTGAGCCAGTGTAATTACAGGCACAAGGTTGGTGGCGCACTGGCGATGTGTGGAATGGTTATTAGTTCTTACATCGCCAATGACTATCGGCGGTGGTGACCATTTACCAGCAGGTGGCCCATTTACTCGTCCGGTCTGTCTAGAACATAAAAAAAAGATTTAGCAAAATTTTACAAACGCCCATCAGCCTGACGTCAACCCTCCTTAGAGATCCTAATGTTTAAAAAAACCACAAACACTGGATGATATATGCTCTTATTATATGGATTTTCTCGTATATACTCATTAGTCGCCGACTACGGAACTCCAAAGAGAGTCGCCATGATAATATAGAGATATAGTATATGATGTTAATACTTAATAGCTGTTCGAACTCGGTTCCGGATAAAAACTTACATCAACCTAAATTATAAAAATATTGAATATTTAAAAACGTCGTTTCTCAACTTATTTAAAATAAAAATATATAATTCATATTTATATGTTGTTTAGGATGTGATTATATAAACAATGCAGTGTCTTTTCGCATGTGAAATCAATGACGACGGAAATAGATACATCACTCGCTTAATAAGAGTAAAGTAGTTTAATTCTCTGAATTATTAAGTTTATAATGTTACATTATTTGTTGTTATAATGTTTTATTAATTGTTTTACAGTTGACGAGAAGATCTTCTGCTGCCACGGCGGGCTGTCACCAGATTTACAGGCGATGGAACAAATCCGACGGATCATGCGACCGACCGACGTGCCCGACCAGGGCCTACTCTGCGACCTGCTATGGTCCGACCCGGACAAGGACACCGCCGGTTGGGGAGAGAACGACCGTGGCGTCAGCTTCACATTCGGCATTGAGGTATGCTGATAGAGACAAATTAACCGTACCATTATAATAAAAATGGTAGTTCAGTGGTGCTTGCCCAGGTTTGAACCCACGATCATCGGTTAATAAGATTCACGCGTTCTTACCACTGGGCCATCTCGGCTTAAACCAGTATATACTTCATATAAATTATTTTTTACCTGATTACCGGTAAAATAACGATTTCTATATAACGCAGTTGGCAATGACGTTATCTAGTCAAACGCAATAATCATTCCGATAATTGCATTGAAATATATTGTACTCAACTCGATAGTTCTTGTATTTTTGCAATCTCCGTACACTATCAGCTTAATCATGATTACGATCCCGCGTGCGTTAATAATACATAATAATAATCGACAAATGTAAAACGACACATATTATCATTCATATCCGTTTTAATATCCATAACTCTTTTCATAATAGAAACGATGCTCAGATGTTCGTTCTTTTATATAAAATATGCCTTACTACCAATAGTACGCGTAAGCGCAAATATATTAACTTCTTATTTTATTATTCGGCATATGTGGCTTGTATTTTATGTATTTAGAAATGTACTTTGGCCAAATTTTTTGGTCGCATTATGTATAAATTGAAGTCTGCTAGGTTAAAGTCATATCTCCTTTTGATTTGGTATATTTGAGTTTATTACTCCGCCACGCTGCTTTAATGTGGGTTTCAACTAACTCGAACCCGCAATGCTTTGGTTAAGATTCCCGTATTCTAACCGCAATACCATCTCGACTCATTGTTGTTTAATGTAATCTATATAAATATTAAAGCACGAAAATATCACGCGTCTAATAGGTGACGCGATTAACTTATCAAAATCCAAACGATGTATTATAAGCCATTATAATCGTGTTAAATACTTGAAATAATATTATTCGAAGTGTTAATATGTAAACATGATACGATCAGGTCACTGTAAATAATACACGTAAGACTAGTTACTTAGTAGGTAGCAGGGATTTATGTAAGCACCCTGTATAGATTATACAGCAATAGTTAGTATTGTTGTGTTCCGGTTTTTCTTTATGCCATAGGAAGGCGGAAGAGTATGGGCCACCTGATGGTAAGTGGTCACCAACGCCCGTAGACATTGACAATGGAAGAGATGTTAACCAATGCGCCACCAACCTTGAAAACTAATAACACTGGCTCACTCACCCTTCAAGCCAGAACACAACAATACCAAGTACTGCTGTTTTGCGTAGAATATCTGATGAGTGGGTGGTACCTACCCCGACGAGCTTGCACAAAGCACGAAGTACGAAGCTTACCACCAAGTAGTATGACGGGTGTATGAGTCATTGTAATTGCGGAGACAAAGGGGTGTAACATTTTAGTTTTCAAGATTGTTAGCGCATTGATGTAAGGGATGGTTAATATTTCTTACAGCGTCAATGTCTACTTACCATCAGGTGGCCCAATTGCCGATCTGGTTAATATTGTACGCGCATTCATATATAGAAAACATCTTGTAAATAAGCTTGCAAAAATATTAAAGCAAAAATTTGAAGTGAAATATACTAAATTTAGTTTTAGATAATAAAATAAGAATATACAAAAATGTACTAAATCCTAATTTAGTTTGGGTTGTATTTTCTTTATAAACATAATGTTAACTTTATACTGGTAACCCTGAAAGTCTGAGTTTTTATGTTTATTTTTTTTTAATTCGTAACATTAGACCGTCTTTTATATTTTAATTGGAGTTTAATTCTTTCTAATTATTATTCGTCTGTTTTGACATCTCGCTGTTGAATTATACGAGGCGGACGTAGAAAATGATACTATCTCACTCAAACCGGGACGTGTATACAACACACACACACACACATAACGAGTATATCACATTAAGTTCATTCAAATTATAATCCTTATGGGCTCAATACTTTTTTGATACAACACATCATACATTCCGAGAGATTATTGAAGATATTCGAAAACATGCGTCGCTTTCATTAAAGGAAAAAGTTGCACTGACAGGATATTAGCAATAAATCGTTTCTGCCTCTTTCGATGGTAAATATTACGTTCTTAAAAATTTAACCTTATTCAGCTTGAAAGTATGACTTAATGAAGATACTTGTAATGAAGGTTTTTAGTTTTTGTTCAGACTATAGATCCTTCAAGAAGACTGATAAAACAACGATTAACGGGTTTACATTTTTGGTAATCTTAATGCGTAAAACTATTTCGATGAGGTTCTTGTACTATGACGTCAGCAGTTAGCTAACGGCCTTAATAATAGTGTTCAGTTAAACTCTGATAATTATATCTCTTTTTCTGTGATCATTGATTTAACATTCGAATAAAGAAGACAGCGAGGTCGATAGTGATTTATTTTATACGAAATTTTGTCGAATATCAAACCAACTTTACCAGTCGCCTTATTAAGTAATAAACATTTTTTTTTCAGAGAGTAGCGTCAGATACTTATATAGGTATATTCTGTGTCTAAAGAAAATCTGTTAGATAGACTAAATCGCATTCAGTTTTTAGACGAATTTATATCTGTTTAAAATTATACGGAGAGAATTATTTATATAAAATATAAATTCAGCTTTTTTAAGTAAAATCTTTTTTTGCTAAGCGCATTCATAAATCGAACACGTAAGCGCTTCGCTAGCCAAACAAAAGCATTCCCAAGGAGGGTTGGCGTCAGGCAGGCGGCCGGAAGTTGAAGTCTCACGAATTTTTTTTAACGTCAACCCCAAATATATGGCAAGCGAATGATGATTATGTGATCACCAAGCCCGAGTATTTAGTTGTTTATTTATTCTATTTTTATTAAGAATCACCAACATGACAATACAATAACAATTACAAATTAAAGGTTTACAAGTTAATAGGTCTAGGGAAAGAGTTGTCATACTTAAAGGTGACCACGACATGCAAAAATGACACTAAGCATCTAAAGTTATAATGAAAATATATATATTTAACACAATATGGAAGTATAAAATGAGATATAAGAGGTATTAATATTCCAATATTACTAAAAAAAAAAATACTGTAATAAAGCAGAGATCAACTGTCATTTTAGGGAAATGTTTAGGGAAATATTATACGCCAGTCATAAAAGTTGCATAGCGTGGCGTATTCACGCTTGTTTACCGTGCACATATCGTTCTAATACCTCTTTCGTATTATAAGTCGATATTGTTCGCGTAAATATTATTGAACGAAACGCATATAGAATTCAATATTATTATATACGAAATTATGACGTCTTTCGATCTTATCTAATTATTATAGCGTATCCGTAACGTGGTAATGTTTTAACTGACAAACGATAAAACATTGAGGAAATGAAATTGTTTATCTAAAGATGGTTAAATTATAGAACGAAGATGGATCTTCAATAAGTTTGATCGTGAAACGAATTACCATTTACATAAGAGAAACAAACCCATTTTTTTCCCAGCTCATATATGTCGCGATTTGCCTTGATGTAGTTAAATTATCTCTGCACGAATAATACTACAGATTGTACTTTATTCTTTATCCTTATTTGTTTGATGTTTCTCTTAATGAAGTATTAAGAAACATAATAAGTATTAACCTGAAATATCGTTATGAGAATACTTGACAAAATTTTTTTACAATTACAAAATTACAATTACAAATACATTTTAATATAGACAACATTAACATTCATTACGATATTCTATTATTATTTTCTAATAGCTCAGCTATACTATGCACTAGAAATAGTTCTTGATTATTATTATTATATGTATCTTTATTTATAAAAAAAACACTTAACTACTTCTATCCACTTTAAATGATAGTTATCAGATATAATGCAGAAATTTATGTTAGTATAACGGTCATTCAGTACCCCTTGCAGGCTTTGTAGAAAGTATATTTGCGTTCGATGACTTCCAAATGTTCCTATAACAATTAAGCCAATTTAAAAACGCCTTGATTTTACAAAACCATAATTTGATTTCTATATTCAATTAGCTGTGAACCGCGGCTTCACCTGCGTATAATTAATAAAAATATAATAAATTATTTTATTATTATAATAACACACGCGCGCGCGCGCACGCACACACGCACACACACTCACACACACTCATATAGCTACTGGTAAAGAAATAGGTAATTAACGATTTGAAATTAATTTTCATAAGATACCGTAGGGTTTACCGATCTTATATATGATCTATCATTTGCGCCATCACATGTTCTTTGTGTGTACCAATTTTCATCAAGATTGGTCAAGCCGTTCTTGAGTTATAAGAAGACATATGAAAAAAACAGTATAATGTGAATCACTGCATCATAAAACGATGATTTATTACAAAATTAGGTGAAAAAAAAAATGTACAGACAGAGCCAATAGATTTATATAGTAGTCTAGAGAGTTTTTTATTTGTCGTTACTCCTTCGATTTCAATAGACTATACATTGAGTAAAACAAAATCGTCTTGTAATGATTACTTTCCGCCAAGTAACGACATTATTCTTACAAACCGGTACGAAAGGTACTTGAGTCATTGTAATGCAAACCCGCTGCACATCCGCAGACAAGGCGATGGAGGCGACCGCACCCTTTTCAAGTTAATTATAATCGAGCGTTATTCGTGACGTCGGACGATGTGCTGGTTTTTAACATTTTTTTTTTTTTGCCGTCGTAATCATCATTCTTTTATTCGTTATTAATAACTTGGACTCAGTTTTGTCCAAATTAAACGATCAATACAATTTAATGGAAAAAATAAGATAAGTAATTTACACAGCCTGTATAATGTCTGAGCAAGTCATATAAATATCTGGGCAAGGACTCTTTTTCTCTTAAATAATTATAATTCATCTTATTTATTTCAAGAAATTTCATCTTATATTCATTCTATTTGTGCAACTTATTCTTAATGTTAAAATTGAAATTAACTGATGTGAGCAATAATTATTTAGCGGAGTTTTCGAATGGAGCGGCGGATCCAGAGCGCGTCATTGGGTACACGTGGCCGAATATAATTCGACACGTGTATGTTACGTTAACGTTATTTGTTATTTTTCACCGCCGATTACGAAATGAATTATAAGCTCAAATTAACCTCAAGAAGTCTGCAACGTTTGTCCGATCTCGAATCGTCAGCGTTAGGCCATCGCGGCTCTCGAAATTTATAGGAATCCTAAATTATAATCCCTATGTGAATACTGACCGTCTTTTAGCGCCATGTTACATAAACCCTTAGCAATTATAATGATTATTTTTTGTAGTTCTAAGTTGCCTCATAAATGTAACGTATGTATGTATGTATGTTTCATTGAAAAATCTGTTCTCTTCTTCAGGTGGTGGGCAAGTTCCTGTCGAAACACGAGTTCGACCTGATCTGCCGGGCGCACCAAGTCGTCGAGGACGGCTACGAGTTCTTCGCGAAGCGGCAGCTCGTCACGCTGTTCTCCGCGCCCAACTACTGCGGGGAGTTCGATAATGCAGGTCAGACTGACTTATTTTATTGCATTCGATTAATTTCTACACGATTTGTAAGTTTTTTTTTTAATGGCACAGGAAGCCGGGCCATCATATGATGGGCCACGTGATGGTAAGTGGTCACCAACGCCCATAGACAATGGCATTGTAAGAGAATCCAACCGTTAAATCGTTAACCATCGCTTACAACGCCAATGCGCCACCAACCTTGGGAACTAAGATGTTATGTCCCTTGTGCCCGTAATTACACTGGCTCACTCACACTTCAAACCGGAACACAACAATACCAAGTGCATGCTACCATGCTATTTTGCGGTAAAGTACCATTGATGACGTAAATTCAATACATTGTCAAGCAAATCTATACTTTAATGCTAATATTAAATGCGGAAGTAATTCTTTCTGTCTGTTACGCTTTCAAGGCTATATCATTGAACCGATTTTTGTAAAATTTGCTATGAAGCAAGCTTGAAAACCAGGGGCGGTCATAGACTACTCTTTTTTAACTTATACCCGCCTAACACGCGTGCGAATACTAGTAAGTTAATGAAAACGATAAATAATAATCGCATGTCAAAGTTTAATTGATCCGTCACCCTAGTAAAACAAAAGAGAGTTATCATTAACTGTGAATTTAATCGGCGTCTATATTGAACAAACTACCCCCAGCGCACCACACGGAGCGACCTTGGTTGCAGAACAATATATTACAATTTAGCGCGAGTCCCGCGTGACCGCCCCACCCAAGTCCCCTTCATCATACCCTTTTTATGATTAGTACCAAAGGATGACCTAATTACAGTTGAAGAGACACATCATCACGTTATTTATACATGTTTCGATAAATCTAAATGAATTTAGCATTAGCAGTCGAAATGATAAAAGTAGGTTCTTTTTTATGATTTTTACTAATCAATTAATAAAATTAATTTGTGTAAGGCATGTGTGAAATTGTTTGAATGATTACACAATATGTAATTTCAATGTTTATATAGAATAATGTTATAAAGTATAAACCAATTGTAAAGTAAACTTGACACGCATATGAAAGTTATTGCTCACTTAGGTATAATCTAATATACAAATATATATATTTAAGTTATATAACAGTGTGTGTTATAAAATATTTTCTATTTAATTATTAATAAATAATTAATTTAAATCAGACAGGATGTCTATAAAATATATACCTGAAATTTGACATCAACTATAATAACATATGCTAGTGAATATGAGTATGATCTAACTGATATATCAGAACTTTAAAAAAATCTATAAGTACAAATAAAATAAAACATTAACAAATTACTGAACTAAAGTTGGTAACATAGAAAATAAAATATACGACATCATTAAAATTATTTTTATTAATTTAGCATTAATTTAAACAGTAGTCGTCGAACGGTAACGCATTATGTAATGTATTTTTACACGCTTCATATTATTAATTTTAATTTAGAATTATTTTTTATTCAGATTTCAATTTAATTTTAATGTAGATTTCTTATGATTTTATAATTCTGTTTATTTTTGTGAAACTAATACGTAATTTTAATGAATCATTGTAATTGATTTCAATTTTTAACTAGTGTTATGATTTTTTCTGTTTGCTTTAACTTAAATTAACATTTAAACTGTATATCACTGTTAAATTATGCACGATGTGATTACCAGTAATTGGAAGATCATTTAGAAATAATTTTGAGTATAATGTGTGTAATGGATCTTCTATTGGTGATCCGTAATAAATAAATAAATACGTGTCGGCAGGCGCGCTGATGTCGGTGGACGAGACGCTGATGTGCTCGTTCCAGATCCTGAAGCCGGCCGACAAGCGCAAGCTGTACTCCGGCCTCAACATGGGCCGCCCCAACACGCCGCCGCGCGCGCAGCCCAAGAACAAGAAGAAGTGAGTACGCACGCGCACGCTCGCCGCGCCCACGCGACTTTATTGATAAATCATTTTATTATCTTTTTCATTCAGAGATATATAATTCGAAGCCAGCGAAATGAGGTACAGAACCCAGTGTGGTGTGCTAAAATAATTACTAATAGAGCACAGAGCATTCGTAATGTCTTTTTTTTTTAAACTGTTTCGTTCGGTTGAAATTTAATCACTATCCCAAATGGAATGTCTCGACAGTGTAACGCACCAAGAAATTTGACCCACACATAACCCGCATTGTGTTTTGTTTTGTCGAAATGTTTGTTTCTGTTTTATAGAAGACATTTTAATTTCTAGACACGTTATTAGTTCGAAAAATCTGCATTGACTAAAAAATGGCATCTGTATGTCTTATCTTTAACGGCATTTTTCTTAGATAACTAATTCATTATTATATGACTAAAAAATTACGTCTATCTTTAACGGCATTTTTCTTAAATAACTAATTCATTATTATATGTTTCTTGCATAAACTAAATAATATATCAAATTGTAAATTAGTTATCGATTAAATACATTGTGTTATTGAATCCTACTTGCATTACATAATGCAGTTCTATTTTATTAGCCGAATATTCTTTAGATTTTGTCAAACCGTTTATTGGCGTGACCGTCGTATATTGACATTTCTTATGTATGCAACATGATGAATTAGTGTCTAGAGATATGATGTCGTTATGTTTTGTACAATTAAATAGTGTTGCGTTCTATTTTTAAATTTCAAATCGTCGAATAAATTTGATGCCGTCTTATTGACATGTGTATTTTTATTCGAGAAATTTAAAAATCGAACTTTTTTTTTTCTGTAATAAGGATCATTTTTAACGTGTCTGTCCGTCCCACAGTTAAACCCCAGACCGCCGCCATCGCATCGAAGTCGACGACTTGCATGGATTCCCACGCTAATTATATCTTCTAATTATTAAATTCAATATCATCGCCATTTCCCTTCAAAAACTAGTTAAACCCATTACAATACGTCCTCCCTAAACAAATGTATCACTTAAATATTGTCGATTCTCTCCCAAAACACAATTTAATTTATTTATTTTCAAATTTTTTCAAAAACAAATTCACGTCGTATAGTTAATGTTTATTTTCACTCGTTTTAACAATTGCTGGACAATTGTGTTCAGTGTAGACATGGGCTTATCGGCTAACGAAATCTTTGCCTTAATTTTCAAATGAAAAAAAAAAAACATCATCAACACTCACAAGCACACAAAGTCGCATTCAATTAAAAAATACGTATTTGAAAATCGAAGCCCAAAGCTTCCTTTGTGCAAGTTGCAAGTTTTGTAAGTATAAAAAATTAAAAAAAAAAAATGGCTCTGGGGAGTCCAAGTAGGAGGCGCGTGAGGTGTGAATGCTAGTATGTATTATTGTATGTTCGTTCGTATGTCTGCTCTTACGCTTGTGTCGTACTCAATATCCATACGTGTAAGGCGTTACGCGATTTCGATGTAACGTTATGATATTATTCAGAATTATTCAGCAACTGTTTCACTGCCAATACGAAACGGATCACACGCGACGGCAACCGAGACCGGCTCGTTACATCGAAACCGCGCAGCGATATTAATTAATGACTTTGAGTATATCGGATAAACGTTTATAATTAAGTAGTAAGCGTAACTATTTGTGAACAGCCTAGGTCTTCCGGGACGATTCGATTTTTGAATTTTCAACCGTCCCCTAGTGGTTGGACGCTTTATTAGATCGTGGTGTAGTGTGCTTTGTGCGTACTTCGCGTCTCGGCGATCCCGCGCCGATATAAGACCGCTTCCACACGGACCGTTTTTAACTGAAATTGTTTTTAATCTGTAATTTTACTTTTGTATCGTGCAATGACCTTGACATGAAAATAAAACGAATAAAATGTTGAAAGTGTTTTATTAATTTTGATGAAATCGAATTGTACTAGCGGTTAAAATGTTTTTATAAAAACTTAGGGTTTGTCGTGTAATTGAAAATAATTGGTCCGTGTAACCGAAGTCCTAATATAACATTAATTAAAACGAGTCGAGCGCGGGAAGTCACTATTTATTTTCGCTATGAATCAGACTGAGCCCCGTACATGGCCGACGGCCGACTTAAATCAATGATTTATTGATGTATGAACAAGAGAATTGTATATTAATTTCGTAAATAAAATACTTTCTGAATATTTTGAAGTTTTATTGATTGCTTTAGTTAGTGCAAATAAAACTATTACGTGATATAAGATTCGTGTAGTTCACAATGATGTCTATTTCTCGTTTACATTTACTAACAGCGTGTAATACGAGAATGAAGTCTTTATTATCTGTAAACAAAGAAAAAAATATATAATCGACCTCCTTTTATTCAATTATGATTGGTGAATTTATTCAAAAACTAACGCTATGCCCGCGGCCTCACTGCGTCAAAATTTAGAGCTGCCAATTTAGGTATTGAGCAATTCTGGCACTTTCTTCAAAAATAAAGGATTTTTTATAGAAACTTACTCCCTTTATATACCTACTTACTCTTTAGGGTTAGTATTTACTTGTCTGTAATACATAATATAGCAAAGCTATTAGCAATTCACATATAAATTGTAGGAGGCCCTTCTTCCTTACCACGGCGTTCATTCGTGATACATTGATATGCGTTTTCTGTTTTTTTTTTTTTTAATTTAGGTTTTCGCTATTCTCACTGTTTATGATCTTCTGGTACATGACACACTCGCTTCATTATCAAGATTGGGATGTCATCCGCGTTCGATGAGACCTTCTCACTGTGTATGATCTTCTGGTACATAATCAAGATTGGAGCCTGTAGTGTAAGTACATAAAAATGATAAGGTAAAATACACACCACGACGAATGTGTGAAGATTCATTGGTAGGAATCTACCAGCTCGCACAATCACGGGGTTGAGGTTGGACAACAATGTGTTGAGTAAGAGGCGTCGGGTCTTCACCCCCATGGTCGGCCACGCGCTCTGGTACGCAGCTGTCGTCACACGGTCGGCCTGCGCGGGAAATTGTCCAAATATCAACGAGAACACTTTTTTGCAGTTGTTTTATTGGAACGAATCAGAATTTTAAGGAATAATTTTCGACATTCATTACCTGTAATATGATTTGGTTACCGAAATAGCAATATATATAAATGTCCAAAGCGACCGCTCCCAAATACTCAACGGTGATCATGTCGAATTTCTGAAATAAGTAAAACTTGTTATTTTTTTTCATTGTACAGCTAGGCGGACGAGCATGTGGGCCACCTGATGGTAAGTGGTCACCGACGCCCATAGACAATGGCAGTGTAAGAAATGTTAAACATCGCTTACATCGCCAATGCGCCACCAACTTTGGGAACTAATAATAATAAGTCTTTATTTGCATGAATTGTCACATAGTAGCATGCAAATAGTACATTTTCAATTCACATTTCATTGGTACTTATTAACTAATGATCTCAATTTTACAATAATTAATTCATTAATTAAATTCTTCGTATTGGAATTATAATTTAAAATAGTCATAAGTTAGATTAAAATTATTGTAGGTCAAAATCAAAATATTTCAAATTCATCATTAGATTATTACATTATTAAAATTTAAAAACTCAGATACAGAATAGATTTTTTTATCAATTAGCCAAGTGTGTAGTTTCGTCTTAAGATGTTATGTCTTTTGTGCTTGTAATTACACTGGCTCACTCACCCTTCAAACTGGAACACAACAATACAAAGTTCAATAACATCTAAGTTCCCAAGGCTGTAGGCGCATTGGCGATGTAAGCGATGTTTAACATTTCTTACACTGTCAATGTCTAAGTACGTAGGTGACCACTACACCGTACCATCAGTTGATATGGGTCAACTGATCGTCCGCCTACCTATCCTATAAAAAACTAGTCATAAAAGTCTCCGGAGTTGTTTTGGAAAAGTAAATAACAAATCTTTTTATCTTGGACAAGGAGTATTTACGTTTTTTTTTTTTGAATAAATATCACTATTTACGTCTTAATTGTTAGTTATCTGTCATCCAATTAAAGATATAAGATATTATGATGAAACCATAGACAATTGATACTTTTTATAAAGATTTGAAATATTCTTAACATATATATATAAATCTATGTTTATTAAACTCACTAAAGTAGCGGCATACAGTAAGGTGCACAAGTACAGCGTGACCTGTACAACCCTTAGCACAAGTAACGGCGAGACGAACTTTTCAAATCGGTCCTTGTATTCGTTGATCGCCTGACAGATGCGCGCGCACTCTCTGAGCGCATCGTCACTTGCGTCGTCATATTCAGAACTGTATATATCTATATTCAGAAGAATAGTGTTAACAAATATCAAAATATATAATCTTCACTCGGTGGTAGGGCTTTGTGCAAGCTCGTCTGGGTAAGTACCACCCACTCATCAGATATTCTACCGCAAAACAGCAGTACTTTGTATTGTTGTATTCCGGTTTGAAGGGTGAGTGAGCCAGTGTAATTACAGGCACAAGGGACATAACATCTTAGTTCCCAAGGTTGGTGGCGCATTGGCAATGTAAGCGATGGTTAACATTTCTTACAATGCCAATGTCTATGGGCGTTGGTGACCACTTACCATCAGGTGGTCCATAAGCCCGTCCACCAAACTATATAATAATATATATATATGAATTTAAAATTAAGTTTTTTTAAATTCAAATATAACAATATGAACTGTAAAAACTTATTGTACCCAATTTCAGATATGTATTTTGTAATATTAATTGCTATTGCTTCAATAATTCAAATGGAGATCTTAAGTCTAAGATAGAGGACAATTAAATACAGTTAATTCCTTTATTTTTTAATGAATATAGGCAATAGAGATAGCATTTGAAATTGGTCGTGTGTCACTCGTACATTATTCCCGTCTTTACTCTCAGTTGGTACTGCAGGGGATAATTATGATCAGTTCTCATGAATTAATTCTTACAAATTCCTTTCAATATAGAGTTAGTTTGTTTTTTGAGTATATTTTGTAACAACGCGCGTTCCTTACTCTTGGTCTCCTGATCGATTGCTGACAAAGCAGCAGATATTTTACACAAGTAAAATGCGTATCTTTTTCTAACAGTACAATAATAACCATTGTATAAGCTATTTATCAGTGGCGGCGCAAGACCGAAATTCTAACACTGAATAAAATATATTTCCATTCCTGGCCAGTCCAATTTTTCGCGTTCACGACTTTTATGCCTCAGAGGGCCGCACCGCGGACCGCAAGGCCGTGGGCGGTTGCCCACGTCGCCCACGCCCTGCGCCGCCCATGATCTCTAAGTATTCGACTTCTGATAAACTATCTGTGAAGTATAGCCGCCATTTTTAATTCTCGTATTGCCGCGACTTATTAATTTAATAACAAAACTTACCGAATTCAGTTTTCATTCCAATGAAATTAGGTCTCTGAGAAATAAATGTAATTATATATTACAAACTTTAAATCCAGACTTACGATAAGTTGTCTAAATGAGATTTGTCATACTTTATTCGTTAAAAATACAAATTAATCTCGTACTTTATGTGAAATACTTTTTCTGATGAAGATTTCGGTGAAATGAACAAAAGGGCAAGCGCAACAGAGCATCTTGAATTCTAATGCCTTTTCAAACCTGCCAAGCTAATAATCTAATTTAATCAAATAAATTCACTTACCACTTTTTTATCGTAATGATATTTCGAATCGATCATTTCAGTGATGTTATACAGATAGTTGTGTTTTTCGTCATCTTCTATAGTTCTATACTGACTCGATAATGCGCTATGTTGGACTCCCCCTTCAAGGATGGCCGTGTAGCGCACATTACGAAGACTGCAGCATAGTAAGTCTAACTGACCACACAACAAGATAGCGTGGCAAGCGAAAAAAACACCTACAAACATTGAACATGATTCATGAACTTAAAATTAACTGTAATATAATACATCATATTCGTAAAAATACACTTTCTTAATGTTACTCAATACAAAATTACCACCGATTAAGAACCGGCATAAACTTCACGAATTTTGTAATATAAAACAATAGAATAAATCTCACCAAGTTGCCCTAAAGCAAGCGCCACAAAAGCCTGTGCCAGACATTGGCGCAAGAAAATCAGAACGATCAGAGATGTTTGTGTGACTTCTGTATATATCCAAGGTTGTAAAGTTTGCTTTGACCATACTAAAAGAAAATTGAATCTTTAATTATTTAACCATATGATAGATAGATTTCAGGACTATTCTACTTTAATATTTATTACAAATACTTCATAAATAAGTTTATCTCTTTACGATCATCAGATACTTACGGCCTTATTTATAAACGTTGCTTAGTTACTGATTAGCTAAACACTGATTTGTCTCTTTCTGTCATTATTGATTTGACATACGAAAGAAGAAGACAAAATATTGTTTAACTAATCACCAGTTAAATAAAGTTTATGAATAAGGCGGTTAGAATCTATCTATTTAGGATTTTATTTGATGTTTAGTTATATATTACTTTTTATTACATGGTTAAGTATATCAATTGTATATTTTAAGGAAAAAAGAATTAATTAGGAATTTTATTATGAAGTTACAAATATTTCAGGAAGAATAATATTTAATTTCGAACTTACGATGATTAACCACAGGCATGAACACATATATGGTAACACTGAATAGAGTGCAAGCTGTATAGAGGAAGGCAAATTTTTTCGCCGTCTTATAACTTTTCACCATTGTCATGTTCGTTAGGCCTCGAGCTGAATGCCATTTAAAATTATTATTCATAAAGCCAACCAAGTCATACAAGGCGTCTTTGTTTATAGCGAAATAAGAAACGATAAGCACAGATGCTATTAACGGTAACCCGTCCGCCATTTTGTCTAAGCTGGACATTATGTCAATCCATTCTATATACAAATTCACGATTAACGAGAGTAATAAATTCACAAGAACAAATAAAACAATGCTCAAATAGATATTGTTGATGAATATCTCGTATTCCTTACGCGGTTTTTCAAACCAATCCCAACATCCAACCGTTTTTAAGGCTATTTCCATAAAATGTGTATAATTTTGAACTGTCTTAGAGTTAAGAGAACTCGCCTCGTTAGATTTAAGTATTATTTTTTTCATTGTAAAAGAAATTAAAATAGTTAACTGGACTTATTTGCAGTAAGAAGCTGGATTTTATGAGATTCGCTAATGGATTGAAACTTACCTATATATAACAATCGCTTATTGATTTAACTCATCCACTATTATAAAGGACCCCGTAGAATTATATACTTACTTAATAATAATTATTTATTGTGAAATATTTGCTATACGGGAAATCAATATGTGTATTATTTACCTAATCTTTGAGATTTAATCAGATTTAGATTTTATCAGTCAAATATTATTTCTGGTCAAGTAGACATATGACTAATAAATTATGAAACGGAACATGATTTTTCTAGATTTATGAAATATAAACAAGACAGTTATACTAATATTTTATAGAACAAATTCATTTTCCGTTTTTTTAAGTGATTTTAATAAAAATAACCTATATCTTTAAAATGAGTTTTGCGTGGCGGCAAATAAAATCTGAAACATGCCTCGAAACCAATAAGTAGTGGGACAACTTGATGCAGTGATCTCCAAACTTACCTTATCTTTTACCCAGCTGTGAGATAGTAACGAAAATATATACAGTAAATTCACTTTCTATAGAAACCATAAAATACGTCGTGTGTATATCATCCTTTAATTATTGTAATTCTAAACCGAACTAATTAACTCTTTCTCGAGGAAACTTTGCTTATTAGAATCAATTACAGAAAGTTAAATCTCGGTCGCTAATGATACATTGAATTTAAACGACGTCCGTATTTAGCAAACTTATTTATGAAAGTTTAATGAGGAACTCAGTAACACAGCCTTTAAAATTCCCACAGCTAGGCAAACACATCCCAGCAGATGTCCTGACTGACGTCGATACCTAAATTTTATAGTATAAAATAATAATCTTATTTATAAATAAGATTGATTATATATAATCAATGTTTTTTAACTTTAACTGTTTGAGTTTATTTTTATCTGTTTTGTTTATAAAAATAATTAAAAGTACAATTTTTATAGGTTTATTTCAAAGATATAACGGATTATATTTATGGAAAAGATTAAAAGATTTTTCCCTTATTTTTCTGACGCCTCCGTTGATTCTGCATATCTGAAAAGGGATAATTTTATTTGTTTGATAATTATCTCGTGTACTCTCTTACAAACAAGATTAAATTTAATAATAAAACTACAACGGACTTTTCCTTGGAGCGCCGTAGCGCCAGCCGGTAGATACGTTTCAACTCCAGCAGCGCTCTCATGATGACCACCAGCTGCTGTTCGAAGTCGTCACTCTTCACGTCGACCGCCAATCCCTTCTGTTTGCAAATCTTCACGTAGAGGCTCCATATCGCGGACCGGACGTGGCAAAGCTCAACTTGCTTATTTGCGGCAGTCTCCTTTAGACGATTGAGAGCCAACTCCCATTTTATCACACGGTTACGGACGTTGTCGTAACGCCACTGAAAGTAATTAATCTGTTTATTGTATGCTGTATGTATATAATTCTGACAGACGGCCATGAAGATTGGATGGAAGTAAAACGAGGAAAAGTTGAGGAACATTAAATAAAGGCCGTCTTTCTAACGCTCAGAACTTATTCCATGGCAAAACTATAAGAACGAAGCTTTCAGAACATATTTAACAAATTTATCCTAAATGTCATCTAGGTAGTAGCCAAAAATACGTATTAAGAGTTAAATAAATTTCTGTAGTAACTTATACCTAACTAGAGATCGTGATTCTGCAGATGGATCGCTAGCTTAGTGGACAAGACAAATATACCTCTAGGCGTTCGGTGTCTTAATCTTAACTAATGAGAAAAATATCCTGCCACTGTAAAGCACCTTGCTGTAGGCATAATACGATTATGAAATATCTGATACATCATTTACCCTGAGATCAGCGAGGGTATTATTAAGTCCCATTATGAAAAGCTTCTTCTCTTCAGTTAGGGCTGCAATTTCTTGACGTGCTGTCTCCAGCATTTCCAGATCACGTTCTTGACGTTCTGCCAGTGTACTTTTAGCGGCAGCTAAAGAGATTTTTAAAGTTCAAACAAGAGGAAATATTTGAATAAACTATACACCAGTGTGTATTATATAGGAATATATAAAAAAAATCAACGGATTTATTGGTACAGAAGTAATTACATTAAAACCTTAAATATATACAAATAAAAATTAAAAATATTTACTATACAAATTCAACGGATGAACTTAATGACTTGTTTATTAGGTTCTCATTATTACCTAAAGCTTCATATCGGTTGAGAACATCCAAAGGCTGCTTAAATTCGGGATAATTATGCACTACCGACATCAGGTAGTCCTGAAAAAATTTATATTATTATCCTGTAGTTACGGATATGCCGAGATGGCCCAGTGGTAAGAACGCGTGAATCTTAACCGATGATCGTGGGTCCAAACCCGGGCGAGCACCACTGAATTTCATGTGCTTAATGTGTGATTATAATTCATCTCGTGCTTGACGGTGAAGGAAAACGTCGTGAAGAAACCTGCATGTATCAAATTTCACTGAAATCTGTAACATGTGTATTCCACCAACCCTCATTGGAGCAGCGTGGTGGAATAAGCTCCAAACTAGTCCTCAAAAGAGGAGCAGAGACCTTAGCCCATCAGTGGGACATTCACAGGCTGTTACTGTATGGATATGCCCAATAAGTTAAGCTTTAGTATATTACAGATGATTGTACCAATTTAGAAGTTTATAAAAAACATTTTCTTCCGATAGATTCGTTCACCGGTACCTCGTAAATCGTATAATCATGAACTTGTTTTTCCATGAGCTGTTTAACTTCTTCCATTTCCTCAACCCGCTGTCTCATAGCTTCCGTCTCCTTGGCCTTACGTTCTAACACTTCGTTATCAGCTGCCATTTTACGCTCAGCTCGATCGCGTTTCTCTTGATTTTCTCTTATAAACTTTTTAAAAAGAAATACAAAAAAAACATGTTTAAAATAATTATTTATTTTAAACGATAATTTCATGCAGTTTTAAGTTAGTAAGGAAACCTTGTTGAAGCTGATGAAAGAATCTTTCAACAGCATTTCTTTCTCGCGAAGGTCTTGCCACTTGGCGTCCATCGTGGTTCTGTTAGTTTGTTCCTCTTTCCGTTTAAGTGCGAGTTTCTCATCCGCCTCCATGAGATCCCTTCGCGCTTGTTCCATCAAGACTTGTGGAGTAGGTCGAGCTACATCCCATTTTGGATATTTTCTGATGGAAATACAATATTTCTCTAATTCAAAAAATTAAAGTAACACATAACCTTTGTTTTTTTTTTTCGTTGGGAAACGCATTACGTGTTTTCCCCCTAAAAACCCAGCGGTACCCTTCCCGTCTTAACGGGAGCGCCACGGGATCGCTTGCGCATGCTACCGTGAAGTAACACATCACCTACATTAAGGTTTGGCGTCGAAAAATTAAGGATATTCTTTCAATGATTATTATATTAAAATTTAATAAATTGACGAAGGTATAATATACTACCTTTATAGCTAATCGACACAGCTATAAAAAAACCATTGAAATTAGGTACTTTCATAAGCCTAAACATTCTTACTTCACCATTCGAGATGTTTCCATCAAAGACTTGTAATATTCTGCAGTCGACTCCACGGGTGGGCCATGTGGGATTACTATAGGGGCTAAATCCTTTAAAGATTTCTTCATTATAAATTTTAAAATTGTCGTTATTAATAAGTAAATGAAAACTTCTATTAAAAGGTGTTTGTTCAATACCGTACAAATAACAACCGTTGCTATCGCAGTTGTTAGACAGCTTGCTTAAAAACTTTTACTTAAGATATAATGATATGATATATAAGATAATATGTTGTTTATTATGTTATTAATTGATGCCATTGATAAATAAATTTAAATATACACATATATTAAAAAATAAATAAATTTTCTACATTTTTGTTCTATAAGTGAGATTCAAGGTAGGATTATTAAAATAATTGTTTAGAATTCAAATAGAGCATTTTATGTAACTAACACTAATTATGTTAATATAAATATTTAAAATAATACTAAATTACTATAACAAGTTTAATTTTTTCATTGTGTAATGTCTGTCAACTTTATTACATCAGCTTCACTACTTAGTACTTCAGTCTTCTGTGCAAACTGTTGTAGTGTCAAAGTCACTTAAACGGTTGCTAATTTTTGAGGTTATAAACCTATTTTGTTTCATTATTACAATAATAAATTATTTAAAACCCAGTGAAATAATTAAAATTTTGCAGTAATTTTATTTATAATCATTTCGAATCAAAGAAAAATGGAGTTTAATGTAAGTTTCATAACCGGTCTAGGTTGTGGCATCTGCATCGGTTTATCGTTATTTGCTTTAAAAAAATACCTTGGAGTGTTTTCTGAAACCAGCAAAGTTATAAAAAAGGTAATATTAATTTATATTTTAATTTATGAAATTGTTATTAGTTCAATTAATTAAAATCTTATATTCTTAGGGTTACTGAACTTTTTATTAAAAAAAAAAACACAAAAATCATTATTATCACAGATAACTTAGTTACTGATCTTTATCTACTTGATACTTAATCTTTTAGTGAACTTAATGATTTTTTGCATTTGCCTCCAGCTATCAATTTCATGATGCAAGATTCATAATTATGGTAAAGCACTATGCATTATATGTATTACAATTATTTCATTAATATGTTTTCAAGATCTATTTATGTATCGTTAAATTTAAACAAATTTAAGTAACAAAAAGACTGGACTAACATTTCCTGCAATTGTGTTTCCAAAATTTTATTTACTACCAATCTTTTTTAGTTAAATTTTTCCGTTGTGTATTGTATTATATTACAATTTTCAGTTTGCATCAGACTCTGAATACAAGCTAGTGTTAGTTGTAAGAACAGATTTAAGCATGGGCAAAGGGAAAATAGCAGCACAGTGCGGTCATGCAGCTGTTGGAGCTTATGAAAAAGCATTGAAAAGGGATCCCGATGGTTTAAAATTATGGCGATTGACTGGCCAAGCAAAAATAGCTCTTAAAACAGACTCAGTCGATGAAATCAAGCAAATAGCCGATAATGCAAAGAAAATGGGCCTAGTGACATCATTAATAAGAGATGCAGGCAGAACTCAAATTGCACCAAACTCTATAACTGTACTTGGTGTGGGTCCTGCACCAAAAGACGTTATTGACAAAGTTACTGGACATTTAAAATTGTTATAAATATATATTTTAATAATGGAACAGTTTAATTATTTATTACGTGACTATGATTAAAAACAAAATTACATATAGTGGAATCAGAATTTGAGCATCAGCCTGTAATTGTCTCAATGTAGGGTGAAGGCTTTTTGCCACACTTTAAATCAAACACAAATCTTGGGCATATGTAGGTTTAATCACTATATTCTTCAGTGAGCGATAAAATATAAACAAATTAAGCACATGGTAATTAAGAGGTGCTTATCTGTATTTTGAATATGCCAATAAGATGAGAATGAGATGAAAAGAAGAGAGGAAAGATTGAAATGCTAAGATTCACATCTTACACATTTAAATCTATTTGGAGTTCCTAATTTCCTTGTTCTTTAGCTAATTTTGTGAGTTTTACTAATGTATTGCACTCAATAATATAAAAATGTAAAATTGATTTAACTTTTAGTATAAAATCAATCAAAATAGACAATGGAACAGATAAATCAGTGCGATTGTTAGTGTGAAAAAAAAGAAAAAAAGAGTATACTATAATAAAATTTTATTTTCTTAAATTCTAAAGTTAACAATTAAAATAGTAATACAAAAATTATTAAAGAAACGAAAATTGTAAACTTATTATAACTTAACTTCTACATTTCAATTTTATTCAATAAATAATTTGTTACATTATGTAAATTACGAAGGCACATTATTTTCATTTATTGAAAACTAAATTTAAAAGTTAAATTATTTAATTATCCCTATTAAAAACAAGCTTTTATTTAATCCATTTACAATATAATTAATTCAATATTGTTACCAGTGGAAAAAACAAAAATGCAAAATTTCATATCAATTTATTTAAAAGAACAGATTAATTTTAAAGATTCGCCTCATACTATGAAGGAGAGTTAAATGAAAGCTTGTTTAAATACAATCATTTATATGCAGTTGGGCACATTTTCATATCCTAAATAAAAAGGCACCATTATTGATAATTATGTTAGTTACAACCATATTGCTTTTTAAAGCCCGATTAATTCGGATTTATCCTTCTGAATTACGACTTGTAGACAATTCCGTAAAGCATAACGAATTGTTTCTTGTATGTAGTAACTGGACATAATTAATCAAAAATTAAAAATCCATGTGTTTTAATAGTAAATATATACTACTAACAAGTTACAATATAAAACATATACAATATATGGCTTAACCTATAAATGTTCATCAGGCCCTGATTATTTAAATAATGCTGTTTCTTCTTTCTGACGACAAATCAAACAACGTCTGTAAGTGTCGTCCCGTAGATTATAGATATACGTATATACTTGGCTGTAAGTGGCGTGCATATCATAGAAGCACAAAGGCACTGGATATTGTTTGAAAGAGTATTAAGTTAAGAGTTGTTTTCTACAACAACACGCCACCTTCAAATTGACAAACATTAAGGCTTGTAATATTCCATTCGATAATTTAGAAACTTAAAACTGTGTAACATTAATGGTATTCAACAAACGTATCGTTTACGCTTAGTATATTATGTCTAATTGTCGTTTATAATTTTTTTATTAAATCTTCACACATTTCTTTCTTCTAGACGTCATTCGTACCTTTTTTGAATCATGACCCATAGACAATTACACTATGGTCAAGCTAAACGATTCGAATTTCGAATATACAACAAAAGACGACGAAATCTTCTCATATAATAGCCAGGTGACACTCAAAAGATTTTTCTAAATTATCGAATTCGAATCTATAACGCTAATCGGTCTGAATTAATCGCCGGAGCTATTCGTAAAGCGAACAAATTGTTCGGCCTTTTAACGTATTACTTATTATACATTTTAAATAGGCGGGGAAACATTCGAATAACATTAATTATTCGAACTTTATGAAATTGCGTTTTTTATACTGGTCATTTTAAACTTTTGCATTTGACTGTGGATTCCAAATTTAATGTAACTTATTTGTTCGTAATTTTCTTTTTATCAGCTGGCAATCATTTAAGTCGCATTTTCAAATATGATATCCTTTGTCGCGGCAACACAGCCCAAATAGCACGCAATATCAATGATGTCTAAGAAACTAATACCTAATTAAAATGAACGAGTACATTTCGATTCGATCGCCTTCGTTTCAAACATTTTATATTGCCGAAGCTCGGTGGACGATCAGATTAAAAACAATAAATGGAGACGGTCAATAATTGTTTAAAATATAATATTCATTTTTTTTTAATTCGGAAAGTGCTTTAATGGCAGTCAACAAAACAAAACGCGATAATTCTGAACGGATTTGCAACTTTATAGATGTTGTTGCTTACTATATCCATGATATATAAAAAGTATAACTAAACTAAACGTATACATATTTTTTGAAAATAATAAAGTTAAACCAAAAATGTTGACGTAATTTAAAAAACAAAAAATTACTACCACATAATATAACAGAGTGGCACAAACGATTCTATTGCAACAATTTCTTCATGATTTTTAATAAAAATCACTTACACATATCATAAAAAATAATAAGGACAAGTCATTACATGCCAATTCGAAAACTTAAAGAATATAAATCTAATAAATCAACGACAATCGGAATGTATAACGCAACGAGTTCTCGCTAATTGCGACGAGTACAGGTAAATAAACAACTTTGACCTCGAACTAATCGAGATATAAATAATCTGTGGTCATTAAAATAAAATTAAAATTAATTTTCATCGTTTGTTTAAATTTTTTTTTTATTTGTGATCAATATAGAATTTGAAATAACGGATTTGTTGTCTAATTTTCATTATACTTAGCTGCTTCCAAACTTTTAACCGAAGTAAATTATAATATTACATTAAGTCTAAACTGCTATTTTAAGTAATATTTATTAATATCGCGGTATATAATTATACATTGTTTTATAGTGAAAATTCAACTGTCGCCATTACGCTGTCATTGCGCTACCAACCGTCCCGCGTCACGTCGCTATAATGACAGCGTCACACTGGTGCACCATTCATGGTGTTTGTTTAATAAACTACTTAAAAATAAATTTATAAAAAAATATATAAATTTAAAAATATTTTGTTTTAATTTTAAACTTACAATAAATCACTGTTCATTTTCTTTTTTAACGGACTTTATGTTGTCTTTGATAATTTTAAGTTCATTTATAGTTTTATTGAGCTCGTCGACCGGTTGCTGCACGCCGCTCTTGATCGCCTTCAAATGTTCCATCATTTCGAGCATCACGTTGATCCCGGCCGTCGCCGTCCGTGTTCCGTAAATTTTCATCTGGAAAACGTATAATTATTTAATCTTATACTTTACGGCAAAGAAAATTTCATAATGTTAATGAATGTTATCAAAACACGTATGTGTTGTGGGGAGGGAACGTCTTAGTTTTCAATCGTTTTGAGCATGTGCGATGCCAGGAATGGTTAATATTTTTACGGCGTCAATGTCTATGGGCACCGGTGGATACCATCGGGTAGTCATATCTTTTATAAAAATAATCAATTATTTGATGACGATTTCAACGCATCGTTTGAATAAATAAGGAATAACATGAAAAATAAAATCCATACAAAAGAAAATTTTCGACAAACTGTTTCGTCTCGAGCGGGAAACGTACACAAAATTTGAAATCCTTCAGGTAAAAAACGAACAGTTTCAGATTGACCTCACACCGATCAGTGCACTCAAACGATAGCGGCCACCCGTATTATATACAAGATCACAGCGACTCACGGGCGGCAGCGTGACGACGACGTCCTCGTCGGCGCGCTCGCAGTCGCGCAGCAGGCGCTTGGCGGGCGGCGCGGCGGGGGTCGCGGGGGTCGCGGGGGTGGCGGGCGCGGCGCGGCGCTTGCCGGGCGCGTGCCGCTCGTCGGCGAGCATGTCGCGGCGCGGGCACGAGCACACGCGCGCGCCCACCACGTGCCGCCCGAACACCTCGCCGCTGCAACACCACACGCGCCCTTCACAGCACGCCCACCCCTCGGGCCCAGTCTCTTCGGGCGCCGACGTTTCGAAATAGCGCGGCTCCGCTACGCACTCACACGGGGAAAGTTATTCGCTCGCGATCGCACCTATTCTTAGGACGTATATTTTATTTTCAATACTACGTTCGGCGTTCGTATCGAGTTTTCGACCTACGATATAAGTATTACGCGTGCGGGGGTGCAGTGCATTTAGCTCCTCGTGACGCACCCTGGACGTCGTCGGTGGGTACTCTTCGTCGTGGGTAACTTCAAACGCATGTACTCGAAACCGCCGAGACGACCTCGCGCTGTTGTATGCATGCAAACGAGACTCGCAATCGAAACAAGTTTCTCTTCTTAGCGAAGAGATGAGTATCCCCCCCCCCCTGAGAAGAGGCACTGTGAATACGTAATATCGAAATGACCCTATAACACTTCCAATCCTTGCCATTGCACACATCGAGGAGAAGTTCATTTGTTTTCGATACCTTTTAAATAAAGAAATCGAAAATAAAGGTTCACCGGATACGACACAAACCCTTAATAAAATCCAGTGAAATGACAAACATACAATTGCCCCTAATTTAAAAAAAAGAAATAACCACAACCAATCTACTTTTTCTCATACGATAATTTCTATTAAAAATACTAAATCAAATATACAAACATAAGAATCGAATGTTATATTAATTGCTACATTCCGTTTAATTATAGTTTATTTCGTTACTAATACGAGGTATTCTCTTTCGAATAATATTATGTATACGATCATAGCATGCCATTGATGTTTTGTGACCGTTGTAAGGCGTTCGATAAGTTTAGATATTATATGATAATATCTAAATTTTAAAGGAAAACTCTGGAATTTGGATTTTTTAATGGAACGAATTCTATAAAGTCTTTACTTAAAAATGGGCGTTCCATAAGGTTGAATTTTAGTTCCTTTTCTACTATTGGTTTAGTAAAGATTGTGTGAGATTATTGGATTTTAAAAAGTCTAATCGTGACGACGTAAAAGAAACATCATTACTGACATAGAACTAAGTATAGTATACTACACACTGTCCGTTACGAGCGCCAAAAAACGAAAACCAAGAAATATTGAGCTAATGCGAATCGAGTGCTCGAAAGTCGCCCCGGACCATCGACCGGGTGCGTGTACTCACGTGTCGTCCTCGAGCGTGAAGATGACGTCGATGGGGCGGCGGTTGATGCCGGTGGAGCAGCTGTTCTTGCACACGAACTGGAAGGCGTGCGCGGCGGGCGCGGGGAAGGCCACGAGCACGGAGTACCACGAGTCGGCGCTGGCGGGCGCGCCGCAGTAGTACACGCCCGCGCCGCCCGCCGCGCGCGCCGAGCGCAGCACGTTCTTCACCACGTGCGGCTCCAGCCGGTGCACTGCGCACGCGCACACACTGAGCACTGACTAGCTACTGGCTCGTGAGCTCGAATTAAAAATCAAACCCTAGAAATCTAAGGTCACGCGACTATTGTATCGAATTGACAAAATTGGCCAGTGCTGAAATTAAAAATACCGTTTCTTTACTTCGCTAACTTGAGCTTGTATAAATATTAGTAAAAAATTTGTAATGCGTAAATTTGGAGAAAAATAAACTAAAAATGTGTGATGACGTCACAGCAACGGTCGAACGAGGTTGCTCAGTTTGCAATAGAAATAATTAGGAAACATGAAAAAATTGACAATGTCGCTAATTTTTTATTTATTTATTTTGTTATTATTATTTTATTTTATTTATTTCGAATTCAATGTTAATTTAATTTTAATATAGATTTTAATATGGATTGACTAATTATCTGAAATAAAATATTATTATTATTATTAATGTCTTTTTATTGTACACAAAACTACAACGACTTTCATTAAACGACTCGGGATATTTAAAGTTTACAAATCAAGATGGATCCATGTGACGAGAACATGCCTTAGTTAACGTATTGAATATTTGAAACATAGACAACTCAAACTTTAAGATGGCGCCAAATTGACAAGGCAAATTAAATGACAACTGTCTTCTACTTCTTTTTTTTTTACCACCTGTTACGCGCGACGTCGAGGCGACCCGTAAATTATTTTATTTTATTCAAATTAAAATTATTGCGAAATAGTACGATTTTGTATAAAAATAAGTGTTTTATTACTCAAATCAGTAATTGACTGCAAAACATCATTATGCCATGTGTGTGTGTGACGTCATTTGGCGTTTACATCTATTTAGAACAAAACTAGATTCAAAGTAAAAATTATAAATGAAACCTAAATTACGAAAAATGGAAAAACATTATTTTATATATCGTTTCAATTTATGAAAAAAATAAATGTTATCAAATGACAACAACTTCCAAATACAATTACATATAAATTATTTTATTTGTAAACGCTAATAACTTCGCGAAACTACATTACTATCACCATAAACAAAAACGTTTGTTATATTTTATCTTTATCACATAGAAGCGCGGCATATTTGGTCATGCTTCCACATTTTATTAACTTGCGTGCACACTGCACTGTCTGAAATACTACTACAACAATAAGAGATAAAGGTATTTTTGAGATTTATTTGACTGCTTTGTGAGTTCAGACCTTAAAAATTGTCTCGTCTTAAGGAACCCTTGTAAGAGCCGTTAGAGCTAGTAAAGCGGTACGTGAGGAAAGTCCTTCCGACAGGGTGAGTCCAGACTAAGTAGGGTAAGTAAGTAACTCACGCGTGTTGTACGAGTCGTGCGAGTGCTGTATGCATCGTTCGACCCTCTTCTGCGCCTGCGCCGGCTCCGAGAACACGGTGGTGGCGCGCACATACATCGGCTCAATCGTGTCCCATTTGAAATTCACCGAGAAGTTGCATTCCATGTTCACGTATATACGATTCAGTCGATGGGAATACTGAAATAAATGCAAAAATATAACAATTAAATAAAACATTGCAAATACGGTCAATACTTCAACTCGAATACATGTGAGGATCTATCGTACTTCGTGATATATAAGTAATCGTATAACCGTGGTAGGAGTAACGATAAATAAACTTGACATTATTGGTCGAGATCTTAATAATCTGTGGTATTCGAAAAGTTTCGAACTTTAGAAGTAAGATTAATATTAATAATGAAATGTTTTAATGGTTTATTATAAATAAAGATATTATAATTTCTCGATATTAGACCTCGACCTTTACTCCCAACATTGGAATTATAGTATTTAACAATACATAACACATGCAGTACATGCATGACATGCCAACAGAAAATATTCTCGTAAACGAATCGAAAAGATATTCATGGGCTGTTTTCAACTATTCCTATTCCAAGCACACGAGGCGTAAAGACATAGTACCTGGATGACCGACTGATGAGCTTTGCTCGGTATTTTTCTTTTTTGGTAAATTGTGTTTTTTAGAAATACAAATTACATACGGATGAATAACACAGATTAGCTAGTGTTGCTTAACAACGCCATCTACTGGAGTAGCTTTAGTGTTGTTGTGTCGTTAAAGCAGTTAGTTGCTCCCAATTTAAAAAATATAGTATTATTACTCGCCAATAGATGTCAGGAAGATTCATATTTTGTTTAAGTTGATTATCGATAAAGTTGATTATTGAAACGGATAAAACGCCATTTTCTAAAAATGAATCCTAGCTAGATCGATTTATCGCCCCCGAAACCCACTGCATACTAAATTTCATGAAAATCGTTGGAGCCGTTTCCGAGATTCAGATTATATATAATCAATCGATCAACTATATTCGAACTAGATTCGAAGAAATGCATGAAAAACATTTTTACTAGAAACGGGGTCCATTCAGAACAGTTGTAAAAAACGACAAAAAATGGTAGTTTTCAAAACGGAGTGCTGACTGTAAAAAAGAAATTTAAAAAAAAAGTCAAATTGAAGGTGAAACCCTTTTTTTTAAAACGGCGTTGGTTAAATTGGCCTAGGCCAACTACCGGCGAAATGGCACGAAAAATCGTCCCGGAACTCTTTCGAATTTTTACCTATACAATAAAAAATAATAATAATTCAGCTGAACTATTAGCATCGAATATGTAAACCTAACGTTTGTTTATCTAAACTCCTCGTTCAATTGGAAAAGATATTATATAACTATAACTAATTTGAACTACTTCGATAGATTTAAGTGAAAATACTATTGGCAACAAAATAAAATTGTATACACATCTATTGTCATCAAATTCGTCACATGAAAAAATACAAAATACACAATAGTAAGTATGTTATACAACGAATGAATAACACATCGAATTTGTCCACGTCATATGAAACTATATATTACAATTATCACAAGCCTTTGCCCAGCGGTGGGCCAAATGATAGCAGCAAAAGGATTTATGTAATAAGAATGAGATGAAAAAGGCTAAATAGCTTTTAGTTTTTGAACACATACATTAGGCTAGTTCCTTCCTTCATATCCACTTTAGAATGTTTTAGCTGAAATATTATAAAGAAAATGGTATTACAGTAACATTGTAGATCTACTTAATGATATAATATTTAGTATTCAGTCATTTTTCATTTATTACTATATTAAATTATCTTTATACATAAACTAGCTGTGCACGCGGTTTCACCCGCGTATAATTCATAAAAATATAATGAATTAAAATCAGCATAGAACCTTCCTCGATAAAAGGACTATACAACACAACAATAATTTTTAAATTCGAACCAGTAGTTCCATAGATTAGCCGGATCAAACAAACAAACTCGTCAGCTTTATATATTAGTATAGATATCTGGTTAGAGGCAGGTTGTCTTATCAACGTACCTGTCATGTCAATTTACTGATAGTCGAGCTTAGTGCAAGTCTGGCTAGGTAACACACACACACCACTACATGAATACTATTTGTATTACTGTATTTTCAGCTGAGCCAGGGTTAGCTAGTTAAATTTCATGTCTTTTATATTAAACAACTTGTACTCATTTGTTGACATTGCATAGATTATAAATCTCTACTTGTCATCGTGACAACATCTGAGCATTATTATATCTACTTGGTCATAATTTTAATTCCATCTATTAATTATTTATAAATTGGCAATCGGCTCTTTTTTTAAATTGATATACGCATATATTTTAATAATCTATAAACTGTCATATATACTATAGAATAATGTAGGTAGGTATGCTATTAACAATATCTCCAGTATATATACTCACCAAGAACTTCTGTTTTTGGGTATTTGACCCATCAATCTCAACGACAAAGTTATGTATTCCATGAAAAACAGTCCTTGCAGGAGGTCCAGTTGGCGCCTAAAAAAAAACAAAAATCATTGTTTACCTTAACTGATCATAGAATCATATTATTTAAAATACTCAATGTATGTCATGGTTGGTTATGAAACGGAGGCCACTTGTCGGCAAACATTGTCATTTGGAAGAGAGCTCAAGATCAAGCTCAGTTGTGTGCCATGGGAGAGGAATGTGTCCATCAAATTTGTTTCAGTAAGTTTCAGAAAATCATTCCAATTTGGACCAGTTTATTTTGACTAGTTTGATATAACACATATGTAGAAGATTTTTATTAGGTCAATTATAAATGTACATAGAAATGTATATACTTACAAGTAATATATCCACAACATCGCCAAACAGACTAGTGTCGTGGATATCCTCCCTAAAATAAAACAATATTAAATAATTTTAAAGTGAAAGATAAAGAAAATATTGAAAAATAAGAAATATTACAAATTATAAGTGTCAGTTACACTTACATATACAAGATGTATTATTATATAAATAGAACCAACACGATACCTAATAACCACTTCACGGGTCGGACACGAATTTAGTTAGATTAGAATATGACTGCAGAATTCTGAGGTAAGCAAAATAATAGGATTAAAACTAATTATATTCTAGCTAGTAGAAATAATATTGACCTGTGATTTATAAAAAAGAGTAATAAACTTACAATATAATGGATGAAGGAATACTGTCATCCATCATTTTAATTTAAAGCACTTATCTGAAAAAAAAAACGTTTACCATCAGCCTGATCTGTGTGATTTTTTTTTATTAACACAACAGAGAATGTTTATTTATTGAATTAAAACTTTTATCGTACTTTTTATTTATTGCTTTTTTCACTAACGTGTGTACCTAATGAAGTGAATTAATAAAATTTATATTTATACTTTTAGAAAAATGATCAATACTCTTTACTTATAAAAGGGTTAGCACGTATACAGAGGTTTATACCGAAGAAAATATAATTACAACTTCTTTCCTTGCAATATTTAACTTTATTTTGCATCAAAATTTCTATTATTAGAAACCAGTATTGTGAATTTGACAAGTTTGTTTGGTTTTTAACACGTGCAAATAAAGAATAATAAATATATACCTTCAATAAAATAATTAACTGTTTATAAACTTAAATTTGAATTCACAACTTCGACGAAAAATTCAAATGATAACTTATTAATTAAATAAACACATGTCAAATTAACATTTAACCACGGTCGTATCATTTAACACACAATGGCCACCGGCTCAACAACAACAGATCACTAAAAGTTATAAACGCCAAACGATAAGTCGGTAAATTATAAATAGCAATAAGCAAGCAAGAGTTGCAAGAAGTAAGAACTCAGTGGACTCGGTCTTTATTCTTTAATTCTTTACAAATCGGTGCACCTGGCACAGATAGAAAACAGAAAAGGTATAAACATAAAATTGTAATTTGAAGGCTGAAGAGTAGTGTTGTCATACCATAAAACCTATTCGGCGCCAACAACGGTGCAATCTGCATTGCGTTAAATTGTAGTTCACAATTTCACATGTAGAAAAATACTAGACCCAAGGCTAGCTATGCTTGTTGTTGACTAATATTTTTACAAATTCTCTGAATGCATATTTTATAAACTGTATAATAACTTTCATGTCGGTAACATGTAACTAACAACGAATTATCAGATTACGGTAAAAGGATAAAAATAAAATTAGAATAAATCATATGAACACTTATTGCATACATAAATGAGAAAATCAATATAGAACTTGGCATTAATTATGTGAAAAAAAATTTTCATAAACCGCTATAATATATACTTCTTCAGAGATGTTATGTCAAGCTGGTACAGCTTTTTTCTTCCATGTGGCGTATATATATATTATACACAAACGATATAGTTAAAAGATAATTCTAATTTACGTTTTACATTTATTACAAAAATCCTTGTTGAACATTTCTTTAACTTTAACATTCATTTACTTAACTCCTATTCATCAAAGGAGTTAAGTAAATTAACTCAGTTCATAATCGCAAAAACATTTCCATAAAAGACCATATAGTCTACTCGAAACAATCTTTCGAATCAAGATAAGTATACTAACTCAACTAAGGAAATTATTAATTAGGTCGTTGAAATGGGGGTTGGATTGCTGAAGTGCTTCGATCCGAATTTATGTTTTTTGTAAGATATAATATTTGAGTTAAGCATTTTAATTTGTACACGTTAGGTGATCTGCCAGTAACAAAAATGAAAAGTTATTTATAACTGTTTTTTTCTTTTATCTCCTTTACTTTTCCTTAAATTCCATGCGTCTTCTTGATATAGCTGTGTAAAGTTACTCAAACACTTTTTTAGGAAAAAAACTATAAACTTATACAGATTTGTTACCCTTAATAATAGTAAATTTAAGCTAAAAGTAAAAAATATAATTTTTTTAACGTTACATACATATAATTATATTTTACTATACATCACATTGTGTATCACACCATTATTATACTCTACATAGTATAGTATTACCACAATAAAAAAAGTTAAAAAGAAAAAAATATACGAACTCCGCTTCACTTGTGTTTTTTTCTAATTTTACTGTCACCTAACAGATAATTTAGTGCATATTTTGTATGCAACAGTTATTTTGACTCAATATTGTGCTTTATTATGAACCAATACATTACAAAGAAAGCTTCAAGTGCTTCTATTAACTAAAATCAATAACAATCAGTGTCCAACAAAGGTACGCTTATGTTTGCTTTTGCTGAGCATATAACCTGTATATATTGCTAGCGTCCGGTTGGCGTCTGTCATATTTAACACGAAACAGTTTATTAGATCTTATTTTGTTGTTATGTCGATGTGAAAACGTATGTTTTGCTAATTACGAATGGTGCGTTTATAAGAGCATTATCATTTTAGTGACCAAGATGAACTATGAGGCGGAAAGGGCAATGAATCAAAAGCGGTTGCGGATGGAGGGTGAACCGGGACACGGCGTTGTCCAAGGAAATGGATTGCCGCTTAATTATATAGGTAAGTTATGAAATATTTTTTTCGCGGGAAAATCATTTAGTGTTGTATACTTACATTGTTTTATGTTGTTGTAGATAATGGTCACCAAATACCTTACCAGCCGTATGCCGGTGCGTACAATACGCATTATCCACCGCCAGAAGCGTTTGCAGCGTACGGCCCTCCGCCCCCAGGGGGTTATGCTCCTCAAAACCTGTCGTACGCGCCGCCAGCGCACCAGAATTATGCGCATCATCAGAGTTTCCCGCCACAACAACCTACACAGGCACAAATTCATATGGCTCAATCACACATGGGTCAGTTTCTACTAAGAAAATAATAATATTTGTTTACATAAATTTACTATTGACATATTAATGTTGTATGTGTACCAATAATTAATGGTGGTTTTGAAAGAAATGATTACATTATAATCAGCTTAATACACCTAAAACATATATTTAAAAAAAAGTTATGAAAAAAAATTTGGTTAAAAATAATGTAATAATCATAAACTTTTTTTATATTATTTCTATTTTTCATATTTTGTTTTCAGCCAGAATAATAAAGTTTATAGTAAACAAAATATTATATTACATACATACATGTTACTTGACAGTATTTACAGTATTTTACAGTATTTTTAAAATATTTTTGCTGTCGCTAAAGTTGTTAGAAGTAATTAAAACTAAGTGAATTGTGTATTTTATTTTCTAGTCATAATAGAGCACTGCCACACTGATTTGTCTTTGCGGTGTGCAATAACGTTAAACATGTTAATATTTTATTTCAGTATCTGTAAGAATTCATGTTAAATATTTCAGTCCAAGGCTACGGTGCTGATGTTGGTGTACACAAACCAACATGGCCACCTCAGCCGCACCTCCTACCGCCACTCGATACCCAAAAGCCACTTGATATCAAACATCTTAAGCCAGAAATCAAACTAGAACCATCCGACATACAAAAACGGCCGCACCCTGAAGCTGAAATGATGGTATGTCATTTGACCTGTTAAGAGGTCTTTAGACTTGACAGGCTAAGTGATTTATTATTTTTAATTTTAAGTATGTGTTAAGACAATTTATACTGCCTGTTTATTCTCAAGATTTTTTATTTGTGTAAAGTCCTTATAAAGTCTACATACATTAACAATTTTTTCTTTTATTTTCTGTCATTTTCCTTATAAACAAAGTATTTTGTGGGTAGATTGAATAATAAAATAAAATCTCATTTCAGGCGAGTGACTTGGATCAGCCAAAAATTAAGATCAAGACAGACATATTTAAGCCAGATGACCTGCACAGACCTGAAATTGATAAATCTCGAGGTGAGATATTTTTTATTATAATTCTTGCACTATATTACATGTTTTATTAATGATATTAAATTATATGGAGCTTGAGTTTGTATATGGCATTTAATGGTCAAATTTCAGGATCTACTAGTTAAACTTTTGCCTTAGATGGCTAGCTATTTATTACATCAAACTATGACCCACTGGGTGTAGCAGTAAATTTTAAAGTGGGTGAGACCACAGAAAGTGGTTAAGATATAGACTTATTTGCAGAAAGTAAAAGAGCTGAGTTAAAATTTCTACCGCATATAACGTTCAAGTACGAAATATAATTGATTCTAAATATTTTTTATTCCAGACGCGACAATAAAGCCATTGGATATAGGCAAATCACTAGAATCATCTAAAGGTATGTAATGTAATTTTTGGTACTACTTGATTAATTCTATAAATATATTGAAAATCTTCGGCGCTCCTATTTGCATCTCACTCGCTTGATATTGCTGTCTATTTTCACAGACGCGCGCACATGTACAGACAACAAAATAAAAAATAAAAATGTTTAGACTTTTAATATCATTATTCAGGTATTCATAATTACAGTATTAAGATTGCTCTTTAGTGTATTTCTTATTACAAATTTAATTTTAGTTAAATCAAGGGGGTATTTTTTAGAGGGAATTAGTTCCAAGTAGACTACGAAAATTATATGTAAATAAATACATTATAGTTATAATTATATAATCTAATAATAATAATAGTAATATTAAACATTACTGTTCAGTTAAAAAAAAAAAAAAAAAATACAATGAAAAATAAAGTCACATTCTGTTGTTACACGACGATTATTTCAATGCGTGTTTATAATATCCAAACATTGTAATTTATAAATCTTAGCATTTTCTTGATATTGCTAATTTTTTGTACAAAAAGAGATGACATAATGTCATCTATTTTTAATTGCTCATTGAGTTTATACACAGAGTGTAACAAAATTCGTGTCCGACCCGTGAAGTGGTTATTAGGTATCGTCTGTCGGTTCTATTCATGCAGTAATATATTAATTGTGTTTAACGACACTCTTGGTGTTACAAACGTGGACTACTGAGGTCATGACCTCGCTACCCGATAGGTAAGAGCTATCGAGCGCTATTGCCCGCACCTGTGTTGCCATGTAATTTTCTTCATTAAATAAAAAAAAAAAAAATCCGGTATAAATTTTTTCCGGGATAGATATTTAAACACTAAACATATACTACTATAATTTCGCATTGTATTGTACATTTAATTCACTATAATGTAATATTACTTTTAGATAATTCAAGCATTTTTTTAAGCATGTTCAGCAGTTAAACTGTTCTTGATTAATATATCTTTAGTTCTATCACAAAGCTAATCCACTTAAATACTAATCTTTCTTAATATTCAAATAACTTCTTCGACATTCAAAACCGTTTTTTACGAATCCATAATGGATATCATAGATTATAGAAACTCTCGACCAATGATATAGTAGTTCAAAGTCAAAGTTGTTTTATAATTTTGAAATTTCAATGTAAATGTATTTAATCTTTTACTCATTGTGTATAATATATGTAGGTGTTTAGGACCGATCATAGAAGCTATGGTGTCTTGTATAATGAGTATTGTGGATTTTTAAATGTGGACCGTATTCAATGTTATATATAAATATGTTTTTGTTTCAGAAGACATACAAACGGGCCGACTAGACATTGACAAACCAATAGGTAAAAGACTTATAATGTTTTTTTTTTTAAATATTTTGATTGATTTTTTGTTACACTTTCACTTCTTAATTACTAACGTAATGGATCAAACGGATAAAAATACATACAGCTAAAGGAACCTTCGATACACTGATAAATGATGATTTTGTCATTGATCTTTATTCATTCATATAATGACAAATCAGTCGAACCGAGCGTGTCAACAATCAGCTGTAGTTACTTTGAGACTTCTCATTTCTGTTTACGGCAAGTCATTCGGTATATTACAAAATGTTTATTCTTTTACAGAATCAGGAAAGCCGGATGGTCTTTCAGAAATATCGAAAGATATAATACGTCCCAACGATTCACTTTCTTCAGTAACACCTTTAGATAAAAGGTATCTTTTTTATTAAATTTTTAAGTTGAAGAGCTCAGATAATAAATCTTAAGGATAGAGCTAGTGAATCTAGAGTGACTGCCTATTTAAACCTGGGCAAAAGAGGGAGTCAACATGTGCCTAATTTGTATTGGTTGAAAATCTGGCACATGTGTGTCCATATGAATCCATGTGAATCCCATTATACATAAAAGATATGTATAATGGGAGATATTTGCCCAGCTGAGGGACATTATTTTAATGTTAGTAGTACTTGTTTGTTGTTATGTTGTTATTTCAAATGGAAACACATCAATCTTAAGTATGATATGATTATTGATGAGTAAGTATGAATTATCCAGACAAGTTTACATATAAAATTGTATTTAAAAAATTCTTTGTCTATTCCTTTTTTAATATATTATACAAAAATATGATTCATTAAAGACATGTTAAATATATCATCATTGTTTTAGTGAAGAGGATAGAAAACCGTTCAGCAGTCCAGACAGCGCGAAGTCCGGTATGACCCCGGGGAAAATGACACCCGGCCTCGAGGTGAGTACTCCTACTCGACTAGTGTGGGTATGATTTCCTTAATTATTTAATCACACCTATTGTATCCGAAACAAATAAAAATGCAAATGTAGACAGAATAAAATATTTTATTCGCTTCATAATTCATATACTATTTTTATTCTACACATAAATAAGTATTTAAAATTTCCATACGATCCACAATAAGAGCACAATATAGCTAATCCTAAAAGCGAATCACGATCCCGCCCTGCCCGCAGCCCAAGAAGCGCGGGCGGCCCAAGGGCTCCACCAACAAGCCGAAAGCGACCACGCCCGCGGCGCCCCCCCCGCGCGGGCCGGCGCCCCCCCCGCGGCCCGCCGCGGTGGGCCGGCCGCGCGCGCCGGGCTACCAGTACGCCATCCGGCCGTTCCGCAAGGACTTCTCGGGCATCCAGTTCCGCAGGCGCTGGAGCGACGAGTGCCTGGACTCGTCGCACATCCCCAACGAGGTGTACTTCGGCGACGTGCCCGTGCCGCTGTCCGTGCTGCACAACTACTACGACGCCAACGCCGAGCGCGAGCGGCTGGCGGTGCAGGCGGCGCAGCTGGCGGCGCAGAAGGCGGCGGCGGCCAAGCTGGTGGCGGCGCGGCAGCAGGCGCGCGCGCCGCCCGGGGAGGTCACCACCGTGGACTCCTCGTCCAGCGACGACGACGACGACGACAGCGCCGACGACGACAGCGACGACGTGAGTGGCCGCCCTCCCGCGCGCCCCGTGAGCCGTTCGCTCGTTTGTGATCGCTCCCTCATCCGTCTCCACTCTATATTTGCAGGACATGCCGCTGAAGCGCGGTCCGGGTCGACCGAAGGGCTCCAAGAATAGGCACAGCGCGGGCACGGGTCGTCGCGGCCGGCCGCCCGTGCCGCCGGAGCTGCGCCAGCCCGGCATCACCGACATGAAGAAGTTCTGCAAGGCCGCCGGGATACGCTTCCACTACAAGAAGCTCGTCGACGGTGAGCGCCGCCGAATGATACCTTCAGCGATGTTATGTGGATATCAGCCATCGTGGATAGCAATTGTCTGCATCGTGGCACTATTCGAGTCATTATTTTAATACTTTCGAAACCAGCAGTGTCCCACACACGTCGACAGTAAACTAATAAATGTTCGTGTACAATACAGATCAACTTTAATGATTAATAAGAAATATACTTTATTCAGTATCGCAAGTGACATCATCCAGTTTTATACATACTTTAAGAACAAACTATACACCTGATTATGCAATAATTTTGTCTCTAAATTATTGTTGACATAGTTTGCAAAATATTTCTCCATTCACACTTTTTTAAAATTAAAAAAAGAAGCAATGCCAATTGGTGTTGGTTGTGGTAAGTTGTCACTACTACAGACAGACTTTGATAAGATTAACCATTCCATGCAAGATGTTGTATTGTCACTACAACAATGGGATTGAAGAGGTTTCCCCATTGGAGCACTAATTTTTGATAAAATGCAAAATTAATTTGTGTAGTTGTAGTTAATGAGTTGCCTTGTTGTCCGACTTGTTATATTTTATTTGTTTTTTATAGCTACTAAAAAAAACTTAAAATGAAATAAATTACGTTTCAGGTTGCACAAAAAATAAGGAGCGTGTAGCGAAAATGTTAGAGCTGCTAGTGACCGCCGGTCTGGAGGGAAAACCGACGCTAGAGAAGTGCAAAGCGCTGAAACAAGCCAAAATGGACAAGGTGGAGCAGGAGAAGATGGCGAAGAAGGAGGCCAGGGCCAAGCACAAAGACGTCGACGGTATGTATCATAATTAAAATTAAAACTGACAGGTCCTAAATGTCCCACTGCTAGGGAAAAGTTCTCCCATCTAGTTAATCCGGCTCGTCCAGATTTTTTTCTATCGTATATCGTATAGGCGGACGAGCTCATCGGCCACCCGATGGCAAGCGGTCACCGGCGCCCATAGACAGTGGCCCTAGTGGCCGGTGCCCGCCGCGGTGCAGTAGTGGTGGCGCGTAACCCAGTGTCGGTCGCACCGGCGCCCATAGACAGTGGCCCCAGTGGCCGGTGCCCGCCGCGGTGCAGTAGTGGCGGCGCGTAACCCAGTGTCGGTCGCACCGGCGCCCATAGACAGTGGCCCCAGTGTCGCTCGCACCGGCGCCCATAGACAGTGGCCCCAGTGTCGGTCGCTCCGGCGCCCATAGGCAGTGGCCCTAGCGGGCGGTGCGGGCGCGGTGCAGTAGTGGCGGCGCGTAACCCAGTGTGGCTCGCAGCGGGCTCGGGCGGCGAGGGCGCGGGGCGGCGCGTGACGCGCGGCGCGTCGGGCAGCCGGCCGCGCCAGCGCATCGTCATCTCGTCCGACGAGGAGGACGGCACGCCGGCCGCGCGCCGCACGCTGTCCAAGCTGCGCTCCAGCGTCAACGACGACTCCGACTCCGACTAGCCGCCTCCCCGGCCGCCCCTAGAAAGTGCTTCGACGGGCGCCCGTGCTTCGATTCCTACTAATTTTAGGTCCTCGTCAAAATTTATGAGAGAACGACTAGCGAATGAAACTTATTTAGAGGATAGTCCCAGAGGCCAGGTGTAGACTTTCTTAGATACGTCGCGTTAATCTCGTCGTCGTCTCGTCGATACGGAAGTATAGTTTTGTATTTATTGAGTAGGCTAGCTATTATCGGAGAAACGGCGTGGTTTATTCCATTTCATTATAATTTGTACGACTAGGGAACGAATCCTAAATCACAGCAATACGTGAAACGTACAAAACTTTCACCCATTTTATTTTGTATTGTAAAAACTTGTTTCTTAAAGCCCAAACGAATATCGTATCGAAAAATACCAGTACAGTTTGCCAAAGTAGGTGACATTTGTGCCTCGATAAACGGGCCACCTTCCTGAATAGTTCCTGATATTAGTTCCGAACACACAAATTTTCCAATTTCTAATAATATTAGTGAAGATTTCAGATATTCGGTGAAATGTTACACTGAATTCCATTTAGTGTTATGAAATTAATTTTTAATATTCTATTTGGTTACACTTTGTACAACTTGTAATGGAACGGATGTTAAATGTTTATAAAATTGCATTTTTTGCAACAGGTATCATACTATATACAATCGATTAAAACAGTATATATAATTATGTAGATATTTAGACTGATTACAAAACAAATTGTTCTTTAATGCAGGTTATTATAAAGACTAGAATCGGATTTGTTTACGTGATCAAATTATCGGGCAGCTTCGTCTCATGTTTTTTGACATTTATATTTTACTTATACATAGATAATATATAAAGGTATTTAGTTGTAACGCCTAAATTGTGTTTTGTAAATCATTCAAAGTCAATCCGTTTGTTCATTTGATTTAATTTTATATTTGAAATAACAATAATGTATGTAGAGGATATATAGGGGGATTATATTTAATCGACCCATAACACTGACCGTCCACTGGATACGCAATGCTATGCACAAATATCGCTCAAATAACGCTTAATCCAACATTTTCATTATTGTAAAAGCTTTTGAAAATAACCTTTTTAATACAAAATTTGGTATGTTAAAAATTGATATACACCAAAAGTAGAGTTATTTTAAACTCTAATAGAAACTACAAGTAAGTACTAGAGTTTTATAGAAAATACTCGATATTTCATTTTAATACTGAATTAAAGAATTATCCTTTTCATGTAATGAAAAATCTGGGGATTACAAGATATTAATATTTAAATAAAAAATTATAATAATAGAAATGTTGCCCATTCATAAAAAAAAAAGAATTAAAACGACAAATGCTGATGTAAGGATAAGCTTAAAACATATATATTTATATATAATTTTCATATACCTAAGTAAACTTTATGACAGATAAGTTTTGTGTTATTTTTTTATAACGTTTATTCGTGCGAAATACGCACAGATTATATTAAGAAGATTATAAACATAGATAAGGCAGCCAATATTATTAAAAAAAAAAACTGTCAAATCTATATTAGATTTAAAAATAATTTAGTAACCTGAAAGTAGTACGGAAAGGGAGCGATGTTAGTACAAGACGCGTGCGAGCGAGACGCATTGAACGTGCCCAGAGTACGGCCAGTGTTCGTCAATGTAGTGATAATGAACGACGAATGAACTGTAGGACAAAAACCCTCGCTCATTTTTATATGTAGATGTAGTTATTGCTTTCGATGGCACACGGTAATGTTCATTTGTGCCTGTAATACAATAACGTTTAAATGTAACTCGGTAAGTGTGTGGTTATATATTATTTTCGATTTTATCGTTTAATAGCGGAATATATGTTGTATTTTGAGTGAAAAATTTTATACTCTAGATTATAATTGAGAGTAATATTAGTGAATATGAATCGGTAACACCAAGACGTTAATATTAGTTATTCTAGAATCTAGATATTGTAAATATTATTACTAAAAAGAAAGGTACTCAATAAGTGATGTGTGTATTGTCCTTTATTTTTGTACAGGAACGTGAACGAATTGAAACGCTCGGCTTTGTAAATATGTGCTCGTAATGAGTGAATGATTTATTGAATGGTTGATAAGTATCGTTTTTTTAATAAGAGTAACGTTCAGATTGGTTGCGAATTGATTCCTTTCATTAATTTAACGATTTCAAATGCCACATCAATAATGCTTTTTATAACCTAGTTATTGTGATAACAGAGTGGAATCTCAATGGCGGTCCATGAACGACAATTTAAAATATTAAAATATTTGCAATACTAACTTTAAAAATGAAAATTGATTCATGAAAATCGAAAACAACGTTTTTGGTACGTTATAGTACTTTTATTACATTTGGACGAACGAAAAAAAAATCATATAAAAGTTTTATTTTCTTATTTTGACTAAATTGATTGATTTATATTGAAATGTTTCTATATGTGACCGATAATTTCGAAAATTGAGATAATATTAATCAGACAAATAATGACTAACATGCATTTACTAATGATTATAATTTGGCATAAAGTTATATTGCGCGTGCGCACAATAACATAATTATTTAGCAGCTATCTCTAAAACTTGATTGACAATTGCTTTGCAATTAATTTTTTTTTTATATAGAGTTTATATGTGCTATGAATGATCGTGAAACAGTGAAGTGAAATAGGCATAGGAATCACAATATCATAAATATATGAGATATTATGTAAATATTATTAAGATTTATTATATAAATACTATATGTACATGTAAGATATTTAGATGTGTTTGATTTACCATACATAGTGGCGACCACTTTAACTTGGCCTGTCATCGTGGAGTTGACAATGACTATCAGGTGCCTTTTTATAGTGGTCGTATTATATTAGTCAACTATATATTATTATTTCAAATATGATATTAGAATAAGAAAAGATGCTATTCACCGATAAAAAGTGTTTTCTTTTAAATTATTTCTATCTATTTATAATACCCATATATAAAATTTCTGGTCCAATAAATCCAAGCACCAATGGAATGTGCTTAATTTATGTTTATAATTAATACTGGGCTCAGCGGTAAAGGAAGACATTACGTCTGTATGATTGAAAATCTGTCCACATCTCGTGTTTTCATTGAATAAGTGTCGTGGAATAAGCCTCCTCAAGAGACCCAGCTGTGAGACTTGCAGGTGGGTAGGGAATTCATCTGATGGTAAGCGGTCATCTCCAACCAAAGACATTATATGCATTACTGTCAATCATGTGAATGAATATGTTTTATCTCTTGTGTCCGATAATACAATCACAATAACTGAAACAACAATACAGGCAGCTGAGTCCAAGGAGGAAGCATTAGCAGTCAGTCTGGATATAGCAAAAGACTGATAGGGTATAGCACAAAGCGCTTCTATCGAAGCTTCCTTCCTACGGGCTTCCTGGGAAATTATGCAACTCGATCACCAGCTTTTTTGCAAATCGGAGTATCAAGGTCGTTGTCGATGGTGCATGCTCTGATTTAAAATTCGTCAATGTGTTCCATAAGGCTGCGTTACCTACTCTGTTTCTTCTGCATATCAATGACATGTTGCAAATCAGTAACATTTACTGCTATGCAGATGATAGCACTAATATTAACCGGGAATACGTCGACGAGTACCCGAACAAACTCGTGTCTGAAGTCGAGTTTTTACTAACCAAAGTCTCGGAATGGGGCCGACTAAATTTGGTCCAATTCAACCCCAATAAGACTCAAGTTTGCGCACTAACCGCTAAAAACTCATATCTTCTTATCATCATCCTCCTCCTCATTAAGAATACTCCCCTCGCTGCCGCAGCCAGTATCGCGATACTTGGCGTGAAGATTGCGAACGTTCAGTTCCGCGGGCAATTAGAAGGTAAAGCCAAATTGGTTTCGAAAAAGCTTGGTGTGTTTAACAAGGCGAGACAGTACTTCACGTCAGGAAACTACAAGGCGCAAATTCGGCCTAATGGAGCCTACTGCTCTCATCTCTGGGCGGGAGCGCCTCAGTATCAACTTCTTCCCTTTGGCCGCATTTAATGTAGCAGTTCGAATTGTCGACGATCAGGTCCTTACAGACCGGCTTGATCCTTTGGAACTGCGTAGAGATGTCGGGTCTTTGCATCCTTTATCGCATATACCACGGGGAATGTCCTGAGGAATTGTTTGGATCAATGCCGGCTAAATTTATGCTAAATTTCACCACCGGAAGCCAGAACTCTAATGTCTGGAAAACCGCCACTGCGCGATTTTCAAGGCATTTCCTGCCTCGCACAACCACTGTGGCGGCGACTTTTCGAATCGATTTGACCTCCCACCACCTGCAAACCCTCTGGTGTTGCAGATGTCCATTGCCGGTGGTAGTCACTTTCCATTAGGTGAGCCTTACGCACGTTTGCCCCATAATAAGTAAAAAAAAAAATCGTTGATCACAGGCTTGTTCACCTGTGTGGGTCACCAAATGTAAGTATTGAAATTTAACGGTAATTACGATTCATAAAACGATAATATTGATATCGTTTGGTATTGAAAAATATTTGAGTGTTCTAATAAAAATTAAAAAAAAAATATATATTTTTAATTATTAATGTGAAATTGAGTACGTTACTGTTACGCTTTCACGTCTTTATTACTCGATCAATTATTATGAAATTTTGCATACACGTTAGGAGTAGAGAAAAGGATATAAAATCCTTCCGGGCCTCCCATGCGGGCGAAGCTGCACCAAATTATATGAAATTTTCACGTCTTACGCTAATTAAGTTAGCATTATTTGGCGCCATTTAAAGTAAATAAAATATTGATAATTGCTGCCGACTGCAGCACTTCGAGACGTGAAATTATTTACGATGTTATTTCCTTTTATTCCTCATTATTATTTATTCATATTTGATAACTCCCATAAATATATGATTAAATATTTATGTGAGCTGAGTTCACAATTTACATTGCTAATTAATAAATATAACCTGAGATGCGGCACCGTTCTCTGGGAGGTTTAAATATATTTTACGAAGTGTTCCAAAGGTCCGCCTAATGCTTAGTGATCGCTTTTGCCAACAAAAACATTTACTGTAAAAACTTAAGAAGTATAAATTACCTCATGTCATCAATGCGCGGCCATCCATGAGATCTAAGATGTTATGTACCTCGTGCCTGTAATTACACCGGCTCACTCACGCATCAAACCAGAAGAAAGCAAAAGAAAGTAGGTACTTTGTAATATGAGTTGGTTATACCCATTACCCACTCAGACGGTTCAGCATAGAGTACAATCGCTGTTAGTGCTGCTGCGCCGATTTTTTATATCTAAGGTAATGTTAATAATAACAAGCACTGACATTATATTTAAAGGACTGAAATATAATGTAAGGCCTTCAAATAAAATGATGTTAGCGAAAATTTGAAGGAAGGCCTAGCGATGTAAGTAGGTACGCATATTCGATCCTGATTTTGACACAATATGCTTAAGTGTGGAGGTAACTAGCAGACTGCTAATATTAAAAATGTATACATATATTAATATGACGACATCTATTTTGTCATTTTCTTGGGTATTACGTTGTGATTAATTGCATTATGTTGGTAAAAACAGCAAACACACAGGAAAGTATGGTTTACCTGTTACTGAATCGAGGAAATAGGATGTTAATACTCATGTGTGTTACATATACGTATAATACATATGTCATTATATTACATGCAGTTACTAGCAATTTTGAATCGTCATTTTACAAGGTAAATGTATACCACCGGTTCTAAATGTAGATTCTGAGAGGAACCGGCAAGAAGCTGTTAGGATTATGTAAATCTCGAAAAAGTACTAAGTTGTCTATGGCCTTATCCTAATATCTTTGATAAGATTGAGGTAGATTCGGTCGGCGCGTGGTCGATACTTTTTATAAATAAAAAACAAATACCCAGTTCGGCACCCATTTATTATATCCCACCATATATTTTACAACTCCCTTTCCCGCCCTTTTAAAATACTGTCTTGCCAACTTAAAAACATTAAAAGGCAGTTACTACTTAACAGAGAAAATATTACGTCAAACTTCATCATTTCAGCCAGAAAACGTCCACTGCTAGATAAAGGTCTCCCCCAAGGATTTCCACGATAGCGGGCGATGCCGGTTACATTGGTTCGCTTGCGGATTTCATCATTTCTGATTCGATCTAGCGGAGAAACTCCGAGCATAACTCTCTCCATTGTTCGTTGGGTGACCTTGAGCCTTCTTATGAGGACCAAAGTAAGCGACCACGACCCTGATCCATAAGTCATCACTGGCAACACACACTGGTCGAAGCCTTTAGACTTAAGACACTGCGGTATTTGGGATGAGAAGATATCGCGTAGCCTACCGAACGCTGCCCAGCCGAGTTGGATTCGACGTTTGACCTCCTTCTCGAAGTTGGACCTACCTAGTTGGATGGTCTGACCTAGGTAAACACAAATTTCCACATTTCGAGTGCCGAATTTACAACCTTTACTTTGGCGGGAGCAACACGGCATACTTATTTATAAATTATAACACATCAATGAAATATGGGAAAACAAAATAACATAAATTAAATATACGATTAATATGAAATATTTATCAATCTCTTTAATCACTAATTGTATTCCTAGCTTAGATAGGTTTGTTACAAGTACGACAAGGCTACGTAGTAGAGTCTAAGTATGTCGAAAAATTCTTACACAAATAACACGTAAATAGTGGATAGTTAAATAAACAAGACTAAGGTAACATTTGCTAACATTAAAACAAAAGCTTAGTAGTTACTCTTTCCCATTAATTAAATTACATATATAGTAATGATAATTATCATATGTAGTACATAATTATCATATAATCATAATTAAAAGTAATTCAATTTTTATATCCTGTGTGGAAATCATTGAATACTAACTACGTTTTTTTCTATGCAATCATTACATGTCATATAATACTTACTAATATATTATAACAAGGTATATATGTTAACCGTTGGATTACCAAATACATAAATCTTGTATAAAATAATAGTTATTTACTAATGACATTTTTATATATTAATTTATTTATATTTGATTGCGTGTTCAAACCCAGCACCGCTATACTTTCAAGTGCTTAATTTGAAATGAAAAAAATGAAATGATTTGATGACGATGATGACATTTTTTTCATTTTGTTGACATTTCTTGTCGTGTTCGTCGAAGGTAAAGAAAAGCCGAGACGAAAGTTAATTTGCATCAAACGATTTTTTAAGACATATATATACACAACATATGTACATACGGCTCACATTTAAATATTTTAAATTTATAAATCTCCCGAGTTTATTAGGTTGTCTCAGTAAAAGCGGCTTTGATACCGTGACACCTCCAGGCCTGTGGATAATCGTCTTGATACTTTTAATAATCGGAATCTCCATATGGGATTTTTTGGTGACGTGCTGTGGACACGTTTTTTAGTATTTAAACGATAGTAGGATCACAGAGGTTGCGCCTATTAAAAAAAAATAATAATAAACAATGTTGACAAAACTTTAGGCCCGTCTGGATATCCCTACAAAGCGATAATACCGCCTTATTGCGCAACGTTGATTTTTTTATTGATATTGTAAAAAAAATATCTTTATGAGTCATAGTCAAAGTCAATATAGAAGCGTTACACTTGCTTATTGATCGTATATTTACATATATAGTATAGGGAGAGAAGATTCATCTGCAATTATTTTTTTAATTATAGAAAAGTGTATTGGAAATATAAATTATCCAGATTTTTTCGATTGGGAAGAGGAGGGCTCCTTTTAAACGTAAGGTCCTGGAAGTTTTTTCTACTATTCTATTGTAGATTATATTTCGAAAACATTTTGACTTTGAACCTCATATAAAACTCAAAATTGAATGTGCGCACTTGTGCTAATCCCAAAACTTAAATTCTAGCGCGTTCGGAATCGTTATTCAGATTTTTCTAGTATGCGTTAAAAAATCACTTTTCATTTTACAATTTCATTCAATATCGTTACGTAATAGTTACGTAAGAAAAATACGCCATTGGCTTCAAGCCAGTAGTAGTTTAGATCGATAAGGTTATTTCCAACGAAGTTCGTTTTACGTCTCATACAGATTTTCATTTTTATGTACCTATACAATATTATTATTACTGATAATTAGAGTAAGTAAATTAAAATATACTTATATACTCATACATGGACTTCGAATTATCATTTTAAAATAATTCATTCAAGCATTTTAAATTATTAAAATATATTAATTAAAATTACCACCGTTTCGGAATTAACAAAGAAGAACTGGCAAAGGACATAGTATATAAGATTTTCCAAATATTTAATTAAGTAAGTAAGGTAAGGTACAGATGTATGGAATTGTTAGGAATAAGTCTAATTAAGTAATGAAAGTAACAATTCTCTAGGCTCATTATAAAATCTATATTATTGTGACAGAACGCCAAAAGGCTGTCAATAGGTTCTTGCCGGATGCCCTTAGAGTAATAAATACTTGAGGACGAGTATATAAAGTACTAATAGTAAATAAAGTATTAAAAAATACAGTTCTTCGATATAAAGCCGCGGTTCCTGGGTTCGAACCCCAAGTCGGGCCGATAACTTATTGGGTTTTTCCGTCGAAGATTCTCAGTAGCAGCCCGGAGTCTGGAAGTTGGATGTGTGTACACTCCGGTGCCTCAGAAAGCACATGCCTGACACTCGGTGGATCAGGCTAATGACAATTGAGTTAAGAATAAATAACTTTTATTGCAGACTCTAGATTTAAGAGGTACCTGAATTGATAAGTGCAATTTAACAAAGAAACAATACAAACGTCATAGTACTTATTACGTAACAGTAAACATGAAAAAAAGTATTACCGATTTGTATTCGCGTGTGTGCGTACATGACGTGTGCATGTGTTTGTAGTAAGCTACTACTAGTACATCATTTAATTGTAAATGAATAGGAAACTATATTTATGTCTCTAGTTTCGGGGTATATTCATTTTTACCATGAAAATCACATTTTATAATTTTAAAAAATGTCTCCTTAATGTAAAATGTAAAGAAAACTTATTTATGTCTGATTTCAAGTAATCCTAAAACACATTTTAAGAAGGAATGGGAAACAAATATACGTACATGAATGCGTACCTATTATATGTACATAGGTGTATTTATTTATATGGTTATGTTATAAAGATCACATTTATAATGTAATGTTATTCACGTTTAATTTGGAAATAAATTTCGATAGTAATTGTATTCGCGTGCGGTTTAATTTAAGCGAATCGTAGGCATTAATATCCATAACCAAAAAATCCAAAACATACATAATTTCAAATGGCGTATTATCTAGAAATACTTATTAAATGTTAGCGTACCTTTATGTGAAATATTGATTAGTGTGACTAGGATAAGACCGTATACCGTGACGGTCTTTTATTACGTCATGTCCCTTTCTCGTCTCCGCCCTGTATTCCCTCGTGTAAGCGTGGAGTGTGTTCTAGGTATAATACGTTACTTTATATTATTATAGTAATAAGAAAAATACATTTACCTTTTATGCATCAATTGTTTCGATAACCGTTAATTTCGATGTTTCTCATACCGGCCCGTTGATATAGCTATCCATCGGGACAGGATGAGAAGTTTAGTTTTATGTTGAGTTTTTACAAGGAAGAATTATATAATTCGAATACTAAAAATATTTTTTTACTTAAACATACTTTTCTTTTACTAACCAACTCTAATAAAAATCACGAGATTTTTCACCTTGAATAACAATGTTACAAGAAACTCATTCATAAAGCTATAAATTTTCAATGACACAAAAATAAAACTAATACCGACTACATAAAGATGGTTATTACTTGAACTAATTAAACCGAGAGGTTTTCCGAACATGGTAATGTCGGACGAAGAACTGAAACGTTATATACCTACTTACTACATAAAATGTTCAGTTTAAGAGCGTATGTAGAAGCAAATGAGCATGCCTTGTAAATACTCTTTATATAATATACGTCACGTCGTTGGCTTGTTTTATGTAAAAACCTCGTGCAATGCCTCTGAATGTATTCAATAGAAAATTACGATCTTTTGTGTTTTTGTCAAACTGTCCGGACTAAAATTATTTTAATAGTTGCTTAGTAACAGGTGTATGCTATATATGACTTTTAAAGTAACTTAAAATTACCTTACGGATATATATTATGTATATACAGTGGTGGTCGTATAATTAGAAACACTACCAGCGGTCCTTGACATTATGTAAGATACTTCACCGCAATCGTTTTTATTTTGAAATTAAACAATAAATAGGACAACAATATGTTCAACGATTTATCATTTATTAGAAAAACAATATAAAACCCATTACTCAAGTGCAGTTTCAATATTACGATACGGACAAACATTAAAATCAGTTTTAAGGTATGAACAATAATGGTCAACTAATTAGAAACATCAACAAAAAATATAAAAAACTATTTTTTAAAAAGTATTAGTAATTAGTATTGTTATTTACGGAATAGCTATTATCCACAGCCTACCAATAGTTATAATTAATATTTAGTGGCGTATCCCTTACTTTCAATAACAGCACTGAAACGACGTGGCATTGATTCAATCAATTCATACATTTTTTTTTAGGGCGATTGAATTCCATGCTTCAACACAATATGCTTCATATAGTTTGTTTTGACTGGTGTTACGTTTGTTTGAGACTTTCTTTTTAACAATATACCAGAGATTTCCTATCGGGCTTAAACCCGGACTATTTGCTGGCCAGTCTAAAACGGATATACGCTGTTCGCTAAGGAAACATTTGACGCTATTGGCCGTGTGTTTAGGGTCATTGTCATGCTGAAAGATCCAGATTATAGGCAAATGATCGTCCGAGTAGGGAATCATTGTGTGCTCTAAGATATTTTTGTATTGCCATTGATCCATTGTACCTTCCAAACGGGTCCAATATTACCGCCATCGTGCTTGGCTATACTCCTTGTGTATTTATAATTAAAAGCATTGTTTACAGGGCGTCTAACATAGCGCTTTCCATCGGAACTTTTTTTTCCATTCTCGTACCGTTCAATTAACATATTTTTTAGCGAATAATAATCGCTTCTCTCGGTGTTGCTTGGTAAGAAGCGGTACCTTTCGAGAGATTCTTTCAAGCAAGTTAGCTACCACTAATCTTCGGCGTATCAGTCTTGACGACATGTTTCTCGGGTTATCAGGCGAAAAAACTTTATTTTTAATCTGGTTGGAGCCTTTACTTGGGTCTTTTGTAGCAACACGAACGATTAGCGTATCTTCTCTGGGAGAGGATTTTCTTGGCCGACCCTTTCTAAGAACATTTTCAACAGTTCCATGTGTTTTATAATGATCAATTGCATTAAAAACTTTCTTAACAGAACAATTTAAATGCTCAGCTTTTCTTCTGTACGCCCATTTATGATCTATATGTAAATTAACAATGATTTGCCTAGTTGACACTACTTTTATTTTTGCCCATTTTGAACAAATAAAATTCAGATTAAATGTTAAATTGCCGCCAAAATAATGAAAAAAGGCAAGAAAGAAATTCTCCAATTTCATAAAAAGAACGAGCTATGGATGTTTTTTTTAAATGTTTCTAATTAGGCGTCCAAGCGGCCAGTAACAGAAAATAAATTCCTGCATGTGTAAGACTCATTTTGTAATTAAATGTAAGATATGTTTTATATTTTAAGCATTTAATGAGTTTTTTATTTGAGTGGCTATATTATTGCATGATTATTAATTATTGAATGTGTATATTTTTTTCAAACATTTGTACGTTCAAGTTATACTTTCTTTATTCATAAGAAGTGTTTCTAATTATATGACCACCACTGAATATCGACATCTTGTTGACTTGTTAGTGGCTTTGTCCAAGCCCGTCTGGGTAGGTACCACCTACCTATCATATATTCTAACACCAAATAGCATTATTTAGTATTGTTATACGGGTTTGAAGAGTGAGTGAGCCAGTGTAACTACAGGCACAAGTGACATAACATCTAAGTTCCCAAAGTCGGTAGCATATTTGCGATGTAAGGAATAATTATTATTTCTTACAGAGCCAAGAATTACAGATTAAGTCTATTGCCGGTGGTGGCCACTTACCCTCACCACCAGGTGACGCAATTGCCGGCCCGTTTAACTACATATGTATCTATTATAAAAAAGAAGGCCTTGAAATAAATTAATTAGAACTAGAATAATATTATGTAGACAGATGGTTACGATCCCATGTACAATTATACATATATGTGGGTGCGTGTGTATAATTATTATAGTAAACAGTAAAAAAACGCAACCTTGTTTTTTCTTCTGTTTTACTGTTAGTTATGTAAAAATAACGTTCGCATTGTTAATCTGCCAATATATATTCTTGATTTGTCTATTTTCATGTCTCCCTATTACTTCTAATTATATAATGTTTTGTGACATAAAGAGATGCTAATTTGTCAATCCGGAGCAGAGCATTGTGATTTGTGATGTTTGTATCTTTCTATTTTAGCCTTATGTACCTTTTAGAAGCATGACGATACAATTTTAATGGTCATCTTGTTTTTTTTTAAATACGATTTTACTAACCAAGATGGAACGATTGTTATCCTTGTACATTTGTGTGCAACAAAGAAATAAGAAAAATAAAATGGGCTCTTGCCACCATTTACGTCCCTGCTCTTATTGAGCCTCATGGAATTAATCGTGATGATGGCAAAAGAACCTAGTGTGGGACGCAACATTTGTTGACACACTGGCCCCATCTCATATCCGGGAATCAATGTTAAAAGCCAGAGCTGCTGCGGAAAAAGCTGAAGCGAACAAACGTGACAAATATTCGTCTCTTATTACAAATTATATTTTTGTTCCGTTTGCAGTTGAAACACTTGGACCTTGAAGTAATAGTGCAAATACTTTCATTAAAAATATTACATCCCGTCTTATTGTCTCTACTGGTTTGGTTAATTTTACGCCCAGAGAATCGGAATTGCGAATCAAGAGGAAAATGCTCCTAAGATTCTTGCCACCAGTCCACGCGGTCACGATTTGTACAGTAACTATTTGTAATTTTTATCTGTATTTATTTAAGGCTTTAATGTAAAAAAATGTATTATTTATAATAATAATAAACAACAACAACAACAAAAATCGAACAAATCAACGTTTTTTGGACACATTTGACGAGCCGGTTGGCGTGATGACGAGCCGGTTGGCGTGGTTGGTAGATACCTGCCTTTCGCGCCGCAGGTCGTGGGTTCGATTCCCACCCAGGACAAACATTTGTGTGCATGAACATATCTGTTTGTCTTGAGTCTGGGTGTAATTATCTATATAAGTATGTATTTACAAAAGAAAAGTAGTATATGTATTAGTATATCAGTTGTCTGGTTTCCATAGTACAAGCTCTGCTTAGTTTGGGATCAGATGGCCGTGTGTGAATAATGTCCCAGGATATTATTATTATTATTATTATTATTATTATTATTATTTATTATACAGACCATCAATTATATAGTTTTTTTGGTTCCATTTTTTTATAATAAATACTAATATAATACATGAGATATTAATATATAGTACATAATATGTATATGAGATATTCGAAATGGAAAATTTAATCGTCATACGAAAGTTGATAATCTTGATTCTATGAATCTAAATTTCAGGGTTTTCAACAAACGAATGTCAAAGATAATCATCTATTTGGTGACACTTACATATTTTTCTTATGTACCTAATCTTCTGGGGTATTACGCTATGATTAATATATAACGTAAATTTGACATCGTCTTTTTGTTGGGAAGAAAACAAAATTTTTATAAACGTCGAATGAGTCATTTAATGATAAACATATTTGGGCATATAAAACTTATACAGGAAAATTTGCATTTCAAAGCATTGTTTTCCCTAGAATAATTATTAACTAAATTAACCGCAATTTAGTTAATAATTGTGTGTTTAATATTTTATAAATAATGTATACAATATGAAATTTATATAATTGTGAGGCCATTTTGAAAATATTAGGTTTTTTTGTATCTAAATTATTACTATTAGTGTAGTCTTGTTTATCAACTAACTCATTATATACTCATTATTTACTAGAAACGTATCCGGTATACATCCTATTGATGAAATAAGAACCCATAGACAATTTACTAATTTTTACAAACTGGAAATATTTCTTCTTACGACTAGTCATATTAATTTAATAAATATATATCATAATGAAAATACTGATATTTGATATTATGCTTTAAAATTTCGTTAACTTGATTAATTGAAGTAACGATGCCGTTCTTTTTTTAAATTACATAAATTCACCTCGATGACGTAATAAGAATTTAATAAATATAAAATTAGGTTTTTGAATGTTCTTCTATACTACTATATAAATCTATTGGCTCTGTCTGTTATTTTTCTTTCACCTAATTTTGTGATAAATAATCGTTTTATGATGCAGTGATTCACATTATACTATTTTTTTCATTTTTGTCTGTCTGTCTGTATGTCTTCTTATAATTCAAGAACGGCTTGACCAATCTTGATGAAAATTGGTACACACAAAGAACATGTGATGGCGCAAATGATAGGCCATATATAAGATCGGTTAACCCTACGGTATCCTATGAAAATTAATTTCAAATCGCTAATTACGTATTTCTTTACCAGTAGCCATATATGTGTGTGTGTGTGTATGTATGTTTATGTGTGTGTGTGTGTGTGTGTTATACGCGGGTGAAGCCGCGGGGCACAGCTAGTTTAAATATAAATGTGTCCAGGATTGTACATTTATTATGTTTTTATAGTAATAATTCGTACAATTATATTAATTTTAGATCCGCTTTTGTCCTGCTGACGTCTTTGAAGAAGTAGTAAAAAATCTATTATCATCTTATCGAGAAATAAAATTTCGAGTGTTTGAGAATATTTAATACGATTTTAATTTTAAATATAGGGGTGAGGATGCACAAAATATTAAGGTTAAGGAATATTTTGCTGAGGGTAAATTATTTTTTGTTAATGTTTTTTTGTTTTTAGTTGTGCAAAGATGATTTCAATTATATAATTTCGACTATTCTTTGGAAGCAAAACAATATTGTGGGTGAATTTTATTGTTGTTAAACGTACGAATTATAATACCTTTTTAAAAATTGAAAAAAATGTTACAAATATAATTTATGTTGATACGTATTATAGGATCTACCAATTCTGTTGTACATATACATAGGTACCTACATATTTTAACAAACAGTTTGTTTTTGTCATAATATAAGAGTTTATTTATAATTGTAAATCAACTTAGTGCTGAATAAGAGAGTTCAAAATAATGCGAACTCCTTGATCCACTTATCATAATGAATACTTTTTTTAAATGTAGCGAGGCGGACGAGCAAATTAGCCTTATGATGGCATGTATAAATCCTTCCATTGTCAATGCGCTGCCAAGCATGAGATTAGTAGAACTATTCTATAAAAACATGAATTTTAGGTGGTATGCTACTCAACTAGATAATTATCATTGTTTTCAGTGAGGATATTGAGGTTTGCATCAGTGAGGACAGGCTTATAACGCCTAGTTTCGAATATTAGCCCTTCTTAGGGGCGGGGCTTATAGGTGTCTTCGTTTCTATGGTAACGGTTTCGTTAACTTTAATCTCCTAAAACGAAAATTAAATGGTTGTCTGTAAAATCGGCTTACGGACGACCATTTTACGTGATAACGTCATAAGAAAACATGAATACTCGGACGCATCGGCCGATGGATTGGAAGAGAGATAGATGCGTCACAAGCCGAACGCTTAGGCCGATCGTGCCTCTCTATCGCTTGTTCCGTGCTCTCACTTGCGTGCTTGGCACAGGCGGAACGTTACTATGAGTCATGCCTTTTTGTGCGTGCAGCCGGCGTTCGTCGATTTATAAGACGTTATCACGTCAAAAATTAAATTGATTATAGCATTTAAATGATACATCCATCAGAATAGCATATGTTATTTTTTTTTTAGCTGTATGTTGCTTTTGAACATTTCACGAGATACGGAATAAATACTTTTATATAATCGCATGCTCAATCGTTACGAATGGAATTACCCACTTTTGTTAATCCAAGCGATGCGATTGAAAAACTAAATTGGAAAAGATAAAAATAACAATGTCAATGTGATGTTTCCTCTTGTCTTATCTTAGAAACTTAGGATTGCGTGTTCCATAGTCTGGTATGGAATATGTAATTCAAAGTGTGCAAAGTAATTCGACGATGACGTACTTAAATAATTATATGTTATAATGCCAGTCATTTTTCGCCTGAGGGATTGATGACGTATGATGGATACCTGGGTGAAAAAGGCTTCATGTTTCTATTTCAGGGATGAAATTGTTCAGAAACTATCCAATTTCTATGGATGACATGGACTTCCTCTTATCTGAAGGCTGATCTTCACATGACTCGACACTTTTCATAATCTATTTTCTTTTAACAAAAATAATTATCAAATGACATATTTATAATTTATGTAATTATTAAAAAACAAATCTTATTTTCATTTATTTTTAACATCTTCTATTTGTTATGTTAAACGTTAAAACTGTTCAGGGATTACATAACTTTCGTCCGTACGGCCGTGTAAACTATACCGTTCAGCTTGCAGGAGCCATAGAATACTTTTAGTTTCAGTAATCAGTTCGCCCTGACCTATCCCGACGATATTAATCATTGCCCGAGTCAAAGATCTGATATCATGTTTATAAATTAAATTATTTCTCAGTTACATAACATTTTAGGCGATTATTAACCATTGATCGTAAGCAAAGATATTCATTGCTCACAATGTACACAAAAATTTTATAAAACTTCGCATTTTTAAAGAAATAACAGCATTGTATAGCATAATAAGTGACATAACAGTCTGACAGCGCTAGAGATCGATCCTTAGTATGGTGTACGCAGTGACGTTTGTGTAGAAAACCGGCGACGCGTGCTGGCCGGCAGAAATCCAACCAATAGCATTTTGCACCGGAGACACACCTCCGTGGGATTTATAATTGGAACGATTGCGTGCGCAGTCTCAGTCGCGGTATCGAGCGCCGGTACGTCAGTGTTCATTGTCAAGCAGTTGTCAGTTGTCAGCGGCGGCGGGTTGACGCGTGTGTACCAAAGTGATCAGTGCGCGGAGCTTTAACTATGGCTCTGCTACGTCGGCTGGCTGTGAATGCGCCCCGAGGCGTCCGAGTGCTGTCCACGCCGCCGCCTTCTCGCGACGAACTCGATTTATCCTTCAATAGTCCGAAAGATGCATTCAAAAGCAAAAAAACCAGCGAACTAGTCCGGGCGTATCTCGTCTATCAAATATGCTCGATCAACTGGATCGTCGAGAACAACGATATGGTGAGTGAATCGATACTCAGCTGATAGTTATGTAACGTGGCTCGGTGTGCCGGCTATTGTTCGCTAACGTACAGAAATTACTAAAATTAACCGAGACACGAGTCCTTGAATTTAATTCGGCTACGGTGATTGATGTCTCGTTTGTTCGGAGTCGGATTCAGAAACGCATTGCTGTCGTGCACGTGTCCCGGCGGCCGGCACGCGGGCGGCCCGCTTCGTAACTTGTTTTATGTAATCCGAGTTTAATGTATTGTGCACTGTGCAGAAAATAGGATATTTGCTGAATGCGCTAAATAAAATCATAAAATATTTTGCGGAGAGCGGTTACGTCACCGAGGTAATAAGTATTAGGATAGGTGTTATTTGTAAGATAATACCACTTATTGTTATGATTATTATGATTGCCAATAATGAGACTGTTACGTACATTAAGCAATTTATAGCAATTGAAATATTATATGAATGAAAAAATTGATTTTCTTTTGGTCGGACAGCGCATGCGCCGCGCGCCGGCTCCGCTGGCTAGACCTCCCTTAGGCTTAAAATTAAGGGGTATGGTTTATTACCTAACACAGCTATTCGATATTCTTCAGCCATTAAATACATATAATAGTTACAATATTACCTGATAAAGAATAACTCATCAAATATCATACCGCAAAATAGCAGTACTTTGTATTGTTGTGTTCCGGTTTGAATGGTGAGTGAGCCAGTGTAATTACAGGCACAAGGGACATAACATCTTAGTTCGCAAGGTTGGTGGCGCATTGGCAATGTAAGCGATCGTTAACATTTCTTACAATGCCATTGTCTATGGGTGTTGGTGACCACTTACCATCAGGTAGACCATATGCTCGTCCGCCTACCTATTCAATAAAAAATAAAATTAAAAAAAATTGTCTATTTTTTATAAAATAATATAATTTACTTTTAATATAAGTAGGCACAAATAAATTATATTTTGAATTCAAATATCCAATTAATTAGACAACGAAGTAAATAAAATGTAAAACGTGACTTTTTTGGGTTAAAGAGTTATAAATTGAATTAACATTGAAACATACTTGAAAGACAATTTTAATTAGTTCGATTTATGTAAATATTCTGGATTTTTTTTAAATATTATCAATAAAGGCTTCATGTGTAAGTTAAAAAAAAGATATATATTTTTTTACTAAATAAAGAGGTCAGATGACTTAGTGGATTGGAAACGTAACAATAAACTAATATTGAAATGGGTTCAAATCCGGCAAGTAACACTGAGTTTACGTCTTGGGGATGAAAGAAAATTTTGTGAGCAAACTCCATGACTGTGCTATGACACAAAAAAACAAAATGAACTCCAACTCTCAAGAGGAGAGAAGCTTTAGCCCAGCGGTGGGCAATGAACACACGCCGACGAAATGTAGTCTTATTTTATAATACTAGCGTTTTGCCTGTGGTATCACCCGCGTAGTTCCCGTTCCCGTGGGAATAAGGAGACAAAATGTAGCCTATGTTACTCGCTGGTAATGTAGCTTTCCATTGATGAAATAATTTTTAAAGACGGTTTAGTGGTTTGGGCGTGAAAGCGTAACAAACAGACAAACTCACATTCGCATTTATAATATTAGTTAGGATATATAAATAATACTATGTATAAATGACTTTAATTAACATCGTCAAAATTGTACAATTTAACACTTGAAATTTATGCAAAGATTATCAACAATGATTAAGTAGTTGCTATATAAATGTCGTATTTAAAGAAATGCTGTGTTCAATCCATTCGCTTCACAACACTCCAGGACCGACGCTTAGCTAAACAAATAGACGGATAGAGTACTTTTGTATTTATAATCTGATGTACTTTTTTGCGTTTGGATTTCTCATACAACGTAGTATTTAACGTTCGACATAGTATCGATATGACGTCCTCCTGACCGATTTCGGCCACGGCGGCCAATCTCAAGAGAGATTAGCCAACTGCGCAGGAGATATTATAGTGCACAAGTATGTGCGCAAACACAGGTGCACTCACTATTCCCTAGCTCTCATAATCCGATGGGACGGCAATCCGACACGACCGGAAAGTTCAGGCGCAGGACCAACGGCTTTACGTGCTTTCCGAGGCACGGGAGTGACTGAGAATTTTCTGACAGAAAAACCCAATAACTATTTATTGGCCCGACCTGGAAATTGAACCCAGGACCACCGTGTCTGCGGCCTTATATCTAGCCACTAGACCAACGAAGCAGTTTTATCGATATACAAAGATAGTAACAGCATAAGTTAGTGTTGTTGCGTTCCTGTTTGAAGGGTGAGTGAGACAGTGTAGCTACAGGGCACAGGCCCAATTTCGTTCCGAAAGGTCGGTGGCGCATTGCTGAATGTTTAATAGTTCTTACATCGTTAATGTCTATGGGCGATGGTGACCACTGAACATCGGGTGGCTTATTTGTCCGTCCGTCTACCAACACCACGATCTACATAAATATATATTGTTTCAGGTATTATCTATATACTAATATATAAAGCTGAAGAGTTTGTTTGTTTGATCCGGCTAATCTCAGGAACTACTTGTTCGAATTTAAAAAATATTTTTGTGTTGTGTAGTCCTTTTATCGAGGAAGGTTCTAGACTGATTTTTTATTAATTATACGCGGGTGAAACCGCGTGCACAGCTAGTTCATAAATAAAACCGGATAGTACTATATGAAGTAACGGCCTTTTAATTTCTTACTCAGGATTTCACTCCTTTTGAATAGATGGCTTATTTAAATGTCGTCGCTTTGTCAGAACACAGGTAGATAATAAAATGTATTTTTGTCGCGAGCGACCAGAGTTAGCTTGGAATCGAAACCGATTTGAATCGTCTGTATAGACTTTCAACCAAATTGAAGCAATAAAAATAAATTTTTGTTTCATATCTTTTAACTTTTGTTTACTTTAATATATTTTTTTAATATTTTAAATCGTCTAAACTAACTTGTTGATCAACAATATTTCGTTTGTATGATCAATAATTAATCACTTAAACTTAATTTATTTAAAACCCAAAAGTAACTGGTTGAAATAACAGTGTTAACCTTTTTGGTATTTTATTATCCGAGCACGCGGTAGTTTTCTACATTGATTTATGTTTAGTAAATGTAATGCTTATTTTATAACGAAATCTGATTTTCATACATTTGCTAAGCAAGTTAAAGCAAGTTCGTTCGTTCGTTCAAAATGTTGTCCTTATTGACTTCAATGTGACGTCATAAATTCGTAAATCATCGTAGGTTTTCCTTCAGTGATGAAATTATTATTTACATAAAGGGTTTTTTGACAAATCAAAAATGGCAATTAAATTATTTCCTTTTGTTCTATTTAGATCATTATTTTCAATTTATTGTAATTAGTTATGATGAATAAAAGTTATAGACTTACTGTTAACGCATAGCCAGCTTAACCAACTTATAGCATAGATTAATAACCTTATACGAATTTTAGCCGTAGGAAATCGGAACTAGGAGATCGTTATTATAACCATCTGTTCGAAGACCGAAGTCGAACTGCAAAAGTTCTCTGAATTCAAAATTATATTTCTTGACTTTCTCTCCGGTTTTTCTTGATAGAATGTATCTTAATGAAAATATTGTAACTTTAACGTCAGATAGCTAATATGTAATAAAATAAGTATAAAAATACACGGATAAATTAATATTCCAACGTTAAAGAAATTGATATACCTTGGTGGTATAATATTTGCTTAAAGATATTTTTATATATAACGAAAAAAACGTTTTTATTAAACGAAAACATCTTATATCTATAAATACATATGTGATATATTATATAATAAAAGAAATATGTTAGTTATTTCAATAATATAAAAGATAAAAGATTGTATCGTTATCAAATATTTACATAATACGATTCATTCAGTAGAATCTTATCAAATATCAGTTTACGACAGACATGTATGCGACAGACGAGGCGTTTCGTGTTATTAACAGAATGATAACGAATTTAAACATTGCCTTTCACATAAATTGTCCAAATTTTGATAAATGCTCTCTTTTGAAAGTTCTTATAATTTCATACTTATAGGATTTTTTCATAAATGTGTGGAACCAACCACTTTAAAATTATTTCGTAAAACAGTCTTTGCATCGCTGACCGATGTGTGGTTTAGAGAATCAGTGTAATTGGTGGTTGACAGTGTAGAATTGGTTTACTCTTGTTTCATATGTTCATTTGCTCCATATGATAAATTAAAGAAAACACTAATAGTCGAAGTGTCATTTTTACATATTTCGTATCTAAAAATAATTAATAAAATATCTCATGGGAAATCCTTTAAAAATTACAACCGAAAATACTTATTTTTCATGATAAAGTTTATGTTAATACTTTAAATTCTCAACAAATATCAATTAAACCTCGAAATCCATGTCCACTTTTTAAAACTAGTAGGATTAGAACAAATCTTGGAAAACATTCACCACTAGCTCGAATAACACGATCATACAATGCAATACCAACAGTGGACATGGGTTTCGACAAATTTAATTCTTTAAATAAAAAATGTTATGCCTTTTATTCGTCGTTATAATTAGTGTTATTTAGTTTCCATATTGTATTTATTAGTTTTATCATTGTTAAGTTTAATGTTTTAATTAATTTTAATTTTAAAATTGTTATCAACACTATTCTAGTGCATGTTGTGTTCTCCAGTAATTGGGGGTACATTTAAACGTTGTGTATAAGCTTGTATCATTTGTATTTTATGTGTACTTCTGTTCCTTAATAAATAAAATAAATAAAATAAAAATAAAACAAAGACGTTATTTATCTTATCGTAAAAAACAAAGTGGAAGATAAGTTACAACATATTTTATTGTCTAACCGCCTAAAACCACATTAAACCGAAGGAAGAGCAATTTAAAGAATGTTATACAAACTCGGATAGCAAGTATACAATTGATGCTTTGTTTATTTTGAAATTTCTTATAGAATCCCTACCTGGAAAGATGACATCTTCATCTTATCTGCTAATGTTATATTCGAGGTCGAGGCTTTTGACAACACTAGACGTGGCTAGACTTATTAAGTTTCACACAAAGCTCTTAATGACTACTTAGGTCCAGTTATAAGATTTTTTGTGGACACAATTTACAAATAGTATATAAAAGATCAGGTAGATCATAACATTAAGACTGATGCAGATTTTTCCTCAAGCTTAAAATTTTTCCGAACTAAAAGTGTGACTTCAAATTTTCCATTCGGAAAAAACTGCTATAGACCAGAATATTGGTATAATAAACGTGGAACTCTTATTTGATAGACAAATACATTCACTCATGTTTGTTTAAAAACCGCTTTGAAATAGTTTTAACAAACATATTTGTGGACTTTTTGCGACTATCTCATAAATTCTAAAACTAATATTATATCTCTTAAATCTGATATACTTCGAAAAGTGTTAACGAGATCGATTTGAAAATTTTTTAGAAATCTAAAACAACCACGACACTTTTTATTAAACTAATAACGAATACTAATTTTAAAAAATATTAAAAATATTATAGTTTTTGGGAGGTTTTATCAACATCATTGATAAATGGGAAACATTTTTTCCCATTTATCAATGATGATGATGATACCTCGGGTATTTCTTCCAGAAATGGTGGTACATTTTTGACAGTCAATAAGCAAGTAACGCTTCCTAGTTGGATAAAGATTTTGATTTCACTGTCCGCAAATACGTTCGGCGAAATGTAACGGTGTTTTTTTGTCGTAGATAAGTATACCAGTGCGTGAACTAGATTTTTTGTGATTGTTTTGAAATAATTAGCTCTTCATTCATATACAATAAAAATTCTAGTCAAAAATAATGCTGTAGAAATTTTGGTAATCTTCCATAAAGGTTTTATATTATTATGTAAAAAGGTGAGAACGTTTCGAATATTTGACATATTATTATATGTATGTATGTATAGGTTTAATAGGCGTGTATTCGATTTTTCATTTATGAATTTAAAAAATTGTTATATTTCTTTACATCATATGAATCTATGAGAGACGTAACCCCGAGGTAACATGTGTTTATATTGCAAACATACAAACATGCATGGGTAGCATATTTATAATGTTAGTTTGATATAATGGATCAAAGTGCACGTTTTTGTCGCCTGCCGGAGTGTTACTCAGGATTTAATTTTGAAGTAGAAGTCAGTAAGTAAAATTATAGTAAAGAGCCGGGTATAGCTAAGAAGAATCTTATTTAGTAATGAAAAATAATACTACATTTCACTTAACATTCTTCGATGCGGGCCAACGAACACCGGGAATCATGGTATATATACAATACATATATGTGTTATAGCGTTATGCATACATATTTTATTGATATTTCCTCAATATTTTTTTTTATTTATTAAGTTTAGTCTGTGATAGTAGCTGTCACGTGCTCTTGCACGCCACCTCCTTGGCTGGCGCGATATTGTACAAGCTATTGGTTTTAACTTTAAAAAATCTAAACTTTAAAATAAAGTTTTAATAAATCCCCACTTGTAATCACTTATGTCCTTAAAAATTATAACTTTTATTAAGTAAAGTAAATAGTTAAGAGAAGTTCAAATGTTCCCGTCAATGAACTTAGCCTTGATAGTGAACCGGTTTAAGAACGACAGACAAGAGACAGATGATCTGTATATCAAAAGATTAGAGTTGAGTTTCGCGAGACAAAGGCTTGGATGGCGACTGTTTTATATGTTAGTGCATTTTTATCTTTATGTTTTACACACTTGAGTACAGTTTTGTTTGAATTACATAAAATTTGCAGATTGCTGTGTAGTTGAAACCGCTGGACATTTTGCGATTGCATTTTTTTTTACTTAAAACCCAGTCGTGTGAACGAAACGGGGAAAAATTCCTTGAAGTTGGTTTTTTATGCATTTTATGTTTTATTTTAGTTTAATTAAATTTTAATAAATAAGAGTGAATTATTTTTGAATCTTTATAAACATCAAAATTACAAGAAATTATTTTTATAATACTTGCAAGATCAAAAATCAATTCGATAGATTGTATGTGAACTGTCAATGCTAACCATCGGTCATTCGGTTGAAAAAAAGAGACAAAATATGTTATTCACGATTAGACAACTGGTTCTGGAATCAAATTCTGAATTGAGATTAATAGTCAATTAAATTTAATGTCAGAGTTATTTTTGTAAACCAATTGTGAGTAGCTTCTCGGAGATTGTAAGTTGACATTGTTTACCTTCCCATGCCTCCTATATAATGTAAAGAAGTTGTAACGATGGCACATGTCGTGTCTGATTTATCAGACAAATCATTGCCTCAAGTTTAATTATGAGTTTGGGGAAAAAGAGGTCATTTGCGTATTTTTAACCAAACAATGTGTCAAACTCAGGCTTTCGTATGCTTATTTGTGGTTACAATTAATCACATGTTCCAAAGCGAAGGAATACTTTGCAATGAAACTTACATAATTATGTCGAATGTAAGTCTGTGACATCCAATACCCCGTTTTGGAGGAGCAACGTGAAACAAGCTTTAAACCTTTCCCTTAAGAGGAGAATGTTTGCTAGTCAGTGTACGAGAGAAAGATATTGGTAATAATTATGGAAAACAATGGTTCAATTTTGTTAAATAACGTGTGAACATTTATTGCTCTGTAAATCATGTCTTCGGTGAATCGTGACAATTATAATAAAAATTGTAATTTTACCTAAACAAAATGATGGAGTTTTATGATGTACGATTGTCGTTATTTGATGAATTACATTTTTAATACTTTCATAATTTATTTTTTTATAATTGGATATTCCTTGTTATAAGCCAAATTCGTTTTCGTTCTGAAAAGTAAAAATAATCGTAATTGCGAGTTGAGAATTGGACGCCTTAATTCCACCGTAATTCCATTTCCACTAGTTTAATTGATGTTTCTTCAAATATGTACCCAGGAATAGATTGAATGGATTGAAACTATTTTCAGAAATAGGATGTTGTGGCGATTGGAATTTTTGTGGTGTTACTGTGCACTCAGTGTTTTTCATCTATGCCGCATTTCCAAGGTTTAGGTATGCGATTGGACGTTAAACATTTGTGAACTTCCAATGCACCTTACACAAATAAATAGGATAAAAGTACCGATGATACTTACTTTATTTATAAAAGAACCTATATGTGTGTCATTGGTTAATGCGCTTGGCTTATTTCTTCTGTTGTATGATCTTCTTACAAGATTCTTATTGTATGTCGAAGTGACGAAGACATAAATTTATATTTACTTTAAATACAACACATAAAATAAGAACAATAAATTTGTACTATAAGTTATTTACATAGTTCTTTGAAAATTGGCAATGCTATATTCTCAACACTTTTTGGCAGCCTTGAGCCGTAAAAATCAGTCGACTAAGATTGTCGGAATACAAGCCAAATAAATTTACATAAGGGCTTAGTCACTCACTATGTTGCCATGGTTTTTAGACAATTGGGATAATTTTAACTATTGCCATTTTACGGCTATGTGAACTTGGCACCCGACTTTGGAAAATCGATTATTTTCTTTTTGATTCTTATAGATATATGTTTGTAGTTAATTGTAGTAACATTTCTTTTGTTTGTAGTAGCTCTAAAAAAAAATTTGAGGACATCGAAAAAAAGTCATCCCCCGGTTTTGTCGGCACTCAAAATGAATAGTTGATTCTTAAACATAATCGTTTGTAGTGATTGTAGTGGAAAAAATTTCGTTTGTAGTAGAAGAAAAAAAAAGAAAAAATCTTTTATGTAAAAAAGAAAAAAAAAGAAACTGAATCATGTTTTTATCCCTTCAAAAAACAAAACGAAGGTACTACAATCGAAATAAATACTACTACATACTAAATAGCCACTACTACAAAAAGAGATAGCTACAAACGAAATAAACACAATTACAAACAAAAATAAGGTACTACGAATGAAATTAACGTTACTACAAACGAAAATAAGTTATTACAAATGAAATTAATGCTACTACAAACAAAAACGAGTTATTACAAACGAAATTATTGCTACTGCAAACGAAAAGAGGTTACAACTTCTTTTCGTTTGTAGTAAGGTTAATATCGTTTGGATTATCGGGGGATGACTTTTTTTCGATGTCCTCTTATTTTTTTTTAGAGCTACTACAAACAATAGAAACGTTACTACAATTAACTACAAACATATATCTATAAGAATCAAAAAGAAAAAAATCTATTTTCCAAAGTCGGGTGCCAAGTTCACATAGCCCCATTTTACCATTGGCTCGTATTTAGATATATAAAATTATTTACGTTTTAGCAATTATTATATAATACGGTATTGCTAAGTTTTTGTATTTCCTTAAAATTGTGTAACACTTGGCTCAGGAGTGTGGCGACATTCGGCTAAAATTACATGTAAATTTAGATTTATATATCACTTGATTGATTGACTGTAAACTGCTGGGCTATTAAATCTCTTACCTCCTACAATTTGAAATACTAAAAGGTTCCTTTAGGTTAAGACTTAGAGTATAATAAATCTATATTTCATTCAACTCAATTGTGAGTATCCTAAGTGCTGATAGGAAATATTTATTAATAGCAAAAGCATTTTTAAGCAGAATTTCCAAGGTAGACTGTCGGCTGTAGATATCTGCTAAATCCCTTTTAAGTAGTATTATGAAATACGCTACGCTGAATCCAAATAATGAGATAAGGGCAAACGAATAGGATAGTTATGTTCGCAATTCGAGTTAAATGAAAGAGTATCTGACTTTCTCGATAGTTCGATACAAGCACGTTTATTTGACATGATACGACTGTCTAGAGTGTGTCCAAAAATGTAATCTAAGTTCTGAAACAGATAATTGGAAGAGACGTGAAAACCCCCGAAAAACCCAAATCGATTTGACAGTGACACGTCACGTATGTATGTGAATGTCAATCAAGTGGTCACAATTATTTTGATGAATTACCGCTCTTCCTCTATAGATTAAAGATGAGTATCTCTGATAACTTTACATGTCTGGCGAGTCTGAAGATTTTCTTACTGATAATTGGAAAGTTCATAGATTTATGTGATGATAACAGGTAACGAATAGCAGTGGCGTAGTTTATCTGATGCTAAATTTTGATAATGTGACGCGGGAAATAAGTGCCGTGTTATATGTTTATAATCTTTGATAGATTGATATCTATTATTATCCTCGGTCCACGATTTAGACTGATTTGATCGATTATTAAACTTTTTTTTTGATACTGATACTGATCTCTAACATTTTCTCTCAGTTTTCAGTTTCTTATTCTTATTTTTTCGGTTTCTATACAGGGTTATTGGTAATTCGACGTATTCCCGTTAGGAGGTGATAGGGGTGACTATTTGCGATAATTTTAACCCCTATATGCATAATACAAAAGTGAATCATTTTTGAGTTATCATGTTTTTTAGCTTTTTTTAAAATAAATCAAAAATGCATTATCAAACATTTATTTAAAAAATAGTATCAATTTAAATCTAATTTTTTTGATTTATAAAAACGTTTAAACACTTGTTATTTATCAATCTCTACACCACAATTATCGATTCAAATTTAAAAATGCGAGACGAAAAACTATTTTATTTCAATATTTTATTGAGATTTTTTTCCACTAAAATGTCTTAAATACAAAAAAAAACGTTATGAATCTTGGCTTGCAGATAGTTTTAAAAACATAACCGTTTTCTTAGCTCTCCTAAAATGCATAACAACTAGGAAATTATTTCAAAGAAACTGAAAAAAAAAAATGATCATAAAGGAAGCAGGCGGAAATTCGTATTCGAACTAAACTTAAAATCACTGTTTGAATATCATCCAAACAGATTTAATGCGTACCTACGCCAATGCAGGAAACAAACTGGCAGGTTAAGAAAAAAAAAGTTTTCAAAGAGTTACTTTTCAAAAACTTTTCACGCGTGCGTTTGTTTTGTTTTACTAATTGGCGCCGTGTTTTTTTGAAGTAAATACACTCACGATTGTAGGTTGATTTTTAATTTGAATTGAAATATGGAAGACCTTCATCAAAATGAACAGCGTATGTTTCAAAAGTACACAAATGAAGACGGTACGGTACGGTTTTGCAACGGTAACAGTAAAGCTGCCCGTTAAGATTATTCGCGTCGGTTTCCTAATAGGGGTTAAAATTATCGCAAATAGTCACCCTTATCACCTCCTAACGGGAATACGTCAAATTACCAATAGCCCTGTATATCAGAAAATGTAGAGCAATGAAATATTTTCATTTCTGTCACTGATAGAACTGCCTTAAAGATAGAATTTTGAGGCAAAATTTCGAATAGTAGGTTTTTTCGATTTCAGTATATATCATTATTGAGTATATGTACTTATGTTTATGAAAAAGAAAGTATAGTTACATTATCGTATGCATCAATCTAAGCCATGACGGCCATTCTCAATGGAGACTCGCCAACTGCGCAGCTAATCCTTTACTATTATAGTTCGATGAGACGGTAATGGTCTCATCGTGTTGACCTGAGAGTGTTCCAGCGTTCAGGCATTATGTTTACACTGTTGACTCCCAAACATTTTATCACTGATACCATCGTACTATTACTAATATTTGCTATGAAATTGTACGACAATAATATTGATATATTATGTGATAAAACTTGTTTTATTTTATTTCCGAATTCTTATTAAACTAAAAGCCATTTAAAGGAAATAGCTAGTAAGCGAGTTAAGACAGTCTACTGCGCTGAAACATTTTATGTATTTATTTATTTTTCCAATTATACATATATAATAAATAAATAATAAAATTATATCGTTTGAGTTCAATTGTGTTCATATAACATATAGCTTAATTGATTTTATTCTGAACCGGCATTGGGTTTTCAATAGACTCACGAAATTCTTTATTTGATAAAGATTGTCTTCAATATAAACACGAATGAATACTAGAAAGTTTCTTTCGTTTTTATATATTGCAATGTTTACAGTAATAAATTTCTTCGAGTGTGTTGCACTCAGTCAAAAATAACCACGTTTGCGGCTAACGATATCATTGTCTACGCGACACGATTAGTGCAGCGAAAGTGAATTAAAAATAGAAATATTACGAATCACAGGCGCGCGATTCTGAACATCTGGTGTTAGGGTTGTCACAAATGTCTTTTTTTAAAGCGTTGCATTTTAAAAGTAAATTGATGAATTGATATTTAATATGAAAATTGTTTCTTTATAGAGGACAATCGAATTTGAATTGTTTGATAATAATAATCGGTCGATCGTCTGACGTATATATCTAACAGACTTGGCGTCAGATAAAGCCTCTAAAATAAAGTGATCTCAACGTACCCTTGAAAAATTTCAATGTCACATTGTCTTCTCGCAGCTTATCACTAAGGTTGTCAACTTTTAAAACAAATAGATAAGGAAAAAAAATCACGGCCTGGTCTGTATATTTGTTTGCATCATTGTATTTTGTTTTCTCTTCTTAATTAATTATTATTTTATCTACATAACTACATAATCAAATCAATATTTTTTTTTATCTAACACACGTCTGCGTCGCATACAGCAATGGATTCCAGCGATTACGACTTAATCTTTTACAAAAACTTTTTACGTTAAAATCAATTATCTCGCTGTTTGTGAACCATCGAAATTGACGGTTATTGAAATTTATAAAACAAAATTAAAGTGGTAATATATGGAGTTAAATAAATAAAAATCTATAGGGTGAACCTATAACCTTAACATAATTAGTATATTTTTCTCATTATTATTATTAGGGGGGGGTAGAAAGCGGCAGGGGAGATGACGGTATAAGAAAGCGTCATGCCGTTTGCCGTCACAGCAATCCAGTCGATTGTATCCCCAACGCGAGTCAATACGTTTCACATAAATAAAATTGGCAACCCTAATTATGATGCAAATGACTTACACAAGCTGTACCTTCTTAAGTTTATCTCACAGATTTTTATTATATTTTACTTTTTGCTCCATTATTGACAACACGTACAAATAAACGTTAAAAATTCACACATTTTTCTTCATCAAATATTATAACTAGTACCTAGCATACCAAGTAGTCTTCACAGTCTACCTGGATAACCAGTCCAGTTCTAAAGTCTCTGAACAGATTTGCATCACCTTCGTCGTCAAAAATGGATCCATTGATGCAGATCAAACTAAAAATATTGAATCTATCTACAGCTGTATTAATGTTCGAACGCGCAAATCTTATCATATAGTCCGATTTAAGCATTTTGTAGAATCTATCTACATAATCAGATTAATGAGCAAAACTGAAGAGTTTATTCGAACTCACATATCTCAGGATCTTTTAGTCCGATTTGTGTTTTTTATATAAGATAGCATTTTTATTGAGAAGAAATATACTATATAAAACCACGCTGGGTTGAGGGTGGAGCATGTTTATGAGCGGTCGAAATTAAACGCGAGTGAAACCGCGCGGAAGTTTTTTGACATAACAGTAACCGATGTTCTATCCAGTGCAATTCGTTTTGTTCATATTCATAATATAACTGTCGTATTCCTCCTTATATGACAAATAAATGTGGCCTATTCGATGGTTCACTATGTTAACATAGTTATTCTTTTTTTTTATAAGTCTATGTCTATAAGATCACTGGCTCACTCACCATTCAAATCGGAACACAACAATACCAAGTAATGCTGTTTTTTGTTGTTTTTTTGTTAATTGCGGTAGAATATCTGATGAGTGGGTGGTACCTACCCAAGCAAGCTTGCACAAAGCCCTTCCACCAAGTGTGACTGTAAGAACAAAGTCGAAACTCGCTGCAAATATGGAACGAGAAATGACAGAAAGTGATATTTACATTTTTAATCATATTATACATAGGAAACATGTACCAAAATAGCATAGGACCAAAAATATTTCATGAGTGAAATACGAACTGAGTTCTTACAGACTAGAACTGTTGGAAATAAGTTATGTAATCCTGTTTAAGCATATTTGATCTGCAATGATAATTTTAATAATAAATTGATATGATTTGATTCTTGGTTGTTCACAGTTGATGAAGAGTCTGCGTCAGATGGTGGGACAAAGACTCTTCGAGGCTATTATGAAGGCTACCTTCTACGGGCAATTTGTGGCCGGCGAAGATCAAAACAAGATTCGTCCTACACTTGAGAGGTAAATTAATGTTTCGACTTTTTTATTCTAAAAAAATACTAGGTAGCTTGTGTCTACGACTTCGTTCGCGAGTTTTTTAATTTGTTGATACCCATCGGTCCATTTATTTGCTCACATATATGTCTAAAAGAAAAATGTCAGACAATATTCTTAGAAATGCAAATTTATTATTGGATTTAAACCTTCATTCTGTATTTTTTACAAATGAATTCATCAATGGTTGTGTATCTTCTCTTTTCTCTAGGTCCGCAGTTTTGTAATAGATGTGTAGACTAAATTTAATTTATAAGAAAATTAACATCGCGTGGTATCAGAAATCTTCATGCAAGATCGCAAGTACCACCAACAATTGTACTATAGTTTAACTTAATCGCATGAGCAATAAGGGAACGCTTAGAATACGACGTATAAGAAACAAGCACTAACCTTTTGTAATAATAAGTTTCAATTATTATTTTACAGATTGCGATCGTTCGGTGTGAAGTCGATTCTTGATTACTCCGTAGAAGAGGATCTTTCACAAGAGGAGGCTGAAAAGCGAGAAGTCAGGTATAACATTTTATGATAATGATTTCTAACAAAGCTTACAATTTAAATTATTTGTTGTATTTGTCGGTATATTTTTTTCAATTCACTTGCACCAACTAGAAAAAATAACATAATTTCTGATCCAATTTTTTTTGTTAATTTATTGAATATTTTCCTTAAAACATTTTAATAATAACATCGGATATTTTTTCTACTTTTTGTAGAATATAGTAGTCTTTAAAAGGATTATACTTTTATTTATTGGATTGTGGATCGTACCTTGAATGCAGAATGACTAACTCAGGGTCAGATTTAAGTATCCAGCGCTAGGGCCATTTTTTTATACCTGCCTAAGGCTGTTTAGTTTTTAATACTTTAATTGGAGTAAGGTTATAATTGTTATAATGCTAATATTGCGCTGATAAATTAACATAATAACATCGTTTTAGAGCTAGACAGATATACTATTTAGAATAAGATAGAAAAGGAAGGGGAGATTCTAACATGACCATTTCGTTATTATTTTGATTGTGCACCAATTCTGTTTGTTTTTGTTTCTTGTTCCATAGACAAGTTAAAAATAGTTATATACTAAGGAGCGCCTTAATTACGAGCAAGTTTTTTTATAGTATCTTGTAACAATTTAAATTATTTCAGAAGCTGTGTTACAAGTTTACGGTTAACTGAATTAATTAAAAGCGGACCGACGAATTTGCAAGATCTTGTGATAGCTGGGTTTTGATTTGCGTTATTTTTATTTTATTATTTTTTTTTCATTCGACTCATCTAGATTTGCTTTTTAGTTAGTTTGTAATGCGTACCCCATAACCTTTATAGTGTTACACACCGTCACATAATTTTTGAATGCATTTAGTTTGACATTTGTTTGACAATTGTAAACGATTTACGTAATGTTCTCCTATCATCGAAATAAATAATAATTAAACTATGCCTAATGCAATTATTTTTTGTTTGAAATTTTTCATATTGTAAGTATAACGTACGAGACAAATTCAATAAATAAGTTACTTAATAGTTATAGTTTTCTTTATAATTATTTTCTGTTCGCGCTAATAGACAACGGATTAAGCTCCCTATGGGCATCGGAAAGGCTCCCAAGCTTAGGATGAGTGTCTAAGAGATTATTTTCAGATTCATCTTTTATTTATTTTATTATTCAGCAATATTATACGAGAGGTCTGTACGATCCGACAACTCGAGTAAGAATGAGCCGAATTGTTTTTTTTTCTGAATGAATCAACTTACAAACCGGAACACGACCCTACTAAGCAAAGAGTGTAACATATTCTTTTGTAATTTATTAATTATCTTATCGTTGTTGGTTTGGAGATGTTGGGAGGCTGCGCTGACGATCACGTCGGAGTCACCAGTTTGGTGTTGAACATTGAAAAGGGAGGATGTTCCGACCAGACGGCTGTTTGTCTGGTGGGCTACTGCCCGACGGTTGTTGTCGGGTTCTTGTATATATGTTCAATCGCTCGGATAACTTTAATATCGCGATGTAGGGTACGTCAGTTTTTAGTTTTCGTATGTGGCGAGATAGATGTCGCTACATTGGATTAGCTATATATACATATGTATAAAATACGTTTTAGTTATTTCGTTTTTCTTGTCTAAGAATTGTCAAATATTTCTAAAGTATATTATTAACCATCCTAATAACTGATTTTTATAAAAATCTCGAATTGGTCTTTTTAAAAATAGAACACCGAATCTCATAAATTGATGTAAATTACTCACTCAATTACTGTTAAAAATCCAAATAACACAATTGAACACATTCAACAAATCACAAGTCGCGTCAATAATGAATTAATTTACTTTTCCGTCCACCAACAAAATGGTGGTTTTTAAATTAGCGCGCGTCTTTTTTTTTTTAACAACGCTGCTTAATGTATCAAGGTATCATCTAACTGTATAGTAAATTGTAAGAAAACAATTTCGGTCGCTGGTCTTCAATTGAAGCGACCTTGATGTGTCACATCTTAAAAACATGATTATGTGTTGTATACGCGAAATTCAATATTGCGTCTAACTACATAGAGTTGACTTTGGATTATACTAGCTGAAACTTGCCGAATTTTCTAGGTCACAAGTATAGAAATAGAAAATGGGTCGAGAGAAAGTGGTTAATCGTTTTTTTTTAAATTCCATTTGGCATAAATATTTTTTAAAAATTCATATGAATATGAACTCGCAATTCATTGTAGGTATTTCAAAGTATGGTAGGTAGTAGTGTGTATAATTTTAATGATAGATTTATGCAGTTATAATAATTCTCGATATACATTTTTATTTGTTAGCTACTAATAATTACTAATCTTCCCAACAGTAATACTATTTGAAAAATCGAATACATAAATATAAGTATTTTATTGCCACTATCAAAAACAAAAATATTGCTACTGAAGGACGTCCATATTTAAACTTATTTTTATATTACTTCGATTCGGTGTTTTAATTTAAGTGAAGGAAAACATCCTGAGGAAACCTGCATGTGTCATATAAAATTATGATACACGATGCCAGCCTGTACTAGAGAAGTGTGATAACCTCCTCGATTAGAGAAGATACATTTGCCCAGCCGTGAGACATCTAAGGGCTGTTTCTGATTCTGCTCAGGTTTTATTTAACTATTCGGGCAAAATGAAATGTATGATCGCAGATATCACCTGTAGTAATATATTGATATATTTGTATGAGACAGTAGTGATTAGATCATTGTGAATAACTTGTAAATGCCTATCTTCACCAGCGCGTCGATCTCAACGTGCGGGGATGCACAGGAAGAGGGGCAACTCAAGCAGTACCATGTGGAACAGCGATTCGCTGACCGCAGATACAAGGTCACAAGCGCCAGGACTTACTTCTACCTGAACGAGGCCGCTTGCGAGAAGAACATGGAGGCATTCATGAGGAGCATTGATGCCGTTGCTGGTTAGATTTCGTTGTTAATTTAAGAAAAATGACTGGCCACATATTCTGTTTTTTTAATTCTAAATTCATTTGGTTTTTTTTAGGAATAACGAAAAGCACAGGCCTAATGGCTGTCAAATTGACGGCTCTCGGAAGACCTCAATTATTGGTATGAATTTATAAAATCTTTATGAAATCCGAAAGGCTTTCAATTTTTTTTAAATATATTAATTTTTGCCTTATATTTTCAGCTACAACTGTCCGAGGTGATTATGCGTGCGCGTAGCTATATGCACCAAATCGCTGGTGGTACAGGCAACGTGTTGACCCACCACAAAACTATAGAGGATCTGCAAAGGTATCTCGGTGACCTTAGCTCCAAGCCGGAAGTTCAGGAGTTCATGAAGAAGATTACTTCGGACAAGGAGGGGTAAGTCTACGCAATTTTATTAGCATCAGATAGTAAAAAGATAGACATAGATAGACTATATTTTTGTATGCTCCACAAAATTGACAATGCTAGAAAAAGACAAGGCGACTGTGCGACTCATCAATGTCAACCTGACAACTTTCTGTCGGCCTGTGTAGGCAGAACGAAACAAAAATTTTATTTTTAAACTAGAGTTGCCGGAGTTCTAGAAAGAGCTAGCTTTTTCCTCTCTCATCTTTTTGTCTCTGTTAAACTTTCCGTACGTATTTGAATAAGAAACGGGATAGACAAATAGGCTAAGCTTATAATTAACTTTGTGGATGCTAAATATGTAGTTATATAGGACAATTAGTTATTGTAAAGACTATGTAAAACGTTCTCTTGAGAGATGTATTTTTATTCGCAAACTATTTGTATTTTTAAGTATGTATAACATAGCTTAGTTTATTTTTATCTGCACAATATTTTTAATATTCGTAAGATGAAATTCCTGTATGTTTATTATTTTTATCTTAAGTGTTTTTTTTTGTTTATTTAAGCTTGCGATGTCTTCTATTTATTTTCTATTTTTCTTCTACTCGATTACATATTAACCGTGGAACTAAACTAAGTTGGAAATCTTAAAGTATTGCTACCTCTTGCACATGTGTGAGAGTGAAAAGGATAGCGAGTTTTTTTAATTCGGATCAAATACTTTTTAGCACAATTAGCACCAGTTTATAGTTTCGTCTTACTAGTGTCTTACTAGATAGTGCTTACCTTAATTTCTTAAGAAAATTGAGATTGAAGATGTATTTCAGCATGCTGCATCTGTTCCCATGGGACCGGTCAGTGGCGACATCTAGTAATCGTAAGGGTTGATTCGTAATGTCGCTAACTGCTGTGATTTAAATATCATTCTAAACATGGGCTTCTATGATTTTATAAAAGACTTTTCTTTTTTTTTTAAGTTTCCTTCGATAAACTTCGTCTTTAGACATTTATATTTAATAATAAGATATGAAGTTTTTTGTGAACACATTTTATGATTTTATTGAATAAGTAATAAAATAAAGAAACCGGCTGTAAGAACATTTTATTTATTGATGTGTATGTGATATTTAACTATCGCCATAAATACACGATATTTCATTATTTGTTCATAAGTTGTGTTCAGTATTCCTATTGATTTAAGGTATTGAATAAAATTATACGTCTCACTAACATTAGTTTCTAAAATAATGGCTACTAATGCTATATGTGCCTTTTTTATATAGTTTGTATTTATTTGATGTCGTATATATATATATATATATATATATATATATATATATATATATATATGTACGCAACGAACTAGTATTATACCATGTGTAAATCCGAAACGAGGAAATAAAACAGGAGAATTTGGAGAACTTAGAAAAGGTGTATTAACTGGACGCCGGTAACATTGTTAATCCTTTTGTAAATATTAAATTTAAGAAGAGCACTTTTCACAGGTAAATTTTATTTATTTATAAGTAATTTATACTCTGGAAAGGACTCAATTTGACTTTTTACAATAATAGTATTTAATGCTTCTTGTAATTCCTTCAACTTAAGTTAGAAATTTACGTGAAACAGGAAGTTTTTTACAACTTCTAATAAATCGCACATGTATGCAACGCAACGAACTAGTATTAAATAAATGAATTGGATGAGGTCGAGTTTCTGGTAACATTTCAAATTCTAAATTCATTTGAGTAGGCCAATTGGATTTTTTTTTTTATAAAATCAGGACCCTGCCACCAAGTACGACCATCATGTAAACGCGTGGTATTTTTAATACAATGTTCCTCATACAACCTTCCTTCTGTTAGCTCAGTTACCGAACGAAATGCAAAACTTACACCGGAATAATTGTAATCTTGGTATTGTACTTCGATGCACTTGTCTTTTCCTAACAATCAATATCTATATATATATATTAGTATGTTAAGGAAGCCCATGTATAGACTTAAAGCTAGTTTACAGGTGTATAAAATTAACTGTATTACATTTTCTTTTATCGTTTAAATAGGTGGACAAGCATATGGGCCACCTGATGGTAAGTGGTCACCAACGCCCATAGACAATGGCATTGTAAGAAATGTTAACCATCGCTTACATAGCCAATGCTCCACCAACCTTGGGAACTAAGATGTTATGTCCCTTTGTGTCTGTAACTGGCTCACTCACCCTTCAAACCGGAACATAACAATACAAAGTACTGGTGTTTTGCGGTAGAATATCTGATGAGTGGGTGGTACCTACCCAGACGAGTTTGCACAAAGCTCTACCACCGAGCAACACATAGTTATTTTTTTTATAAAATTCTAAAGATATATCTTCGTCGAATTCGATTGAATTGATAATTCAATTGCTCACAATAACTTCAACGTGATTGACAAAATATCTGGTATAACCTGTCTTGGTCAAACTACCTTTGGACGGAAAGACGGTTAAATTTACTTCTTTAGTATTTTGAAATGTTGTCTTTCTGCTGAAATGGTTTGTCTTAATACTAATACACATGATAATAGAACAATATTTGTGTCAATAGTATTATAAATTGATTTTGTCGGTTAATAGTCTGAAAAAAATACTGACTTGTAAATACACGCCAGTATTCTTTTCAGGTCAAAACACCTAATATGCTTATTATAGATTTTTATATGTTCTTTCTAAATAAAGCTTGGCTGTCACCGTCTCGCTTGTTTTTATTTGTGTAATTAAGAGGAGTTTCATCTTACTGTACTTTTGAAATTATTATTTTATATAAAGCTACACTGAAATTGTAGTAACAACCTTCAGGAATATCGGATTTCAGATCAATTACAGATTTCATATCACTATTTAGCTATACTTATAAAATTGTGTGTCCTGACTTCATCAACGCACGGCCAAAACTATTGAAAATCAAAATCAAATTTTCAGAAATACCATTGCAATCAATTTGATTTGTTAATTAAAATGTACTTTATTCAATGATGCTCTTACAAATAATATGAAATCAGTTGACAAGATCATCATATTAATTGGCAAAAAACTGAAATTGTTTACGATGTGTTTCCTTAAAATTGGTCATTAACTATTATTTTTCTTATTTCCACAGTATTGTCCATTTGTTTCCATGGTCAAACATATTGGACAAGGACATGGGTCTGTCCGATTCCTTCCGAGTTCCGGACCCGAAGACCGGTCAGATGAGGCGGCTCATTTCCCAGATATCCCCAAAGGAAGAGGAGATGTTCAGGAATATGTTACGGAGACTTAATAATATAATCAAAGTCGCCAATGAGTCGGATGTGAGGATAATGATTGACGCTGAACAGACATATTTCCAACCTGCCATTTCCAGGATCTGTTTGGAAATGATGAGGAGATACAATAAGGTATATAACATTGTTTTTTTGTTGGCATTTTATCAGGGCTCTGCACTTCCTGTTTAATGAAGAAATCTCGTGGTAAGACTGTCTATTTTAGTGAGGAAGTCAAGAAAATCTGGTAGTAAATCATCAACCTCACTGATATACATTGGTACTGTACGAATTAATAATTGCCGTCAAATAAATAATGGCGTCGCCAACCACGGGCTACAAGGTATTACGATCCTCGTGCCCGTGAATACTGGCTCATTTACTTTGCACACTGGAACGCGGTATTAGAAAGTATTGTTGCTGCACGAAATGTTTTTAATTTTTAATATTAAGTGAACTTAAATTAAATGTCTGGATATATATTTCAGTCACAAAAATACTATTTATTAAGATGAAAAGGAGAAGAAAATTATTCATAATGGAATGTTAATAATTTGTTTCGTATTTTATTTGATTCCAGAATAAGTTCCTAGTTTTCAACACATACCAAACCTACCTAAAGAATACTTATAACGAAATCGTCACCGATCTGGAGCAAGCGCAGCGACAGAACTTCCACTGGGGAGCGAAGCTGGTGCGAGGAGCTTATATAGAACAGGTAATATCCAGGAACAGGCTTATATAGAAATACATTATAATATTTTCTTCGTAACAATTAAGTCGATCTGTCGACCATAAGACTGCAGATCGTGAAGTTTTAAGTCGACATGCCGTAATATATTCATGATGTTATCGAAGTTGCCGTCGTAAAATAGAAAATAGAATAAAAAGTAACTCGCAGCAGCGGAGTTCGGAACGGGCAATGCTCATAGCAGTTCCGTGCTTAAATATCGGAAAGCCCGATAGTGGTTACCCAGCCCGGCGTGTAACTGTAGAGTATGAATGTGTGCGCTGTGGCAGGAGCGCGCGCGCGCGGCGGCGATGGGCTACGAGGACCCCACGTGCGACAGCGTGGGCGCCACCACCGACTCCTTCCACCGCTGCCTCAAGGAGATCCTCGGCAGGGTCAAGGTACGTTGCGATTCTCCACATCTCTTGAGTTAATTCAATGTTAAGAACGTACGATTGGAACTGTTTGTTCGTTGTGTTCTAAATTTGAAAGTTTGCGTCGCCATCGAAAACATTTTTCCGCCCCCAGACTGAGCCCAACGGAGATCGCCTGGGCATAATGGTGGCGTCTCACAACGAGGACACGGTCCGCTACGCCATCCAGCTGATGAAGGAGCACGACATTAAGCCCGGAGACAAGGTGGTCTGCTTCGGCCAGCTGCTCGGCATGTGCGACCACATCACGTTCCCGCTCGGTGAGTCCGCCGAGCCGCACCATTGACGCGAGTGACGTGCTCCATTTTGTATTTAGTAAATTAATCTGTTGATCTTCGTATATGACACTCTATCTTAAATTATTTCGCTACGACGTCGTCACGAACGCGAACGACGTCATAGAAAGTGTTAAGTTCATTTGTGTAATTGTAACATTGTGTTTTTGTTTCCAGGCCAGGCAGGGTACTCCGCGTACAAGTACGTCCCGTACGGGCCCGTGGTGGAGGTGCTCCCCTACCTGTCCCGCCGAGCCAACGAGAACCGTGGCTTCCTCGTCAAAATCAAGAAGGAGAAGGGGCTCCTGTTGAAGGAAATCTTCCGTCGCCTCTTCACCGGACAAATATTCTACAAGCCGGTCGGAAATTACACGCCAGTCTAAATCGACACTTCCTCCGTCATGTTAAAGTCCATTTCGAATCGCCACGATTCCGGTCGCTCGAGGCGCGTCCCCATCTTGTGACAGCTGTTTGTAAACGTTGTTCGAATATGTAATTTGTACGTTAGCTAACTTATTGTAATTGAATTAGGAATTATTAAATATCTAAGGACTAGAATCTGTGCAGATAATAAATGCACGATAAACTACCGTCAGACGTTTCTGTGTCGATGTCGCCGGATTGTTTTCAATAGGAGGCGACTTAATTTATAAATCACATTTGATTTCAATAATAATTGTGAAATTCTTCTGATGGGAGCTCGTTTAAAAGAGTTAGCGATTTCTACGATAAAAATGTTTGTGTGTAATATTTGTTTTTGTTGGCGTATATACAGTATTGTTATAAATAGTATTAATCATAGACAATGGCTTTATAGGATCATATTTTTTAAAAGCTAGTCGTTTTGAAATAATCGTGCTTTGAAGTTGTTTTTTGGAAGCATTTTCAAATGTTTCGGTTTATAAAAATGTTTATGTATATTTGTGTTCGAGTACTTTTTTTTATTATTTAGTTGATATAAACATTCGAAATCTGAAGTTTTAATCTACTAAGATATTGTACAATTGACAATATTTCATTGGCTGTAAATTTTATTTTTAGTAAGTTGTAAACGGAGATTATCGGCGGTATCATTATTGAATACATTAGCCCATTTTAGTTTAAAAAAAAAACCAATTAATTATAATATTTTTAATATCTGGATATGACAGTGACTGTTGAGTTTATTGACCTAACAGAGAATGGTCATAAATAATAGACCTTAAAATAGCAGTTTTAAAGGTCCGAAAAAAATGCATTTCATGAAATATTGAAGTCCATACATTTTTTAGCAATATAAATTACAAAGTGTTCATATTAAATGATCTTGAAGTATGAATTGTTTATGACTGACAGTTTAATTTACATGAAAACGGATTTTTTTATAATCTGTCTTTCGTTTCCTTGAAAAAATAATGTCGGTAAATATAAAAAAAGTTTATATATTATTTTTCTTAATATATTTTATTAATTCGTTTTTGTCTATGTACCTGCGTGATTTTAAATTTATTTAAATAGTGACATTTTATATCTCGACGCGTTATACACCCAATAAACGTCTTAAACAAAGTGAGATGAGTGTATATTTTCATTCAGTAGCATTCGTTCCTACAGCTCATTCGTCATTCAGTGAATAATGAATATACTAAGTTCGACAACAACAACACGATGTTCCTGACTGTTACTTATATAAGTAACATGCTCTCGTGGTCAGTAATTGAACAAATCACACGACTAGGTTTTTAATAACGAAAGACGCAAGCAATTCAAGTTTGTTTATATCAATTGCTGTCGTACATTGATATTCTATAATATATTATAATCTGTACCAATAAATCTTTAAGAAAGTTACGTCAAAATGACATTACGGAAATATTGTCATATTCAGAATATTTTTTTGCTCAACCTCGGTCGCTTACTTCGTTTATTAAATTTTTACTTTTGGTTGTAGTTTAGTTTGTATAAAACATCAATAATGGCAATAACAAAATATAAACGTATTTTCAAACGAGAATTCGATTTTATAAAAAAAAAAAAAAAAACATGTTTCCATAAGTAGCGAGTTGAGCTTTTTTATACCTGCGATGTCGACTTAATATATCAAAACTCGTTTTGTAATCAATAAAAAGCTACCAAAGTCATTGAATAATAATGCACTAACGCACTAGAACAGACGGCGCGAACAAAATCTGTGTGCGGGGCACCCGGGGAGGAGCTAATGAGTCAAAGATGCGTCGCGTCTATGACGGTGACAGTTTCGATACGTCCGATCGCGATGAGCGTAGGCGAGTGACAAAATGACTTGATGCCGATTGGCATCAACTTCGCGTTTGTTCTAGTACGTCAGTACTTAGTACATTATTATTCAATGACTGAAGCGTATTAAGGTTGAAGTAATATAGAATATTGTGTCATTACAAATTATCTGATAATGGTAAAAATTAAATAATAGTGCATGTTAGTACAATAACAGTCGAAATTGAATGTACTACTAATTTTTTATTAAAACAATAATAATAATTGTATTTAATAATGCAATGATTGCGTTGCGTTATTAAATAAAGTTTTATTTTATATATACTGCACGCTTTTATAGCGTTTTAACAGCATAAATTACGGAAGACAATAATATATTAAATTTTGAATCATTTGTATTATCAGATATTTGACAAACAAGATCACCTATTTGTATTTTGGAAGTTATTTTAACACTAAAGTCTAGCTGTTGTCTTGCATTAATGTAAATGTTATTTTATAGTAATAAAAAAGATAAAGGGCTTTTTTAGCTTAAAGTTAAAAGAGTTAGATTGGACTTAGAGCGACCTAAGCATGTATTACAAAATATAAAGTCGATTGTCCACCAAACGGCTATCGCTATACGTAGCGATAAAATAATAATGTGTAACACGCTTATATTATGTATTAGCAATTGTGTAGCTTCGCTATATAAATACAGTAGTATCGCAGTTATGGTTGCATTGAAAAATAACGTTTAAAATGATCAATGATACCTATTTCATAATATCATAAAACGCTTGGTTGTTTGTTAAATTTATCATCAATGGTGTCTATTGTGTTATATAAAATTTTTAAAAATCATTATATTGAATAAGCCAGTTAAATTACTTAATATATTAGATTTCGTGGATAGTGTATGTAGGTGTATACTTCGTGCATTGAGCGAAGGACCAACATCATAGTGGCGTTTGTTAATTTCTACACCAGGTTAGACGGCTGAAGTTTTTTATATTGATAATTGAAACAGATGATTTGGATTTGATACTGGCTGCAGGCAGTTTTAAAGATGCATTTTCTGTTAATTGATTGGGATTATTTAGTCAATATGTTTTGATTTTTTTGGTAATTAAATTAGTATAAAAACTTTGTACAACATAACCAGCGCCATTGTTAATTTAACCAACAATAATTGTTGTATTTATTGTGTATTTTGGAGTCGATTCAAATTTATCGCAAGCGTACATATGAATATTGTGCCTCGTAAGTTGAAGACGCTTAAGGGTGTCAATCAAATTATCTTGATTTTCTTTTATGTTTCCAGGAAAGATAGATGTTGCAAAATAAATAATATCAACCGTTTTTTTTTTAATTTCAATTATATCTCGAAAAATATATTGTTTCGATTCGCCCCGTTCATAAAATATTTGCTTAAACCTTCAAGATGGCAACCAATGTCCATCACTTTCAGAGACGAAAGCTTCGGTTTCACATATATTCGGTTTTTTTGAATGACCTCAGTGTCTTTACTAGCTTTCGTGGATTTTATTCCTTAAATTTCTCTGTCTACACAGCGGGTAGTCCATTTATGAAGTAGTGGCGGTTGCCCGCGGGCGTGTCGCTAGCAGCGAACCCGAGGTGACCATAAACATTATCCAGGCAATAAATATACTGGCTGATTATTGCATTTCTTATTTCGATTACTTACGCCCGGTTTTTATATTTAACGAATAGTTATTGTAATTTTGAATTTGTTTTTGAATTACGAGTAACGTGAAATGCGACTTGTATGTACGAAACGTTTTATATTAGCACGCCTTTGAATTATACAACAACTCGTAAGCAAAACGAAACGTTTCTTGAATATAGCAACCGGACATAATGAGCGAAATGTATTTCTATAAAATAGAGCACCGCCAAACGTTGATTAGTGTTATATCGAGTGATATTTGTTTAATATTTAAGAATGATTCAGTATGTTGTATTATTTATTGCTTTTTTAAATATTTTCATTGAGCTAGACTCTTGCAGCTTATGTTCAATTAAAACCTGATGGGCTTTTGTTTATGTAAAATTGAATTAAAGTCACAACAATATTGGCTGGTGATTCATCATTTTATCTTAAATTGCTTATAATTAAATTATGAATGTTTATTTCTAGGACTTCTTGTTTTATGTGTTGTAAATTTCAATTAGTTCCTACATAAATATGCTATTTTAATTAAATTATTTTAAATTTAATTTACCTCATACACTGCTTCGAACACTATTCGCCTTATTAATAAACTGTATTACGGTTGTATAGCTTGTCTTCTTTCGAATATCAAATTATGGTCGTTAGAAAGAGATGAATATATGTTTAACTTTGCTACTGTTATACAATGTTTACTAGTAAGGCTGTGTAAGTTGAAGCGGTGAATTACACATTTTTACTTACGATTATTTATTTATGTGTCTTTTTTTATTATTTTTTCGTGTTAATTTGATTTATAAGCGGTTTATTAAAGTATCTGCGTTATTAATTGTGATGCTAATTTAGATATTTTACAAGTAGACATCTGAATAAAGACAAATTTAAAGTTTTATTTACTTTTTTTTTACCTTTTTTATTGCATATTTTTTTAATTATGTATAATCAGAAAATTAAACGACATTCCGAAACTAAATCAAAATGGCCATTATTAAATATTGATGGAACACTTTTTTCTTAATACTGCACTACGATGCGGGGAATTGACCGTAACAATGAGTCAATTACATCTAAAGCGCGTCATACGATTTTATTGTTGTAACTTCTACAGATAAAATATAGTTTTTATTTTATAAAAAAATTATATAAGTAGACTGACGAATGGGTCTCTTGAAGGAAACTTGTCACAAAATATTAGCCATCCCTTATATTGCCAATGTCCCACCAACCTTGGGAAATAAAATGTTATGTCCCTTGTGCCTGTTTTTGCACTGGCTACAAATCGGAGCACGACATTACGAAATATGTGATGAGTCAGTGGTACTTAACAATCGTCTAATGAGCATGTTAATCGAATTTTGATCAACAGAATGTTCAAAAATTATTTGTTTTATATAAAATTTCCACATCTTTCGATAATTTAAGATTCTTAGATACAAATTTATTCAAATAACATACAATTAAATATAAGGCTACAGTTAAAATATTATAGTATTATGTGTGTCACGTGCTTTACAGCTGGGTTTAGTTTTCTATTAGATCTCTTAGACTTAAAATGTGTAACGTAAAAATAGTTAAGGTGTTAATTGAACGAACGAAGATTTATTAAATCTAATATAATTAATAAATCGTTTGTCTAAAGTAAATAGACTTAAGTTAACAATTCACCGAATAGTAGCAACACGTATTATAGGTACATTACGAGCTGACCAGTCTGAAGTTAGGCTCTCCGAAACTTTCATACATATACAATAAAAAATAACGATAAGCGACTTAAATAGTCGATTACAGTAATTGTGAGAGCGTAATCTGTGTCGTCACTCGTGTCTAACTTCAGATCGTGTTACTAAGATCGCATGCATTTAAAATCTTTTGGTCTCGCTTTCAACTGCTCTCATTGTTTAAGCGATTCGCTTCGTGATGCTGCTATTCAGTGTAAGGATTAAGCCGTTGCTTATAATATGTATATCTCATATATACCTATCAATAATAGATTTGTGTGACAATAATAAGTGTTTACATAGTTAACTGTCCATATGTATATGTATTTACCGACAACATGTATTAACTTAAAAAAAAACATTACATATAGATTTTAATAGACAATATTTAACATGAATGAAAACTCAACATTATATTAAATACCATGGTATCGGTTTAAAAGACACCATAATTCTTTATAGCAAATTTTAATCAAAAAGATATACTTTTAATACATACTCCATGGGGATTATAGCTAGCTTTTAAAACTAAAATTACCATTTTCTTATATTTAATTTTATGAACAATAATTATTGAAAGGGATATCGAAATGGCCCAGTGGTAAGAACGCGTGAATCTTAACCGATGATCGTGGGTTCAAACTCGGGCAAGCACCACTGAATTTCATGTGCTTAATTTGTGATTATAATTCATCTCGTGCTTGACGGTGAAGGAAAACATCGTGAGGAAACCTTAATGTGTCAAATTTCACTGAAATTCTGTCACATGTGTATTCCACCAACCCGCATTGGAGCAACGTGGTGGAATAAGCTCCATAGCTTCTCATCAAAAGAGGAGAAAAGGCCTAGCCCAGGCCCAGCAATGGGACATTCACAGGCTGTTACTGACTGTATATCAAATATTCTAATTTTAAATTAAAATTAATACATGTTGTTGTGTTTAACGTCCTGACTGGTTTTTATGGCGATGGGGTTGCCTTTTTAATTCGACTACTATCCGGTCCGATCCGGTTTATACCGAATATTAAATTACGTATTCGACTGATTACCTAATACCTACGCTGTCTTTTGAAAACACAACATGATTTTATTACAAGCGTGAATAACTCCTAACATTTATTGTATTGCAAAATTAAAAGCGCCATGTTATATTTTTACTGTCCAACGCTACGATTGAGGTAACACTTTTATAATACAGGCTTATAATTTAAATATCAATTAATCTGTTCTATATTAAGGCTTTGTAGTAGTTATCAGCTCAAGTAAATTGACAAGTTAGGGCTTTATATGGATTGAAATACAGTGTTAATGTTGATCCAATTGTTTTATTTATAATCCTATATTTATATGGATATTTTAGGCGGCATTTATGGGCCATATGCGCAGGAGTTATTGTGGAGCGCAAACAAGCTAACTTTTATATTAAGTACCTATGTGCCTATTAGCCACTATTTTATATAACAATGACACAGTCTAAACACATTTTCACTTAAGTTTTTGTGAGGTTACCTATAATAGAAAAAATCTCTACATTCTTAACTTTACTTGGTGGTAGAGCTTTGTGCAAGCTCGTCTGGGTAGGTACCACCCACTCATCAGATATTCTACCGCAAAACAGCAGTACTTGGTACTGTTGTGTTCCGGTTTGAAGGGTGAGTGAGCCAGTGTAATTACAGGCACAAGGGACATAACATCTTAGTTCCCAAGGTTGGTGGCGCATTGGCAATGTGAGCGATGGTTAACATTTCTTACACTGCCAATGTCTATGGGCGTTTGTGACCACTTACCATCAGGTGGCCCATACGCTCGCCCGCCAACCTATAAAAAAAAAAGAAAAAAAAAAGACCTTTGCACACGAGAACCTTGCCGTATATAATGTTAGTAGACACGTGTTGAAGTAGAGATTACTGTGACTCAGAGATAGTTTACCCTGACTGAAGATCGCAGTTTCCAATATAGATAAGCAATATCCAGTTTTCCCATGTTAGGTCATAATAATTCATCTGACGCTTGGGCTGTCAAGAAAAATATCGGGAACAAGCGTATTTACTATTTAAGCTGTGTGAAATTCGGCTACATTTCTGCTATTAAATGACATCATAGCACCGTAGTGGTCAAAACTCTGAACTTTTTTCTTGAGAAAAACAGTACAAGATTTTTTTATTTGTTTGGTTTTTAAAGTGTTTAAAGGGTCACTTATTGCATACCTTAAATAAATACAAAATATTTTGTGTTATAATTATCAATGAAAACATTTTTTACATAACAATCGTTTAATATAAATACATAATTATTTAAATACACGTGTGACACAAAAAGTTTTTTCAGAAAAGTACGTCTATAAGTACAAAACACTAAAAATATCTGAACATGAAGACAATCTTATAATTTAATAGATAAGTATATTATTTCACAGCTCGACATATAATCTCATAATAGGGGTATTGACATTAACTTGGAAGATGTGTAAATTGAAAAGAGTTGAGAATACAAGTGCTTAACCCTAAATATTGAAAAAAAATCCAGTTCATTCAATGTTTTTTTTAAATGTCTTCTGGATGTAGAATTTGTAGTTTTAGACAGCTCGTAAACTACAGTATAAACTTTTTCATTTCATTCAAATCTACTCATTCAATATAATTCAATCATTTATTTATTTATTCTATGTACATAACTATACGTCCATTTCCCTTAATTATCTTACATTTAACAGCCAACGTTATGACTAAGGATCTAAGCCGTGATAGAACCCTCTCGTGCCGTAATTGCGGTTCGCAAATACAAAATCAAAGATTGAAAATCGATTTGACAAAATTTTTGACGATTGAAAATAGATATCAGTTACACATTCGATTCTCAAATATGCGAATGGCAATTAGGACACAGCTTAGAATTTGTAGTCGAGTAGGTAACAATATCGTATAAAACATGTTAATTAAGCACGTTGCAAGCGACGTCCTCTTCATGTTGCGCGAGCGTTGTTCCGCTCGCAGTTCGTCGTTAGGAGCGATGCCGCTCATTGCGACGTATGCGGACTTCGAGCGTCACATGAGCGGCGATTGCTGAAGCGAGAGCTAGAGCCAGTCCCGCTAGCTGAGTGCGCACACACAGGAGCGTTCGCGCCGCGCAAGCCAGCGCCAGCCCCGCGTGCCGCGCAGCCAGCGTGGTAGACCACGGCCCGCGCCAGCCCGCTCCGCCGACGCATATACTCGTCTGTGTCGATAATGTTTTGGTTAAAGTTATAAATTTTAATCACTATTTTTAAATCTTCATTATGGTGTATTTCGAGCCCTCTATTCCGCGTTGTGTACAATTCATATGAATCGTTGAAAGGTTTGCAAACCTGTAAAACGTCCCACAAAGCGGCACAGGCACCCCACGCTGCAGCAGCAACAGCGGGAAGAGCAAGGTCACTTCTCTCGGCGCTCCAACGGAGCAGGGCGAGGAGCAGCGATGCGTGCGCTGCGGCGCCCCCCGCGGCGAGAGCGAGTCGCCGGCCCCGCGCTGCAGCCATGCTCAGAGTCGCAGCGGCAAGAGCCTGCAGCGCTCCAGCGCCACATAACGCTCGCCACGCACCGGTCCAGCCCCCGACGCACACACCATACCACTAGAGGTTAAATGGTTTAAATAATACATATAATGAGGGTCAGAAACGATCCCCGTCAATTTTCAGTATTCTTATTACCTTAATATATGACGTATAGATAAATCCCTGTTGAAGACCGATAAAGAGTCCCATTGGAGCACCGAGTAATGCTCGAGGATCCTTAACTATGGAGCGGGCATCTGGGGGTGGAGCGGGTGTCGACGCGGTGCCATACAGGCCCAGGCAAGCTGCGGCTAACACCAATGTCGCCCATAGTGCGACAAGAAATCTACGACCTTCAGCGTTTAAAGAAGATCCCAGCAAGAACTGAACACCAGGGCAACCCGCTGATCCACACGTTTTCTCCTAAAAGGAATTTATATTACATGTGTCTGGTTTAAGGAAAATGAAATAACTAATTAATTATACAAAAATATTAGCTATATATATAAAATAACAAGTCCTGACTGACAGATTCATCATCGCCGTGCGTAAGCTATTAAAGTTAGGGCCCTGATATTTGGTGAGTAGGGTCGTTTTATTGAGTAGACACCCACTAAGGAAGGAATTTTGGATTTTCTACCCCTAAGGGGGTGAAATAGGGGTTGATAGTTTGTATGGATTTCCGTCATTTCTATGTAAGAAACATGAAATTGTATATGCAAGCATCTGGTTGGAAATAAATAAAAACATATTTCAGGTGTTTCGAAAATCTATCCCCCAAGAGGGTGAAATAGGGGGTTGAAAATGTGTATGGTGGGTCCGTCCTTTTTTATGTAAGAAACATGAAATTTTATATACAAGCCTCTGCTTAGAAATAAATAAATACATATATCAGGGTTTTCGAAAATCTACTGCCCAAGAGGGTGAAAAACGGGGTAAAAGTTTGCATGGGGATTCCGTCATTTTTGAAGTAAGAAGCATGAAATTTTATATACAAGCCTCTGGTTGGAAATAAATGAAAATGTATTTCAGGATTTTCGAAAATATACCCTCCAAGAGTAACTTTACATGTAAGAAGCATATATATACATGCATACGTATTTTGAAAATTCAACTCCAAACGATAGAAATGGGTTAGAAACATTAGTATAAAATGGCCTGATCTGCTTGAAATTCACTGTTTTCACAGCTAAAGTAGATTATAATTAACATATTATATTATTTTTGAATTTGTCGCGGGCTAAGCCGCGGGTGAACCGCTAGTAATATTATAAGCATACAAATAGTTTATTGTATAATATACAATATATAGCTAAAACACACACATTTAGTACTTGGAAATATGTCACCAATACACATACCTCATAATCGTCATCCAAAGCGTATTCGTCGGACCATTTTGTCAAGGAGGAATTATCTATTGATGTCGATATAAATTGTAACGGTGACAGATTTTCAGGCCAAATTATCAACGCTCCTCCAAGTAAAAGTGATCCAAATACAAGACCTAAATCTTGTGCCGCTCGGAGAGCCCTCAATCCTCTTCGTAAAGCTATCTTTCTTCTGCATTCATCGCCAGCTGCATGAGCTAAGGAGGTCGCTGACACGGATAAAGCCAGTGACATTGGAGAAAGCGTTATGCCAGTAATGGCGTACAATGGCAGTAAAATTGACAAAGGAGTTGCTATTGTATGCGCTGTGAGAAGGATGCAAACTAGGATATGTGCTGTCGTTATTACTATCCTGGTTCCAGATTTTTGTAGAATAAGAGGGGAAAAGGGTGCTACTACTGCAGCTGTTGCGTGCATAATCGCAAGTGGCATTGCTCCGGCTTCTGCGCCTGCGAAAGCTGTGAACGGTAATAGGGCTGTCGAGCACAAGCCGCTGGCTACACACAGTAAAGTGAAGCGAGTGACGAGAGGTTTCGGTATCTTTGGCGGTTGTCTGGTGATGAGGCGACGAACGGAAGCCGCTCCTACTGAGGAAGCAGCCGAGTCCCGTCGCCGGTTGGTTACAGCGACAGGAACTTTTACCGGTGCCTTCGCTTTCTTCCATGGCCAATCTTTTTTGCATATCGTGTTTACTGGTATCTGAGGAAGACATTTTAATTAATAAATACAGTTATGTCATTAATTGTGAGCAAGAAACGTCTCGGCTTACGTAAGCTTCGATATAAGCATCGACAACAATCTGGGAGGCGAAGAACCTAAGCGTGAGATCAGCATCCTAAAACTATTGAAGTATAGGAAAAAATATCTTCAGATAAAGTCGATTACGTATTTATCTCTTTTTTGCTATCGATGCATTATTTTTATCGTAAATTATTTTTTTAAGTATAGATAAAAGTCAGTTACCTGAGTAATGACAGTCCGGTGACGGTGTGGATCGGACACGGTCCGGGCCGCGGGTCGGATACTTTGCGGCCGCGTTCGCTCCGTCAGGTCCGGTAGGCTGCCCATACGACCATCCGACTCTTATCAACATTCGCTCACTTATAATTCTAGAAAAAGTAATGTTTTTGTTAAATATCATTTATTAATGTGGTCATATGTTATGAAATTAATTTATCTATAATTTTAAATTCAATTGTTATTTGTTATTAATAATATTTTATTAGTTGCTACTATCTTAACAATCTGCTATGTAATGATTTTTAGTTTATTTTGATATATTATAATTAATTGTGAAGACTTGATTGGTTTGTGATTTTTTTATGTGATAATATTTGTCTGTTTTGTTTGTCTTCCTAAAACATAAATAAATAAATAAAATTTAAAATTCTGTAAAGAAAACAAAATCAAATTGTCGAGTTCCTTAGGTTCGCATTTTTTATTGAGGCGCTGGTAGAATTATAAAAAATCCATTCTGGTAGAATTATGACAATCAACAAGCATGAGCATAGACATTGGCTTTGTAAGAAATGTTAACCATCGCCATTGGGAACTAAGATGTTATGTCCCTTGTGCCTGTAATTACACTGGCTCACTCACCCTTCAAACCGAAACACAACAATATCAAGTAATGCCGTTTTGCGAATGATTCATACAATGCAAATGAAAAAAAAAAAAAAACAAAAGACTCGTAGGTTCATCGACATCGAGATTGTCTAAGTTGTACTGACTGTACTCCGGATATTTTTAATTTAATTATAAAGTAAATATCTTACTCCGTGTACTATTTTTTCACGTTATTAATATAAAATATCTAATAAACTATGTTCATTGCGTATACAATTAAGAAATTTGTTATTTTTACATTAAAATCAACGGATTAGACACGGGTGCCTGATTGCATGTTAACGAAAAATCCAAAACGACATTACACGAATCTCCTAATATATTATTCGTAATCTTGAACTGAATAATTGAAACCAGCAAGTGGTTCAAACGATGAATTTTGATAACTATTTATATAGTTACGAGACTCATTGGTCCATCCAACAGCGTTCTTAAAAAAAAAAAAGAAGCGCGCTAATTTAAAACCGCCGCCATCTTGTTAGTGCACATAAAGGTAGAGTTATTAATTAATTATTGGCGCGACTTGTGATTTGTGATGTGTTCAAATGTGTTATTTGGATTTAAAGAGTAATTGAGTGAGTAATTTATATCAATTTATATGATTTGGTGTTCTACTTTTTGAGTAGACCTATTCGAGGTTTTTATGAAATCAGTTTTCACTTCTGGATGCTAAATATATAATATAACTGATAATTATTCAATATTGAAGCATTACGCTCACTTCTGAAAAGTCTATGGATAAACAATATTGCGCGTTTCTCCTTATAAATTCTTCGTGAACTTGAACGGAATAGTTTGCGTTTAAGTTACGAAGTTGGATCCATCTAGCTGAAGTAATTAAACACGCCAAGGGTTGCATACGATGAATTTTGATAGCTAATTGTAACAAGATCTGGACCGATGCTTATTAAACATGGAAGCATTATACTTACTAACTGACAGTCATTGTAAAACTATCACTTGTTCGGATATTAGAAAAAACCGCCAAAAGGTTTAGAAAAGGATGGAGGTGACTTTAGGACTTGAAAATTCGATATTGTTCTTGCGTATGTGAACAAAGTTCATTAGATATTATTTTCGAATAACATATGAAACAAATAGTACATTGGGTTAATATCATAATTAAATTATATATAATTACATGCACAAGGGACATAACATCTTAGTTCCCAAGGTCGGTGGCGCATTGGCGATATAAGCGATGGTTAACATTTCTTACAATGCCTTTGTCTATGGGCGTTGGTGACCACTTACCATCAGGTGGCCCATATGCTAGTCCACCTACCTATACCTCGGTATATCACATTTAAAATTGATCATAATGGGCTTGTAATGTGATGGTATGATTTTCAGGCTACAAAGTTACGCCTTAGAAAAGAGGCGAGAGAAAAAATAAGAATCGACTGAGTGAGAGATCAAATGGCGAGAATGAAGTCACTATGGATATGACGAGAGAATAATTAGAAAGATAAGTAACTTTCAATGTTTCATAATCAACGCGCAACGTTAATCATCTCAAAAACGATATTTGATAAGATCAATGCTTAATTTAACGGTTCGTTAATATTTTCGTTCTAAATTTGAAATTATAGAAATGGAATTATTGGGCTTAAAATCAGACAAAGTTAATGAATATTGAGTCCTGATTGAATTTGAATAATTTCATGTCCTTCCCCATTACATCTGATATAAATATGTATAATGATGAAAAATTTAGTGTACATATAAAAAGATATAAATAGTCAAAGGTAAGATGCTATTTAGATTTAGTTTCTTTACAAGATTACGACAATTTGCTCGATTCACATTGTAATCAAATATTTAATTAGTGACTTGTATTTAAGCATATTTTGCAAGAATTTAATCATTTTAATATATATAGTGTTATTCATCATTCATTCCATGTTTTCAACAAGCTTACATAGAATATTTGTGTGCCTTTAGAAAACAGATACAGCGAGCATTCATCATAAAATATTAAAAGTAACCGGGTCTTAGCACTTAATATTAGTTGGTGGTAGAGCTTTATGCAAGCTCAGAGTACCCACTCATCGCTTATTGAACAACGAAAATAAATAACAATAATTATCTGTTTGAAAAACAAAACAGACTTCATATTATAAAATACGAGCCCATAAAAATTTTAACTTTTTTTTTAAATTTAAATGGTAATAAAACGGGATTTTTTCAAATCGATACAATAATTATGGAGTTCTGATGTAAAAAACAATAAAAATAATACAATAGAATTGAGATCGTCCTCCTTTTTTGAATCTTAACAACTAATACAAATGGTTCCTGTAATCCGTTTTGAAGGGTGAGATAGCAATTTATTATTTGAATTCTCACGATTAATAGCGATGTAAGGGATAATTAGTAATATTTCCCACAATACCAAAGTCTGCTTTTTTATTTAAATTCAAAAACAGCATTCATAGATTCTGAGTTTCTTTCGCCGAATATTGAATAAAGATTTTTGACTTTGACTTTTGATAGTATGATTGAGATATATGTATATGGCCGCCTCATTTACGAAATAAAATTGATTTTTTAATTTTTTACTCTAATGTGAATTATGAATAATTTAAATATCGTATATAGTCTTACACACATATTTACTATATGTAACTAACCTTTAATTGCTATAACGTATTCGAACAAATTGATCAAATTACCTCTGCAGATTAAACAGGAGACGTTAGTTAGTCACCAATAATAATTAATCAGTCCAATTACAAAGTGGAATATTAGCAACATTTTCATAATTCGCTTTATCTATGTGGGTATTAAAAGAGGAATTAAAAATTGTGATCTGTGTCTACTGTATTTCAATGATATATCAAAGATAATATTATATTCATATTAATTGTGTAAATGTTTTTTTGATTCATTGTGCTTATTTATATATGTATAATTTTATATATTTTGTGGATAATTATTAAAAAAAAAGGTACTCACATTAAAAACGCCTTGATCGAAATCCATTTCACGTCACATTCAGAATGATTTTCTCCCGTCCACCGTATAATATTTTTATAAATTTATTTAACGTCATATATAACACTATGTTTTCTTAAACTATTAGATATGCCCGGATTATAACGATATGTTAGTGTTTGAATGAAATATGGTGATAAATACTTCTCCTTTTATTCATCTTATCGTTTGCGGGTGTCCCTGATAGGAACGTTAACGTACTGCCTGTGGAAGCAAACCAGGCGACGCTAGGTGACCATAATTTTCATGTATATTGTGGTTTTATAAATAAACCAATTTAAGATATGAAGTTGAGAAAAATATTTTCATATAACTGATTATTATATTTTTTTCTTTCCGATGAATTTGCTGAAGGAAATCGTCGTAGAGTAAGACTTTTGCTTAACTTTCTTGTTACTATAATTTCTTGTAATTATCTATACATATTATATTTGTTACGTTTATCGTAAGCTGGTCCATATACCATTTATTTAGTCTTCGTATTATGTAATTTGTATGAAATATTGATTTGACATAAACTCTGCTGACTCTGACCGACTGCCTGTTAGCACTTACTAAAAAATGCCTTCTTTCTGCAGTCTATGTTCTACAGCTGGGCTATTGTCTACTCTCCTTTGGAGGAGAGGGTCTACGACGTTGTTCCAATGCGTGTTGTAATACATGTGGCCGATTTTCAGCAACACGAGATGAATTATATACACAAATTAAGAACGTGAAAACTTAGTGGTGCTTGCCCGGGCTTAAACCTGCTGTTTTACGTGTTCTAATATCAGAATGATCGTTTTACAAAAACTTTTCAATTAACAAGATCTAATACATACATAACTAATAATATGAAATGAGATAAATTTATAAGAATTAAATAATAATTTATTTTCCTGAATCTTATAAAATCGATGGTTACATTACTTATCTGGGTGCCAAGGGAGATGGCTGGCCCGTTTGCGCATGCGCTTTTGTGGACGACAACCAGACGAATTGGGCAACAAGAATACATTAAAGATGAGAGTAGCGTGTAAGTCTCGACTCTTGAACATCCATCTAAAGGCCGTCCATTTTTTCTTCGGATTTCGAATATGAACAAAGAAAGTCCATTCGTATTTCAAAAACTGTATCTTTATGATATAGACAAAGGCAATGTCTGGATTAAATAAATTTGATAATTTCTGTAGGAGATTTTTGTTTGGTAATGAAGAGGCGCCTTGAGATATTAGTTTTGTAATTTTCATGCTGCCTTCGGCTTCATTTTTATTCAATTGTAACGTCCAAAATGGTTAATCGATCCGAGGAAAATAGACACTATGCTCTAGGGATTAGACAAATATATCGTACTTTTTTTTGTTTGGGTGACGATGCTGCAATCTTTTGTGCGTGTATATAAGCCATATTAATGATGCTAATATTCGTCACGGGTTTTGTTTATTTAAATGGGTCGTGTGACGTCAATGATGTATGAATGCATAGGTATACCAAATTATCTCGTGATTTTAACGTGATATTAACGTCACACTGACATTTATGACCGTAGTTTCCTTTATGAGTTTAGAAGTTGCGACGGATTCGTTTTGTTTGTCTTCGCTTAGCTTATTAATAATTTAATTTATTAAATCATACGCGGACTTAACTTAATTATGTTGTAGTAGGTTAGGCTACATTTTTTTAATTTTAATTTATACTAAATTTATGTTAGAGCAGATTGCTAATAAATTAATATTAGGCGCTATTTTTGTACTTAAAAAGTGAGTGGTAGCTTGGAGATCTTTGTTAGTTTAAAGTACAATATCAAAATAAATGCATTTTTATGTTATATATACTTTATATTAATTTCCAATTTTATTGTTTTCTTTTATTGTATTAATTCTAATTTGCTTTTTTATTTAATTTTATAATATTTTGTTAGTTGATTAATGGATGAATTATTATAATTTAATTTATTAATTACCTTGATTTAGTAATTTATTGAATTTAGATAATTGTTATAAGCAACTGACTGACTCTGACTGACTCCTAATTTTTCTGTATGTCCTGATTACATTCTGTTTTGTGTACCTTAATAACTAAATACAAGCAAAGAGGTTGAGTGAATATACATATAGTGGTGATATCTTCTCGCCATGCCTTGCCAAGACGATGCCAAGGTGGCCGTTTCCAATGGCTAGCCGATGCTCTCTTTACCCTAGCTGTCATGGTGAAAAATTGCCAAAGCAAGTTAAATAGAACTATAATGCAATCGGACCTACTAAGCCAGTTAAGTTTTGTTAATTAAATTACTGTCAATTGCTAAGAAATTTCTACAATAAGAATTAAATTCCATTAAAATCCACTGTTGTGAATAAGTACATTCCTTGTTTCACTCATGTCCAAATCGAACTATCCTATAATCTCCCATTAAAAGATTAGTCAGACAATAAAACTCTACATAATAAGTCGGATATTGATATATTCTCAAATAAAAATCCTAAATTTATAACTCTTATGTTGACCTATTTAAGGTGTATTTTAGCTCATAAGAACTGAACTCAATTTATATTTTATTATTATACTACCTGTTGCCCGCGGCTTCGCTCGCGCTAAAGTATAAGTAAAGGTTAAATGATTGTTTGGAAATCTGTGATTTTAACATAAGAACCATGAAATGTGATTCTGGTTATAAAAACCCTTAATAGACTTAATAAGGGTTTTTTTAATTTTAGATTGATGATTATACCTTTAATATTCATATTTGAACTTATTTTGAATCTCTGTTATATTTTATAGTACTGCCTCGTTGGTCTAGTGGCTAGATAAAAGGCTGCAGACCCGGTGGTCCTGGGTTCAATTCCCTGATCGGGCCAATAAATAGTTATTGGGTTTTTCTATCAGAAAATTCTCAGTAGCAGCCCGGAGTCTGGAAATTGGAAGCGTGTACACTCCCGTGTCTCGGAAAGCACGTTAAGCCGTTGGTCCTGCGCCTGAACTCTTTCCGGTTGTGTCGGATTGGCGTCTCCTCGGATTATGAGAGCTAGGGAAAAGAGAGTGCACCTGTGTTTGCGCACACACCTGTGCACTATAATATCTCCTGCGCAGTTGGCTAATCTCTCAAGAGATTGGCCACCGTGACCGAAATCGGTCACGAGCACATTATTATTATTATTATTTATAGTGACCTTAATGATTTGAAGAAAAAAATATTTTACACATGTCTTCCGATCTACGGTTCTGTTGCTTAAATACGCAGATCATCTATGTACGCTATTGGATATAGTTAATACTGTTAATTACCGAGCGTCCAAATATTTTATCAAACTCAGATTAAACAAAATTATTCAACTCACTGAAAGCTTGATTTATTTATAATTAATAATCGCTTTTTGGGACTTAATTAACGCTTTTTGGGACTAAATTAACTAAGTTACTCGTTTTTTTTCACGCACTGGTACCTGTCTTCTCTGAGGGAGGAACTTGGATATGTGGGATTCTTACCCACTAAAACCAATGCGATTGCCGCCCCCGGCACGGATCGGAGAGGCTGCCGGGTCGTGTTGATATTACGCATCCGAGCCCCCTTTCGTACTGTGTGGGAAGGCCGAGACGACGCCCACGTCGTCTCCGCAGAACAGGTTCATCCTCTTCGCGTTCCCGCTTCGCCGTTTCCTTCTGGACCATAAAGGTCACAGAAGGACACGATTGTTTGCAGAGAGAGATCATGTCCGACCTCGCGGACCACGATCTCCCGTCCGATCCGATTTTCGCGTCCGATCTTATACAGGTATTTTCCAAAGCAACCATGACCGGTTACGTGCGTAAGTCGGAATTTGACTCGTCTCATCCAGGCTTAGAAGGCCGGCAGAATCACTCCGATGACGCGCATGCACGCAACATTCTTCGCAGAGACGACTACGCCACGTCGCAAACACAAATATTGAATTTCAAGCAGATCAAATGGCCTATTTAATTTTTAAACTTATCTTTCCATCACATTTATCCCGTTTGGGGTTGAATTTCTAAAAACGACGAATTACATGTGCTCTTATTTTTTCTTAAAAGCTTTAATATTAAATATCATTCTTTACCGTTACTCGGTAGTAGAGCTTTGTGCAAGCTCGTCTGGGTAGATACCACCCACTCATCAGATATTCTACCGCAAAACAGCAGTACTTGGTATTGTTATATTCCGGTTTGAAGGATGAGTAAGCTTGCGCAATTTCAGGCACAAGGGACATAGCATCTTAGTTCCCAAGATTGGTGGCGCACTGTCGATGTTTTTTTAACGAAACGTACAATGCCACTGTCTACCTCCAAAATGACGGACTCCGCATGTAAACTTTCAATCCCTATTCCACTCTTTAGGGTGGTGTATTTTGGGCTTCTAACTTTGAAAATGACGGATTTTCATACAACCGTTCATCCCTTATTTTCCCCTTTAGGTGTGGAATTTCTAAGAATACTTCCATAGTGCTTACATCATAAAATGTATCAACTGCCAAAATTTCAAGTTTCTAGCTTCTGTTGGCTCTGCGTTGTTGAACCAGTGAGGACAAATAATTATATATGTATTATCGTATAGATAACAAAAAAAATACGTATTTTTTGTATAACTTTTGATAGACTCAACAGATTTTAATGAAATAAAGACTAAGCCGAAACTTGAAACACATCTTATAATGATTTAGTTATTTAAATTGGTAATTTTTAGCCGTTTCAAAGATTAGCCTGGACAGACAGACAGACTGACAAACAAACATTTTAACAATGCTTGTATTTATTTTTAAATCTGTAAAAATTTATTAAAAATTATGGCTTATATTATTTATTTAAAATTATGGCTTCTAGTAGTATTATAGTACTAATTCCATTTATATATTTCATAAATTGTTATAGTAAACCAACCACAACAATATTTTAATATTTTTCCAATTTTTTTTAAGTAGTGACAGCTGCCAAGCTGCTCCTATGCGGGTTGGTGGAATACACATGTGACAGAATTTCAGTGAAATTAGACAAATGCAGGTTTCCTCACGATGTTTTCCTTCACCGTCAAGCACGAGATGAATTACAATCACAAATTAAGCACATGCAATTCAGTGGTACTTTAAAAACTTTTTTTAAAACTGAAAACAAAATCTGTGTTTATAATCTGTTATTATCAACAAACCGACAAAGTATAAATTTAACAAAAAAATGAGAAACCGCATGAAGTGGGACTGTTAAATGTGCCAGCATAAGCTGAACCCTATTTAATATCATTGATCATATTGATCTGAGCTCAACTTACACTGGATGATTCTAAATATCTGAAACTATCCATTTCTCCAACTTCCATTTCTGAAACTATCCAAAGTTCTTTTGTTCCTATTAACTTCCAATCATCATCATTTTATAGACTATCATTTAAAGGTAGCTAAAGTTTCAACCAATTTAACTGAATAGTTATTTTGAGAACCGCATTCAATTCTGTGCAGTAGTTTTTGCGTGATGCGGGTACAAAGGTACAGACACACAGAAAAAAATTCAAAAACTATTGTTTTGGCTGCGGTTGCTTTAATAAAGTATTTTTCCAATATCTTTAATGTACAGACATCGACCTTTTAAAATTTTATTATATGTATAGATTATTATTATTTACCTTTTTTTATATACAGGGCCATCCGACCCTAAATTAAAAAGAGCTTGTGCTATTGAAATCAGACAACTGATATACTACTTTTAGGAAACAGAAGTGGATTTTTATAAAAAAATAGCAGATAATTACAGATACAAAATTTTATTTACGCCATTGTGGTGGTTATGTCCATAAAGTTTGAGGTCTTAACGTTGGTTAAGATTGAACCATACTAATTTCAAATAAGCACACAATCGAATTTGTGCTGTTATTTTTGAAGCGCTTACCGGTAATTTAGTACATTATTGATCAAAGGGTACATTATCCGTATTTATTAACAATCGGATTAGAAATTTTGAATTGTGCTATAATCAGTGCTATGCAAAGCAATCACCAACGTGCTCAGCGCTGATACTTGTTGTCATACGCTTCTTTTTTTGCGGTTTGTTCAAAAAACGTTTGTCTTTTATATATACTCAGCGTCAAAAAAATCGCACCTTTTGGTATTTTGACTTCAAGCAACTATAAACCCTATGTCATCTATGGTAAGGTATAAGTGTGGGGCCTCATTTTAAAGGTTATTGAATCCTTTAAATAATAAAACTGTGATAGTGATTACTAAGCATATAAAAATCTTTTTTCATGAAAAAAGGAAAAACACGCCAAAATTACTTAATTTAATTAATCTAAAAACATAACAAAATTAAAAAATACAGTAAAACAAATTCTTAAAACTAAACTTAGAACCTAGTGTTACCTCCCTTAGCCCTAATTACAGCCTCCATGCGATCCTTCATTGACCTCACCAACGTCACGATGCGTTCTTGAGGAATGTCACTCCACTCCTCGACGACGGTGTCCCGAAGCTGTTCAAGGGTGGCACGGGCAGTATCACGAGACCGCACCCGGCGTTTCAGATCATCCCAAAGGTGCTCTATGGGATTCAGGTCAGGACTTCTCGCTGGCCACTGCATCACGGGGATCCCAACCTGATTCAGGTAGTACCGAACAATGATTGCCGTATGGGAGCGGGCGTTGTCGTGCATGAATGTGAATTCAGGCCCGGCAAAACCAGCATACGGAACCACATGGTCCTCCAGTATCTCTGTGATATACCGATGAGCAGTCAGGGACCCCTGGCCACGTGCACCTCCAGTGCAGGAGACGCACACAAGGTCGGTTTTTCCTTGGATTGAAATTCCGCCCCAGAACATGCAGGATCCTCCTCTGTAGCTGACGGTTTCTTCAAAGCAGGCCTGTGAGTACCGTTCACCCTGCCTCCTGTACACTCTTCTACGCCTATCATTGCAGAAAAGGCATACCCTAGTCTCGTCGGAGAAGAAGACAGACTTCCATTGGTCGAACGTCCAATCTACGTGGTCTCGGGCAAACTGAAGTCTGACTCGCCTATGCTCTGCTGTCAATTTGGGGCCAGTAGCAGCCCTACGGGCCTGGATTTTCTTCTCTCGCAGCCTTCTTCTTATTGTACAGACGCTCGCCGACGTCCTCCGAGCTGTTCGGAGCTGCTGTTGCAGCTCAACAGCGTTGGAGAATCGGTTACGCAAAGACGTCGACACAATATAGCGGTCGTCTCTGTCGGAAGTGCAACGTCGTCTGCCGGATCCATGCTTCCTGATGTAGCCTCCAGTCTCCTGGAACCGCTGGGATACTCGTTTCACCCGGAAACGGCTTATGTTGAGTTGTCGAGCAATATCAACTTGGCGTAGTCCTGATTGCAGTAGTGCTACCACTTGAGCTGCTTCTTCTGGTTTTTTTCTTACTGGAGCTGTTCAGGTGTGACTTCTGTGATGTCTGGATAGCTAATGACCCATAATTAATTTTTACCCCCCCTTTTATTCGTGTCCAAGGTGGCACAAGTAGTGAGTCCTCTAATGAGCTTTTCAGCACTTTTTTTTTAAAGACCCTAACGTTTCGTGATTATTGTTTTTACAGAAAAGAACGATACGCGGTTTTAAAGTGTATTAATTGTGCTTTCAAATGATATTAATTTTGGTAGGGTACAATAAATAAGTTAAGAGTATTATTCGCTTGAAGTCAAAATTTCAAAAGGTGCGGTTTTTTTGACGCCGAGTGTACATGAAATTGCTTAAATAATTGTAATATTAGGCAAAAGTTTAAAGATATATACATAGCTCTGGTAGATTTTTCTGTAGGTCTTTATAAACTCTACGTTTAAATAAAATTTAATGTTTCTCTTATGATTTTACAATCATCACATTGAGCACATCCGCAACCACAGACGAAAACAAACACACACATACAGACGCTCTGACTCACACTCATACACTATTCTATAAATATCACACTATTTATTAACCCCAACTGGGGGCAATTCTAATAACAAACTGTCACCTTATCACAATCGAATCAACCTGTGATCGTTGCTGTTTATCCGTTTTCCTATTCTTTAATTCAATTATCGACTATTGACATAAAAGTTAACAATTAAGTTTGATTTTGTCAAAACGGTATATATTAACATCCAAACGGTTCGAATCCGATCCAAATAACTTAAATTTATCAACCAAAATTTTGCGAGCGACCTACGAGCCTACGAGCTTGCTCCGCTTGCATTAAAAATTACGTCAGTAAAAATTATAGATTAGAAAAATGAACTTGACCAGAGACACTTATCATATACTGATAAGCTTCTCTAGTTCACCTTGTACGAGTAGGTGCACTAGATAGGAACTCATCTATTTCCATTCGGGAGTTAATTTGATTGCCGCTTAAACGTATAAAATGATTTGTATTTTATTACAAGCCATCCTTATTATAATCTTCTATTGGATATATATTACATTAACAAAAAAACATGATTACTGGAACAAGAAAAATGTTCCTTATCTGAAGCCGAGAGTATTTTTTGGTAACTTTAGTGATTATATTCTATTTAAAAAAAGTGCACCGATAGTAACAAGTGAAATATGTGATCAGTTCCCCGACGAGCCGTACGTCGGCGTATTTTATGGTACAGCACCAGCTCTCGTCATTAAAGATCCTAAGCTTCTAAAACTAGTTTTGGCACAGGACTTCTACTACTTTAATGGCAGAGAAAATACAGACTACGCTTACAATGAAACCATTACGTCAAATTTATTTTTCAACGGGGGCGATAATTGGAAAGTATTACGACAGAATTTAACTCCACTTTTCACGTCTGCAAAGTTAAAGTTAAAAATATGTTCCTAATGATCAATGAATGTGCCGAGGAAATGGACACGTTTCTTAAAGAAGAAACGAAAATATCGGAGAGCATAAACTTAAGATCCTTGTTTGCTAAATACTCGATGGAATGTATTATTAACTGTATATTCGGTATTAGAGCGAACACTATGAAGAGAGATAACAGTATAAATCCCTTTGTCATTGTAGGAGAACAAATATTTGACTCGTCAATCGTGACACGTTTGAAAATTATTGCCAGAAGTATGTGGCCTTCTTTATTTTATAGTTTGGGTTTAAAACTATTCGATGAAAGAATTGTAAGTTTTTTCGCCAATTTATATACCCAAACTACTGAATGTCGCGCTATCGGTCAATTTACGAAAAATGACTTCGTTGAACTTCTTTCGAGCTGGGAGAAAGAAAACTATATAACAGGAGATAGAGTGGGCGATAACAAAACTAATGAGAAAACTGTAGAAAGAATTAAAGTAGACAAAGACCTTCTTGTTGGACAGTGCACATTATTCTTTTCAGGTGGCTTCGAAACAACATCGACGACAACAAACTTCCTCTTATACGAACTTGCAAAAAATAAAAATGCGCAAAACCGAGTAATAGAAGAAGTGGATGCATACTTTAATAAACATGGCATTATTAAATACGAATGTGTTAACGAAATGCCTTATGTTGAAGCATGTATTGAAGAAGCACTTCGTCTTTATCCTATTTTGGGAGTAATAACCAGGGAGGTGATGAATAACTACACGCTCCCAACAGGTCTTCAACTACACAAAGGTGATCGTGTACACATACCGGTTAATCATTTGCATCGTCATCCAGACTATTTCCCGGATCCTACGTCGTACCGTCCTGAACGGTTCTTCGGTGATGAGAAGAAGAAAATCAAACCATTCACCTTCATACCATTCGGTGAAGGTCCAAGAGCTTGTATTGGTAAATATCACACTCTATTTATCTATAACCTATATTTTTATCAAATATAACATGCTAGCTGCTCTACGAGATTTCGCCCGTGTGATGTTAAATAAACTATTAAGACAATTTAAAACATTCTTTTACATTTTCACCCCAGTTATGATTCATATTTTCATCTTAATTTAAGCTACTGGTTTAAAAGTGGTAGTGCCATGCTGCATACCTTCAGGTTGTAGCCGAATGGGCCGGCACGCCCGGGGAAGTACCACTCTCTCACTTAAAATCGGCGTAAAGTGGTAGCCATGCTACCGCGTTTCGTTCGGTATGTGAGAGACCCGGAGCGCCCAATCCCCCCCCCCCCACAAAATGAGTGCGCAGAATTTAAGAGTACTACCCCAGGGGGTACCATCTGCGACCGCGGTGGACAATCCCCCTCTGGACATCCATGCTCAGGACATACACCACCTGAGCTGGGATGCCCAGGCTGCCCTTCGAATTCTGGGGGGGGCAATTTTGCGCTCTTAAATGGTCGGGGCAAACGGAGCAGGCATCTTAAGGCAACCCCTTCCGCCCTTGCTGTGGACTTCTGCAACATAAGGGGACTGAATTCCAACTTAAACGCCGTCCACTTCCATCTTGAGACGGCGAAGCCGGCCTTGCTCTTTCTAACCGAGACCCAGATATCGTCCCAGGCGGACACCTTATTCCTTTCCTACCCAGGTACAAGTTGGAACATTCCTTTGTACCACGGGCTGGGGTGTGTGTTTACGTCAGGGAGGATATCTGCTCTCGTCGCCTCGCCTATCTTGAAGGGAGGGACCTATCCATTCTCTGGCTGCGCGTAGACTGCGATGATCATCCGCGAATCTATGCGTGCCTATATAGGTCCCATAGCGGTAATGCCGAAACGGACCGGCTCGTTGAGCACATTCAACGGGCTACAGATTCGGTGCTGCAACAGATCCCATCCGCAGAGATCGTGATTCTTGGCGATTTTAACGCCCACCACGCCGAATGGCTTGGATCGCGTACTACCGATCACGCGGGGAGATCTGTGGTCGATTTTGCCTTGGCATATGATCTGACACAACTGGTTACCTCGCCAACGCGAATCCCAGATGTGGAGGATCATATACCTTCACTGCTAGACCTTCTGCTAACCTCTCATCCGGATGGGTACCGTGTTTCCGTAGAGCCTCCTCTTGGCTCGTCGGACCACTGTCTTGTCCGGAGTACAGTGCCGATTACACGCACCTCACGGCCTCGGTTCGTGGGATGTCGCCGTGTGTGGCACTACAGGTTGGCGGACTGGGATGGGATGCGGTCCTTCTTTGCATCCTACCCATGGGGGCGGATTTGTTTCTCGCCGGATGATCCAGATGTCGTTGCTGACTCGGTCGCTGATGTTGTGTTTCAGGGTATGGAACTCTTCATTCCGTACTCTGCAATACCCATCGGCGGCAGATCCCGGCCCTGGTTTGGTCGCTTCTGCAAAACGGCATCCCGCCGAAAGGTAGAATGCTATCAAGCCTGGGCTGAAGCATCGGCATCTTGTGATGTAAATACCAGCGCACTGAAAAAGGAATACAACTCTGCCTCCAGGTCTTTCAAAAGTGTTATTGCCAAGGCGAAATCGGAGCACATTGGCAGGATTGGTGAGAGACTGGTGCGACTTCCTTCGGGAACACGCGCATTTTGGTCTCTCGCTAAGGCTGTCTTAGGGAATTTCTGTCAGCCCTCCCTTCCATCTCTGCACAGGAGCGATGACTCGTTGGCCCATACTGCGAAGGAGAAAGCCGACCTTTTGGGATCTCTCTTCGCGTCCAACTCGACTCTTGATGATCAGGGAAAGACACCACCGACAATCTTGCGGTGTGATACCACGATGCCGGAAATTAAATTCCGGCAGAGTGCAGTTCGTAAAGCACTTCTTTCCTTAGACATCCATAAGTCGAGTGGGCCCGATGGCATTCCTCCGATCGTGCTGCGTACTTGTGCTCCCGAGTTGGCACCGGTCTTAACGCGTCTTTTCCGCCACTCCTACACATTAGGCGTAGTCCCAAATTCCTGGAAGACTGCTTTGGTGCACCCGATCCCTAAAAAAGGCAATCGCTCTGATCCAACAAATTATAGGCCTATTGCTATCACCTCCTTGTTCTCCAAGATAATGGAGTCCATCATTAACTGCCAGCTCCTGCGGTACCTAGAGGAGCACCAGCTGATTAGCGACCGCCAGTACGGCTTCCGTCGGGGTCGCTCAGCCGGTGATCTTCTAGTTTACCTTACTCACAGATGGGCTACTGCGGTTGAGTCCAAGGGGGAGGCATTAGCAGTCAGTCTGGACATAGCGAAAGCCTTCGATCGGGTATGGCATAAAGCGCTTCTCTCGAAGCTTCCTTCCTACGGGCTTCCCGAGAAATTATGCAAGTGGATCACCAGCTTTTTGGCAGATCGGAGCATCAAGGTCGTTGTCGACGGTGCATGCTCTGACCTAAAATTTGTCAATTCTGGTGTTCCACAAGGCTGCGTTCTTTCACCTACTCTGTTTCTTCTGCATATCAATGATATGTTACAAATTAGTAACATTCACTGCTATGCGGATGACAGCACTGTAGACGCCCTTTACACCGGCCATGCTAATATTCCTCGAGAACACGTCGACGAATGTCGGAAGAAACTTGTATCTGAAGTCGAGATCTTGCTAACCAAAGTCTCGGACTGGGGCCGACTAAACTTGGTCCAATTCAACCCCAATAAGACTCAAGTTTGCGCGTTAACCGCAAAAAAGACTCCTTTTGTCATATCTCCTAATTTCGAGAATACTCCACTCACTGCCACAGCCAGTATCGGGATACTTGGCGTCGAGATTTCGAACGCTGTTCAGTTCCGCGGTCAACTGGAAGTTAAAGCCAAATTGGCTTCCAAAAAGCTTGGAGTGCTCAACAAGGCGAGACAGTATTTCACGTCGGCCCATCGCCTAAATCTTTACAAGGCGCAAATTCGGCCCCACATGGAGTACTGCTCTCACCTCTGGGCGGGAGCTCCCCAGTACCAGCTTCTTCCTTTTGACCGCATTCAACGTAGAGCAGTTCGAATTGTCGACGATCAAGCTATTACCGACCGGCTTGATCCTTTGGATTTGCGTAGAGATGTTGGGTCACTCTGCATCCTCTATCGCATATATCACGGGGAGTGTTCTGAGGAGTTGTTTGGTTTAGTCCCGGCTGCTGAATTTCACCACCGGACATCGCGACAGAACTCAAAATTCCATCCTCACCACCTCGATGTCTGGAAATCCACAACAGTGCGTTTCCTAAGGCATTTCCTGCCTCGCACAATCACTCTGTGGAACCAGCTTTCGCCGGCGACTTTTCCGAACCGATATGACATTGCAACCTTCAAGAAGAGAGCGTACTCTTACCTCAAAGGCCGGCAACGCACCTGCAAGTCCTCGGATGTTGCAGGTGTCCATGGGCGGTGGTAGTCACTTTCCATCAGGTGAGCCTCCTGCTCGTTTGCCACCTCATACATAAAAAAAAAAAAAAAAATATAAATTCATTTGAAAAATAAAGAACAAACTAAATATACAATTAAATATTGACTAGGTCATGTACGTATATATTTTATCAGCATTAAATGAGGATTGTATAATGTATTGATAACTTTAATTTGACATTAAACTGAGATATTTGTATGTTAAATGAAAAATGTCTGTGTGTTTCGTTTTTTTTTAACTTCGTATTTTGTATGAAACTGAAAATGAATGCTCTATTTATTTAAGTTAGATTTATGTATGCATAAAAATTTGCTGCTGTGAATGAATACAATAATTTGTGTTATTATTTTTTCAGGTATTCGTTTTGCAAGAATGGTGATGTATGCAGGCCTCCTGACGATATTCAAGAAGTATAGGATAGAGCTGGCTGAGAACATGCCACAAACTTTGAAATTTAGGGCAGTGTCTCTTGCTACTCAATCAACGATAAATATTTATCTCAAATTCATTCCTCGCGAACTTTAATAAGAATGTTTGACCTTTGATAAATGGAATGGATTTCATATCATTTTCAAAACAACTAACTTGTTTTATAAATAGAACAATGATATTATTAAAAGATAAAATAGACTTGTCTGTTGGCAACAGATATATTTTTTATTCCTTATGTTATTTAATGAATTTTAAGGAAGTCGATCAAATAACACAATATGTCATGTGGCGGTGGGGCTGTGGAAATCATGTTACTTATATTTCTTGTTTTCATATGCTCGCGTTGTAATCAATTATGTACTTGTGTAAACTTTATAGGTCGATGCTTATTTTTTATTAGTTTTAAGTTCTTTATTTAAACTTGTTTTATTTTACTCTTTTTTTCCTAAATAAAATAATATATAAATACATTTAAACCACTTTTGACACTTTTAAGCGACCCACTAATGCCCGGTTCTTCCATCTACACATCCCACAATATTATTATTTTGTTGTACATTTATTTGTTGTTGACTATCTTGTTGGTCTAGTGCAGAGGTTTCCAGACTCTTTTTTATTATGATAAAAACAGCTAAAAATTTAGCTGGTTCCGAAAAATGTGAATATTAGATCTAACTATGGAAACTTGCGTTGGCTGAGTTCCAAACACGAATTAATAGTTATCGAAAAAAAAGTGAGAATTGATTGTGCTGTGAGTGGATGTCAAAAAAAGTAAAGTTGGGCAATCAAAAAAGTGATTCCATCCAATTTTTTACAAGTAACAGTCGCTGAGTTTTTTTATGTAAGAGGGGGCAAACGAGCACGTGGCTCACCTGATGGAAAGTGACTGCCACCGCCCCATGGTCATCTGCAACATCAGAGATAAGCTTATGAATTGTGAACCCCCATTTTTTTGTCACACCAACGTAGACCCTCGTCGATTCTCCCGTGGACCCCTGGGGGTCCACCTGGACCACTTTGAGAACTATGGGTCTAGTGGCTACATGTAAGGCCGCAGACACTGGGTTCAAATCTCAGGTCAGGCCAGTAAAATGTCATTGAGATTTTCTATAGAAATTTCTTTGTAGCAACCCGGAGTCTGGTAGTTGGAATGTGTACACTCCCGTGCCTCGGAAAGCACGTAAAGCCGTTGGTCCTGCGCATGAACTCTTTCGTCATTTTCGCATGGTCGTGTCGGATTGCCGTCCCATCGGGTTATGAGAGTTAGGGGATGCACTTGTGTTTGCGAACACATTTGTGCACTGTAATATCTCCTGAACAGATGACTAATCTCTCTTGGGATTGGCCGCCGTGGTCGAAATCGGTCTGGAGGATTATTATTATTATTTATTTGTTCTTAAGTATATTAATATATGTTTTTATATATTTCACCAATGAAAAGATGACGTTCGTAGTATATTGAATTGCGCTATCGTAATACTGTCTTAATAATTTATACTCGGTGGTAGAGCTTTGTGCAAGCTCGTCTGGGTAGGTACTACCCACTCATCGGATATTCTACCGCAAAACAGCAGTACTTTGTATTGTTGTGTTCCAGTTCGAAGGGTGAGTAATAACATGCACAAGGGACATAGCATCTTAGTTTCCAAAGTTGGCAGCGCATTGGCGATGTAAGCGATGTTTAACATTTCTTACCATTATCTATGGGCGTTGGTGAACACTTACCATCAGGTTATATATTCGTCCGCCTTTCTATACTATAAGATAAGAAAAATAATATTGTAGTGTGTGTGCTTAAGACCGCCCGGCAGAAGTGAAAACTTAATTAAATGATTGATATATATATATAGTAAATAACATAAGTTATTATGTAGTAAGAGCAGCTGACTGTATCTTTCTCGCTCGGGTACATTCGGCGGCCCCGAGTTCACCCTATCGAGCCTTTCACCTTAGAGCGTGACGGATCAGCCTCTTACAGCCTACGAAAAAATGTGTATGTGGTGCGCTTAAAGAAGTTTTCACTTCATAAAGACATTTACACTGCCGGGCCTATAGTCCACAGATATTCGCTATCAATATATATTTCAATTAAGGAGATATAGACAATCGCAATAACCGTCTTTTCACGTACTATGAAAACCGACGAACAAAGTTCCGCGATTTTTTTTTATATTTAAATATCTCGTATTATTTATATTCTGGTTCGAATGCAAAGTATAAGGCAATATATATTTTGTAGAGCATTAAAGTTGCTGCTATTATTTAGCCTTTATCTTAAAAAAAGTTGTTTACTATAATTTATTTGTAAAAGATAGTGACATATGCTGTCAAAGATAGTGACATATGCTGTCAAAGATAGTGACATATGCTGTCAATGACTTTTGATATTTTGTAAAACTTAAAATCTTTCAAAGTTTTTGTGTATTTGTTATATTTTTAGCAGCGTCCACTTCATTAGCGCATGACACGAGAAATTTCTCACCAAATACTATCAGATTATTAAGCTATAGCTAAACATCTTGGTGGAAGTGCTTTGTGCAAGCTCGCCTGGATACCACCCACTCATCAGATATTCTACCGGAAAACAGCATTACTTGTTATTGTTGTGTTCCGGCTTGAAGGGTGAGTGAGTCAGTGTAATTACAGGCGCCAGGAACATAACATCTCAGTTCCCAAGGTTGGTAGCGCATTGGCGATGTAAGCGATGGTTAACATCTCTTACAATGCCAATGTCTATGAGCGTTGGTGACCACTTACCATTAGGTGGCCCGTAAGCTCGTCCGCCTCCCTATGTTATAAAAAACAACATTTATGTGTATGTATGTCTCCGACCGGAACGTATGTACTAAAATAATGTGGAAATGTATATGCTTAGTTTAGTAGCTTTAGCATAAAACGGATACAAAAACCAATACTTACCTTTTTTATAATTTTAGTATGTTGGGTAATTACGTAATTATATTAAAAAATAGATAGACGTACGGCTTCATTTCAAGGTCTGTCTGTTGGTAATTTTGTTTTTTTCGGCTTTAATGAGATATTAAATCCGGTTATCATTTTATAAGTACATACTTCGTATGTGTGTAAAACTCCTTGCTTGTTTTTGTTCGTATCTTATGCGATTTAGCATTAAGTTATGTATATATATTGTTAGGTGTTCAACTTTTAATACTAAATTCGTGGGTAGATTTATAGTCAGCGCCCTATAAAAGCAGCGCGAGTAACGTACGCCAGGCATTATTCTTCTGCAATTCGGTCGTAAGCGATAGCTCTGTCTGTTTATTATTGATTCCTTTGTTCTATTTTTTGTGTGTACATTGTACATATCAATATAAGTTTACTTTATTGTTGTATAGTGGTTTTGATTAATCTTTTTAAAAAACCTATTTCCATTGACATTTCTAAGATCAGAAGTGGGATCGGAACCTCATATGTTCTGATCCGCTCTGCTACCTGTGGTAACGTATTATACGATGGAAAGGATCTGGTGAGTGCGTTCCAATTTGTTTAAAAGCGATAGACACTGTGACTTACTGTGTGTCGTAATTTATAAGTTTCTTAGTAAATTCACAAGTTAGCTTGCAAAGATTTCTTTATTTAACTACCCTGCATTGGATTGTTATTAATTAACAGTGATCTTGCGCAATAATAGTTAAGAAATGTGCCTAATAACAGCCATAACTCTGATAAAGTTTTAACAGAACAAATGTGTTACATTCTAGTTCGATTAACGTCGTTGGAGGAATAAAGCATTACCTCCACGCGGGACGCCGCCGCGACCGCGTGTAAGTGATCATGACTACGGTGGAGCATCTTGACTTTGCGGCCGTGTCTTCGCCGGGGCATGAATGCTGCCATGAGCCGCGGTGCTGTGTCGACGACATGAGTGTTGGGTGAGAGTAGATACATTGCGTTGAAGTTCAATGGTAATGTAAATGGAGTTCGTGACGTGGCGTGCAAGTTTAAAACATAAAGGTCAGTCTTTCACATTCCATTATGATTCAGGTGCTGAGAATTCTCTTATTAAAGAAAGTGTTTCTTGTAAGTTTATGTCAGATTAAGAGGTTATTAGTCAGTCAAGTGTTCTCAGCACTGTTCAAATATTTTGTATTTTCGAGATTGTAATAATTTAATCGAAATTTTATTGTATGTGTTGCCGTATGTCTATTTGCGTAGTGATATTATCAAGGTAGAGCGCGAAATATTGTCGCAGAGATTTAGTGTTAATATGATTGCGAAACAATTTAAAAATTTCTAAATTTCATGACGTAAATAATTATTACTCACACGTACCCTCAGCTAATTTAGAAAGTAATGTTTCATCCCGTAGTAATGAATACCGGCTCTTATGAATGATTTTACCGTTATTAATACCGAAGTGTCCCTAACTCATAAAGCAGAAATTGTTACTGCGTTGATTCGTTTTTCGAAATATTTTATTACTGGTTTGGAACAAACTCGCGTAGCGGGTGAACGTGTGATTCGGTTAATTAATCCTAGTTAGTCCTTTTGGTTGAGATTGATGTTAATTATGAAGTTCAAAATTAAAAGTTGTGTTAGAAACTCGAGTAAGGGGGTCTGTAGAGACCATATGTGTGCTTACCAGGGGGGTGACACACGGCGATCCAAGGGAATCGACCCATGCGTTGGATGTGAGCAATGCGATTACTGATCGGCTGGACAGCCGGGGCGGCAGATGTCTTACTCGGGAGTTTCTAGAGTCTGGATTTACGAAAGCTGCGTAATGTTGTACAGAGTCGTTTTGCAATTTAGTCCGAACGACTGTGATATGTGGCTCTGGCTGTTAGCATAAAAAAAAAATTATATCCCCTATTGTCTAGTTTGATGTCTTTGTACTTTCCCCTAAAATATAGTGTGGTCAGGAGTGACCGAGCTAAGTGATACTGTGTGACAAACAATGTTTCAGAGTAACACACGAGGCTGGTGCTTCAGTGCTTCGGGTGCGATACATCAGTCTGCGCACAACTGGTGCTGCTGGCTGAACGACCGCCGGTCAGCTTTCTCCAGCCTGCCGGACGTAGAGCTGGTGACAGAGTGTCACGAGCGTGCAGCCGTGGTCGTCTGTCAAGAGTGAGCGTGCGGCTCGCGTGGCGCGTGGTGCTGATGGCTGAGCGTCACGAGCGCGCAGGCGCGCTCACCTTCAGTGCGCGTACGGCGTTTGAGGCGCGTACGGCGCGTACGGCGTTTGAGGCGCGTACGGCGCGTACGGCGTTTGAGGCGCGTACGGTGCGTACGGCGCGTGCGGCGCGTACGGCGCGTACGGCGCGTACGGCGCGTACGGCGTTTGAGGCGCGTACGGTGCGTACGGCGCGTGCGGCGCGTACGGCACTTGAGGCGCGTACGGTGCGTACGGTGCGTACGGCGCATGCGGTGCGTACGGCGCGTGTGGCGCGTACGGCGCATACGGTGCGTGCGGCGCGTACGGCGCGTACGGCGCTTGAGGCGCATATGGCGTGTACGGCGCGTACGGCGCTTGAGGCGCGTATGGCGCGTACTGCGCGTGCAGCGTGTTCGTCGCATGGTGCTGCAGTAATCAGCACGTGTGGTTGATCATGCTGAAAGTGTTCGGCTCGTTGGGAGTATCCGACTCGCTGAGAGTGCTCAGCATACCGGTACACAAGCGATACAAAATATGACAAAGAATGCTCAGTATGGCAAGACGCGGATGAATTGAAAAGGGTGTTGTCCTGGTGTCCGTGAGTCTTGTGCGTCGTTTTTCAGTCGTAAAGGCTAATACGAATTCTTTATGTCGACTTTGGTCGAGCTTATAATTATGGTGTGTGATACCTGAATTACGATGTAATTCGGATGACTTGTATAATTTTTGTGATACCTGAATTACGATGTAATTCGGATGACGTGTATAATTTTTGTGATACCTGAATTACGATGTAATTCGGATGACGTGTATAATTTTTGTGATACCTGAATTACGATGTAATTCGGATGGCGTGTATAATTTTTGTGATACCTGAATTACGATGTAATTCGGATGACATGTATAATTTTTGTGATACCTGAATTACGATGTAATTCGGATGACGTGTATAATTTTTGTGATACCTGAATTACGATGTAATTCGGATGACGTGTATAATTTTTGTGATACCTGAATTACGATGTAATTCGGATGACGTGTATAATTTTTGTGATACCTGAATTACGATGTAATTCGGATGACGTGTATAATTTTTGTGATACCTGAATTACGATGTAATTCGGATGACATGTATTATGTTTCTGATACCTGAATTAATGTTTAATTCGGAAGACATGTTTTTTATGTATGTGTAGCTCGGAACATGTGTAAAGCATAATGACTTCCGAGTTAACTCATACAACGGATATAAAGTATACGGTCGCGATATTTGTATGGCATACAATGGCGCCTTGTGTGTCGTGCGGGTATCGGGACGGTATATGTCACTAAAATATTTAAGTAACATAAAAGATTTTTATATGATTTATAATACGCAGATGACGATGATGATGAGGGAGAACAGGACAATTCAACGCCTGGAACTAGCCAAGGTTTGTCAATGCCACAACTTGACTGTGAGGATGTTGATATGCCACAAGACAACTCGGAAGGGTGTCCATCAAACGTCGTCGAGGACGACTCCATGTCAGGAACGGCCGTGTTAGGTGTTCAACTTTTAATACTAAATTCGTGGGTAGATTTATAGTCAGCGCCCTATAAAAGCAGCGCGAGTAACGTACGCCAGGCATTATTCTTCTGCAATTCGGTCGTAAGCGATAGCTCTGTCTGTTTATTATTGATTCCTTTGTTCTATTTTTTGTGTGTACATTGTACATATCAATATAAGTTTACTTTATTGTTGTATAGTGGTTTTGATTAATCTTTTTAAAAAACCTATTTCCATTGACATTTCTAAGAATATAATAATTATTGTTGTGCAGGTTTGGATGCCACTTTTATTCAAACATGTTTGATAAATATTTGCATTGCCCATATCAAGGTAGCTTTGAAATTTATAATGATTGCTATAGCAAATAAAACTCTGTGACCTTTTGAGTTTTTAAGGCAAACACTTCTGTTACCAAGTAAATGGAAAAATAGACAATGCATTGTTTTTTTAGAGTGAATCTAGATCACTATACAACAAATTTTGTAATGATGTAGAAACATTTTTACTGCTTAGTTGTTAGTATGTCAGGATTTTTTCTCTAGGTAACAGAAGCGTCACTTGCAAATGACCACACGAGGTGATGTTCGCTACGTGTGCGTGAAATTAGCTTTATAATATTTAGATTAATCGTAATAAATATAAAATGTATATAAAGTGTATTTGTTTCTTTTTCTTCGGGTAATGTATATATATAAAAAGACTTGTCCTGACTGACTCATCAACGCAGAACCTAAACCACTGGGGTTAGAGACTTGAAATTTTGACAGTTGATGAATTTTATGATGAAAACGCGTACTAAGAAAGGATTTTTGGAAATTCCACCCCTAAGGAGGTGAAATAAGGGATGAACCATTGTATAGAAATCCGTCATTTTCAAAGTTAGAAGTATGATGTTTCGTATACAAGCTTCTGGTTGGAAATAAATAAGTATGCAAATCAGAGTTTTCCTAAATTCACCACCTAAGAGGGTGAAATAGGGGTTGAAATTTTATATGGGCAGTCCGTCATTTTTAATGTAAGAAGTATGAAATTTCACATATAAGCTATTGTTTAGAAATAAATAAATATGTAATTCAAGATTATTGAAAATTTACCCTCCAAGAGGGTAAAATAAGGGTTGAAAGTTTGCATGGCGACTCCCTCATTTTTGAAGTAAGAAGCATGAAATTTTATATACAAACATCTGGTAGGAAATAAACAAATATGTATGTCAGGGTTTGCGAAAATCTACCCCCCAAGAGGATGAAATACGGGGTTGAAAGTTTGTATGGCGGGTCTGTCATTTTGATGTAAGAAGTATGAAATTTTATATTCAAGCTTCTGGTTAGAAATTAATAAATACATATTTTAGGGCTTTCGAAAATTTTAAAGGATCTGAGCAAAAATAAATGCATATTTTGTCATTTTTGAAAATTCAACCCCAAGCTGGAGAAATGGGTTAGAGACATTAGTATAAAAAAATGGTTTGATCTGCTTGTAATTTACTGTTTTCACAGCTAAAATAGACCATAATTAACATATTTTATTATTTTTGATTATGTCGCGGGCAAAGCCGTGGGGGAACCGCTGGTACAATTATACATATAAAAACCTACACGTTCTTAAGGCTTATTTGCCTTTCCAAAGTCAGCAGTCTATAAGGCCAAATGTGGGATCACGGTGAAAACAAAAGCGATCTGCTTAATTTTTCTTAAGGACCCATTTAATATTTTATAATCATGTCTCAGTAGTGAGTCTATAGTATACATTTAAAACGGGCGATAATGAGAAGCACAGCTACTTATATAATTATATTATATACCTAAACCTTCTCCAAAATGTGACGCAAGCTCTGAGACGTGATGCTGTTAGTTTTATGATTATTGTTTAAATAGTTTTATCAGCTAGTCATTACAAAAAAATACGTATTGTGTAGAGTTTTATTTTTTATTTATATGAATAGTGATTCTTTTATTTAAAGTTCACGAGGTATAAATTTAACTTGTATAATTGTTGAAGTCTGTGTCACAATTGTCACCGGTTTAATTTTCAAACTTAACGGCATGTTCTCTGCTAGCTCGATCCTATACTTCCGGAATATCGTCAGAAGTCCTGCATACATCATCATGCTTGAAAAGCGAGCACCTGAAACGAGACTCTTTAAATTAAATATTTACAATATATTATACTTACACAATCGAAACTGAAATGTATGATTGTAAATAACTTTTTATCTAAATGATACAAAGAATGTTTAATATTTACCAATACAAAGTCTTGGTCCTTCACCGAAGGGCATAAAAGTGTATTTTTCAATTTTCTTCTTCTCATCACCGAAGAATCGTTCAGGACGGTATGACGTGGGATCAGGGAAGAAATCCGGGTGTCGATGGATATGATAAACAGGTATGTGAACGCGATCTCCTTTCTGTAGCCGAAGACCAGTTGGCAATGTGTAGTTATTCATCACTTCTCTGGTGACGTTCCCCAACGTGGGATAGAGACGAAGAGTTTCGTCAATACACGCTTCAAGATAAGGCATTTCGTTTAAGCATTCATATTTAATAACACCATGATTATTAAAGTATACATCCACTTCTTCTAGAACTCTGTCTTGAGCTTGTTTATTTTTTGCTAATTCATAAAGAAGATAATTTAGTGTAGACGATGTCGTTTCAAAGCCAGCTCCAAAGAAACTTGTGCACTGCGCTACAAGTAAGTCTTCATTTACTTTTATTCTTTCTATCTTCTTGTCACTACTTTCATTATAGCTGAAACCGTTTCCTGTTAAGTAGTTTTCTTCTTCCCAGTTTAAAATAAGATCGACAAAGTTTTTATTCAAAGTTCTCTCCTTACGACTTTTACGGGCCATGACAAATAATTTGTTGAAAAAAATACCAATATTTTTATCAAACAACTGGAAACCCAATGCGTAAAATAAAGAGGGCCACATAGCTCGAGAAATTAATTTCAAACCTCTCATTATTGATGTGTCGAATATTTGATCTCCTACGATTACAAATGGATTAACACCTTTATCTCTCTTCAAAGTATTCGTTCTTAGGCCAAATATACAATTGATGATGCAATCCATCGAGTATCTCGCCAACAACGATTTTAAGTTAATATTCTTCGATATTTTTATTTCTTCTTCAAGGTACGCGTCCATTTCCTCAGCACACTCCTTGATCGTTGGGAACATATTCTTTAACTTTGCAGATGTGAAGAGTGGTGTTAAATTCTGCCGTAATAGTTTCCAATGATCGCCTCCGTTGAAAAATACGCTTGCGGTTACAGCTTCATTGTAAGCATAATCAGTATTTTCTCTGCCATTGAAGTAACAGAAGTCCTGTGTCAAAACTAGTTTTAGAAGCTTAGGATCTTTGATGACGAGAGCTGGTGCTGTACCATAAAATACGCCGACATACGGCTCGTCGGGGAACTGATCACATATTTCACTTGTTACTGTCGCCGCTGTTTTTTTAAATAGAATATAATCACTAAAGTTACCAAAAAGTAGCCTCGGTTTCAGATGTGGAACATTTTTCTTTTTCCAGTAATCGTTATATTTTGTTATTGATATATAAAGTTTATAAAAACATAAAATAACGATAAAAAGAATTAAATATAAAATTAATATCATTGTTCACGTTATGCGCGACTCAAGCATACTAAATGTGACCGTGATGTCAGTCGAGTTCATTCTCAGAATATAATAATATTAGATAATTTAATCATTAGGCAATTTGAAAACGAATTCCAAATCTATGTTAATGTTTAACTGGATGTTAACTTTTATTTTTTCCACACTGCTTTAACTTACTATGGATATTATTTTTAATGATTCTTGGTAGTGTCGAACTGAGACATATTTTTAAATTCATTATCAATTCAAGTTCATTCAACATATAAAATGTTATGTCAAAGATCACATATTATATAACAAAGTATCCACTGCGTCTGTTTGTCTTCACGCGATAAACTCAAAAACTACCAAATGGATTATCATACGGTTTTCATAGATGGACGGAGTGATTCACGTTGAATCATGATATTATGATGATCTTCTTCATCAAGACATCCACACACTCAACATGTTAGTTCTCAAGGTTGGTGGGGTATTGGCGATATAAGGAATGGTTAATATTTCTTACGGCACCAATGTCTAGGGGCAGTAGTGACCATTTACTATCAGGTGGGAATTAGCCCGTCCACCTACCTATGTTATAAAAATATTTGTATAAATTGGATGTCTAAGGTCATGGTCGCCTTTAAAGATTTCAATTTATCTTCATTATTTACTACTCGAATAAAATGTTTTATTTGGGATTTACTTGGTGGTAGGCCCTTGTGCAAGAGTTTAATTACAGTGTGGAGTTTAATTTAATAACGTTCTCCAGACCGATATCGGCTACGGCGGCCAATCCCAAGAGAGAACTGCGCAGAAGATATTATAGTGCACAAGTGTGTGCGCAAACACAGATGCAGATGCATGGGATGGCAATCCGATACGACTGGAAAGTGTTCAGGCGCAGGACCATTGACTTTACGTGCTTTCAGAGGCATGGAAGTGTTCGCACACTTTCAACTTCCAGACTCCAGGCTGCTACTGAGAATTTTCTGACAGAAAAACCCAATAACTATCTATTGGACCACGTCGGTCCAATAGATAGTTACTGTCGGAATTGAACCCAGGACCTTCGGGTCTGCGGCCTTACATCTAGCCACTTGTGCGGGATTCGACGAGAAAACTTCGATGGAAAAAAAATAACAAGACGTGTATCAGTGATGAACTGCTGTATTCGGAATGACGATTAAAAAATAACCTAACTTAAATCAAAGTACAATCAAATTGCATGACGCAATAAGTATATTATTTTTATCGTTTTATTTCTGGCAGGCGCTTAAACATGCCCCCGGGTGTTGAAAGCTTGACTTTTAACCATTGTAGGTAATTATGATGACAGAGGCAATGAACAGATTCTATTGAATACCCATCGGCGGCAGACCCCGGCCCTGGTTTGGTCGCTTCTGCAAAACGGCATCACGCCGAAAGGTAGAATGCTATCAAGCCTGGGCTGAAGCATCGGCATCTTGTGATGTAAATACCAGCACCCTGAAAACGGAATACAACTCTGCCTCCAGGTCTTTCAAAAGTGTTATTGCCAAGGCGAAATCGGAGCACATTGGCAGGATTGGTGAGAGACTGGTGCGACTTCCTTCGGGAACACGCGCATTTTGGTCTCTCGCTAAGGCTGTCTTAGGGAACTTCTGTCAGCCCTCCCTTCCACCTCTGCACAGGAGCTATGATTCGTTGGCCCATACTGTGAAGGAGAAAGCCGACCTTTTGGAATCTCTCTTCGCGTCCAACTCGACTCTTGATGATCAAGGAAAGACACCACCGACAATCTTGCGGTGTGATACCACGATGCCGGAAATTAAATTCCGGCAGAGTGCAGTTCGTAAAGCACTTCTTTCCTTGGACATCCATAAGTCGAGTGGGCCCGATGGCATTCCTCCGATCGTGCTGCGTACTTGTGCTCCCGAGTTGGCACCGGTCTTAACGCGTCTTTTCCGCCACTCCTACACATTAGGCGTAGTCTCGAATTCCTGGAAGACTGCTTTGGTGCACTCGATCCCTAAAAAAGGCAATCGCTCTGATCCAACAACTTATAGGCCTATTGCTATCACCTCCTTGTTCTCCAAGATAATGGAGTCCATTATTAACTGCCAGCTCCTGCGGTACCTAGAGGAGCACCAGCTGATTAGCGACCGCCAGTACGGTTTCCGTCGGGGTCGCTCAGCCGATGATCTTCTAGTTTACCTTACTCACAGATGGGCTACTGCGGTTGAGTCCAAGGGGGAGGCATTAGCAGTCAGTCTGGACATAGCGAAAGCCTTCGATCGGGTATGGCATAAAGCGCTTCTCTCGAAGCTTCCTTCCTACGGGCTTCCCGAGAAATTATGCAAGTGGATCACCAGCTTTTTGGCAGATCGGAGCATCAAGGTCGTTGTCGACGGTGCATGCTCTGACCTGAAATTTGTCAATTCTGGTGTTCCACAAGGCTGCGTTCTTTCACCTACTCTGTTTCTTCTGCATATCAATGATATATTACAAATTAGTAACATTCACTGCTATGCGGATGACAGCACTGTAGACGCCCTTTACACCGGCCGCGCTAATATTTCTCGGGAACACGTCGACGAGTGTCGGAACAAACTTGAGTCTGAAGTCGAGACCTTGGTAACCAAAGTCTCGGATTGGGGCCGACTAAACTTGGTCCAATTCAACCCCAATAAGACTCAAGTTTCAAAAAAGTCTCCTTTTGTTATATCCCCTCATTTCGTGAATACTCCCCTTACTGCCACAGCCAGTATCGGGATACTTGGCGTCGAGATTTCGAACGTTGTTCAGTTCCGCGGTCAACTGGAAGTTAAAGCCAAATTGGCACGTCGGCTCATCGCCTAAATCTTTACAAGGCGCAAATTCGGCCCCACATGGAGTACTGCTCTCACCTCTGGGCGGGAGCTCCCCAGTACCAGCTTCTTCCTTTTGACCGCATTCAACGTAGAGCAGTTCGAATTGTCGACGATCAAGCTATTACCGACCGGCTTGATCCTTTGGATTTGCGTAGAGATGTTGGGTCACTCTGCATCCTCTATCGCATATATCACGGGGAGTGTTCTGAGGAGTTGTTTGGTTTAGTCCCGGCCGCTGAATTTCACCATCGGACATCGCGCCAGAACTCAAAATTCCATCCTCACCACCTCGATGTCTGCAAATCCACAACGGCGCGCTTCCTAAGGCATTTCCTGCCTCGCACAGTCACTCTGTGGAACCAGCTTTCGCCAGCGACTTTTCCGAACCGATATGACATTGCAACCTTCAAGAAGAGAGCGTACTCTTTCCTCAAAGGCCGGCAACGCACCTGCAAGTCCTCGGATGTTGCAGATGTCCATGGGCGGTGGTAGTCACTTTCCATCAGGTGAGCCTCCTGCTCGTTTGCCTCCTCTTAAATAAAAAAATAATAATAAAAAATAATAACTCAGTAAATTCATGTGTGGACTGTAAAATAATAGGATGTTTTTTATTATACATAAAATTAGCATTATCGAGACGTCCTCCAACACGCATTAATTGGTTATCATCTAAATAAATATTAAATTTAAGAAGAACGCTCTTTTTAGGCAAATTAAGTTTATTAATTAGCAATTTGTGCTCAGAAAATGACTCACTTTGTCTTTTAAAAAATCACTACATTTAATGCATTCTGTAATTCTGACTGAAAGAAAATTGTCATTTACTGAAAGTCTTTTACACAATTTAATAAATCGAAGCATGTAAGCAATGGAACGCAACAGCCTAATGTATTTCGAAAAATGTTTAAATCTAATAAATGAACTACTGCTGTTATCAGGGACCATAGCATTTAACGAAATATCATTACGAGTTTCGGGCAAAGTCTCAACCTGTAGGTATTTATATTGATTAGGCCAATTACACCTATTTAGCCGTAGAAAGTCTGGACCTGACCACCACAGATCAGAATTTTGCAGGTTATTAATATCGATTCCACGCGATATTAAGTGTGCTGGGTTCTTATCTGTGGGAACATGTTGCCATGTACAGTTACCCGCCTTTTCTAGTATTTCAGCAACGCGATTGCGTACAAAGGGCTGAAGCCTAGAAGGCAACATCTGTAACCATCCTAACACAATTGACGAATTAGTCCAGCAGTAGGTTCGGCTAATATAGGGTTTTCCATTAAGGGCGCTTGATCTTTGAAATGCAAAAAAAAATACATGTAGGAGAGATATTTGCGAATTTTTTTTTTTATTTGGAAGGTCTATCGACCCCATTATGTATGGAATATGACATCATTCAAATGACCGCCACGGCTTCGGTTGGTGGCGCGCACACGAAAGGTCCAATTTTCGATGACTCTGGTGCACAAATCGGGCTGTATTTGATCGATGGCGTGGCGTATGTTGACTTTGAGGGCATCGGTGGTTTGCGGCTTGTTGGCATAGACCTGCGACTTAAGAAAAACCCACAAGAAAAAGTCCAGCGGGGTCAAATCGCACGATCTCGGTGGCCAGTTCACGTCGCCTCCGCGCGAGATGACCATGTCCAGAAATTGCTCGTGCAGAACTTCCATCGTAGCGTGTGCTGTGTGGCACGTAGCGCCGTCCTGTTGAAACCACATGTTGTCCAGATCCATATTCTCGATTTCAGGCCAAAAGAAGTTGGTTATCATCGACCGGTATCGCTCACCATTGACGGTGACGGCCACACCATTATCGTTTTCGAAAAAATACGGACCAATCACGCCTCCGGCCCAAAATCCGCACCAAACAGTCACTTTCTGCGGGTGCATTGCCACTTGGTGAACCTCGTGTGGATTGGTCTCGTCCCAAATACGGCAATTTTGCTTGTTGACATAGCCATTCATCCAAAAATGCGCCTCGTCGCTGAAGATGATTTTTTTGCCAAAATCGGCGTCAACTTCCAACTGCTCTAATGCCCAGTCAGTGAACACACGGCGCTGTCTATGGTCATTAACCTTGAGCTCTTGGGTCAGCTGGATCTTGTACGGGTGCAGGCTCAAGTCACAACGCAAAATTCGCCAAGTTGTCGTCTGCGAAAGGCCGAGTTCCTGTGCGCGACGCGGAATTGACTGCCGCGGGTTTTCGAGGACACTGTCGCGCACAGCGGCGATATTCTCGGCAGATCTCGCGTTACGTTGACGCACGGGAACCGGCTGATTGTTAACTGACCCGGTTGACTCGAATTTGTCCACCAATCGACGGATAGTCGACTCGGCAGGACGATCATCGCGACCGTAAAACGGGCGAAGTGCGCGGAACGTTGCTCGAACTGAAGACCCATTTTCATAAAACAATTTTATGATTTGCACGTGCTGCTCGACACTGTAACCTGCCATGGTGGTTTGGGAGGACGGAATGAATATAACACACTGCATTTGACAGCTGTCACTCAAACAACATGGCCGCAATCAGCTGTCAAAGTTCAAGCGTCCCTATTGGAAAACCCTTTAGTTGCTCGAAGTGAATCTTGAACCTTCTCATACAAATGCGCTCCTACTAATACGCCACACAACTCCAACCTTGGAATAGTTGTAGGTTTGAGCGGCGCCACCCGACTTTTAGCCATTAATAAGCGAACCAAATACTTACCTTCAAGATTATCGCTTCGAATATAAGCGCACGCACCGTATGCGCGCATCGGTAAATATGTGTACTTCTAGTTCTTTATATGAATCGCAAATAACATTATGTGGAATCCTAAAATTGTTTAGTAAAGGTGAAGATTTCGTGATGATGTTCCAATGTGAACTAATATTTGTGTTCAGGGGTTCATCCCATGAGGACTTGTCTAACCACATTTGTTGTAGTAACATTTTCATTGTAATAACACAAGGAGATAAAAGCCCTAATGGATCAAAAATCCGTGCAATTACTGAAAGTAAATCGCGTTTTGTATTCGCATTAGAAGCTAAATTCATGCTTATTGGAAAGCCAAGCTCATCAGAACTGGTATACCAACTGAGACCTAATAACTTTTTAGGCTCTTCAGACCCCATGTTTAAATCGAGCGAAGAGTCAATCGATTCAGGTACTAATTGAGATTCATTTCCACTTTCTTAGTCTCATGCCAGCCAAAGCCAAAGCCTTAGTGACCTCCCTACGAATAAATTGTGCTTCATCTAAGTTCATGCTTCCGGTACACAAGTCATCAATAATATTAGTTGCAATGTTACTGTCATTACATTCTAGGCCTATATGTTTAAGACAACGGGTAGCTAGAAATGGTGCACTTGCGGTGCCATATGTGACCGTGTTTAGTTCGTATACCTTGATGAGTTCGTCAGTATTGGTTCGCCAAACAATTCGTTGCAAGTACCTATCAGATGGATGACGATTTGTCTATACATTTTCTCGACGTCAGCGGCTAAAACGTACTTATGCTGTCTGAATCGAAGAAGGATAGACAACAAGTCATCTTGAACTGTCGGCCCAATCATCTGCAAATCGTTCGAAGAATTTCCGGGCGATGTAGGACTAAGTAGTAAGTTGAATACAAAACGGAGTTTAGTTGTGCTGCTTCCCTCACGTAAGATTCCGTGGTCTGGAATATAATATTCATTTAAATTTAATTCAGATGATTTCAACTCAGTCATATGGCCTAATTGAATATACTCTGACATAAAATCGCAGTACATCTTACGGAAAGTAGGCTTAGTCTTGAACCTGCGTTCTAAAAAAAACAAACACTGTGTTGCTCAGACCTAACATGATTGTTACGATCCCTAATTTTAGTAAAATTACAACGAATATCACTCGAGAGCATTGTGGCATAATTATGAGATGTAGGACCAGCGACTATCCAGCCTAGTCTAGTCTCGCAAAGTACTGGTTTACCAGAGCCTAATTTAATTCTTTGCGATCCTAACAAGTCCCAAAAGATATCAGCGCCAATCAAAATGTCTACTTCACTGGGCTTATAAAAGGTGGGATCGGCTAAACATATATCAGACGGAATATTCAAACTAGAAATATTAATTTTGCGACACGGTAAAATGTTTGTAATATATGGCAAAACGAAACACTGCATTTTACAAGAAAAATTGTCGTTTAATGACGTCATATATACCTGACACATTTCGCCTACGTGCGAAGATACGTTATTTATTCCACCAATCAATCTGTTAAATTGAGTCGACGAAAGATTTAACAAATTACATAAGCTTTCTCTCATAAAACAAGACGTACTACTGCTATCGAGTACTGCACGAACTATATACATGTGCACGATTTTTGTAGTCATACACTTTGATTAAAGCGGTGGACAACAGCACGTCGCTTTGCTTACGCTCAGCACACTGCAAGGCAACGCTTGCTGATAACGCTACGTTATTTAAGTCGCAGGTGGCTGACGTAGATGGAGAAAATGAATTATTATTCGAATAATTAGTGTTATTCTGGATTTCATTACTACTATTTATAGTAATTTTACCATCCGAAGTGTGGATCAGTGTATTATGTCTACGTTTACATAACTTGCAACCTTGCTTCTTACAACGATTCGCAAAATGACCAGGTTTTAAACAATTAAAACACACCTTATATGATGGCCATAATTTGAGACGTGCGTCATTACTGAGGGCGAGGAACTGCGGGCAATTTATTAAATAGTGGTCACCTTTGCACTTGGGACATGACTTCTGTGCTGATTCCATGTCAGAACTGCGAGGAGCCGGTGTACTTACCATGGCTTTAATTTTAGGACGTAAGTTAGTTGTAGTCTGAGACTGATTACGTGACATTTCTAATTTTTCGATTAAATCAGCTCGACCCCGTAAGAACTGCACAAACTAGTTTAATGTTATATTGTAATCCTTATCCAGACGATCCTTAAATTCTTCCCACTCTCGATACGTCTTAATATCAAGCTTGCGGGTAACTATATAAATTAAAAGAGTATCCCAATGCTTAACTGGTTCACCTAAAGTCTCAAGAGCTCGCAAGTTTTTATTTAATTGATCTATTAAACCCTTCAAAATAGACGAAGACCCTTTATGAATCATTTCTATATTAAATAATGCTGACACATGATTCTGTACCAATAAACGCTTATTACTGATTCGGTCGCATAATAACTTCCAAGCTACAGAGTAGTTACTGGCATAGAATTCAACCGATTTAATAACCACGGCAGCAGACTCATCCAGAGAAGCTCGTAAATAGTGAAACTTGTTTACTTCGTCAATGTCATCGTTATTGTGAATAAGACTAGTGAAAGTGTCATGAAATTCCAACCAATTGCTGTAGGAACCACTAAATTTCGGTAACTGTATAGTAGCTAACTTAACTGGCTTATGTGTATTGCTATGAGTACATTTATCAATATTACCTACTAGATTGAGAATCTTTATTAAAATTACTTAATAAATTGAATTGCGATTCAAAGGGGAAATGCTGCTAGCATTCCACGCGGTCAAGATTTGTACAGTAATTATTTTTAATTTTTATTTGTATTTATTAAAGTTTTTAATGTAAGTAAACTAATAGTAACTAGTAAGTAAGGAAGTTGTTATTAATGAACATATGCATAATATATACGCATGTTTGTATAAATTATCAATCATTGGTTTGGCAATTGTGAGCTAAAAAATACTAGTTTCTATTGAATAGATAATCCGGCAGTCGCAACTGCCGGCTCATGTTTTCTGATCTAAAAGGTCAGGTCAGGGCCTATTTAGGCCCAGTGGTGGTCCTCCAAATCGTCGTCGATGCCCACGCCGGTGCAGGTGGTCGGCGACAGTAGGAGCCCACGAGGTATTGGACGCCCCTATGGAAGCATGGAAAGGTAAAATTGTTATGAGTCAAATTGTAATTCAACATACGTTCAATAGTGGCGCTGATATATATGGGTTTGAAGGGTGAGTGAGCCAGTGTAATTACAGGCACAAGGACATAACATCTTAGTTCCCAAGGTTGATAGCGCATTGGTGATGTAAGCGATGGTTAACATTTCTAACAATGCCATTGGCTATGGGCGTTGGTGACCACTTACCATCAGGTGGCCCATATGTTCGTCCGCCTACCTATACAATAAAAAAAAATAATTGCCCCACAAATGAGTACGAAGTCTATACATGTGAGTAACAGTGATGAGTTTATGTATATTGTGTTCATCATACTCCAGTCAAAATATATAAAAGAAAGGTTGCGGGCAAATGCTAGTTACTATATAAACAATATAATTTTATCTATATAATATCTTGGTGTTTATGAGATTGTATTGTTTGCACACTATAATTGATAACTATTTAAAGTTGATATGATTACAAAACAAAACAAGCTTATCTTGACGATATAAATACTTCGTTATCTATATAAATAAAGACTTGTCCTGACTGACTCATCAACGCAGAGCCAAAACCAAATGGAATTATGGGCTTATGAAATCTTGACAGTTCATTCATCATTTTTAGAAATTCAACCCCAAACGGTAGGAATAGGTTGAAAAAAATGGTCTGATCTGCTTGATATTTACTGTTTGTGTTTCTTTAATGAATTGATAAACATGTATTTCAAAGTTTTGGAAAATCCACCCAAACGAGTGGTTCTTTTTTTATTTTTTTTGTGAAGGGTTAGAATGTTTGTTTGGACATATTCGCTAAAAAACTTAATAAACATACTTCTGGGTACAAATAATAAAATGCAAAATACACAATATCTCAAGATAAATATCTCCTAGGGAGGTGCAAAAAATATGTTTCTTTATACAAAACTTCACTACCAAAGTAAAGTGTTCCTAGTAAAGTGCAGCTTCCTTCTTATTTGCCTCTTCCTGGACAGCTTGATACCTTGATCATATCAGCATCTTGACCACAAACATTTCATGAACTGTATTACACAGTATAATCAATGTTTGCAAATGGGTACTTTTTATGGAGCCTTACAAATTATAGAAGATGGAAATTATGCACTGTACTTTATCTCAAAATATCTTACTTTAAATCTTTGCTCTCACTGAAGGAGCCATTTTTAACGATTAATGGGGCAGGAAGAGAAAAATCAAATGTCCATATAATAAATTATTTTTTTCAATCTAGTTTACTTTTATAAAACTACCTGTAAAAGACAACCAAGCTTTATCGCGTAAAAAATATAATATATTGGTTGTTCAAATATGAACATTTTATGACATTACGGATAGCAAAATTGTTTCATGTCAAACGACTTTTTTATTTTCATTAAGTTTAGTTTTTAAATCATCAAAATGCGTTTATCAATATTCAATTCTGATAAATATCAAATCAATAATTGAATACAGTAATTTTAATATTTATTACGTAAAACTATTTGGCTTTTCAACAACACAAGCCGTAAATGATTTGGTAAAAGAAGTAAGAGTTTTATTCAAGTTTTTCCCCCTTATGTTCAAATGAAATGACCTTGAAGAGTGGTGGAACACCACTCATTACCTTAGGTTACCTTAAGTTTTCAATCATGAAACACTTCATCGAATTTATATAAAGATTTTAATTTTTATAATATAAAGAGTTTAACGTTTATAATAATTATAGAAAAATACAAATTTTCCGGCTATTGCTTGATTAAACTTCATGAGGAATGAATTTAACATAAATATTTATTGTAGCTCTGAGTATATTAGATGCTGGTTTAAATTCCAAAGTATGGGGCATGTTATCTCCAAGCACGGCCCTATATTTCCTGAATATAGTCAAGAGCGCAGCGTACATGACCATTCTTGCAAAACGAACACCTGAAAAAAAAAATACTATTTGATATAATAAGCTTATATCACTAAGTAAGTTTATTAATTTAGTCGATATTATATATTCGTATCAACTGTGGCCAGTGGCAAATATTTGTGGAACCTTCCATTCTATAATGGTGATATGTTCAAAGCAACGATATTATGTATTCTAAGTTGAATTTATGTGATTAAAATATTAACCCTGAATACTTAGGTAAAACACACATAAATGATAAATGGCTCTTCTTATGATTTGTAAGTAAAATATAAAAATTAAAATTAATGCATTCGAAAGGATATATTGTTTTTAAATATATCCTTAGTTAAACTAAGTCGGAATAAATAACGTTCAATATTCACCTATACAAACTCTTGGTCCTTCGCCGAATGGCATGAAGGTGTATGGTTTGATTTTCTTCTTTTCATCACCAAAGAATCGTTCGGGACGGTATGCCGTGGGATCCGGGAAGTTCTGCGGGTGCCGATGGATGTAATCAATAGGTATATGCACGCGATCACCTTTCTGTAGGCGCAGACCAGTTGGCAGCGTGTAGCTACTCATCACTTCCCTGGTGATGACAGGTAACACTGGATAAAGGCGAAGTGCTTCTTCAATACACGCTTCAACATATGGCAACTCGGACAAACATTCGTATTTAATATCACCATGTTTATTGAAGTATGCATCCACTTCTTCTATAAGTCGTTCTTGGGCGTGTTTATTTTTTGCAAGTTCATACAGAAGGTAATTCATGGTGGACGATGTTGTTTCGAATCCAGCTATAAAGAATAAAGTGCATTGTGCCACAAGTAGGTCTTCATTCACTTCAATTTTTTCTATCTTCTTGTCATTCGTTTGGTTACTGCTAAAACTGTCTCCAGTTATGTACTGTTGCTTTTCCCAGCTCAAAATAAGATCGACAAAGTCTTTCTTTGCTGATTTCTCAGTGGAACAATTTCTACGAACTTCTTTGAATAAGCTGGTGAAGAATTTTTCAATTTTCTCATCGAACACATGTAAACCTAATGCGTAAAATAAATCAGGCCACATAGATCGACCAATGTTTTTCAAGCCCATCCTAGTTGGTGATGAATTTATTTCCTCTGCTATAGTAACGAATGGATTAATCGCTGAATCTCTTTTCATAGTGTTCGCTCTTAGGCCAAAAACACATCTAATAATACATTCCATCGAATATCTAGCCAACAAGGATTTTATGTTAATATTGCCCGAAATTTGTATTTCATCCTTAAGGTACGTGTCCATTTCCTCAGCACATTCTTTGATAGTTGGAAACATATACTTCAACTTTGCAGATGTGAAAAGTGGAGTTAAATTCTGTCGTAAAACTTTCCAATGATCACCTCCATTCGAAAATAAATTCGTTGTAATGGGCTCTCTGTCAGCGTAGTCTGTATTTTCTCTACCATTAAAGGAATAGAAGTCTTGTTTCAGCACCAGTTTTAATATTTTAGGATCCTTGATGACGAGAGCTGGTGCTGTACCATAAAAGACACCGACGTACGGCTCATCAGGGAACTGGTCATAAATTTCACGTATAATTGTCCAACGACTTTTTTTGAATAGTATATAATCTCTGAAGTTACCAAACATTAGTTTAGGCTTCAGATGTGGAACATTTTTCTTTTTCCAGTAACCATGTTTTTTTGTTAATAATACGTAAAGCTGATAGAATATCAAAACACCGATAAATGCAGTTACTAATGTAATCATTTTGAACGTCTGTGTGCCATCAAATGTAGTGACGAACTTTAAGCGAGTTCATATCTGCCGTATTTATAATCAAGATACGAGGCACGGTGCTATAGATACGTTAAAAATTATATGTGTTTCGCTATTCGTCCTTATCATAGCAGTATCATAAAATTTTATAAAATATAAAAGTTTTTTGAATCGTTATGTGGATTATGGTATGTAATTTTGATATAAATAATAATAATAAAATAATAATTTGTCGTTGAAGAAACATTTGTATCACCATATCGCCATTCGCTAGCATTATAAGGCGATAATAAATAAGTAAAACGTAAAAATAAGCAGAGATATTCTATTAGAACTGACTTCATTACTCACTCGTAAAATGTTTGCAAATATTTACAAGAATATGACCGTAAATATATTTAATTAAACTATTTGTTTGATTTTGTATGAAGGTGTTATATAGTCTTGAAGATAATTATAAGGGGTTTTCCAATAGGGACGCTTGAACTTTGACAGCTGATTGCGGCCATGTTGTTTGAGTGACAGCTGTCAAATGCAGTGTGTTATATTCATTCCGTCCTCCCAAACCACCATGGCAGGTTACAGTGTCGAGCAGCACGTGCAAATCATAAAATTGTTTTATGAAAATGGGTCTTCAGTTCGAGCAACGTTCCGCGCACTTCGCCCGTTTTACGGTCGCGATGATCGTCCTGCCGAGTCGACTATCCGTCGATTGGTGGACAAATTCGAGTCAACTGGGTCAGTTAACAATCAGCCGGTTCCCGTGCGTCAACGTAACGCGAGATCTGCCGAGAATATCGCCGCTGTGCGCGACAGTGTCCTCGAAAACCCGCGGCAGTCAATTCCGCGTCGCGCACAGGAACTCGGCCTTTCGCAGACGACAACTTGGCGAATTTCGCGTTGTGACTTGAGCCTGCACCCGTACAAGATCCAGCTGACCCAAGAGCTCAAGGTTAATGACCATAGACGGCGCCGTGTGTTCGCTGACTGGGCATTAGAGCAGTTGGAAGTTGACGCCGATTTTGGCAAAAAAATCATCTTCAGCGACGAGGCGCATTTTTGGATGAATGGCTATGTCAACAAGCAAAATTGCCGTATTTGGGACGAGACCAATCCACACGAGGTTCACCAAGTGGCAATGCACCCGCAGAAAGTGACTGTTTGGTGCGGATTTTGGGCCGGAGGCGTGATTGGAACGATAATGGTGTGGCCGTCACCGTCAATGGTGAGCGATACCGGTCGATGATAACCAACTTCTTTTGGCCTGAAATCGAGAATATGGATCTGGACAACATGTGGTTTCAACAGGACGGCGCTACGTGCCACACAGCACACGCTACGATGGAAGTTCTGCACGAGCAATTTCTGAACATGGTCATCTCGCGCGGAGGCGACGTGAACTGGCCACCGAGATCGTGCGATTTGACCCCGCTGGACTTTTTCTTGTGGGGTTTTCTTAAGTCGCAGGTCTATGCCAACAAGCCGCAAACCACCGATGCCCTCAAAGTCAACATACGCCACGCCATCGATCAAATACAGCCCGATTTGTGCGCCAGAGTCATCGAAAATTGGACCTTTCGTGTGCGCGCCACCAACCGAAGCCGTGGCGGTCATTTGAATGATGTCATATTCCATACATAATGGGGTCGATAGACCTTCCAAATAAAAAAAAAAATTCGCAAATATCTCTCCTACATGTATTTTTTTTTGCATTTCAAAGATCAAGCGCCCTTAATGGAAAACCCTATACATTATTATTTCAATTACATGAAGCATCATAAACTATTCTTAGTCTATAAGTAGTCTCTTTATCTTCTCGAATGATTGCATGATGTGGTAAACATACCGCGTTTGGATCATTTATCTCTGTCTCAGATGTTATCAGTTCCATATGATTTTGATTCAAATAATTATCTATCACTTTTTTATAGTCTTCGCGCTCTTTAGATCTCTTTGACAGTTTTTTCTCTAAGAAGTGAAATCTTCGTACAGCATTTTCTCTTGAACCTCCTTGAAAACACTCTGGATTAGGATTATTAAATGGTAAACGAGCTACATACCGACCTTTACAATTTCTTATTGTTGTGGCATCAAAGATTTCTTCACATTTCAGCTCTGCTTTGGTCATCTTCTTAATTGTATCAGGTTCTTTTTCTATTTCCCAAAATTTCTTTAATAATTCGTCTTCCTTAACTTTGATGTGAAAGTTACGCGTGGTTGATGGGTTGTCATCTGACCTTTTGACTCGTCCTGATAAAATCCATCTAAGCGTCGTCTTTTGAGCAATCGGTTGTTACTAATGGATATTTTATAAGACTTTCTAACAACTTTCTACGGGTATCGACTCCTAGAATTACATCAACCTCTTCAGGTGAACCATAAGATGGATCTGCAAGTGGTAAATTACTAATAGCATGCCATTTTTAAGGAAGAAAAGTTGTTAAAGTACTCAAAACATAAGCCTTTATTGAGAACTCTGAATTAATAAGACTCTTTAATTGAAACGATATCATACTTTTAGTCCTAGTATGACCTTTCCCAATACCTGACACCAGACCATTTACTCTAACTCGCTTAAGCCCTAATGCCTGTACTGTTGCCTCAGATACAAATGAAGCCTCAGAACCTTGATCCAAGATCCAAAGTTCGCAGCGGAGAGTGGCCATCCGCATAGTGCGGGGATATCGCACGATATCCTATGAGGCGGCAACCGTCCTAGCGCGCTTTCCGCCCTTGGAAATTCTGGCGGATATGGAGGTCTATCAACAGACCCGCATCCTCCGTCAGAACAGTGAAAGCGCGCCCTCTCAGAGTGCGGTCGAGGCGTTGAAGCGGCGGGAACACAGGAGGGCTCTTGCGACGTGGCGCGACCGTCTCTGCGAAGAACGGTACGCGAGCAATCGTGTCGGCGATGCTCCGCAGAGAATCGGCGTGGAGGGCCGTAGCCTCCTTCTGTGAGACCGTCATGGTCCAGAAGGAGACGGCGGAGCGTAAACGGGAAACGGCCGATCCTGCTCGGCAGAGACGACGTCGGCGTCGTCCCGGCCTTCCCACAGCCCCAACGTCCGGGGCTTTAAATATAGGGCGTTACCCTGGGGCCGTGGATGCGTGAGGTGGCTTCACGTGTCCTATTTCAAACGGCCCTGAGGAGGACGGCAGCCGGAATGGCCTCGCGCTGCCGTACGCACTAGCGAGGAGTGCGGGGGGGCGAGATTGCCTTCGCTCCCTGAGGAGAGCTCCGCCGAACCACGAGCGGAGCGAAGCACGGGAGGGGCCGCGGATGCGTCATATCAACACGATCCCGCAGCCCCTCCGATCCGTGCCGAGGACGGCCATCGCAGTGGTTTTAGTGGGTAAGAATCCCACATAACCCGGTTCTTCCCCCAAGAGAGTCGGGTACCTTTCTGAAGGTTTACATTGCGTGAAAAAAAAAGAAAAAGTATTGTTAAGTATAGTTAGTATAGTATAGTTAGTATAGTATAGTTAGTGTAGTATAGTTAGTGTAGTATAGTTAGTGTAGTATAGTTAGTGTAGTATAGTTAGTGTAGTATAGTTAGTGTAGTATAGTTAGTGTAGTATAGTTAGTGTAGTATAGTTAGTGTAGTATAGTTAGTGTAGTATAGTTAGTGTAGTATAGTTAGTGTAGTATAGTTAGTATAGTATAGTTAGTATAGTATAGTAAGTATAGTATAGTTAGTTTAGTATAGTTAGTGTAGTATAGTTAGTGTAGTATAGTTAGTGTAGTATAGTTAGTGTAGTATAGTTAGTATAGTATAGTTAGTATAGTATAGTTAGTATAGTATAGTTAGTGTAGTATAGTTAGTGTAGTATAGTTAGTGTAGTATAGTTAGTGTAGTATAGTTAGTGTAGTATAGTTAGTGTAGTATAGTTAGTGTAGTATAGTTAGTGTAGTATAGTTAGTATAGTATAGTTAGTATAGTATAGTTAGTAAAATATAGATAAGTATTGTATAGTTAGTATAATATTATGTTTTTTTAATGTATTACAAATTATGCAAAGGTCAGAGTAAATAAAGGCTATTTTTATTTTTATTTTTATTTTATTTAAGTGACTATTGGGTTTTCACGTCGTTTTCGCATTAGCTCTAGAGACTCTTTTGAAAGCTTGGACCTCTTGCCGGTGTTATAAGCTTGATAGAATTTCGTCCCCTCGTCCCTAAGGATACCCACCACTTGTTCCAGTTTCTGGTCGATGTTAACGTCGATGTTGGTTTCCAAGGCAGCGAACCGGTTCTCCAGTTTTAACTGAAACGTACTAGACTCCACAGCTTGGAGCAGTTTTGGCCGGAGCGTAGACCTCATTAGACGAACGCGCTCGAGCTTGTAGTCAATATTTAGAGTGCCTCGTACAAGTCGGTGATCACTACCCGTATTGAACCTTGTGATCACGGAGACATCTCTAAATATTCGCCTCTTGTCCGTCATAATGAAGTCAATCTCATTTTTAATCATAGCGTCTGGGCTTCGCCACGTCCACTTCCGTTGGGGCTGTTTCTTGAAGAAGGAGTTCATCAAGAACAGTCCCTCTTTCTCAAGGAAGTTGACAAGCATTTGCCCCCTATGATTTCTGCTTCCAAATCCGTGTTGACCTACCACCGATTCGCTGCTAATATGTACTCCCACTTTAGCGTTAAAATCTCCCATCACAACATTGAAGTGGGTATTTCGGGGGCTATGCAATGCATTAGAAATGTCTTCGTACATTTCTTCCACTTCATCATCCGAGTGTGTCAAAGTCGGTGCATACACTCGGATAACCTTGAGGCTATAAGGGAGTAACATAGGCCGTATTGTATTTTTATTTTTAAATTAGACATCTATACTAATGAAAGAAGAATTTAAATGATATTCACTTGTATAGTTTGTGGTTGTGTTTCGTTGACCGTAATGGGCGCAAATCTATCGGCAAAGGCTGTCAAATATTGATCTTTTTGTTTTAATGATTAAATTTTATTTTTATAAATTTCTAAAACACACAAAATTTATATTCTAACAGCTATTGGAAAATATAAGACCATTATTTATCAATCTGTTTATATTTAATTTATTTATAGTAGATTATGTTTTAATTGTTGTAAGCTTTAAAGCCTTTTGATGTTTAAATTATTGTTCAAATATTGAATTTACCGCGACGATATACAAAATAAAATCTGTTATAATTTATATCATTTTTCTGAAATAAATTTAATTATTTTTTGCAATAAGTAAAACTAGCAGCGACACCTGTGAACGGATTATGTTAGAATCGTTTGCTTATAATATTTTTTATATAATTTGTAATAAATAAATCATTTCGACTTATGTCAAATTCAATTAAATATTTAGTTTTAATATTATTAAAGTATATTTCAAAAATTATATTGCATTAATTAAAATGGTCAATTTTAAAATAAGTTGAAATAGTATGAAAGATCGTTTTGAATAGATTTTGTTACTTTTCGCAAGACTTTTTTATATATTAGTAAAAAAAATAATTATATAATATATAAATTATAATAGTTTGAATTTCTAATATAAAATAGTATCAAATCAAAAATAAAATCGATCAATGTTATTGCTTAGAGCGCCATCTATGAACTATTACTGCTACTACTAGCTATTACGAAAGATCGTGCCATTACAACATAGTACCCATTATTGCCGCCAGAAATATCTACGATAATACGACGTCGCTACTATGTGTGAACGCTTTTTCGTTAGTGTGTCACGTAAAAGAACTTCGTTCCAATAATTTTTCGAAGTTCAAGATCCTCCTTCATCTTCGTTTTATATTAACAGTAATTGTACTACTTGAAAATATTGCAATTTAGATTTATCTTTCCCTTCGATAATGATACTATTTCAAAATGTGTATGATTAAATTTCTCCCACAATAGTTCTAAATTTTCATACCTCGTCTCAATGTAAGCCTTCGTCAATCTTTCTTTTCGCGACTTCCTATAATCGCTTGCGGCTCGTTGTCACAATCACTCCCTTATTATTGATATCACCGACAAACACGTCATGTCAATATAAATATAAAATAGACATATAATATCTATATATATATAAATTATATTATCAATACATACTAAAATTACAGGTATATAATATAAATACATACAATATACAATAAATACGATATTAAAAAAGATAAGTCCTCAAACAAAACGAGAAAAGAAAGAAAAAACAATACAAAAAAGAATAAAATTAAAAGAAAATTATTGGTGATAAGGCATTTCAGACAAAAAGTGATCTTTCACAAGTTTTTTACAAATATCTATGGATTTGGCCTCCCAAAGGGAGCTCGTTCCAGATCTTAATAGCCTGAACTGTAAAAGAATTATTATAAAAAGATGACTTATGTTCGGCCACCCTTAAAATCCGTAGAACGAAGTACTACTTCAGGTTTCCCCAAAAATAAAAATTTCTCCTTCAAGTAAGGGGGAGTAACTGGGTGAAACAATACACAGTATAGAATAGAAAGGATGTGCATATACCAGCGAAGTCAGATGGGTAACCAATTAAGACGAGAACGAAATTGTGAATTGTGTGTGGTCATATTTGCGTAATCCGTATATAAACCAAATAAAAGTATTTTGAAGTCTCTCAAGCTTCATCATCATCACCATTTCAGCCGGAAAACGTCCACTGCTGGATAAAGGCCTCCCCCAAGGATTTCCACAATAGTCGGTCTTGCGCTTCCCGCATCCAATGGCTTCCTGCGATCCTCACGACATCGTCGGTCCACCTTGTAGGGGGCCTGCCCACGCTGCGTCTTCCGGTTCGTGGTCGCCACTCGAGAACCTTTCTGCCCCAGCGGCCGTCAGTTCTGCGAGCGATGTGCCCCGCCCACTGCCACTTCAACAAGCTTATTTAATTGGTTTTCGGTTAAATCAACAAAGCTCTGTTTTAAAAAAACTAATATTGGTATATTTTGTAATAAGCCTCGTCATTTTAAAAAATCTGTACATAGTTATTTAAGTATTTAATCAATTTAGTATCTTTGGTCACATTTCTGTATACTTCCGTATTACTAATTAAGTAAATTGAATTTTTTTTATAAACACATGTACTGTTGCTCTTTTTTCTTTTAGCATGTAGTGATTGTGTGTTATTAAAATAGCGCTTAGCAATTTTATTTATAAGTTAGTCATAGAATGTTCTGTATATACTTTGTTGGTAGTCTGTATGTTTCCCGATGGTGTTGGAAAATAAATGGGGACTGTATTTTGTAGATCGCGTAGTTTATTTAAATACATATATTATGTAGCGGAAACGTCGCGTGCGCACGAAGCGGTGATCCGAGGTGAAGTCTGGTTGTCCCAGATTCTCGCGAGGATCCCCGCGCACCGCGTAGTCGTCGCGCCCCCCGCACCTTCGTCTTAGCGGCTGCCGGCTGCTGAGCGCGCTGCGTATAATGTCGAGATTCGATTCTCGACATATTCCCGTCCAGGATAAGAGGTCATCAAGAGTCGTGAGCTGGAAGAGGGCAAATATTATTATATGCTCTTCGAATAATTCCCCTTCTTGTCTTCATGTCTGCGACGCGTGTGAGGCCGTCGATGCCAGGGTAAATCTTAATTATTCTTCCTAAAGACCACAGTAATGATGGAAGAGTTTTGTCCCGTATTAGGACTAAATCATTTGGCTTGAGTTCGTTGTTTGAGGACGAGAGCCACTTGGTTTTTTGTTGTAACGTAGAGATGTACTCGTTTCTAAATCGTGCCCAAAAATGTTGCCTGATATGTTCGATTCTCTTGTAGCGGTCTAGGCTCGTAAGGTTTTGTTCAAGAACGCGTGGGTATGGATTTGACGTGAGTGGTCGTCCTATTAAGAAATGTGAAGGAGTAAGTGCAGTGAAATCGAGAGGATCGGTGGATAGGGGAGTGAGTGGGCGAGAGTTTAAAATAGCCTCAATTTGAGCTAGACATGTGGCCATCTCTTCGTATGTAAAATGAACTAATTGTAACAATCGACGAAGGTGATGTTTATTCGAGCGGACAGCTGCTTCCGCCATTCCATTAAAGTGAGGGCTATAAGGAGGAGTAAATTTAAAATCTATACCCTCTTGTGCCATGTTGGACTGAATATTGGATTGGGCTAAAAAATTACGTAGATCATTGCATGCACCAACAAAATTAGTGCCATTGTCAGACGTGATGCTTTGTGGTTTCCCTCTGCGAGCAATGAACCGGTTCAAGGCCGCTATGAAAGCTTCCTTAGTGAGCTCTGTAACAATCTCCAAGTGAACGGCTTTAACAAAAAAACAAACAAAAATGCACAGATAGGATTTCAAGAGTCTGCAGCCTCGACCCTTGCGGTCGGCGATCAGCACTGGCCCTGCGTAGTCAACGCTGCAATGTAAAAAGGGAAATTCTAAATTGGTTCTATTTAACGGAAGTTGGCCCATGATAGGCTGTATAGTTTGAGTTTTGTATCTAAAGCAAGTTAAACATTTATTTACTGTAAGTTTAGATAAATTTCTACCTTTTAACGGCCAATATGTTTGACGTACATTTGATAACAACAATTGCGGTCCCGCGTGTAATAGTTTGATATGATACATATGAAATATTAATTTTGAAAGATGATGTTTACCGCAGATTAATATAGGATGTTTAATATCGTAACAATATGGGGAATTGTCCAACCTGCCACCTACACGAATAATCTGATTTTCATCCAGGAATGGTGATAAAGATAATAATCTATTTTTACTGGGTACAGCCTTGCCAGCCTTTGGGATAACAGACTCGGTGGGAAACATCTCAGACTGTGCTTGACGAAGAATAACATAAAGAGATTTTTGTAATTCTAAAGTAGTTAGACTATCAGAGAGTTTATTTTTATTTTTTAAGTTATTGATAAAACGTAGTATGTAAGCAACAATTCTTTGCAATTTATGAAAATTAGAATGTTTTTGTATTAACTTAGAAATAATATTGTAGTTTTGATTATTATTATCGTTATTTTTATTTGTAGATAAACATATATTGTCATCATATTCTGTTTTATTATTTTTAATTATGTTCGGTGTTTTAGGCCATAATGAGTAATCTAATTTTAAAAATTCCGGCTCACACCACCATGAAATTGAACTGCATAGTTGGTCTGCTGATAAGCCTCGGGAAACTAAATCAGCAGGATTTAATTTTGATGGTACGTAGCTCCAATTGTGACCTACCGTTCTTTCTTGAATTTCGTTTACCCTATTTCTAATAAAATGTTTATATTGATTTGACTGAGATGACAGCCATCCTAAAACTATAGTAGAATCACACCAGAAATAACATTTATTAATATTGAGTGTAAGTGCAGACTTAACTTTTACATACAGTCTTGTACCTAACAGAGCACCGCATAATTCTAGACGTGGAATGGTGACTGATTTTATAGGAGCAACTCTATTTTTCGACGCAACTAATTGTATATAAATGTTACCTAAAATATCAATGGACCTGATATATAAGCACGCACCGTAAGCACTTTCCGACGCGTCTGTAAAAACATGAATTTCAGTCGTGCTACAGTCTTTACAAAGAACCCAACGTGGTATATTTAAAGTATTAAGATAAGGTAATTTATGAGAAAATGACATCGACATATCTTTTATTTCACTAGGCAATTCCTGATCCCAAGAAAATTTACTTATCCATAGTCTTTGCATAATAATTTTTGCTTCGACTATGCATGGGCCGACCAGCCCCAACGGGTCAAAAATTTGACTGATTACAGATAATATATGCCGTTTTGTTATCTTTTTGGTATTATCTATATTTATGGAAAAAGATAAAGTATCTGGTTCTGGTTGCCATCTCAAGCCTAAGGTTTTAGAAACACCTAATTTTGGATCGGTGAAGTTATGAATGGTAGGTGACTCAGAACTAGAAATGGCATTTAAAACATCAATGTTATTAGACTGCCATTTTCTAATGTTAAATTTAGCAGTTGTTAACGTCGAAATAACTCCTTTACATAAATTAATTGTCGATTCAATTGTGGAATTTCCACTAAGAAAGTCATCGATATAAAAATCATGAATAATAGCGTTTTTAACGTCATTATCACTAACAGTAGAAGCTAAACTCGATAAACACTTCGTGGCCAAGTACGGTGCGGAAGCTGTACCATACGTGACCGTGTTTAACGTATATGTTTTTAATGGTTCTGTTGTGTCATAACGAAAAATTATTTGTTGTAAAGATCGTTGACTTGGACAAATTTTAATTGATCTATAAAAATTTTCAATGTCTCCCGAGACGACGTATTTGTGTTGCCTAAAACGTATAATTATTGATAAAAGATCGTCTTGAATCGTCGGGCCGACCATTTGTAAATCATTTAATGAGACACCTGTTGTGGTGGCAGTGGAGCCATCAAATACAGTACGAAGTTTCGTGGTCGTGCTTGACTCACGAATAACTCCATGATGTGGTAAATAATACTTAGGATTTAAATTATCCTCAGACATACAATTTTTATTTTCTTTCATATGATTTGATGATTCGTAGTCACGCATAAAATTTATATACCTTTCTTTAAAATTTGGATCGCGCTTAAATTTTCGCTCTAATGAGAAAAAACGAGTTTTAGCTAATTGATATGAATCGCCTAAGTCTTTGGGATCACGTCTTAGAGGCATTGTTACTACAAAATAGCCCTCATCATTACGAAATGTATTAAGTTCAAAACTTTGTTCACACGCTGTCTCCTCTATTGACATTGAGGTGTGGTCAACAAGTGCTTAGTGACTAACCAACCTAGCTTAGACTCGCGTAACGTTGGTTTATTTTTTCCTAATTCAATTGACTCCTTGCCTAAAACATCCCAGAAAATATCCGCATTTAAAAGAATATCTATATTTGAAGGAGTATTGTAAGATGGATCAGCTAGCGTAAGTCCGATTGGAAGGCGTATATTACTAACGTCTATGTAAGACGACGGTATGGGTGAAGTAATGCTTGGAAAAATGTTACAATTTTTTTTAACTGTGTACTACAAAGAGACTTTATTCTGATATTACAAGACTGTGTGCTAGTGGATGTATAACTATTAAAACCATTTACTTTAGTGGTAACGCTGCGACGCGGTAGTTGTAACTTATCGCAATAGTTTTGCGATATCAGATTTACCGCGCTCCCGTTGTCCAGAAGTACTCTCGCGTTGTGCTCCTTGCTATGACCGTCGATCACTCGCACGATCGCTGTGGATAGAAATATACGAGACGCGGTAGTGTCTGTAATGACGTCACTAGTTAAGACGATACCTTCACCGTTAGGTTTTGAGGTACTAGAATCGGTACGTTCGAGATGTAATAAGGTATTATGTTTATATTTGCAATATTTACAATGAGATAAAGGGCATTTGTTACTCATGTGGCCTGAACGTAAGCAATTTAAACATACTTTGTATTGTTTTACCTTTTCTATACGAGATTCAACTGGCAGAGCTCTAAAAGACTCACAAGTAAATAAAGAATGAGATTGATCGCACATAGGGCAGTGTAATGATGATTTATTATTTTCATTAAAATTCTTAGGCTTAACTTTATTGTTCAAGATATTAGGTTTATTGTAATTAAGATGGTCTTCCAAACTTTCTAGCAAATCGGCACGGTTTCTAAGGAAGGCGATAAATATATCTAAAGTTGGACTATCATTTAATTTATTTCTATGTTCTTCCCAATGTCGTAAAGTTATTTTATCTAATTTAGAAGACATCATGAAAATTATTAAAGTATCCCAATGTTGTGTCGGCTGTTTTAATATAGTAAGTGCTCGTAAGTTTTTAGTAGTTGTGTCAACGAGATAACGTAAAGATCTATAAGATTCCTTTTCTAAAGCATCGATGTTAAATAAGGCTTGAACGTGATTATTAATAAGTAAACGATTGTTATCGTAACGCTCTCGTAGTAAATCCCACGCTATTTTATAATTATCACTTGAAAAGTCAATATGCTTAATAATTAAAGCTGCACTTCCATGAAGTGAAGCCCGGAGGTAATGGAACTTGTTAATATTATCTATGGATTTATTATTATGTATTATCGACGTAAAAACGTCCCTGAATTCGAGCCAATGCTGATAGCTGCCGCTAAAATGGGGTAAATCAATTTTAGGCAATCTGACATTATTTGAACTGCTCTCGCTCGGTAGTAGAATCATCAGTGGAGGAATCGCAAAGCATCTCGATTTCATCCTGTAATAGGTCGAAATCATTATTTAATGTTTCAATTTTACATAGCCGGCATTCTAATTCAGCGATTTGTAGATCAGTTAATATTTTACAGCGTTTAAGTGCCGTTAAATATTTGTTAAATGAAGTAAGCTTAGATTTCACGGAAGATCTTTGCTTAATTAATTTTTTGAGATCAGCCATGATTATAAGTATATTTATTAAATTGTAGCTGCAAAGACCTCAAATAGAAATAAATTCAAGTTGTTAATTATGTAGCAAAGTATTGTGAAAAATAATAATTGTAATGCAAGTTTAAACAAAGGAAACTTATATGAAAAGATAAGCAACTGGCCGCTCGATCGGCCGTGCGTACAAAGCGGCTAAGCTGATTACGTAACAAGTAACGGCTATTTTGAATTTATAATAAAAATGTAAAAATGTAAATTTATGATAAGAAATTATTTTTTAATTATAAATTTAGCCGAAACTTATGATTTTACGTAGATATGTAGCTAAAGTAGGCACACGTGCTAGCACAAACAAGCTATTTGAAAAGAGGGATGAAGAAAGAAAGAAATCAAAAATATGTAGCAAAGATATAAGTAGGAATATAAAACGATAAGATAGGATAATAAAACGAGCTCACAACAGCGTCTTATCAAACCACACGTGTATCTTCCTTTGTCTTCGTCGTCCTCTAATTGTCCTTCGTCGTTCGTATGGTTGCTTACGTCGCAAACGCTTCTTGACCAAAGGCGGTCCGAAGTCCACTCGTACTCAGCTTCGTTTCCGTAATAATTATATTCAATTTCGCGTCGAAGGACCAAATTGTATGTTTCCCGATGGTGTTGGAAAATAAATGGACTGTATTTTGTAGATCGCGTAGTTTATTTAAATACATATATTATGTAGCGGAAACGTCGCGTGCGCACGAAGCGGTCCGAGGTGAAGTCGGGTTGTCCCAGATTCTCGCAAGGATCCCCGCGCACTGCGTAGTCGTCGCGCCCCCCGCACCTTCGTCTTAGCGGCTGCCGGCTGCTGAGCGCGCTGCGTATAATGTCGAGATTCGATTCTCGACAAGTCCAATCAAATAAAATAAAATAAAATAAAGCTTGCGTCAGCGTAATCAAGAATAGGAAGGAGTAGAGTCTGTGCGAGCATAATTTTGGTAGATATTGGAAGAAAATCTCGAAGACGACGCAGCGACCTCAGAGCTGAAAACACTGTCCTGCTAATTTCATTCACACGGCGAGTCTAGGTAAGAGTATTATAAAGGAAAACTCCCAGGTTTTTAACAAAATCGCAATAATGGATGACAATATTGTCAAACATTATTGATGGCAAGGTAGACCAATCGACTTTTGATAATTGTTTACGGCTGCCAATTAATATGGCTTGAGACTTGCTAGGGTTAACATTAAGACCAAAAGATTTACTCTTCTCAAGAATAATATTGAAGTCGTTATTCATCCTTTCGATAGCCAACGGAAGATTCTCCAAAGTTGACTGGGTGTAAATTTGGACATCGTCTGCATACATGTGGTAGAGAGAAGATAGGTTATGAGTAATCGAATTAATGAAAATTGAGAAGAGTAACGAACGGCATTAGATGAGACGGACAATACACTCTTTAACATCACTTTTTTTTTTTTTTTTATTGTAATGGAAGGCGGACGAGCATTTGGGCCACCTGATGGTAAGTGGTCACCAACGCCCATAGAAAATGGCATTGTAAGAAATGTTAATCATCGCTTACATTGCCAATGCGCCGCCAACCTTGGGAATTAAGATGTTATGTCCCTTGTGCCTGTAATTACACTGGCTCACTCACCCTTCAAACCGGAACACAACAATACAAAGTACTGCTGTTTTGCGGTAGAATATCTGATGAGTGGGTGGTACCTACCCAGACGAGCTTGCACAAAACTCTACCACCGAGTAAACATACAGTAACTGACTTAACACGAACGAAGGGTAAAGAGGAGTTGTAGAAAGTGAGTGGAGAGTACGCGATTTAGCTGAATTATCAAATGAGTTCGAAGCAGTAGAAAAATGCTGATTTAATAGTTCTGTATCAACAATAAGAACAGATGAATTCTGAGAAGATTTACCAACTCCAACAGACTCAAGAAATTTCCAAACTCTGTGAGAGTCGCCGTTCTCGACTGAAATATGAATATGGCGACGTTGTGCATCCCTACATAATGTATTGCAGCGATTCGTAGCTTTATGATACTTTTTACGATTTTCGTCTGAGTTATGTAGTTTATATTTATACTTAGCAACGTTTTTTGCCTTTGCATACTACTTTTTATGGCTTCAGACTGCCTCGTTGGTCTAGTGGCTAGATATAAGGCCGCAGACCCGGTGGTCCTGGGTTCCATTCCCAGGTCGGTCCAATAAATACTTATTGGGTTTTTCTGTCAGAAAATTCTCAGTCAGGCAGCCCGGAGTCTGGAAGTTGGAAGTGTGTACACTCCCGTGCCTCGGAAAGCACGTTAAGCCGTTGGTCCTGCGCCTGAACTCTTTCCGGTCGTGTCGGATTGCCGTCCCATCGGATTATGAGAGCTAAGGAAAAGAGAGTGCACCTGTGTTTGCGCACACACTTGTGCACTATAATATCTCCTGCGCAGTTGGCTAATCTCTCTTGAGATTGGCCGCCGTGGCCGAAATCGGTCTGGAGGACCTTTATGGCTTCAGTTAGCCAAGGAGCAGGTAAGTGTTTCAACTCCACTGGGTGAATCGGTGCATGAACGTCAGAAAGTTGAGTAAGCAACGAACAAAAAACTTCAACCTTATGTTCAATACAAGACGCCGACTCCACTGCTGACCAATTAATATTACGGGCATCAACACAAATTCGATCAACATCCATTCCAGCAAAATTACGCCGCAGAAGTATCTTAGGTTTAACTTTACGAGGGCGCAGCTTATACGAAAGAAAAATTAGATCATGATAGGAAAATGCATCGGCAGGACACCGACCGTGCTTGAAAACGAGATCAGGTGATGATACAATTATAAGGTCCAGAAGAGAAGGGGTGGAATTACACAATTTTTATTGGTTTATTATATGGGGTTTTCCAATAGGGACGCTTGAACTTTGACAGCTGATTGCGGCCATGTTGTTTGAGTGACAGCTGTCAAAAGCAGTGTGTTATATTCATTCCGTCCTCCCAAACCACCATGGCAGGTTACAGTGTCGAGCAGCACGTGCAAATCATAAAATTGTTTTATGAAAATGGGTCTTCAGTTCGAGCAACGTTCCGCGCACTTCGCCCGTTTTACGGTCGCGATGATCGTCCTGCCGAGTCGACTATCCGTCGATTGGTGGACAAATTCGAGTCAACCGGGTCAGTTAACAATTAGCCGGTTCCCGTGCGTCAACGTAACGCGAGATCTGCCGAGAATATCGCCGCTGTGCGCGACAGTGTCCTCGAAAACCCGCGGCAGTCAATTCCGCGTCGCGCACAGGAACTCGGCCTTTCGCAGACGACAACTTGGCGAATTTTGCGTTGTGACTTGAGCCTGCACCCGTACAAGATCCAGCTGACCCAAGAGCTCAAGGTTAATGACCATAGACAGCGCCGTGTGTTCGCTGACTGGGCATTAGAGCAGTTGGAAGTTGACGCCGATTTTGGCAAAAAAATCATCTTCAGCGACGAGGCGCATTTTTGGATGAATGGCTATGTCAACAAGCAAAATTGCCGTATTTGGGACGAGACCAATCCACACGAGGTTCACCAAGTGGCAATGCACCCGCAGAAAGTGACTGTTTGGTGCGGATTTTGGGCCGGAGGCGTGATTGGTCCGTACTTTTTCGAAAACGATAATGGTGTGGCCGTCACCGTCAATGGTGAGCGATACCGGTCGATGATAACCAACTTCTTTTGGCCTGAAATCGAGAATATGGATCTGGACAACATGTGGTTTCAACAGGACGGCGCTACGTGCTACACAGCACACGCTACGATGGAAGTTCTGCACGAGCAATTTCTGGACATGGTCATCTCGCGCGGAGGCGACGTGAACTGGCCACCGAGATCGTGCGATTTGACCCCGCTGGACTTTTTCTTGTGGGGTTTTCTTAAGTCGCAGGTCTATGCCAACAAGCCGCAAACCACCGATGCCCTCAAAGTCAACATACGCCACGCCATCGATCAAATACAGCCCGATTTGTGCGCCAGAGTCATCGAAAATTGGACCTTTCGTGTGCGCGCCACCAACCGAAGCTGTGGCGGTCATTTGAATGATGTCATATTCCATACATAATGGGGTCGATAGACCTTCCAAATAAAAAAAAAATTCTCAAATATCTCTCCTACATGTATTTTTTTTTGCATTTCAAAGATCAAGCGCCCTTAATGGAAAACCCTATACCTAATATTTTATTAGTTACCTAATATTAGCACGTCAATTAAAGACTTTTAAAAATAAAATTTGATAAGAAATTGCTGTCATTAAAGGTCTTCTTTGACGTTTGTGGAAATTCGAAGGTCGGGATTTCGATAGAAGCGATGCTCCACAACCTTGAAATAAATCACACAGTTAGCCAATGAATTTAACTTACGTGTGGAGCATTCGAATTTAAGATAATGTTTATGGATAAGTGTAAAAAAAAAACAGAAAAATCACTAAAACGTGTAAAATCGCACTTCCTTATTGAGACGAAATTATCGTAATCGTCGAGAATTTAGAAATGAATTTTATCAAATAATAAAGTTAAAACTATAAAGAAACGTCTGGAGTCTTCATTTTTTAATAAACATTTTCTTATTTTTTGTTATAATAAATGGCAATGTAATTGTACGCGTTTTTTTATTCGAGCCGCCGATAACCCTCGTAGACCAGTCGGCCACGCGCCTCCGAAGTGAGAGCACGTCGGTTTGCGCCGCATTGATAGATCGCGATCGAACCGTGTACTTACACAAAATCAATGTGTGCGTAAATAACGTATTTAGTATTTATTTGAACGTTTTAGTTGTCACCGACTGTTCATCATAAATTTTAGGACGCGCACCGGCTTATGTATTCTGTTTTTTTTTTGGTATTTTTAGTGTTTTATCATTTGATACGATATTTTTACTGATAATATTTTGTATATTTTGTAGTTTGATAAAACAACAAAAAATAACGAGTTAAAATTCTAACTATAGGGTTTTCCATTAAGGGCGCTTGATCGTGCAGAACTTCCATCGTAGCGTGTGCTGTGTGGCACGTAGCGCCGTCCTGTTGAAACCACATGTTGTCCAGATCCATATTCTCGATTTCAGGCCAAAAGAAGTTGGTTATCATCGACCGGTATCGCTCACCATTGACGGTGACGGCCACACCATTATCGTTTTCGAAAAAGTACGGACCAATCACGCCTCCGGCCCAAAATCCGCACCAAACAGTCACTTTCTGCGGGTGCATTGCCACTTGGTGAACCTCGTGTGGATTGGTCTCGTCCCAAATACGGCAATTTTGCTTGTTGACATAGCCATTCATCCAAAAATGCGCCTCGTCGCTGAAGATGATTTTTTTGCCAAAATCGGCGTCAACTTCCAACTGCTCTAATGCCCAGTCAGCGAACACACGGCGCTGTCTATGGTCATTAACCTTGAGCTCTTGGGTCAGCTGGATCTTGTACGGGTGCAGGCTCAAGTCACAACGCAAAATTCGCCAAGTTGTCGTCTGCGAAAGGCCGAGTTCCTGTGCGCGACGCGGAATTGACTGCCGCGGGTTTTCGAGGACACTGTCGCGCACAGCGGCGATATTCTCGGCAGATCTCGCGTTACGTTGACGCACGGGAACCGGCTGATTGTTAACTGACCCGGTTGACTCGAATTTGTCCACCAATCGACGGATAGTCGACTCGGCAGGACGATCATCGCGACCGTAAAACGGGCGAAGTGCGCGGAACGTTGCTCGAACTGAAGACCCATTTTCATAAAACAATTTTATGATTTGCACGTGCTGCTCGACACTGTAACCTGCCATGGTGGTTTGGGAGGACGGAATGAATATAACACACTGCATTTGACAGCTGTCACTCAAACAACATGGCCGCAATCAGCTGTCAAAGTTCAAGCGTCCCTATTGGAAAACCCCTTAGTTACATAATTATAACACTCTCATATATAATGATACATTGCAATTTTTTTATAAATAAATATAATTTTTTGAAATATTTATATATATAATTACTTATTTCGCCCATTTCCTAGTTATATTGGTCAGTAAAACAACAACTGAGGCAATAAATTTATTGTCGTAAAAATTAAAATTATTCTTATTTTCATTGATAACGTAAAACTAAACAAAGTATTTATAAATAGTGTTTTGAATAATAAAAATGACCAAATCCCATTTATGCATAAAACGAAACACCCGTGATGGCCCATCTAACAAACCCTCATTAGTTAGTAAATTACTGACTCTCAACTCAGCGGGAAATATAGTACTGGAAATGCGTAGAACGAAGTACATAATCCTTGTTATTGTGATCTAAGAACAGTAGTGGCATCACACTAAAGAACACATTTCCAATTGGTAGACCGCCACGCTTGTATATATAATAAGCTGCGTTAAAAACTTCAATACCGCGATTCAGGGATTATACATTTTTATAACATTTTTCTTTATAAGTTTAATTATTTTATGTATTTATTCACATTTTTTTTTTATATTGAGTAATTAAAGAAATAAAACATTTATTATTACAGTAATAATAATATTGTTCTTATTATTTTAGCATAAAATGTTTCTTTTAGTTTTTTGTTACGCCAAAGCGCTACCTAGTGAGGATATACGAAACGTTTTCATGCCTCATCGTCATCATTGGTTTCGCAAATTGATATTTATCCGATTTCAGACAACAAATCGCTTGAGAACTTAGCTATCCTTTTATTTTATTAGCTAACGCGCTCAGGCAAATATAGTCTTTAAGTACTTCATCAGTAAGGTCGATTATTGTGTAATAGATTTCCGTAGCAGAACCAAGAAACCGAAAGTCGAATCGCAAAATTCCCGCTATCCTTTTTATTCCGCTTTATTCCAATTGGTTAGAAAGAGAGAAAGTGAATGTCATAGTAGAATAAATGTTGTAAAATATATATTTCGATTCAGTAATTATATATTTTTCTTTAGAAGTTTAATTATTTTATGTATTTATTCACATATTTTTTTATATTGAGTAATTTAAAAAATAAAACATTATTTTTACAGTAATAATAATATTGTTTTTATTATTTTAGCATAAAATGTTTGTTTTAGTTTTTGTCACGTCAAAGCGCCATATAGTGAGAATATACGAAACGTTTTCATGCGCAGGTATCTTTCTTATTTATCTACACAGGAAAATCTCGCGACAAGCTTTTATATCATATAAATTGTGTAATGACGTAATATAATGAATTTATTAAAAGTAAGTACAATTTATACACTAATAATCACGCTGTAGCAGTACATCGCTACCACAACGCATGCCGCAATATATGACGTCATCATTTGAAACAATGGTCAATGAATAGTTCAAAAGAACTATTTATCTGAAACAAAACACTCGCACTCGATAATCGATATACAACTCTGTAACAAGACGCTCGCTACGATATTTATCTGTAACAAGACGCTCGCATTCAATAATGTATATATAATGTTTTTCTTGTATTCCTATTGATCTATTTTTATTTCACTTTTTGTATATATACTTGTTCCGTTTTTTAATAAAGCATTCCACATTCGTCTTTCGTCAATTTTTTTTTATTATTCCACATTACGACATCTAGAAGTTTATTTATACCAAACTACTCACCTCAACGCTATAGATATGTATTTGACAACATTTCAAAATGAGTGACAATAAAGTTAAAATTTAGTTTAGGAAAAAAAAGTGCGACGACCCCACTCTGCATACGTATATGTGTGCGTGCCGTGCCCGAGCCTCGATCGTTGCGACAGTAGCGCTAAAAACGTAAAACTTCGAGCGGCGCAACGTCAAAGAAGACCCTTAAATATAAAACAATATTAGAATAGATTAAAAAATTGTTTATAAAAACGTTATCATTATGGGACCGAATATGAATTATATCTATACATAATATATATGTGTGTGTGTGAAAGTGATAAAAGTTTTGCGATATAACCATGACATAGCATTATTCAACATAATAAAATATTATCTCAATCTAATCATATCTTAAATTGCTTGTTATTATGTAAGTATACAGGGTTATTTTTAACGACCCAGCAACCAGACTACCAGGACAGCAGGACTAGATAGTTAATACCATAAGCAACAACTTTTGTTCTACGACTTTTGATAACTTGTTAGATTTTATTTTCATACAAAAATAAGTATTAATTTAATTTCCCGGTTGAACGTTTATAAATCTACGCGCATAGCAAAGATCGACGCGTCGCGCCGTCCTTTCGTTTATGAATGAAATATAGACCTACAAATGTCACGACAGTAATACAAAATCATGTAAAATCATTTTTTGTCATGTATTGAGTTATGTCTGAACTCGTAGAACAAAAGTTGTTGCTTATGGTGTTAGCTATCTAGTCCTGCGAGGTTGCTGGGTCGTTACAAATAACCTTGTATAATGGAAACGCAACGTTGTAAAAACAGATTCTTATTTCTAGAGATAATATCGGTAGGTATATTCGATATATAAGATCGGTAAACCCTACGTTATTTTATGAAAATTAATATCAAATCGTTAATTACGTATTTTTTTACCTGTAGCCATATGTGTCTGTTTTGTCGGTGAAGCCGCGTGGCACAGCTAGTTATTAATAAATCTTTGGCATTTAAGGGTTCCTTCCTTAAAGCTAATGTTCAAATGAGATATAATATTACTATTAACAATTTATAAATGTAGCAAAAACGAGTTGACGAAGGAATTAATGTAAACATATAATAAAATATGCCCACGATAGGCTAATTAGTTGAAATATACTTCTATATTTAGCTATGGAAATATGAGAAATAAGTTTGTCCTTGAATCTAAAGTCATTAGAATTCGTCTGTTATGCCATGATGGAATGTATTATACGAGTTCTTTAAACATGAATATTTTATCCGACGATTTTGTTTCATATCACGTCCATCCTGTGTTTTTTTAATATAATAAAGCTTTTAAAGTGTGTTTATAAATAGTCTGTACTGATCAATGTCAAAACAATCCAAGAGATTTTGATTTTTTAAAGTCAAAATAATGTGAACTTTTTAACGACACAAGACCTCAATGATTTATGAAAAATAACCATATGTATTGTAGTAAATGAGTCTAAAGAAAACTCAATACATGTAAAATTAATAGCTCTTTATTTGACGTGCGTATAGGTTGAGCATTTAAATTCGTCTGCTTAATGACATGGCGAAAACGAATAACTAACAATTAGATGTACATAACTTGAGTATTGTGTGGGTACCGTCTACCACGATGACATATGGTCACATTCGTATAAACAAGTGGTAATAAGATTGCTATGCTTTTATGACAGGCGCTAACACCATAGATTAACTTTTTTAATGTATATAGTAAGTAATGTTTCAATCATGAAAAACTACATCGAATTGATAAAAAGATTTTATTTTTTTAATCTTTCTAGTATAATATCTATAGAACGTAAATAAGTTATTAAAAACTAAATAAAAAATAAAATTTGTCCGGTGATTTCTTGATCAAACTTCACGAGGAATGAATTTGACATACATATTTATTGTAGCTTGGAGTACAGGAGACACTGGCTTGAATTCCAAAGTATGGGGCATGTTATCTCCAAGCTCCGTCCTATACTTCCTGAATATAGTCAAGAGCCCAGCATACATAACCATTCTTGCAAAACGAGCACCTGAAAGAAAAATAAAAATAACTTTGATATAATAAACTAATATCACAAAGTAAAAGTAATAGCCTGTCAATTTCCCACTGCTGAGCTAAGGCCTCTTCTCCTTTTTTTTTGAGGAGAGAATTTGGAGCTTATTCCACCACGCTGCTCCAATGCGGGTTGGTGGAATACACATGTGGCAGAATTTGAGTGAAATTTGACACATGCAGGTTTCCTCACGATATTTTTCTTCACCGTCAAGCACGAGATGAATTATAAACAAAATTTAAGCACATGAAAATTCAGTGGTGCCTGCCCGGGTTTGAACCCACGATCATCGGTTTAGATTCACGCGTTCTAGCCACTTGGCCATCTCGGCTTTTAATCACAGAATAAAGATTGCGAATATTTCTGTGATTTCTATCACTGTGACCAGTGACAAATATATGTTGAACCTTTCATTCTATAATAGTGTTATGTTCACAGCAACGATATAATATATTCTAAGTTGAACTTATGTTACTAAAAAAATAACACCGAATATTTAGGAAAAACTGTGTGTAGATACACATGATAAATAATTCTTCGATTTGTAAATAAAAGATGAATAATGAAATTATAATGAAGTTAAGAGTAATTGGGAAATATTGTTTTTTAAATATATCTTTAGTTAGACTAAGTCGGAATAAATAACGTTTAATATTCACCTATACAAACTCTTGGTCCTTCGCCGAATGGCATGTAGGTGTATGGTTTGATTTTCTTCTTCTCATCCCCAAAGAATCGTTCGGGACGGTATGCCGTGGGATCCGGGAAGTTCTCCGGGTGCCGATGGATGTAATTAATAGGTATATGCACGCGATCACCTTTCTGTAGGCGCAGACCAGTTGGCAGCGTGTAGCTACTCATCACTTCCCTGGTGATGACAGGTAACACCGGATAAAGACGAAGTGCTTCTTCAATACACGCTTCAACATATGGCAACTCGGTTATACATTCGTATTTAATATCACCATGGCTATTAAAGTATGCATCCACTTCTTCTATAAGTCGTTCTTGGGCGTGTTTATTTTTTGCCAATTCATACAGAAGGTAATTTATTGTGGATGATGTTGTTTCGAATCCAGCTGCGAAGAATAAAGTGCATTGCGCCACAAGTAGGTCTTCATTCACTTCAATTTTTTCTATCTTCTTGTCATTCTTTTGGTTACTGCTAAAACTGTCTCCAGTTATGTACTGTTGTTTTTCCCAGCTCAAAATAAGATCGACAAAATCTTTCTTTGCTTTTGTCTCAGTGGAACGATTTTTACGAGCTCCGGTGAATAAGCTGTTGAAGAATTTTTCAATTCTCTCATCGAACAACTGTAAGCCCAATGCGTAAAATAAATCAGGCCACATAGCTCGAACGATGTTTTTCAAGCACGCCGTAGTTGATGATGCAACGATTGCTTCTCCTATAGTAACAAATGGATTAACAGCATTATCTCTCTTCATGGTGTTCGCTTGTAGGCCAAAAACACATCTAATAATACACTCCATCGAATATCTAGCAAACAAAGATTTTATGTTTATATTGCTCGACATTTGTATTTCATCCTTAAGGTACGTGTCCATTTCCTCAGCACATTCGTTGATAGTTGGAAACATATACTTCAACTTTGCAGATGTGAAAAGTGGAGTTAAATTCTGTCGTAAAACTTTCCAATGATCACCTCCATTCGAAAATAAATTCGTTGTAATGGGCTCTCTGTCAGCATAGTCTGTATTTTCTCTACCATTGAAGTAATAGAAGTCTTGTGTCAACACTAATTTTAATATGTTAGGATCCTTGACGACGAAAGCTGGTGCTGTACCATAAAAGACACCAACGTACGGTTCATCAGGGAACTGGTCACAAATTTCACGTAAAATTGTAGAAGGATTTTTTTTAAATAGTATGTAATCTCTGAAATTGCCAAAAATTATTTTCGGTTTCAGATGTGCAACATTTTTATTTTTCCAGTAATCATGTTTTTTCGTTAATAATACGTAAAGCTGATAGAATATTAAAACACCGATAAATGTTACAGTTATTAATAAAATCATTTCGAACGTCTGTGTGCCACCAAATGTAGTCACGAACTTAAAGAAGCGAGTTCATATCAGATGTTTTTATAATAAAGGTGCGCGGCGCGGTGCCATCGCTACGTTAAGATTTATATGTGTTTTTTTAAAATTTGTTCTTATCATACCAGTAGCATAATATTTATACAATATATATAAAACTGCATAAATCCGAGCCAGTAAGGTTTAAGTTATAAGTCTTACAAAGAAATTTTGATATTGAATATGAATTGTCGTTTAATAAAAAAACCCCTGTATCACATTTATACCGCCAGAATATTGAGGCGTTATTAAATAAGTAATACGTCAAAATAAACCTGCATTGCTATTCTGTCAGATTTACTTCATTACTTGCCCTTGCAATGTTGGAAATCGACATATATCGCTATATATAATTTTTTGCGTTATCATGTTTTGACGACCGAGCTTCGTTCAGCTTTAATTATTATTTATAAAAAAAACCAGAAACCCACCGATTTTTTTAAGTATTACATATTCTTTTGGTAACTTTTATTGCCCAGACTCTCAGTATACTTCGATCACAGCACGCTACGTATGTAACCTTACTAACAAAAATGACTTATTACGAATACCTTATTTTGAGTCCGAATTAGAAGTCATCCTGTTATTAATTAATGAATAATTCCACAAAAATTTATTAAATTACCAAAATAAAAATAAGCTTATATAATATACAATATATACAGTGGTGGTCGTATAATTAGAAACACTACCAACAGTTCTTGACATTATGTAAGATACTTCACCGCAATCGTTTTTATTTTGAAATTAAACAATAAATCGAATAATCAACTATTAACATTTCTTAGAAAAACAATATAAATCCCATTACACAAGTGCAGTTTCAATATTACATTACCGACAAACATTTAAATCAGTTTTAAGGTATGAACAATAATGGTCAACTAATTAGAAACAACAACAAAAAAGTATAAAAAACATTTTTTTTTAAGTATTAGTAATTAGTATTGTTTTTTACGAAATAGCTACAATCCACAGCCTACCAATAGTTATAATTAATATTTAGTTGTGTATCCCGTATTTTCAATAACAGCACTGCAACGACGTGGCATTGATTCAATCAATTTCATACATTTTTCTAGGGGTATTGAATTCCATGCTTCAACAAATGCTTCATATAGTTCGTTTTGACTGGTGTTACATTTGTTTGAGACTTTTTTGCTGGCCACTCTGAAACGGATATTCGCTGTACGCTAAGGAAACATTTGACGCTATTGGCCGGTTGTTTAGGGTGTTTGTCATGCTGAAAGATCCAGGTTACAGGCAAATGGGCCGTCCATAACACCTGACGGTCAATACGAGTACTTTACCATGCCATTTGGGTTCTGTAATACACTATCAGCTTATCAACGTGCGATAGCCGAAGTTATCTGTAGTTTAGCTAATACTTACGTCGTTGTTCGTGTGGGTATTAAAGTCTGTTGCCCGCTATAGTCAAACGATCGCTCTTGGCAGGATGTTTTAGGCGAAGTACAACTTGCAATGAACTGCACGGTTAATCTTACGACAAAAGCTAGTCCTTTATAATTTTTAATAGGTGAAGTTGCGAGACCTTTGTCGATGATGTGTAGTGAGGTTAGAAATCGATGTTGATGATATCGATAAGATTCGCGAAAGAGCTTTCGAGAATATCATGAAGTGTGCGGCTTATGACAAGTCTTGTTTTGACGAAAACAAAGACGAAAATCAAACATTTTCAGTTGGTGACTTTGTGTTGTTAAAGAATGAAGACATTTAAAATAGTAGAAGTATTGGATAGCGATACACACTAAAACTTTATTAATTAGCGCCTTCATGGATTTCTGTTTCTGTTTGACCTAAAGGTTGACTGGCAGAGAATGCATTTAAGCATTAAGTCCGCCTTTTGTTCCATTTACTTTGTTGTGGTTAATAAAGTCTTTAAATAAATAAATAAAAGCTCTGAATTAGAATCGAATACAAATACGCCTATGATAGATTAAGAAAAATGGAAGCAGTTCATATATCAGTTGAGATTGATGTAGATGAAGTTCAAATTAAAAGTTGTGGTAGAAACTCGAATAAGGGGACTAGGGGCTACAGTGAGTTGAGTTGTGTTCGACCGTACGCGCGCTTAGCTCTGGCGGAGGTCTGGGTCTGTAGAGACCATATATGTGGTCACCAGGGGACGACACACTGGTGATCCAAGGGATCTGATTCATGCGCTGGATGTGAGCAAAACGATTGCTGGTCGACTAGATTGCCGGAGCGCTAGATGTATTACTCGGGAGTTTCTAGAGTCTGAATTTATGAAAGCTGTGTAAAGTTGTATTGAGTCGTTTTGCAATTCATTTCGAACGATTGTGATATGTGGCTCTGGCTGTTAGCATGATAAATTTGGTATTGTCTAGTTAAAATTTTGATGTCTTTGTACCTTGCCCCTAAAATGTAGTGTGGTCAGGAGTGACCGAGCTAAGTGATACTGTGTGACAAACATTGTTTCAAAGTAACACGAGGATAGTATTTCAACGCTTCGGGTGCGATACATTAGTTTGCGCACAACTGGTGCTGCTGGCTGACCGATCGCCGGTCAGCTTTCTACAGCCTGCCGGACGTGGTGCTGGTGACCCTATAAGTACGCTCACGGTCGCATACGAAAGATTCCTCTTGCTGATGTACATTCTGAGTTAGATTTGTTCAATGTGTATGATGGTGATGAGGGAACCGCCACCAATAAATAGAGCACTAGTCTGTAGTTGTAACTGCAACTCGCTCGGCTTGTTCAGGGCGCGATGGGCAGCTAATTGTGTGGCGGGAACCCGAGTCTCGTAGGAGACTATTGTTGTGTCGGTCATGTATTGACCTGAGACTCGTAGAGTGATGAAGAGTCGGTCGTATCACATGAGGTGATGACGATATGGGTGGCCACATAAAGGCGAGGTGGCCACATAAAGGCGAGGTGGCCACATAAAGGCGAGGTGGCCACATAAAGGCGAGGTGGCCACATAAAGGCGAGGTGGCCACATAAAGGCGAGGTGGCCACATAAAGGCGAGGTGGCCACATAAAGGCGAATTGGCCACATAATGGCGAGGTGGCCACATAAAAGCGAGGTGGCCATTGCAATCCAAAATGTGTAACGGCGAGGTGGTTGTTTCGAGGCGAGGTGGCCTTTTAGATATTATTAACAATCCAAAGTATGTAACGTCCAAATCCTGTTTCGATACTACTAACTTAATTTAGAATGTAGCGTGAAATCTAATAGGATTAAGATTTGATAAGGAACGATTATTATTATAGGCAAAAATTTTATGAAAATATTTCACATGAAGTTGTTGTGCAGATGATAACGACGATGCGCGGCCTTCAACATCACACGAGGACGATCAGATACGTCAGGACGGCCGTTTCGGAGGATGAGTCGGATTGATTGATATTTGCATACAATATTATTTGTTTACATTTTAATTACTTTAAGAATAATTGATTTGTTACATTTTTCTAGAAGTTAAAAACCTTAATCATTTAATAAAAGTTACGAATATTGTATTTCACGTAACCACCAATCAGAGCAAGGCATGTGCCTCGAGTGGGATCGAGGCGCCATCTTGACTTTGGAGAGATATACTGTGAAACCGTGATAGTTGTGTTTTGTGCTTGTACTTTACCCTGATGACGCCCACTAAGCCCGCAAACACTAATGACGATGTCAACGATTACGATGCTTCTCCGACATATATATATGTATATATATATATATATATACATATATATATTATTGTTGTGTTGATGTTATGTCCCTTGTGCCTGTAATTACACTGGCTTACTCACCCTTCCAACCGGAACACAATACAAAGTTTTGCTGTTATATATCTGATAAGTGGGTGGTACCTACCCAGACGAGCTTGCACAAAGCTCTTCCACCGAGTATTTACGACCAAAATAGTTCGAATTGCGAATAAAATTTTATTTCAATTTAAATTTTATTCACATCATCGTTATGTGCATTAATTTAGTCATTTTAAAATTTCAATCACTTATTTTTTGTTTATGTTTATGTTTATGTAATATCATGTTAAATGTTGCTGTAGATAGAAAAAGTAAACACAATGTGATCGCTCAGCGAGAATGGCTTAAAAAAGACGCCAGAGTGTAATCTGCAATTGTGTAGCTGTAGGCGCGCTCTTAATCAAATCATATTAATTTCTATGTACATAAAAATATGTTATTTGTAAATTATATATTTAAATGACTTTGATGATGATAACTCATTTGGGTATACTTACAATGACAAGACGTTTAACAGATAACAAAAACGCAAATCATCCTACTTAGTATAAATTACTGAATCTGATTCTGTTGTCAGGTTGTTTCACACGGGTAGTATTATGAGGGTCTACACAAAACACTAAATCGGTAAATAACTCGAAAGATAAGAAACATAGTAAAGGAAAGTAACTAAATCTGGGCTAGTGCTTTAATTTAACACTCAAATTTATCATTTCGCCGCGAGGTGCTCCTAGGTTAAGACCTTGTCGCTTCACCGCTGCCACACAATTTTGTAAGGTGTTTAAGAATATGTTGTTCTCTTAATGAAAATAGGAAAATATTGAATGTAACTTTAATATTAATTTTTTTTTCTCAAATGCCCGTTGTATGTCGTTATATATCTGCTACTACTTCCCTTGCTGATTTAGCATCTTGGATCTCGCTGAACTGGAAGTGGGCTGGTCATGTCTGCAGTCGCCTTGATGGCTGAAGGAGCTGACACGTGCTAGAGTGGAGACCACGGAAAGTTATACTGTCTACCCATCAGACACAACTATAATATATAATAAATGTTTAAAAAAACAGCAAATAAAATATTTAAAAATACAATACTAGAATACAATAAAAAAAACTACTGACATATTAGTAAGCTAAACAATGGTGGGTGTGATTTGATTAGAGAAGTCCGCTCAGCTTTAGCTCGCTCTCAAGGTTTTAACTCCGACGTTAATTTTCACCCGAGTGCATGAAAACGCCCGGACGCCAATGCCAGTGTGAATTATAAAGTACTAGGCTTCGCCCAAGTTTTTGTAGGGGAGTATCTTAGTATAAATTGTCCTTCCTTTCAAACTTGCTTCACACCAAGTTTAAAAAAAACGATTCAGTGGTTTAGACGTGATAACGTGACAGACTAACAGAACTCCTTTCGCATTTATGATTTTAGTACAGATATAGAATGATTGGAGTAAAATTAAATTAAATAATACTACAATGAACAAGTATTATGTACAATATACACTTCGAAATGTAAAAAAACATAAGTATCGGTTTTTGCTTTAGTTGACATTGTTAAGTTTTAAGATTTTTTTAAATTCCATGATAACGCGTTTGATAACAAAGTTTAACGCAGGTGAAATCGCGGATCCCAGTGTTATAACATCGGAGGTAAATAAAAGTATTTTAATAATTAAAATGAACGGGAAATAAATCTTAGATATATATCTATTGCAGGCTCAGTTGAAATAGCCGCTGGCTTTAGTTTAATATTTTGAGGCATGTTCTCCGGCAGATTGATCGTATATTTCTTGAATATTGTCAGTATCGCTGCATACATCACCATTTTTGCGAATCGCGCACCTGAAATCGATAATTCATATGGTTTATTTTCTTACTTAAATCAAAGATACTTTTTTCTGAGTTACGTTTTGATTACAATATAATTTTTAGTAGACTTGATTCTTTCATGATCAATAACTGAAAATATATTTTATTTCGATAAGCTCTTACAAGCATTTTGCGTACGATATTTAACAAGATGAATATAAATTTAAAGTCAGCACTGGTTCAGAATGTAGATTCAACAGCGAATAACCGACAAGAAACTCAACAGATTGTTTTTTATTAATCATATTATATTGGTATGTTCATTAAATATACTGAATTATTTATCATGTAGGTACGTATGTGCATCAAAATCGTTAGCGTGTTGATGACGTCAACACTAAGTTCTAAATGAACTCCTTACAAAAGAAAAGAGGCTTAAGCCCAAAAATGTGACATTTAGAGGCTGATAATATATACCTATAAGCATGTTATGAGTTGTTAGATATCGTATTAAAATTTTTGGTTAACGTAATAACAATTTGTTTAATATTTACCAATACAAACTCTTGGACCTTCACCGAATGGCATGAAGGTGTATGGTTTGATTTTCTTCTTCTCATCCCCAAGGAATCGTTCAGGTAAGTACGACGTGGGATACGGGAAGTATTCCGGATTTCTATGAATATGATAGACAGGTATGTGCACGCGATCTCCTTTCCGTAGTTCAAGGCCTGATGGCAACTTGTAGTTATTCATCACTTCCCTGGTGACGTTTCCTAACACCGGATAAAGACGAAGACTTTCATCAATACATGCTTCAAGATAAGGCATTTGGGTCAGACATTCCCATTTAATATCACAATTTTTATCAAAGTATGCATCCACTTAATCTATAAGTCGGTTTTGTGCAATTTTATTTTTTGCCAGTTCATAAAGTAGAAAGTTTGTCGTAGTCGCTGTTGTTTCGAAACCAGCCGCGAAGAACAACGTGCATTGTGCCACAAGTAGCTCTTCGTTAACTTTGATTTTGGCTTCATTTTTGTTGAAGCCGTTACCGGTTATGTAATCCTTCTTTTTCCATGTTAAAATAAGATCGGTAAAATCATTTTTCAAAATGTTATCCTTAGAACGAGTTTCACAGGTCTTAACAAATAAGTCGTTGAAAAATTTACCAATTTTCGCATCGAAAAACTTCAAACGCAATCCGTTGGTAGGCTTGAAAAATAAGTTTCATACTTGCCTTGGTAGACGTGTCAAATATTTGTTCTCCTACAATAATGAATGGGTTCATATTATTGTCCCTCTTCATGGTATTGGCTCTTATACCAAATACACAATTAATAATACATTCCATCGCGTATTTACCGAATAATGCTCTGCCGTTAATATTTTCTGATAATTTTGTTTCTTCTTCAAGAAACGTATCCATTTCCTCGGCACATTCATTGATCATTGGAAACATATTCTTTAATTTAGCAGACGTGAAAAGTGGAGTTAAATTCTGTCGCAAAACTTTCCAATGATCACCTCCATTGAAAAATAAATTTGTCTTAATGGTTTCATAGTAAGCGTAGTCTGTATTTTCTCTTCCATTAAAGTAATCGAAGTCCTTTGTAAGCACCAGTTTTAAGATTTCAGGATCTTTGATAACAAGAGCTGGTTCTGTGCCATAAAATACGCCGACGTACGGCTCGTCGGGGAACTGGTCACACATTTCACTTGTTACTATCGCAGCACATTTCTTCAATAGTATATAATCCATAAAGTTACCAAAAATTAACCTCGGATTAAAGTATGGAACATTTCTCTTTTTCCAATAATTATGATCTCTCGTTAATGTGATGTAAAGTTGATATAATATTAAAGTAATGATAAAAAGTATTAAGAGTGATATCATTTTTCACGTTTGTTTGTCAACAAAATAAACTCACAAATGGCGAGATATAAGTTCATGTCAGTCTTATAAACTATTATATAAATATTTATAATATTTATGTATTATAAAGATGTTTTAATGGCCTTGATCATGTTCATTTTATAAACATTTTAATATTATTAATCACTTACGTAATAATAAGTGTTGTTGGATAACAACCGACTAATTTACAAATCAACTTTAATAGGTAGGTAAATAAAATGAAAAATGTATGTGGTTTTTTTTCTACCAATTGTGATTAGATATACCTGTGTAATTTTATTTATTTTATTTGGTTCTTCAACAATGTGTACACTGATTAAAATAATATAATATAACAAAAGTAAAATTCTATTCTAAGTGTCACAATTACTTATATACGTTTTTAATTTTAAAACTTATTATATAAAATATATATATACATGAGAATGGATGCATCAACTGAGACATTTTGCTGCCCAGTACGAACCTTTTCAGAGGGCTATGTAAATTAAGATTTGTGCGATGCTTTGGTTTATTAAACAAGTGTAAATTATTTTGGTTTTTAATGTAAGCAACATTCAAATTCAAAAGCATCTTGAAATATTACAGAAGGAATTTAAAATTGTATGTGTAGCAAATCAGAATTCTAAATAGGTTTTAAATAAAACAAAATATTTTCAAATAAATAAAATAAAATAAAAATTTTACTCTTGTGATATTTATATGTTGTTGTGCAATAAAGTGTTAAATAATAATAATAAAATCGAATTGACTATCAGTAGTTTAAAAATAACTGCCCACATAGGAGGGCCAATCGTCGGTGCGTCATAGTATACGCAAGCGATCCCGGGATGCCCCGCAACGAAATGGAGTGGATACCGCTGGTTTTTTAATGGGTATTCGGGCACACTTGGCGCTGGTGAGTCCCGCTATTCCCTCCCATTTACAGCGTCATAAAAAATGGGGTTGAATCCAGGACCGCAGGGTTTGCTGGCTTATAAGCTACCTACTAAATAAAAGAGACAGTTAACTACTACACACAATTACTTAAGCTCCTATTCATTTTAATAGCAATGTCAGTTAATCAGTATTTAACTAATGCATTAGTGTAACTAGTGAATGTGTTACTCGTATATCCGAACATGTTGTATATATTTCAATATATATATAGCCGTTGGTTAAACGATGCTGTTTAGTAAAAAGGCTAGGTTGTTGATTGAAAGGCTAATTATGCTAGCTGACTGCGACACATACATATATGTATGGCTTTGTGTATATATGGCTTTCTTTTGTAACACAACTTGTTAATGTTGAATACCTATTCTTAATCAAAATAATAATAATAAAAGATAAGTCAATAAAACGAACATAGATTGGGTTTTTTTTTTTAACCATAGTAGGCTAGCGTTTGACCGTTCTCTTGCCTGATGTTAAGCATAGACACGGTCTACGATGTAGCACGCTTGCCTAGAAGATTCCTGTTAACTCTTGATTTGGTTAAGACAGGTAGGTATTCCCCCTCACGGTAGCATGCGCAAGCGATCCTGTGGCGCTCTCGTTAAGACGGGAGAGGTACCGCTGGTTTTTAGTGGGTATTCCGATGACCAGGGCGCACTCGGTGCCCTGGCGAGCCCCACATACCCCCCACTGTTCCCGTGGGGGAAAAGCATAATACGTTTTTCCAGCGTTAAAAAAAAGATATTTTGTTAACAGCCCCAACGCCCCCGGATTTAAAATATATGGGGTCGCACGTGTCCTATTTTAAATGACCCTGAGAAGGACGGCAGCCGGGATGGCATGGCGCTGCTGTACGCACTAGCGAGGAGTGCGGGACGAGATATCTTCGCCCCCTGAAGAGAGCTCCGCCGAGCTACGAGCAGAGCACAGCATAGGAGGGGCCGCGGATACGTTATATCAACAAGATCCCGCAGCCCCTGCGATCCGATGCCGAGGTCGACCGTGATCGGATCAGATAGCAATGATTTTAGTGGGTACGAATCCCACATAACCCAGTCCAAGGTAGTCTTTTAAAATCCATGTAAGCACCGTTGAATTATCGTGTGCATAATTCGTGTTCATAATTCATCTCGTCATCGGCAGTGAAGGGAAAAACGAAGACGAAAATCTTTATGTTGTATCGATAATTGAGACATGTGTACCGTTAGCGTCCTGGGACGTCTCATGTCTTGAAGTTCAGGACTTCTGCCATATTTAATAGTCTTTTGGTGTGGGGAGGATCCTCCGACCAGACGGGTGTTGGTCTGGTGGGCTACTGCCCGACGGTTGTTGTCGGGTTCTTGTATATATGTTCAATCGCTCGGATAACTTTAATATCGCGATGTAGGATACGTCAGTTTTTAGTTTTCGTATGTGGCGAGATAGATGTGGCTACAGTCTCATGACCCGAATTTACAAATCGACGCTCGAGACTTTCTTTATGTTGGCAAAATCGTATCGTGGTGTTCTTTTTTTATTAAGACTTTATTTCACACAATTTACAAACAGTATATAAAAGAACAGGAAGATCATAAAGTGCGCAAAGACGGCCTTATCACTTACAGTGATCTAATCGAGGCATTTAAAAAAGAAAAAAAAAATGGTAGGAACAATATTCGGGCAAAGTGTGCACTTACAATCAACTTAAAATTACAATCAATTTAATACCTAGAAACTTAATAAAAATATGTAATATACCTACTTATATACTCTTATTTATACACATACGTAAAAACATATACATACTTATATAATATTATATAACCATGTAAGATGTAATAGTTATGTTGTTTACAAAAGGTCGTAATCAGATTTACTCTGTCGCAGTACTTAATTTTTTTTTCACTACTACATGACATTGACTGGCCTGTTAACGCAGAGGAGCATGGACATAAGAAATAATTTAATCAATTGATAAAGAACAAAGAATTTGAATATCAAAGACGACAACCTTTATTAATTTAGAGTAAGATCAAGCATCATATTATATCATTAATAGATGTGAACGATAATAACTGTAATAGTGTAAAACTGTGGTGCAGTTATAAAAGCATGACAACAAAGCGACATTGCTCAATTTTTTGAAACATTCAAACATTGTACAAATTAATTAAAAGAAAAAAAAAGAAAATACACCATGGAATTAAAAATTAATAGATTAAAAAATTAAAACAAATTCAACAAATAATAACATCTGATTTAGACAAAACATTGTAAGAATGAAATTATATTAAAATTATTTGTGTATGTACTTAAATTAATAAGTTACATGATTAAAAGCCGAGATGGCCCAGTGGTAAGAACGCGTGAATCTTAACCGATGATCGTGGGTTCAAACCCGGGCAAGCACCACTGAATTTCTTGTGCTTAATTTGTGATTATAATTCATCTCGTGCTTGACGGTGAAGGAAAACATCGTGAGGAAACCTGCATGTGTCAAATTTCACTGAAATTCTGGCATGTGTATTCCACTAATCCACATTGGAGCAGCGTGGTGGAATAAGCTCCAAATCCTTCTTCTCAAAAGAGGAGAAGAGGCCTTAGCCCAGCAGTGGGACATTCACAGGCTGTTACTTTACTTTATGATTAATGAAATTAAATAATATTTATTGAAAAATAATAATAATAATAAAGCAAATTGATTTCAAATTCAAAAACATATAATTAATTATTGTGTTACAATATTCAATTAGAGGAAAAGGATAAGGGAAGGTAGGGGAATATCAGATTAAAGGTTTAATTAAATTTTCAGTCTCCATGATATTTATATCTTCAAGATATTTTCCATAAACGCCGAGCACGAGAACTTATTGAATTAAATCACACGTACTATTTTTAACTGCTTGCCCGGATTTCAATCTTAAACCTCCAAATAGGATTTATGTTTTCCATCAACTATACGTTGGTTCTCAGACCAACGAATACATACGTATGAAACAACACGATATTAAACCCAATAATTATGATTAGTAGTACTGTTGTCACTTAGATTTCAATTGATTGTTTGGTTTTTTCAGTTTTAGAGTTACAATATGCGGTAATATATCCACGTGAAGGCATGCGTTTTACTAATAGCTTCATACGTACGCAGTTTAAATGCATTGATAAATTATCTTGAATAAACATTGATAACAATATAAGATACTTTTAACAGACGATACAAAGATAATATGTCAACAGGAAGTTAATAATTAAAAGAAGTATTTTAGCTTTATATTATAATAAATTAACAATCGATTTTAGATTAAAATTTCATATGTTTTTGTGTTATCAGATATTTGCAATATTATCAGACAACAGCCGGAAAAACAGATGTCCTTTGCACCAATTAACCTTACTCTTTATTATCACAAACAAATTAATAGATACATCGTAACGATATTTACCATGTGTTGATGTCAGTATAGTAAATCAGACATTATGTATTATATAAATAATTTATAATTTACGAGGTATAAATTTTATATTAATTCTTTGCATTGCTTGAGTAACCATGGCTCGGGGTTGAAAATCAATCGTTCGAGGCATGCCCTCAGCGAGCTCGACACTATACTTCTTCAATATTGTGAGGAGGCCCGCAACTATCGGCATCTTCGCGAACCGCATTCCTGAAAAGAATATTACTAATTATGAACGAACATATTAGCTTATAAATAAATTAATTATTACACTAACATGTGATATGGCATAATTGACCGTCTCATCATTATAAGTGTTCTGTTCATACATTGCTCTTTCGCTATGTACTCAATATGGCAGCATTATTGAAACGAAGTTCTTTTACGCGGCTTACAGTAGAGTGAAATGGCAGTGGCCCAAGATCATGTCGCATAAGGAAATAGCGTTCATACCGGGCCTACCAAATGCTATAAAATGAGATGCGTTGGGCGTTCGAATTCAGTACTGCGCGAACACTTCTGGAGACGATACCTATGCCTATACATTTAAGCACCAAAGCACGCCAAACGCCACCATTTTATTATTAATGAAGTTAAATATGTATAAGTAAACTAAAATCAAAATAAATAATTTTATTTAAAATACTGACGTAACGTTCTTAAAAATACAAATACAAAAATATAAAGGTATTAAAAAACCATATAAGGACCAATAGCTCGTAAGCCGTAGCGGGCTTACGAGCCGCACGCAAGTCCCAGGTTTGAACCGTTTGCTATTGTAACAATTCCCATCATAAACTTTGTTTAATCGGAGTATTAAATTGTTAAAATAATATTAAAATATTAGTAAATTCCTTAAAAATCCTTATTATATAAAAATGTTAATTGCATATATTTTTCTGCAAATCTGCCGCTATCGAGAAATATTTTGAGTATTCCCTACACGACTGTCTCAGACTTATTAGATATTAATAAATTATTTATTAGTTTGTATGTGTGTTTATATATAAACAAATCTTCATTAATGTCAGTTTATAGATATTTCCACCTAAAATTTGCATCCGTCGTTCCTTATTTATGTAGCAATAACTCTCCTCTACCTTTAGATATTCTGGTAGAAATTTATTTTTAGCAATAATAGCGCATTTTTATACAGCTATTTACATATTACATACTTTTTGACGTTTTTTTTAATGTCCATTAAAGTATTTTTTAGTATTTCTCCTTTTGGGGTTAGTAAGAAAATTATAAAGAACTTGTCCTACTTCTTTAAACCTGATGTTATAAAATATTTTGTCAAAAAAATCTATATATGTCTTGATTCTGAACATGCACAATAATGCTTATGTATGGGTATATTCCAAGACATTGTTTTAGTAAATTAAATATAAAAATAATTAGAAAAGAATACCTATACATATCCGAGGTCCTTCACCAAAGGGCATATAAGTGAATTGTTTGATGTTCTTTTTTTCTTCAACTAAAAACCTTTCTGGCCGAAATTCTTCAGGATCCGGAAAGTGTTCTGGGTTATGATGCAAATCGTATACGGGTATATGGACACGAGTGCCTTTCTCTAAAAGCAGACCAGTGGGAAGAGTATAGTCTTCCGTTACTTCGCGAGTGAGAACACCCAGGACAGGATAAATACGAAGCGTTTCGTCAATGCACGCTTGAACAAACGGCATCTCATTGATACACTCGTATTCTATCTTGCCTTCGTGTCTTTGGTAATACTTGTCGATTTCTTCAAGCACTCGAGTCTGAGCGTCTTTTCTCTTTGCTAGTTCGTAAAGTATAAAGCTTGTAGTAGTTGACGTCGTTTCAAAACCAGCAGCAAAGAAGAGAGTACACTGAGCGATCAGTAATTTATCATCTACATTCAAGTTTATTGTCGTCTTAGCTCCATTATTGAAGTTAGTTATACTGTCACCACTTAAATATGACTTTTTCTTCCAACCCAAAATAAGATCAACTAAGTCGTTTCTCGACGATGCCTTGTACTGGCGGCTTTCAAAAACTTCAGTAATTATTTTATTAAAGAAATGTGTTATATCATTATCGAACAAAGTGAACCCTAACCTATAAAAGAGGGCGGGCCACATCGCACGGCTGACCAACCGAAATCCCCCATAGTTAGTAACATCGAACAATTTTTCACCCATTATAGTGAACGGGTTAGAAGATGATTTTGCCGCTAATGTACCGGTGTTTATACCAAAAGCACACGTTCCGATACAGTCCATTGTGTATCTTGCTAAAAGTGATTTGATCTCAATCGTGTTTTGGTTGGTCATTTCTTTACATAACGCGTCTTCTAAAGCGCTGGCACAAGATTCAATCAAAGGAAACATAGCTTTCATTTTGGCTGATGAAAACAGCGCCGTTAAATTTTGACGTAGAACTTTCCATGTGTCACCTCCGTTGAAGAACATATTCTGTGTAATTAACTCCTTGTGTAAGTGCTGAGAAATCTCTCTGTAGTTAAAGTAGTAAAAATCTTTTGCCATCACAAGTTTAATGATGTTAGGATCTTTGATGATGAGAGCGGGATCCGTGCCATAAAAAACTCCAACGTAGGGCTCATTCGGAAATTTTCGACAAATATCTTGTGCGACCTTCGGAAAATATTTTCGGAATAAGATATATTCCTTGTAATTTCCGAATAATATCGATGGTTTTAAATAGGGCACATTTCTCTTCTTCCAATAATCATGATTCTTAGTTACATAATAATACAATAAACACAAAAAGGCAAATATGACAGTGAAAATGGGATATAACACTATCATTTTGTAGCTATTTACTGCGTTTGTCTTCGGCAAGTTAATAATCATCCTTATTTATATACTCGCAGCTAACTAAGTCTTACTATGTAGGTGAACCATATTTTCTTCTGACATGTAGAAAAATTAGAAAATGCGTTGCGTATGTTGCTTTTTGACTATAAAATAGCGTACATAGAAGAGAACTCTTTTTTGCAGTATACGACGCATAAGAAGTCAACTCAGTTCTGGCCTAACTTTTGCATTTTAAATGGTTGAAAGTTGGGAAAGGAAATCCACGAATAGATCGGACTGGAGAGTTTTACTAGAATAGGCTAAGACCCACCCGCGGCTATAACGCCTCAGATGATGATTTATTTATTTATTTAGGATCGCCAACATGACAATACAATAACAGTTACAAATTAAAAGCTTACAAGTTATTGGGTCTAAAGGTAAGAGTTGCCATACTTATAGGTGACCACGACATGCAAAAATGACACTGAGCATCTAAAGTAATAATTAAAGAAAATAACAAATAATTTAACACAATTTGGTATAAGAAGTAAAAAAAAGATATAAAATGAAATACAGTGGTGGTCATATAATTATAAACACTTCTTATGAATAAAGAAAGTATAACTTCAACGTACAAATGTTCGTAAAAAATATACACATTCAATAATTAATAATCATGCAATAATATAGTCACTCAAATAAAAAACTCATTAAATGCATAAAATATAAAAAATATCTTACTTTTCGTTATAAAATGAGTCTTACACATGTAGGAGTTTATTTTCTGTTACTTGCCGCTTGGACGCCTAATTAGAAACATTTTAAAAAAGCATCCATAACTCTTTCTTTTTTTGAAATTGGAGAATAAAATTTCTTTTTCTATTATTTTGGCTGTAATTCAAAATTTAATCTGAATTTTATTTTGTTCAAAATGAGCAAAATTAAAAGTAGTGACGCGTCAACTAGGCAAATCATTGTTAATTTACATATAGATCATAAGTGGGCGTACAGAAGAATAGCTAAGCATATAAATTGTTCTGTTAAGAAAGTTTTATAAAAGACGTGGAACTGTTGAAAATGTTCTTAGAAAGGCTCGGCCAAAAAAATCCAGAGATGATACGATGATTACTTGGGTCTTTTTTTAGCAACACGAACGATTAGCGAATCGTTCGTGTTGCTAAAAAAAGACCCAAGTAAACGCTCCAACCAGATTAAAAATAAAGTTTTTTCGCCTGATGACCCAAGAAACATCTCGTCAAGACTGATACGCCGAAGATTAATGGAAGCTAAATTGTTTGGAAGAATCTCTCGAAAGGTACCGCTTCTTACAAAGCAACACCGAGAGAAGCGATTATTATTCGCTAAAAAATATGTTAATTGGACGGTACGAGAATGGCAAAAAAGTGTTATTTTCAGATGAAATAAAAATAAATATAAAATGGAATGTTAAAATGGAAGTTGAAGCATGGATGTCAATCCCCCTAGAAAAATGTATGAAATTGATTGAATCAATGCCAAGTCGTTGCAGTGCTGTTATTGAAAGTAAGAGGTACACCACTAAATATTAATTATAACTATTGGTAGGCTGTGGATAGTAGCTATTTCGTAAATAACAATACTAATTACTAATACTTAAAAAAAATATTGTTTTTTATATTTTTTGTTGTTGTTTCTAATTAGTTGACCATTATTGTTCATACCTTAAAACTGATTTAAATGTTTGTCCGTAATGTAATATTGAAACTGCACTTGTGTAATGGGATTTATATTGTTTTTCTAATAAATGATAAATCGTTGAACATATTGTTGTCCTATTTATTGTTTAATTTCAAAATAAAATTTCAAAAAAAGTATATATCTTACATAATGTCAAGGACCGTTGGTAGTGTTTCTAATTATACGACCACCACTGTATAATTGGCATTAATATTACAATATTACTAATTAAAAAAAACACTATAATAATAAAACAAAGACCAATAAAGATCAGCAGTCAGAGCCTGATGATGTTCACTCTTTTCAAACGTGTAATATCAGAATATTCCACGATTGTCAATATTCGTAGTCACCACAGTTCAATGATAAACCGTCGACACACGTTTAGAATCATTTGAAATGACATGTTAAACACAATCAGTATAATTATAAGATCTAACGTGAATTGATTGTTAAGAATACAAAATTACACAGTAATTTGTAAAACCTTACATTATTTACATTGACATGATAGTTTTCGTTCTAAGGAGTAACTCGTAAAAAATCTAGTATTGTTACTCGTTTTTATCTAGTATTGTTATAAGACATCGTACCCTAATGACAAACATTAAATAAATCCTTCATGGGTCACGGTATTCGTTTCTATAGTAAGATTCCACAGATATTTAACTCTGTCTATTAGTACATTTAAATCTCATGCCAAAAATGTTTTATTAATAAGACGTGTGATACGTCTTATTAACAACATAAAACAACAATATTGTATAAATGATAAGAAAGCGTAGAGTTTACTCATATTGATTTCCAATCGGGATATGCGTAATTTTCTTTCCATTTGTCTGTAATTGAAAGGTTGAAAAAGAGTAACCCCTAAGTTCGTGATTCATCTGGGTATTTACTCGGTGGTAGAGCTTTGTGCAAGCTCGTCTGATTAGGTACTACCCACTCGTCAGATATTCTACCGCAAAACAGCAGTACTTGGTATTGTTGTGTTCCGGTTTGAAGGGTGAGTGAGCCAGTGTAATTACAGGCACAAGGGACATAACATCTTAGTTCCCAAGGTTGGTGGTATACTGGCGATGTAAGCGATTTAATACTTGAATAAGAATCGATTAAATGTTCACATAAAAGAAAATTTGACAAATTGATGATATCAAGAAGCGTCGGTTACATAAATTGTAATGACCTTAAGTTTTAAATAAAAAAATTGTTGCGTTAAGTAATTGTTGGCTTGAAGAACTGCGTTTCAAATACAGATATAGCAGACAGTTTCAATTAGTCCTATTATGTAAATAATTGTGACACTAATAAATAATAATAATAATAAGGTCCTCCAGACCGATTTCGGCCACGGCGGCCAATCTCAAGAGAGATTAGCCAACTGTGCAGGAGATATTATAGTGCACAAGTGTGTGCGCAAACACAGGTGCACTCTCTTTTCCTTAGCTCTCATAATCCGATGGGACGGCAATCCGACACGACCGGAAAGAGTTCAGGCGCAGGACCAACGGCTTAACGTGCTTTCCGAGGCACGGGAGTGTACACACTTCCACCTTCCAGACTCCGGGCTGATATTGACCTGGGAATTGAACCCAGGACCACCAGGTCTGCGGCCTTATATCTAGCCACTAGACCAACGAGGCAGTCACTAGTTGCAGTTTAAAATGCAAAGGACAGCTAGCGATCACAATGAAAGTTTTTTGTATAGTTAGCTGGATAACTTATCCAGCTAACTATACAAAAAACCTACCCAGACGAGCTTGCACAAAGTTCTATCAGCGAGTTCTATTTTTAAATTTAGTATTTTTTTTAATGGTTAATGGACAGTCTCGGCAGTTTCATTTAGTTTCATCTAAAAAGTTTGCATACTTCAACAAAAATATTAATTCGAAAGTAATCCTGAACTTTGATGCCGTTTATGAGTCCGTCGGTGTATATGTTGTTAATAAATACATATATGTATACTTTATTTATTATATGCTTTATATATATATATATATATATATATATATACTACACTCATCAAATATTCTACCGCAAAACAGCAGTACTTGATATTGTCGTGTTCCGGTTAAAAGGGTGAGTGAGCCAGTGCCATTACTGGCAAAAGGGGCATAAAATCTTAGTTCCCAAGGTCGTCGAAGTTTACATGACTTGCATTTTTCACAAATGTCGTATTTGTTTGCACACGCATACGAGTTCTGCGTGTTCACTGTGATTAAGATATATTAATGATTAATTGACAACAGATAAGGCAAATTCAAAACATTGAACAACCACATACTAACCTTCGTGTTACTTACTTCATGATTCATCTGGATATTTACTCGGTGGTAGAGCTTTGTGCAAGCTCGTCTGGATAGGTACCACCCACTCATCAGATATTCTTTGCGGTAGAATACAGCAGTACTTGGTATTGTTGTGTTCCGTTTGAAGTGAGCCAGTGTAATTACAGGCACAAGGGACATAACATTTCAGTTCCCAAGGTTGGTGGCGCATTGGCGATGTAAGCGTTGGTTAACATTTCTTACAATGCCAATGGGTATTGGTGACCACTTACCATCAGGTGGCCTATTTGCTCGTCCGCCTACCTATACTATATATAAAAAAAATGGTTCCGACATGTGCACGTTACCTCACGCACTACTATTAAATACCTACTACCAATATATTATTTAATTCTCTGCTCTTAAAAAAAAACTAAATTAAAGATATACAGTAAATCTCATGAAACTAAAACGTTTATTCCATTATTAGTTTACAATAATTATTTCTAAGCGGAAGTCATATAATAATAAGTATATTTTTTACTCTATGTATATTATAATTATATTTTTTATATGTATTGTAGGTAGTTACATGTCCACAGTACATATGAAATACGACGTTTAAGAATATTATATAAAAGTAGCAGCTGCCCGCGGCTTCGCTCGCGCTTAAGTATAAGTAAAGGATAAACGATTATTTGAAATTTGGATTGGTATGTGATTTTAAATTAAGAAGCATGAACATGTCTTCTAGTCTACGATTCTGTTGCTTAAATACCGCGGTCATCTATCCACGACGTTAGATATAGTTACTACTGCAAATGGCTTGCTCATTACAGTACAGTACAGCACAGTACAAATATATTTTTTATTTTATCAAACTTAGATTAAACAAAACTAACTCTTTAGGATTTGAGGGTCAGGTTGAGGTAAAGCTTAGGGACTACCAATTAAGTGGTACACATGGCAATAATGGAGTATGTTTTCTTTATCCAAACTTCACTAACATATTGAAGTTAGTATAAAAAATATATATCTCCCTAGGAGATATTGATATCAGATATTGTATATTTTGAATTTCGTTATTTGCACCCAACTCTTCAAAACAAAAATAAATGTTTCTAAAACTTAGAAATACATGTTTATTAATTCAATCAAAAAACACAAATAGTAAATTTCTATATACATATATATATATTTTAATTTTTATACTATTGCTTTCACCCCATTTCTCCCGTTTGGAGTTGAATTTCTAAAAATGACGAAATACGTATGCGTAGCGTTAATACTAAATATCATTCTTCTTACACCAAAAATGACGGAATGCCCATACAAACTTTCAACCCCTTCTTTACCCTCTTAGAGCTACATTTTCAAAAACGCTGAATACATTTTTATTTATTAAGCTTGTATATTAATTTTTATGCTTCTAACTTTTAAAATTACGGGTTTCTAAATAATCGTTCATCTCTTTAGGGGTGGAATTTCCAGATATCCTATCTTAGTGGGTGTTTACATTATAAAATGTATCAACTGCCAGAATTTCAAATTTCTATCCCCCGTGGTTTATTAGGCACTGCGTTGATGAATCGTTCAGGAAAAGACATTATATTACGGGTATAGATAACAACAAAAATATATATTTTTTATAACTTTTGATAGACTCATCTGATTTTGATGAAATAAAGACTAAACCGAACCTAGAAATAGTTGTTATAATAATTCGGTTATTTCAATATGTAATTTTAAGACGTTTGAAAGATTAACCTGGACAAACAGACAGACAGTGTAAAAAAAATATTGCTTTGGTTTTGGAAATCGTAAATAGCCATATAACCTTTAAAACAGGCAGTTATTTTGAAATCACAGACAGAAACTTCAATTTTATTTATATGTATGGTTAATTTATTTATTCATTCGTTTTTTGCTATAGATAGTTCTTTATGTATACAATATAAAGTAAAAGAAAAGGTTCTTCTGTCAGAGACTAAATAAACTCAAAGACTTAATCAAGGCTACTCATTTAATTAAACAAAAAAATAAGTAGATTTAAAACAAATGTTGTTTGTGTATTGAACTTGACATACATATCTCAATGAGCTACTTAAGCGGTCATTTTATATAGAAAAAGTATATAATATACAAAAAAGCACCTATATAGCAATTTTGATTAAAGGTTCAAAAGCAGTTATTTGACCGCTCTCGACAAAAACGAGATGACACTTCTAGCATTATATATATAAAAAAACACATAACATTGAGTAAGACCAATAAAGTGTAGTAAATAAATGATTTATATATTATTGATATTATATATTGTTTAACCAAATACAATTAAAAGGCAAGCAAGTAAGAATATGACTACAGTAGCAAATTTACATACATACCAATTACAACAATGTTGAATGAATTGAACATTTCGACATCTTTTCCACCAATCGAGTGTCAAAAAATTGCTATTTTTTTCTATTCGCACTTCTTATATATAACCAGTGGCTAATACTCCTTATATATATATCCAGTGGCTAATAAATATAGTTCAAAATATGGTTGCGCTTCGACAGACTTCTGCAAAAGTTTGAGGTGAAAATGTGTTGTATCTGGTAGAACTTTGGTCCTTGATCATAGAAATAATTACTCACATTAAAAGGTAATGGGCCGTTTTTGAGAAAATTAAGAAAAACATTTATAACCTCGAAATGGGTTATACTGTAAACAAATACTGTAAACAACAACATAGATAAAAAATAACATAGATAAAGTAAACGTACGATAAAGACGTATCTATGGTTTATACATGTTTAGGTTAGGTTATGTTAGGTTACTTTTAAAGTACATCGCACGAGTCAAGGGAGCGAAGCGAGCATACCGCGGCAGCGGCCGGCGAAGTGCCAGAACGGAATCGGCCCATTAATCTAGTGATTTTTTATATACATGTAATTTTATACAATCTAGGTTTTTTGGCAGTACTTTTAAGTTCTTAGTCTAACTTGATTTTCGAAAAATAATCTGTGCCCATGAATGTCAACTGTCAAGTGACGAGTAAAAATTAACAATAGTTTTTAATGATAAGATGTGAATGCAAACAACGCTCGTAGTGATTAAGTGATTATTTGTTATTTTAAACACTAATCTTGAGGTTTTACTTGAATAAACAATATATAATCATTTTTACGTTAAATTCATGCAGCGCCGGAGCCGTTACAATTGATTTTTTGGCGGTAAATGTAACTTTCAGGTTAGTTTTACAAGATTTATTTTTTCAATTTTCTCATGAATGGTGCATTACCTTGTAATGGAAGTGGTGTCGGGGAGTAGGGGACTAACCCCCCTTTCCCCTCCCCCCATTCTTCGTTCCCATTTCCAGCAGAAGTTTGCTAAAGTTTTACCCAAAATATTGTTGCCACTTTTTCCACGTTAAATTGTTATTTATTTCGTTGTTTAGAAAAAAACTTCGGTAGGTAAAACGTTTGAATTTTTATCTGCCATTTTAAAACTTTTGACAGGAAACACGAATTTACGACAAAATTATACCTATTTGAAGTTTTAAGAAGTGATATACCACGTTGATATTCAAAGCAAGCACTTCTTAAAACCATGAATTATTGTTATAGTTGTTTTTTAGGCTCTGTTTATACACCTATATACTATTCACGTATTCATTGTAACTGAGACTCCCTGAGTTAACTGATTTGCTCACACGCAGACTTAAAGCGTACTGTTATAAAAATTATAAGATGAGGTCATAAAGATACACACAATATATAATATGCAATATTAGATTTAATGCAAAAACAACACACGAAGCTACTGAAAACACGAAATTGTTAACGAAACTTGATTCTGACAATTAACAGTGCGCGTACTTTTCCTACAGATAATAATTTATTGATTTTTAGTAGTGATTAAAAATTATAGGACAAAATATAAGATAAATCATAAGCAAAAGAGTATATTACATGTAATATTTAATCTCTTTTCAGTTTGACCATAACCATTTTTTAATAAATGTTCTACGTGTATCTTTAAATTGACATAACTTTATTATTTATGAACCGATTGAAATAAAACAAACACTAAATGTTAAGTGAAGCTACCCACAATACATTAGTGAAAACCGCACTTAAATCCGTTAAGCCGTTTCTAAGATTAGCGTGCACAAACGCACAGACAAACAGACAAACAGACAAAAATTCTATTAATCATTGTTTTGGGTTCTATTGCGTTTATAAAGACCCCCGATAAAAGTTTTACTCATATATCTTCCATGTACAGACATCGACCAGTTACAGATTTATTATATGTATAGATTATATTATTTTTGCTTTATTACGAGTTATTATTTATGTATTTAAGTTTGTTTAGAAAACATTTATGGTATAATACGTCAATGTTATTATAATAATTATACAAAACTGTGTTGTGGTTCAGTAAGGACGTACTTAATAACTCACCCGTGTAATGTTGATAACCGACTTATGCCGATATACTATTTTGTGGCGTGTATTCTTGAAATGGTATAATTGTAATGATAAATTTCGCATATCTCATTCTGACTTTTCAGAATGATGAGAGATATATTTTTTTTATTTATTTTTCCTAGCCTTCATGCCAGACCCGGTCGAAAGCTTTGGACACATCGAGTGAAACGGCTAACGCTTCACCGTACTTGTCCATCGCTTCGCCCCAGGTGTGAGTAGCGTACACTAAAAGATCTCCTGTTGATCGATTCCGACGAAAGCCGCACTGTTGGTCCGATAGGAGATCGTTTTCTTCGAGGTACGACAGGAGTTTGTTATTCAATACACGCTCCGAACTTTTGCAAAGTATGGAGGTGATTGCTATGGGTCTGTAATTGGCCGGGTCAGCGCGGCTACCCTATTTATTTATTGTATTAGTACGCGGACGAGCATATGGGCCACCTGATGGTAAGTGGTCACCAACGCCCATAGACAATGGCATTGCAAGAAATGTTAATCATCGCTTACATCGCCAATGCGCCACCAACCTTGGGAACTAAGATCTTAAGTCCCTTGTGTCTGTAATTAGGTATATTATACCCTTCTTAGGTACAGGTTGTACGTTGGCAATCTTCCAAGCCTTAGGGACTTGAGCGGATTTAAGAGAGAGGCAATACAAGCGTGTTAGAACAGGAGACAACTCAGGTGCACAGTTCCTCAGGATTATTGCTGGAATCCCGTCAGGGCCACTGGCCTTATTCAAGTTCAAGGTGCAGATAATCTTTAGAACCTCTCTTTGGCGAATTCGCATCTCTGGCATGATAGAGTCGCAAGGTGGTAGGTGTGGCGGTGAGGTACTTCCCGTATCAAGACGCGAATTTTCGGCAAATAGAGCCGCTAATAAGTTAGCCTTTTCTGTTGCCGTAAAGGCAAGGTATCCGTCGGGCTTCAGCAGCGGAGGCAGCGATGGACGACAGAAATTCGTCTCAACTGACTTGGACAGGGACCATAAATGCTTTACTACCACGGGGATAGGAACCTAGTTTGGCCCCCAGGCGTCTAGTTCGGTTGAAACGAGCCTTCTTGAGAACCTTCTTGTAGGACTTGGCAGCAGTTAAAGGCTCTCTTCTTAAATGTAATGTCCAGAGGTTTGGTGCTTGAGGCGCCCGGCGCCACTACGACTACGGTCAGAACCTGTCACCAAATGCAGAGCACAACTGTACAGACTCAATCCCCCATGAAGAGCTACTGCAAGCATCGCACCGGAACACGACGTGCCGCGTGACAAGGTAAATCCAGCCACTCGACAAATCGCTTGACGGCGTGGCTTTGTTCGCAGGATGGTAATCCTAGCTACGGCCGGAGCCTACCACCTAGGATATGTTGCTCAATTAGCCACCATCACCCAGGGGCCACGTGTAGGATAAAAAGATTAATTAAGAGAAAACGTTTACTAATAATTTCAAAGATATGTTTATTTCAAGAAATTTACGTTATTAGTGATAGTACTAGTGCACCGTGCCAGACCAAGGCCAAGGCCACTTTTTAACTAGCAAAATTAAGATACTACTATTGTGAGAAAAATATTTTAACCAGCTAGTTAGTTAAGTTAGTTTAATTAATTATTTAAGTCAAACTCAGTCGTTATTTCATAAATTTATGAAATATATTTATCGTTGTGATCACAGGCCATCTTTAATTTCGCTCGAGTGTCACATGTGTCACGTGAAAATGTCACGAATCCCTTAAAAACTTCCATTTTAACGTATTTTTAACGTTTAATGTCTAATTGAAGTGTAACACTATAGCTAGTCTAAAATAAAAATTGACTTGAAAATAATTATTTTGAAATCAAAAACAGATCAAACGTTTTAATTTAAAAGCATTAAAAAGGAGCAATTAAAATTTTGAATTTGATCAAACACATTGTTTTGTTCCATTATAAGTACTATATTAAAAAATATAAAGGCGACATTTTTCAGATCTTTCTAATAAAAAATAATCACACAAATTTCTTGAGATACATTACTTGCAACAATATCATATAAAATAAAAACGAATAACCCACGTTACATAACATTTTCTACGTCCTTTAAAAATATTGCTTAATATTTATATTAATACCAATATAAATTTCACGTTTTTTATCATTTATATATCACATAACAAAACATAATAACAAAATCTTGTGACATTATTAACACCAAGCAAAGCAGAGCTCGTTCTAAGGAAACCAGACAACTGATATATTACATTTATTTTGTAAATATACACTTACTAGCTGCCCGTCCCGACTTCGTACGGGTAAAATAAGGATTTTATTCCTTGCATTTTTTAATCAATAAGGTTTAAATATTCACAAATCGATCTATTCGCCCTTACAGTACAGTGTATGTTCAGTACTAGATATAAGGCCGCAGACCCGGTGGTCCTGGGCGCAATTCCCAGGTCGGGCCAATAAATAAATAAATAGTTATTGGGTTTTTCTGTCAGAAAAATTTTCAGTAGCAGCCCGGAGTCTGGAAGATGGAAGTGTGTACATTCCCGTGCCTCGGAAAGCACATTAAGCCGTTGGTCCTGCGCCTGAACTCTTTCTGGTCGTGTCGGATTGCCGTCCCATCGGATTATGAGAGCTAAGGAAAAGAGAGTGCACATGTGTTTGCGCATACTCTTGTGCACTATCCTGCGCAGTATGCTAATCTTTCTTGAGATTGGCCGCCGTGGCCGAAATCGGTCTGGAGGACGTTATATTCAGTACAGGGCATATAAAAAAGAACTACTAAAGAAAATCGTAAGGAATCGGTGATATCTTCTAAAGTATGTATTCAAATTAGTGTAATAGACATTTTTTCTGAATTTTAATTTATATTAAGTTGTCAAGGTAATTAAATTATTTATCTGAATAAAGATTAAAAAAAATAGCTACACAATAACAAAAACTATTGAACATACTAAAAATAATGTACTACATGTTTATATTACTCTTTCTATCTCTAACTATAAAAAAGATCGGGAGACTTATGTATCTAAATATTATAATTAAGTCACAATAATTGCTTTTTGTTAAAATTTGTTAAAAAAAACACGGGCAGAAACGAAAGATGACGATATTCTTATCATGATATAAATCCTATGCCATTAAATAGCTTCAGGTCGAATCATTTAAAGAGAAATTTACATGTGTACACATACACATGTAAATGGTTCGAATTTGACCTTTCGCTTAGATTTCTGCCAATTAACTATACTGTAAGTCGCGTAAGAAAACTTCGTTCCAATAAATGAAAAAGATATGCCCTGTACTGAACACACATACAGTGTACTGTATTGTCGAATAGATCGATTGGTGACAGCAGTTTTTGAGTTTATTCATTACAAACAAACATACCGGAACGAAACGAAGTTGTTCGTAGATGTTAAAAGCCAAATTGGCTTCCAAAAAGCTTGGAGATTTCACGTCGGCCCATCGCCTAAATCTTTACAAGGCGCAAATTCGGGCCCACATGGAGTACTGCTCTCACGTCTGGGCGGGAGCTCCCCAGTACCAGTTTCTTCCTTTTGACCGAATTCAACGTAGAGCAGTTCGAATTGTCGACGATCAAGCTATTACCGACCGGCTTGATCCTTTGGATTTGCACCACCAGACATCGCGCCAGATCAAAATTCCATCCTCACCACCTCGCTATCTGAAAATCCACAACAGCGCGTTTCCTAAGGCATTTTCTGCCTCGCACAATCACTCTGTGGAACCAGCTTTCGCCGACGACTTTTCCGAACCGATATGACATTGCAACCTTCAAGACGAGAGCGTACTCTTTCCTCAAAGGCCGGCAACGCACCTGCAAGTCCTCGGATGTTGCAGATGTCCATGGGTGGTGGTAGTCACTTTCCATCAGGTGAGCCTCCTGCTCGTTTGCCTCCTCTTACATAAAAAATAAATAAATCAAAAATCTAATTTTACCTCTTTGTAATATTAGTGAAGATATAGAATACGTGTGCGTGAAGCCACGGGCAACAGTTGGTATATAAAATATAGTTTATGCATTACATAATATTTTACTGATGGAAGGGATTTATGGAAACTCGCCTGGGTGCAACCACCGACTCATCAGATATTCTACAACAAAAGAGCAGTACTTGGTATAAATGTTGTGTTCCGGTTTGAAGGGTGAGTGAGCCAGTGTAATGCCAGGCGAAGGAACATAACATCTTAGTTCATAAGGTCCTTTTTAATTTTTTAAATTATAATAATAATAATTAACATCATTAACAAAATGGGAACGATAATAGCTGCTGTACTGTAGTATAAAACAGCGGTGCAGTTATTTACGCTCGCCAAATAAGCGACATTTCTCTAATTTTTAAAACATTTGAGATGTATAAAATAAAAGAAACAAAAATACACGATATAAGTAAAATGAACAGATTACAAAATTGAAATATATAAAACAAAATTTGGTTGGTGGCGCATTGGCGATATAAGCGTTTGTTAACATTTATTACAATGCCAATGTCTATGGGCGTTGGTGACCACTTACCATCAGGTGACTCATTTGCTAGGCTGCATAGCAACACTATACAAAAAAATTACAAACCAACAACCAAAAAAATACAAATTTTACCTGTGTATATTATTAGTATAGACAGATTGCGCGCGTACGAAGCGGCGGGCAAAAGCTAGTATATATATAAAATAAAGTTTATTCAATACAAACAAACATACAAAAAAAAAACAAATTTTACCTCTTTAAAATATTAGTATAGATATAGATTACGTGCGGGCGAAGCCACGGGCAAGAGCTAGTTTATTAATATAAACATCATGAAATCGGTTACTATGGCAACGGTTACTAAGGCAACTGTTACTGATGTTTGGTGTGGGCTTTCCTACATATAAAGAGAATGATATAATATGTGATAAATCCGTTTTGGATGAGAGTTGAACAAAATCCGTTCTTAGTGAGCGTCTACGTATCTGTGTCAAATTTCAAGTCAATCTGGCGCATAGCTTAGGAGATCTCGTGATGAGTGGGGAATCGATTATATATATATATATAGATATAGATAATTACACCCAGACTCTGGACAAACAGACATATTCATAGACACAAATGTCTGTCCTGGGTGGGAATCGAACCCACGACCTGTGGCGCGAAAGGCAAGTATCTACCAACCACGCCAACCAGCTCCAACCGGATGTTTTTATCAAAATATCATTACTTATAACTTAGGGTTATACGAGGATTTAAAAAAAAAAAATTGAATATAATTGTTAAAGAATTCGTCCCTTTTCAAAGAAACTTTAAAAGAAATTATCCTATTTGGTTCAGTTCTGCATTGGTTAAAATACTAAATGAAAAAGAAAAGCATAGAATAAAGGCAAAAGTTTTTAACAATGACCTTGATCGATACGACTATGAATTATTAAAGGAACGAGCCAAGAAAAAGATGGATGCCGACTACTCGTTTTACATTGAATGCGTGCAAGCTAATATTTGTAAAAACTTAAAGTTCTTTTGAAATTATTTTAAAAGTAAATACAAAAATATAAATAGCATACCACAAAATGTAAAATTAGATAACCAATACGCTAATGATGGACCATCAATAGCCGATTTGTTTGCCAACAATTTTGCTGCTGTCTATAAAACGTCTCATCCAATAAATCTTGATAGTTTATCACAAACTCATATTAATAACCATAATATATAGTTTGAACTCAATTAACATATCACAAAGTTCGATTGAAAAATCATTAAAAAGTTTAAATGAAGTCAAAGGTGCTGGTGAAGACGATATACCTCCAATTTTCTTCAAAAGATGTGCAGCACAGTTATCTAAGCCTTTGTATATTATTTATAATAAATCTCTACAAGATGGTCTTTTTCCTAAAATTTGGAAAAAAAAAGTGATCCCAGTTCCAAAATCAGGGGACAAAGCAAATATAAGAAACTACCGCCCTATAAGTATACTTTGTGTTCTTGCTAAAGTGTTCGAGTCACTACTGTGTCCAATTTTAACGTGGCATATAAAGCAGTCTATTAGTGATAATCAACATGGATTTATTCGTAATCGATCTACTACCACTAACCTTACTAGTTTCGTAGAAAATACTATTGAAGCCATAAGCTAAGGTAAAGAGGTCGATGTTATTTATTGCGATTTAAAAAAAGCCTTTGATAAAGTAGATCACGGTATACTTATTAGAAAGCTATATGATTTTGGTATTTTCGGGTCACTTTTACGATGGTTTCAGTCCTACCTAAGTGAAAGAATCATGGTAGTTATCGTAAACGGGTATAAATCGTATGAATTTATCTCAGCTTCCGGTATACCTCAAGGCTCTAATTTGGGACCAATTCTATTTTTAATTTTTATCGATGATGTCAAACATTGTATACAAAATTCTAATTATGAACTATATGCTGACGATTTAAAGTTATACAAAAATGTTTCTTCAGAAACTGATAGGCGGAGACTGCAAGAAGACATTGAAAGGCTATGTACCTGGTGTCAAATTAATGTAATGGAACTAAATCCTGAAAAATGTTTTCACATGAAATTTTCACGAAAAAAGAATCACTTTGGCACCACATATAAAATATATGGACATGAACTTAGTAAGGTATCAGAAATAAAAGATCTTGGTATAATAATGGATGCTGAATTACGGTTCTTCAATCAAATAAATGCTCTAATGGCAAGAAGTCTTCGAATGTTAAGTTTTATCTATCGGAACACCAAAAGCTTCAAATCAATTAATGCATTGAAAACTTTATATTTTTGTCTTGTCCGTAGTAATATTGATTATTGCTGTCAGATTTGGTATCCTATATATCAGAATAATATACAACGTATTGAGAAAATCCAATAGAAGTTCATAAAAAGACTTGTTCGTATTACTCATACCAATCTAGATACCAAATATGAAGAAAAACTAGAATATTTCGGCATGAAAACATTGCATCAAAGATTTAGTTATTTAAGAATAATTTTTATTTATAAATTGCTTAATAACTTTATAAATTGTCCGCCACTATTGTCGCATATAAATATACACATACCCCGCCCCTCAGCACGACCAATTAATTATAAGCCACTGTTTATACCGCAACGAAAAAATAAGTATGGATCAAATTCACCATTGGTACAGGATTTTAAATTGTATAACTCTTTGTTTCATCAATGCAATATAGATATTTTTTCTGATAGTCTTTGTAATTTCAAAAAAAGGTTATATCGAAATATAAAATAATAAAAAAAAAGAAAAAAATCGTAAGCTGTCACAATTTATAGTGTTATTATAAAATATATAGTATTAATGCTGTGCATACTTGTAAGTTAAATTTATATAGAATATTTGTTAATAATTATGTATAAAATATATCTTGTCACTATATAAATTTAGTAAGTAAGCCTATTTAATAAAGAAATAAAGAAATAAAGAAATCACTTTGCTGGGTGTAGGCCTTCTCTCCTCTTTAGATGAAGACTTGCTTTAGTTGGGACTTACTAATGTCACAGTATTTCACTCAACACATAGGTATCCTCACGACATTATCCTTCAACGAGGAGCATGTAGTGCTTACCTAGACTTGTAGCCTAATTTTACGATTAAAATTAACGCGTTACAGCTACTAGGCTATCAATAGCGTCTTATATCTAGTTGGTAATCAAGCTAAAATGATTGAAATCAGACATATTAAATAGATTATAGATTTTTTTGACTTTTAGTTGAATATTGTTGTGAAACATCTAAAGCCGCGGGTTATACTGATTGCTGGTGTGGCAATCTGGCGATGCATTCCGTGGCGACTGGCGACGCATCGCCACGCTATACGATGGTATATATGCAGGGTTATTGGTAATTCGACGTATTCCCGTTAGGAAGTGATACGGGTGACTATTTGCGATAATTTTAACTCCTTTATGCATAATGCAAAAGTGAACCATTTTTAAGTTACCATGTTTTTTAGGTTTTTTTCAAAATAAGTCAAAAATGCATCATCAAACATTTATTTCAAAAAAAGTATCAATTTAAATCTCATGTTTTCTTCTGAGTTATAAAAACGATTAAACACTTGTTATTTATCAATCTTTAAACAATTATCGGTCCAAATTTAAAAATGCGAGACGAAAAACGATATTATTTCAATACTTTATTGAGATTTTTTTCCACTAAAATGTCATAAAAACAAAAAAAAACGTTATGAAACTTGGCTTGCAGATTATTTTCAAAACATAACCGTTTTCTTAGCTCTCCAAAAATGCATAACAACTAGGAACTTATTTCAAAGAAACTGAAAAAAACATTCTTAAAATAAATGTTTGATAATGCATTTTTGACTTATTCTGAAAAAAGCTAAAAAAGCATCATAACTCAAAAATGGTTCACTTTTGTATAATGCATATAGGGGTTAAAATTATCGCAAATAGTCACCCCTATCACCTCCTAACGGGAATACGTCGAATTACCAATAAGCCTGTATATATATACAGTCTATGCGTAGAGTAGTGCGTACGGTGAAGTCACTGAGTAAAAGAATTAAGTTGTCTCAACTTGTTATAAATTTTTGAATTTTGAATTTTTGTATTTAATGGAAATAATCGTTAAATGAATTAAAAAACCTTCATCATTTTATTTCATTCGATGTTTCATGTGAGGCGTCCTGTGACGGCTCACATATATATTTTTTAAATTATCTATCATTCGGACATCAGTATAAAAACAAATGATAGATTTGATGTCTACGTCAAGTAGCATTTAACCTAAGGGACTTAATTATCAACAATCTAGCTATTAATAGTCTTAGAACTGTATATTATAACAGTATGTACTGAGGCCATCGACTATATATGAATAGGCAAAGACAACGCATTGGTTGTCAACTATTGGCAAATTTAGTGTTATCAGAACATAACATTCGATACATGTAACTCGTAAGATGTTTTCTTCTTATGGGCGAACATAATTATTTCTTTCGTACATAATTCATGTTTTACGAGGTATAAACTTAATATTAATTCCTCCGATTGCATGCACGACGAGGGCACGGGGTTGAAAGTCGACTGTCCGAGGCATGCCCTCAGCGAGCTCGACGTTATAGTTCTTCAATATTGTGAGGAGACCCGTAACTATCGGCATCTTCGAGAATCGCAATCCTGAAATTAAATTAAATTTACCTATATATGTTATTTTGGGAATTATTAGTTGCTTTAATGCTGTCTTCTTCTTTCACATGTCGAAATACTGATGAAAGAAAGAGAGATAAGTTTACTAAACTTGTCATCCTTAACAACGTTTTTAAGTAAGGCTGTAAAATTAATACCTTAAATTAATGGTTTCAAGGTTGACCCTTTTCAAGGCTTTCTAAAATCTCATCTCAAAAAAATCACCTGTATTTATCAGTCTATCCATAACCTACTGTCGACAACCCTGATGTGCAATTACTTTTCTACAATTATTGTTTTAAAACGTTTATTACCTTGTAAGAGAATATGATCATTTCCTGTTAATAATATAATCGTCAGTTATCTCAAGCGCCTGTTATTTATAACTATAAAAAGTACATTACCTATGCATATCCGAGGTCCTTCACCGAATGGCATGTAGGTGAACGGCTTAATGTTGTTCTTTTCTTTACCCAAGAACCTTTCTGGTCGAAATTCTTCAGGATCCGGAAAGTGTTCTGGGTTATGATGCAAATCGTATACAGATATATGGACACGAGTACCTTTCTCTAGACATAGACCGGTAGGAAGGGTGTAGGCTTCGGCCGCTTCGCGAGTGAGAACACCTAGGACAGGGTAAATACGAAGCGTTTCGTCAATGCACGCTTGAACAAACGGCATCTCATTGATACACTCGTATTCTATCTTGTCGTGTCTTTGGTAATACTCGTCGATTTCTTCAAGCACTCGAGTCTGAGCGTCTTTTCTCTTTGCTAGTTCGTAAAGTATAAAGCTTGTAGTAGTTGACGTCGTTTCAAAACCAGCAGCAAAGAAGAGAGTACACTGAGCGATCAGTAATTTATCATCTACATTCAAGTTTATTGTCGTCTTAGCTCCATTATTGAATTTAGTTATACTGTCACCACTTAAATATGACTTTTTCTTCCAACCCAAAATAAGATCAACGAAGTCGTTTCTCGACGATTCCTTGTACTGACGGCTTTCAAAAACTTCAGTAATTAATTTATTAAAGAAATGTATTATATCATTATCGAACAAAGTGAAGCCTAACCTATAAAAGAGGGCGGGCCACATCGCTCGGCTGACCAACCGAAATCCCCCATAGTTAGTAACATCGAACAATTTTTCACCCATTATAGTGAACGGGTTAGAAGATGATTTTGCCGCTAATGTACCGGTGTTTACACCAAAAGCACACGTTCCGATACAGTCCATTGTGTATCTTGCTAAAAGTGATTTGATCTCAATCGTATTTTGATTGCTCATTTCTCTACTTAACGCGTCTTCTAAAGCGCTGGCACAAGATTCAATCAAAGGAAACATAGCTTTCATTTTGGCAGATGAAAACAGCGCCGTTAAATTTTGACGTAGGACTTTCCATGTGTCACCTCCGTTGAAGAACATATTCTGTGTTATTAACTCCTTGTGTAGGTGCTGAGAATTCTCTCTGTAGCTAAAGTAACAGAAATCTTTCGCCATCACAAGTTTGATGAGGTTAGGATCTTTGATGATGAGAGCGGGATCCGTGCCATAGAAAACTCCAACGTAGGGCTCCTTCGGAAATTTTCGACAAATATCTTGAGCGACCTTCGGCAAATTTTTTCTGAATAAAATGTAGTCCTTATAATTTCCGAACAATAATGAAGGTTTTAAATAGGGCACTTTTCTCTCCTTCCAATAATCATGATTCTTAGTTAAAAAGTAATACAATGACCATAGAACAACAAGTATGAGAGTGATAATTGTATATAAGATTATCATTTTGTAGCTTTGTTATTCGAGTGTTCTCTGTAAGCGGACAACAACCATATTTATACACTTTAGTTCTTCTTAGTCTGTGTTCAATAAAGGTAGGGGAACCATATTCGAGTGTCGGAATTGATAATAAATGCAATATTATTTACCATTTTTGTTATATGATAATATGCTTTAGACTGAAATAGGAAATAACAGGTAAACATTTAAGCAATCACAAGTAATATATTTTAAAACCACCATTACCTAAATGTAATGAAAAATAACCAACCGTTAAATAATTAAATTGTGCGGTCGGGGGAGCCCCTTCAGAAACGAAGATGTTTTTTCGACTCAAACCGTGTCTTAAAACTGTAGATTTCAATTATTTACGATTATATTACTGTATCTTTGTCATAGTAAAAAGAACCTCAACCTCCTTTATATTGACCTACTAAATTCGAACGCCCAACGTATCGCATTTTATAACATTTGTTATGTATGGAAGCTATTTCGTTACGAACGTTATATGACGTGACCTTGGGCCACTGCCATTTCACTCTACTACAGTAGATTGAAATGGCAGTAGAGTGAAATGCTGCGTAAAAGAACTTCGTTCCAACTGTGCCACTGATAGATTTTTTCGATGTTTTCTTTCACTGTCAAGTACGAGATGAATTATAAACACACATGAAAATCCAGTGGTGCTTGTCGAGGTTCGAATCTGCGATCATCTGTTAATCTAGTACTACCACAAATATTACACTAACAACCACAAAAGCTTCATAAACACTTTATATTTTAATTATTTCGTTTTACATATATATATCTAATCTAATATTATAAAGAGGAAAGATTATATATATCGGTCCTATAAATTAACAATTTTACATAATGATATTTACTAACACTATACATCGCAATCATAGGCTAACTCATCATGCAATTAATTATACAAATCTAGTTTCGCTCACTCCGATTTAACATTTTTTAAACATATTAAAAAAAAATAATAATAATAAAAATGTGTAAAAAGAAACATGCATTCAAGTAAAATAATACGTATAAAAATAAATTAAAGGAGAAATATATAAAAAAAAATTAAAATTTATGATATTTATTTTTTACACAAATACGCAAAATATTAAACGGACTATTCGTGGCAGTACTTTAACATTTAAGGATATAAATTGTCATAGTATTTTTTTATTTTAATCTTGTATGCTTTCATGTTACCACTAAATAAATCTATAACCGCTTTATAAATATTATTATAAGTTTTGAGGGCCCTATTTAAAGGCGCTGTTATGCCTATAATTTTGTTCTTGAAAACAAAAAAAGACATTTGAAAGTCGGTATATTTATAATATTGAATGCCAAGCCTTGAATTTTGTCTCGGAATAACTAACTTAATTTCTTTGCGTAGATCGGGGCAATCTTTATTACCTGATAATATTTTATGTAGAAAACACAAATCCATCACATCTCTGCGACTTGCAAGTGTACTCATGTTTTAACAAATCTGAGTATATTTTTAATTAATTTTTAACACATATAATAAAATACGAAATTATACAATTCTATATAACTTATTTCTAGTTATCTAGCGCCTCAGTAGCCCCGGGTCTCTTTTGTCTTCTAAATATTGTCCTTGCGCGTCCAACTATAACAATATTTTAAAACGTGGTCACCCTAGTTGACTGATATATCGCTCAATATAAACTATTTATTTGTTGATTTTAATGTGTTTAATTTTTATATAAATATAGTAAGAGAAAGTTGTCTGCGACACTTTCAAGAGCAGTGTGTGTGCATTATAATATCTCCTGCGCAGTTGGCTAATCGCTCTTGAGATTGGCCGCCGTGGCCGAAATCGGTCATGAGGACCATTACATTACATTATATATAATATACGAATACTATAGTAGTAAATACACACAATGACTACATTACTGACACCATAAACAACAACATTTGATCCATGACCTTTTTAAATACCGAACAGATTTACTAAAAATAAACAGAATAGTTTTCTCTGAAACTCTTTAGATCTGTATTTAGTAGTGAGTTCGATGACCGGAATTATATTGTATTAATAAATAACATATTATAAGTGATAAATGTGTCTACATTTTTATTACCAAACCGCATCGGGTAACGCAGATTACGTTGCAGGATGTAAAACATTGACGTTCTGGAGTCCAGTTGACTTCTTCATACCTCGGAATGTGGCATATATTGATATTGAATAGTTGATTTTCTTGAAGGGACGTTAGTTGTCTTAGTGGAGTTCTGGATTCTGGGTCTGGGTGGTATTCTTCGAAAATGTTCACAATGCGTAGTCGGTGTAAAAAACAAAGCCTTTTGTGTGATTCGATATTGTAACGACTTTTATTTTTACTTTTAACATTTGTTGTTAAAGTCGAAATTGTAACTTGTTACCATTAATCAATTACAGTTTAAATTGCTGGCTAATATTTATAATATTTGTCGGTACGCCGCTTCCACAATCATTTCATACTTGATCAGACGTAGGCTTTCATTAATAAACGCATGAACATATCTGTTTGTCTTGAGTCTGGGTGTAATTATCTATATAAGTATGTATTTACAAAAGGAAAGTAGTATATGTAGTATATCAGTTGTCTGGTTTCCATAGTACAAGCTCTGCTTAGTTTAGGATCAGATGGCCGTGTGTGAAAAAGGGCCCAGGACATTAAAAAAAAAAAAAACAATTTCACCACACTTAGTTTTATATTAATAAATAGGTGTATCATTAGATCGTATTATACCGCCGCTCATATTATGTGTTAGTTTGGATGTGACAATGCCGCCAGAGACGGCGGACGACATCCGTAGGCGCACACAAAAGGCATTTATTCACAAGGCTACTTCGTTCCAATAGAAATAGGAACATTTGTAAGGAAACTTTTTATGTAAATACTTGCATATATTTATTATATTATTTATTAAACGAGCGCTAATAACTTAATAATTAATGAATGATTTATTTCTTTGTTATCTGAAGTCCATTTATCTTTAAGATTGCATACGCGTAAACAAGTAAATTCTGAATGTCGGTCACAGCCATAATATAAAATATATACATTGTGATTCCAACTCAGTGTTTTTTTTTCTTAAATCTCATATATTACAATAGGTAATATACAATAATAGAATTGTATTGTTTTATTTGATTTGAAATTACCTGGAAGCGCTCATTTAATTCCCAAGGTGTGCAAATTGTGCATTAATCCAAAAAGTTATTAGTTGTGAAATAGGGGCGTAACTACCGCTGAATCAGCCTTATCAAAGATATGGGCCCCCTAGATACAAGGGCCCCGTACAGGGGCCTCCAAACCGAGTAAGCAAAAATTCGTAAAATTTTATCCAAAATGTCACTCCTAGTCTAAATCTAGTTTTAAAACTAATTTTAAGTATAATTATTTTTGAAAGATTTTTAAAACGAGATTGATCAACACAGCTGAGTAGTTTGAACCATACTTGATATCAGATCCTGACTCAAGCAACGATTTGATCTGAGTTTACAATAAAAAGCTAAAATGAATATTTTTGAAGATATCGAATATTATGACCATTTATTTTTAGATAGAAGGCACGTAGGTATACCGCTAAAATACTTCCAAGACGCTCAAGATCCTTATGCAATAGAACCTTTACGTTTCCGTTGATTATTGCCGACTTGCAAAAATTAAATAAACGCGGGCTACCGTTACCACCTGAACTGCAAATCTTATGTATGTTATGTTTATGGTATGTTTTCTATTAACTCTGTGTTTCTGTTACGCGTACACTGTTAACTATTGACGCTATTTTGATGAAATTTGGTATGAAGCAAGCTTGAACAAAAAGGAAGTACATAGCCTCCTCCCAGACACGTGGGCGAAAACTAGTACAATATATATACATACAATACTCACATGACAAGTGAAATAATCCTAAAACCAAGGGTAACCATGGTAACCATGAAGTATCCAATTATATTAGAATATAATATTTTTGAAGTGAAAACTTCTTTAGCGGCGTTGTGCACTTTTTTATGATGGGTAAAAAATGTTAAACTCGCGTCAGGTCACGTGACCCTGATTGAAAATTCGTAAGACGGATTCTGACGTGTTTAATTTTTAATGTAATATAAATTGTCATGTTTGTGTACGATAGCGCAATAAATGAATATTGTATTTTATCACATAAATGATAGTACTTTTATACTGATAATTAAAGCAATTCGAGCAAAATTTTTCCCTAATCATTCCAAAATATCAAAAATGCACAACGTTAATATTCAAGTCTTCACTTCTGCCGGCACTCCCGGAGTGCAACCCGTTGTTTTTTGATGTTTTGTTAATAACAATAAAGAGTACCTTAATTAAAATTTTCCTTGCAGTAAACCTTGATTTATAGTTATGTAGACAATAAAAATATATTGAAAAAAAATAAGTGCAGACTGAATGACAGGACAGAAATATCAAAGAGATTATTTTTTCTCCTACTGAAAATAACAATACAAAATTCACAGGTCTTTGTGTGCTGACTCTTTCCAAGCTATGGCCTCTTGTAGTTTCTCTTTTAAAATTTGTATGTCTAGTTGGTGAATTTCTTCCATGTGCTTTACTGTAATTGCATGGATCTGATCAGCAAAACATATACAACAATAACTCATAATAATAAAATAAAATATCAATTTAATTTCGATGTCTCCTGTGTGGATCCATCCGCTTGTTTACATTTTCAAGCACTCGGACTAGACTTATGAGAAGAATACAATGTCTTAATTATTTATTTAGTTGGTAATAATAACCTGCCTGTAACATCATCTTTTTTCATTTAGCGAAATTTTTTATCACTATAAACCGCAAATAAAATTCAACTGCAACTCAAGCTTTTGAACTTTATGATAATACAATATATTATATTATTATGTAATAAGCTATAGTTTCTTAATATTCTTGTTAATTACCTTAACTTTGTCGTTATTTGTATTTTTAGGTTCTGTTTTGAACAGGATTTTTTTTTGTCACTTTTTAACTAGATCTTGCGAGAAACGGAGTAAATTTGAAATTATTAAAAAATGGTAAATGAGAACGGACTTCGACCAAAAACAATTTAAACAGATATAAATTCTAGACTTGAGTCTAGTTTTAAGTAAGTAATACTTAAAACTCGTTTCTAAATAAAATTCATGCTTGAGTCTTGATCTGTACCAAAACCTAGTTTTGATTGATTAGAGTTTAAACGTCACTTGATTCGCTTTCTGTAATACGGGCCTAAGTTGGATATTTACAAGCCGGTTATTATCTTTTATGTAAGGCTAAGAGTTATATACCTATTATTTAAAATCAAAACATTATTATAGTTAAAAAGCCACCGCTTGATAAAGCTATGTATTATTAATGTTTAAAAATAGCGACGCCACAACGCGTAAGATACGCCTGGGTGAATAATCAGAGCAATGCGCTCATACGAGCGGAGAACGCTTTACCAATCAGGCGTAAAAAATTATAATAATATTCAAATTTAACAATTTTCAGTCAACATCTCTTCATAAAATAATGTTCGAAGATAATTCTAAACAACACGTGTCTATAAATAACTAAATGTTAATCCTAACTAATATTATAAATGCTAAAGTGTGATTGCTTATTTCTTTGATTGTTACGTTTTAATTACAAAACCGATCGTCATGATATTTTGAAGACATGTGACACTAGCAAAAATAGCAAAATATTATATAAATAAATTTTAATTCTATATGATTAATAGAAGTATATAGATAATAAAGTAGTAACTACTGAGTAGTACTGAGTTTTTAGCGGCTTATCTCTTTAATTTATATTTTAAGATTATATGTTGGAAGGACTTTTAAGATCCTGTTTCAATTAAGTATATTTTTGGTAATATTTTTTATAAGGCGCTGATCATGCATTCGGTTGCTTATTGATAAACTTATAAAACAAAAAATTTGACTCCGTAAAGTCAATATACATATGGGTTTAGGTCAGTGGCGTAGCATGGGGGAGACGGAGGGTGCGGTCCGCACCGGGCGGCATTTCAGAGGTGGCGGTTAGAGAAAAATAAAAAAATTAGTTAATTTCTTTCAGTGTCTTTTTCGGCATTTTTTTTTCTTGTTTTTACCATATATCCAGATTTTTTTTTATAATAAACTGCAAAAATAAGAGTGCGGTAAATTTGGAATCCGCACCGGGTGCTAGGGACCTTTGCTACGCCACTGGTTTAGGTAATCTTATTTATAATTAATATCTTTATTTATATACGTTTTTTTACTTCAATAAATAATTAATATATTCTATTCTATCTTATGCTAAACAAACAGTTATAAGATGCATTCAATCACTATTATTTTAGTTATTAATCGAAAAAGAATATAAGTGAAGTTCCTTACGGAATCATTGCGGCGGTGTCTATATTCGGAACCCTTCTTCATCTTTACATTAAAAAGATAACACAATATGACAATTGAAAAGTGCTTGTAAGAGAATAGTATTTTGATTATATGAGTCGGAGGTCTATATTTCCGAACCGGTAGATTTATGACAATCAATAAATGTATCGCTTTTAATTTTTATTTAATTGATAATATTAGGAATACATAAAAAATTACATATAATATGTTTGTGTGTGTGTGTTTGTAAAAAGTTTTTTTTTTTAAATTAATTATAGATATATAACCCATATCAAAGCAAAAACCTTGAAAGATTAAAATTAAAAAACTGGAGTTCGCTGTTTTTATCAGCAATTAAAATAATTACATATAATTTTAATAGAATCTGCCCAGACCAGTTTGCCAAATTGCGTATGGATTGAAAACTGTATAAGTCTTTCCATATAACATTCATCATCAGCGCCGATCCTGGTCCTTGACCGTTTCGATTTACATAAATTGCATTTCAAAAATTATACAACAATTCCTTTTGTCCGGGAGGTAGCGTTGCATTTTAGGTAGTGATTTTAAGCTGATCGACTGCCATCATTTTCACTAGATGAAATAACTAATAAGTAATATTTTACTCGGTGGAAGGGCTTTCTGCAAGCTCGTCTGGGTAGGTACCACCCACAGCGGCGACGCTCCTCGCAGGCGATCGGCCTTGGGAACTCCAAGGTGCTCGCAGAGGTGTATCGCTTCCGGGCCGAGGCGAGAGACCGCGGCGACCGTCCAGGGTTGGCAGAGGTCGAGCGAATCAGGGCTTTAGCCCAGCAAGCCCTGATAGCCCGATGGGAGGAGAACCACGGCGGGCCTGGCCACAGTGGATGCGATACGTCCCCACTAGAGTCGCTGGGTCAACAGAAAACGAGGCACGCTCTTGTTCAGGTTGACGCAGGTACTTACTGGACATGGGTGCTTCGGTAAGTACCTGCACGGGATAGCGAGGCGGGAGGTATCACCTTCCTGCCACGAGTATGGTGCGCCACTGGACACGGCGCACCACACCCTGACGGAGTGTACTGCGTGGGGACCTCAGAGGCATTCCCTGGCGGCATTAGTCGGCGGAGATCTCTCGCTGCCGAGCGTTATTAGCGCCATGCTCGATGGCGAGAGATGCTGGTTGAAAATGGTCTCCTTCCGCGAGAATGTCATGTCGCAGAAGGAGGCCGCGGAGCGGCAGCGCGAGGAAAATGCCTCCGCTGATTCAATCCGTCAAAGAAGACCGGGGAGGAGGCGTAGACGCTATGCGCACCTTCTCCCCCCGCCTTAATACCCGCCGGGTTTAAGGGGGCTCCCTGTATCCGGGAACCCCCTTAGAAATGGAGGCCCGCATAGGCGTCACGGTAGCATGCGCAAGCGATCCCGTGGCGCCCCCTGACCAGACGGAGAGGATTCCGCTGGTTTTTTAGTGGGTATTCCGGCGCCTTCAGTGCCGGTGAGCCCCACATACCCCCCCACTTTATGTGGGGGAAACGCGTCAAGGGGTTTTTCCAGCGATAAAAAAAGGGTAGGTACCACCCACTCATCAGATGTTCTACCGCAAAACAACAGTGTAATTACAGGCACAAGGGACATAACATCTTAGTTCCCAAGGTTGGTGGCGCATTGGCGATGTAAGCGATGGTTAACATTTCTTACAATGCCATTGTCTATGGGCGTTGGTGACCACTTACAATCAGGTGGCCCATATGCTCGTCCGCATACCTATACAATAAAAAAAAAAGTGAACCAACCGTCAGCTGACCGCTGACGCACCCGCGGTGGGTTTGGCTGAGGGAAGGTGCGCAAGTGGTAAAAAAGAAGTAATAGTACGGCTGAAACATTTTTCATGAATAGTTAACATCACGCTGACCTGGAAAAAAATCGGAAGCTTTATAGTGGAGGAGGGTTCTACCTAACGGCGAAATGATAAAATTGAGTGATTGCAATGTTAGGGCGCATGAATGCGACAGAAGTTAGGCGTTTGTTGTGTCTTTCAATTATTTGTTTCTGAGAATTGTTACTAGCCCACATTAAAGCACTAGCCCAGATTTAGTTACTTTCCTCTACTATGTTACATATCTTTCGAACGATTTAGTGTTTTGTGTAGACCCTCATAATACTACTCGTGTGAAACAACCTGATAACAGAATCAGATTCAATAATTTATACTAAATAGGATGATTTGCGTTTTTGTTATCTGTTAAACGTCTTGTCACCGTGAGTGTGCCCAAATGAGTTATCAAAATCAAAGTCATTTAAATATACCATTTACAAATGAGCATATTTTATGTACATAGAAATTAATATAATTTGATTAGGGGCGCACCTACAGTTACACAATTACAGATTTCACTCTGGCGTCTCTATTAAGCCATTCTCACTGAGCGATCACATTATGTTTACTTTTTCTATGTACAGCAACATTTAACATTATATTACATTTAATTATATAGTAACATATTATTATTATTATCTTAATATATTAAGCTGTTAGTCGCCTTGAAATGTAGCTTCTAGCTTCGTCGAAATATCCCTCATTTATCCAAGACACTAATTACAATTAACCACTATTGTTAATACTTATGGCCGTAATATATTAAGTTGATAAAATTTATAGAAGACGCGTTGTTCATAAAATTTTCAAAGGATTGAGGGTGGCATTTTATGTTCGAAGATAGCTATTTGATCTTGTTATCAACCTTCGATTTATTCCAAAATGCCAACCATGTATTTGACTGCTCTTCAATATTGATATTTAACGAGTTCCATTCACCAGTCACTAAGAAACATTTATAAGTAAGGCCGTTAATGTTTTTGTGGACATTGCACGTTCTTCCATTCCACAAACGTATCATAAAAAGTAAAGAACTCTAAAGTAGTTAGTTACAGTAAAAAGATTTTTTATACCAAAGACTTGTCGTCTTTGGTATTCAAATTCTTTGTTTTACTAATCTATACATATAATAAATCTGTAACTGGTCGATGTCTGTACATGGAAGATAAATGAGTAAAACTTTTATCGGGGGTCTTTATAAACACAATAGAACCCAAAACAATGATTAATAAATTTTTTGTCTGTTTGTCTGTTTGTCTGTGCGTTTGTGCACGCTAATCTTAAAAACGGCTTAACGGATTTGAGTGCGGTTTTCACTAATGTATTGTGGCTAACTTCACTTAACATTTAGTGTTTGTTTTATTTCAATCGGTTCATAAATAATAAAGTTATGTCAGTTTAAAAATACACGTAGAACATTTATTAAAAAATGGTTATGGTCAAACTGAAAAGAGATTAAATATTACATGTAATTTACACTTTTGCTTATGATTTATCCTATATTTTGACCTATAATTTTTAATCTCTTTATTAATTTATTATAAGTTTAGTATCCCTACTAAAAATCAATAAATTATTATCTGTAGGAAAAGTACGCGCACCTGTTAGTTGTCAAAATCAAAAAGTTTTGTTAACAATTTCGTGTTTTCAGTAGCTTCGTGTGTTGTTTTTGCATAAAAACTAATATTGCATATATATTGTGTGTATCTTTATGATCTCATCTTATATCTTTCATAACAGTACGCTTTAAGACTGCGTGTGACAAGTCAGTTAACTCAGTGACAATAACAATAGTATAAACAAAGCCTAAAAAACAACTATAACAATAATACATGGTTTTAGAAGTGCTTGCTTTAAACATAAACGGTATATCACTTCTTAAAACTTTAAATAGGTATAATTTTTTCGTAAATTCGTGTTTCTAAACAACGAAATAAATAACAATTTAACGCGGAAAAAATGGCAACCATATTTTGAACTATATTTATTAGCCTCTGGATATATATAAGGAGTATTAGCCACTGGTTATGTATAAGAAGTGTAAATAGAGAAAAATAGCAATTTTGTTCAACATTAAAATAACAGAAATTACTTTAGAAGACCTCATTAATAAATGTAACAAGTATTTCGAACCGAGGAAAAATTTAACTATGGCCTGACATGTATTTTTTATGAGAAAACAAAGCAAACACGAAAATATAACCAACTTTATTACGAGTCTAGAAAATTACAGTTTAAAATGCGATTTCGTTGAATTAATAGTCATTGGTCAGTGATAAATTTACAGCGAATATGTGTTAGAGTAGCTCGCCAAACATCAAAGATTATTACAACGGTCTGATCTGTCACTAAAGAAAGCTATAGAGATAGCTAAAATATTAGTGATCGAACAACAAAATACGGAGCACATAAATAAAAGCACTGAGACGTTGTCATCACCGTCATCATCTAATGAATATCAAGTGATGAAGGGGGAGTAAAAGGGTTAAACAACACACAGTACAGAATAGAGAAGATGTGCATATTCCTATGAAGTCAGACGGGCAACTAATTAAGAAGAGAACAAAATTGTGAAACGTGGTTATATTTGCCTCATCCCAATATAAACCGAATAAAAGTATTTTGTAATCTCTCAGCTTAATTCAATTGGTCTTTGGCTACATCAAGCTTGCGACAGCATAATCATGAATAGGAAGAAGTAGATCTGTGCGAGCATATAATATATAATTAAGTGTACTCAGATATTGATATTATATATTTAAAAAAAAAAATCACTGCAAAAATAACATAAATAAGTTAAAAATAATAATGTACATTTAAGTATTAATTTATATAAAATGAATGTACCAACCCATCTTAATATTCAATATTTAAGTTTGTTATAAATTTTGTACTGTAGTCATATTCTTGCTTGCCTTTAAATGTATTTGGTTAAAAAATATATAAATAATATATATATCATTTATTTATTGCATTTTATTGGCCTTATTCAATGTAATAATGCTTAAGCTATGTGATTTCATTTATATTTTGTTTTTGTTAAATTTGTGTTTTCATTAAGTAATTAATTATATTTGATTATAAAAAAATATATATCTTACTACACCTTTACTGATTATGATGGTTTAGCTGTTTGATTTTATATATGTTTTGATTATTTTAATGATTGTGTAATTATTGTTGGTGGAAACTTAGCTAATGTATGTATATATTTATATATATATATATATATATATATATATGCTATAAGTGTCATCTCATTTTTAACACTTAACCTACCAGAGCGGTCAAATAACTGCTTTTGAAACTTTAATTAAAATTGTTATATAGCTGCTTTTGTTTGTATATTATATATTTTTCCTACATAAAATGGCCGCTTAAGCAGCTTATTCAGATGTGTGTCAAGTTCAATGGAAAACATTTGTTTTAATTCCCTTTTTTTGTTTAATTAAATTAGTAGCCTTGGTTAAGTCTGATTTTATTTAGTCTCTGACAGAAGAAACTTTTCCTTTATACTTTATATTGTACACATAAAATAACATAAATCTATAACAAAAACGAATTAATTAATTAATTATCCACACATCTCTGTACATATAAATAAAATTGAAGTTTCTGTCTGTCATTTCAAAATAACTGTCTGTTTTAAAGGTTATATGGCTATTTACGATTTACCAAAACCAAAGCAATCATTTTTTTAATTTTTTTACTGTCTGCATGTCTGTATCTTTTAATCGTCTAAAAATTGAAAAAACCGAATTATTATAAGAACTATTTCAAGATTCCGTTTAGCCTTTATTTCATAAAAATTAGTTGAGTCTATCAAAAGTTATAAAAATACGTATTTTTGTTGATATTTATTCACATAATATTATTACTCTTCCTAACTGATTCATTAACGCAGAGCCTAAACTGCGGGGGTTAGAAACTTGAAATTTTGGCAGTTGATACATTTTATAACACCCACTAAGATAGGATTTTTGGAAATTCTACCCCTAAAAAGTTGAACGATTGTTTAGAAACCCGTCATTTTTAAAGTTAGAAGCATGAAATTTAATGAACAAGCTTAAAAATAAATAAAAATGTATTTCAGCGTTTTTGAAAATCTAAATCTGAGAGGGTAAAAAAGGGGTTGAAAGTTTGTAGGGATTCCGTCACTTTTGGTGTAAGAAGAATGATATTTAGTATTAAAGCTATGCATACGTATTTCGTCGTTTTTAGAAATTTAACTCCAAACGGGAGAAACGGGGTAAAAGCATTAGTATAAAAATTTAAAAAAATAGAAATATACTATTTGAGTTTTTTAATTGAATTAATAAACATGAATTTCAAAGTTTTTAGAAACTTTTATTTTTGTTTGGAAGAGTTGGGTGCAAATAATGAAATTCAAAATACGCAATATCTTATATCAATATCTCTTAGGGAGAAATAAACGAACTTCACTATGTTGGTGATGTTTGGATAAAAAAAACATATTCCATTATTGCCATATGTACCACTTAATTGGTATTCCCTAAGCTTATATTATTGTAGTTTCATTAAAATCCATTCAGTAGTTTATGCGTGAAAGAGTAACAAACGTCCATACATCCATACAAACTTTCGAGTTTATTATATTAGTAAGAAGTAGGATTATTATATGCCCTATACTGAACACACATACACTATACTGGATGGGCGAATAAATCGATTGGTAAATGTTTATATCTTATTGATTAAAAAATGATAAAATCCTTATTTTACCCGTACGAAGTCGGGACGGGCAGCTAATTACTCGCTGATAACGTATCTTTCTGTAGGTAAAAAAGGTTTTTAAAAACAGTACAGCAGTTTTTTAGTTTATTCGCTACAAACAAACATACAAAAAATCTATTTTTACTTATTTATAATATTAGTATAGATAAAGACCACGCGCGAGCGAAGCTGCGGGCAACAGCTAGTTTAGAATAAGATATTAGACAATTTTAACTGCTTGCCCGGATTTCAATCTTAAACCTCCAAATAAGATTCATGTTTTCTATCAGCTATACGTTGGTTCTCAGACCAAAGAATACATACGTATGAAACACGATATTAAACCCAATAATGATTGATCGTTAATAATAATGATTAGTAGTACTATTGTCCATAGACTTTAATTGTTTGATTGTTGTATTCGGTTTTAGAATTCTACAATATGAAAGATATACACGTGTAAGGTATGCGTTTTACTAATAGCTTCATACGTACGCAGCTTAAATTCATTGATAAATTATTTTGAACAAACATTGATAACAACTAGACATACAATATACAAGATCCTACTTTCAGCTTTTACAAAGATAATATATCAACGGAAAGTTAATATATAAAAGAAAACTTTCAGCTTTATCTATACATATAATAAATATTATAATAAATTAACAATCGATTTTATATTGAAATTGCGTATGTTTTGGTGTTTAGATATTTTCAATATTATCAGATAACAGCCGGAAACACAAATATCATTTGCACCAATAACCTTACTCTTTATTATCACAAACTAATAGATATATCGTAACGATATTTATCATGTGTTGAAGTCAGGAAAGTAAATAAGGCATTATGTATTATTTAAATAATTTATAATTTACGAGGTATAAATTTTATATTAATTCCTTGCATTGCTTGAGTAACCATGGCTCGGGGTTGAAAATCAATCGTTCGAGGCATGCCCTCAGCGAGCTTGACACTATAGTTCTTCAATATTGTGAGGAGGCCCGCAACTATCGGCATCTTCGCGAACCGCATTCCTGAAAAGTATATTAATAATTATGAACGAACATATTAGCTTATAAATTAATTAATTTTTACACTAACATGTGATATGGCATAATTGACCGTCTCATCGTTATAAGTGTTCGGTTCATACATTGCTCTTTCGCTATGTACTCGATATGGCAGCATTATTGAAACGAAGTTCTTTTATGCGGCTTACAGTAGAGTGAAATGGCAGTGGCCCAAGATCATGTCGCATAACGAAATAGCGTTCCTACCGGGCCGGGAATATTTCTCCTTTTGGGGGTGCATTTTGGGGTTAGTAAGAAAACTATAAAGAACTTGTCCTACTTCTTTAAACCTGATGTTATAAAATATTTTGTCAAAAAAATCTATATATGTCTTGATTGTGAACATGCACAATAATGCTTATGTATGGGTATATTCTAAGACATAGATTTAGTAAATGAAATATAAAAATAATAAGAAAAAATACCTATACATATCCGAGGTCCTTCACCAAAGGGCATATAAGTGAATTGCTTGATGTTCTTTTTTTCTTCAACTAAAAACCTTTCTGGCTGAAATTCTTCAGGATCGGGAAAGTGTTCTGGGTTATGATGCAAATCGTATACAGGTATATGTACACGAGTGCCTTTCTCTAAAAGCAGACCAGTGGGAAGAGTATAGTCTTCCGTTACTTCGCGAGTGAGAACACCCAGGACAGGGTAAATACGAAGCGTTTCGTCAATGCACGCTTGAACAAACGGCATCTCATTGATACACTCGTATTCTATCTTGCCTTCGTGTCTTTGGTAATAGTCGTCGATTTCTTCAAGCACTCGAGTCTGAGCGTCTTTTCTCTTTGCTAGTTCGTAAAGTACAAAGCTTGTAGTAGTTGACGTCGTTTCAAAACCAGCAGCAAAGAAGAGAGTACACTGAGCGATCAGTAATTTATCATCTACATTCAAGTTTATTGTCTTCTTAGCTCCATTATTGAAGTTAGTTATACTGTCACCACTTAAATATGACTTTTTCTTCCAACCCAAAATAAGATTAACTAAGTCGTTTCTCGACGATTCCTTGTACTGGCGGCTTTCAAAAACTTCAGTAATTACTTTATTAAAGAAATGTGTTATATCATTATCGAACAAAGTAAACCCTAACCTATAAAAGAGGGCGGGCCACATCGCACGGCTGACCAACCGAAATCCCCCATAGTTAGTAACATCGAACAATTTTTCACCCATTATACTGAACGGGTTGGAAGATGATTTTGCCGCTAATGTACCGGTGTTTACACCAAAAGCACACGTTCCGATACAGTCCATTGTGTATCTTGCTAAAAGTGATTTGATCTCAATCGTATTTTGATTGCTCATTTCTCTACTTAACGCGTCTTCTAAAGCGCTGGCACAAGATTCAATCAAAGGAAACATAGCTTTCATTTTGGAAGATGAAAACAGCGCCGTTAAATTTTGACGTAGGACTTTCCATGTGTCACCTCCGTTGAAGAACATATTCTGTGTAATTAACTCCTTGTGTAAGTGCTGAGAAATCTCTCTGTAGTTAAAGTAGTAAAAATCTTTTGCCATCACAAGTTTAATGATGTTAGGATCTTTGATGATGAGAGCGGGATCCGTGCCATAAAACACTCCAACGTAGGGCTCATTCGGAAATTTACGACAAATATCTTGCGCGACCTTCGGAAAATATTTTCGGAATAAGATATATTCCTTGTAATTTCCGAATAATATCGATGGTTTTAAATAGGGCACATTTCTCTTCTTCCAATAATCATGATTCTTAGTTACATAATAATACAATAAACACAAAAAGGCAAATATGACAGTGAAAATGGGATAGAGCACTATCATTTTGTAGCTATTTACTTCGTTTGTCTTCGGTAAGTTAATAATCATCCTCATTTATATACTCGCAGCTAAGTCTTACTATGTAGGTAAACCATATTTTCGTGTGACATGTAGGAAAATTAGAAAATGCGTTGCGTATGTTGCTTTTTGCCTATAAAATAGCGTACATAGAAGGGAACCCTTTTTTACTGTATACGACGCATAAGAAGTCAACTCAGTTCTGGCCTAACTTTTGTAATTTCAATGGTTGAAAAAAAGCACAATTATATATAAAAAAATAAATAATAATTTTTCTTTCTTAGTTCGACATGCACTAAGCATCTAAAGTAATAATGAAAGAAAATAACAATTAATTTAACACAATTTGGTATAAAAAGAAAAAAAGAAAGGTATAAAATGAAATATAAGTGGTTTTAATATTACAATATTACTGGAAAAACTATATTAATAAAACAAAGACCAATAAAGATCAGCTGTCATGAGCCTGATGATGTTCGCTCTTTTCAGACGTGTAATATCAGTATTGAAATATCAAATATTCCACGATTGTCAATATTTGTAGTCACCACAGTTCAATGATAAACCGTCGACAGACGTTTCGAATCGTTTGAAATAATATGATAAACATTGTGTTTATCATATTATTATTATGTTTATCACAGTATAATTATAAGATCTAACGTGAATTGATTGTTAAGAATACAAAATTACACAGTAATTTGTAAAACCTTTATATAAACATTATTTACATTGACATGATAGTTTTCGTTCTAAGGAGTAACTGGTATTAAAGTTGGTATTTTTTTATCTAGTATTGTTACAAGACATCGTACCCTAATGACAAACATTAAATAAGCCTACATCGGTCACGGAAATCGTTTCTATAGTAAGATTCCACAGATATTTAACTCTGTCTATTAGTACATTTAAATCTCATGTCAAAAATGTTTTATTAATAAGACGTATTACAAAACAACAATATTGTATAAACAATAATGTTACATACATTGTAATACCTTAAGTTTTAAACAAAAAAATTGTTACGATGTTAAGTAATTGTTGGCTTGAAGAACTGCGTTTCAAATACAGATCGACAGTTTCAAAGAGTCCTATTATGTAAATAATTGTGACACTATACACTAGTTGTAGTTTAAAATGCAAAGGACAGCTAGCGATCATTATTAAATATTTTTTTTGTAAAATTAGGCGGACAAGTGTGTGGTACCTACCCAGACGAGCTTGCACAAAGCTCTACCACCAAGGTCTATGTTTAAATTTTGTTTTTTTTTAATGATTAATGGACAGTCTCGGCATTTTCATTTAGTTTCATCTAAAAAGTTTGCATACTTATTCAAAAATATTAATTCGAAAGTATTCCTGAACTTTGATGCCGTTTATGAGTCCGTCGGTGTAAATGTTGTTAATGAATACATATATGTGTACTTTATTTATTATATACAATATATATAGATGATAACAAGCTTTGTGTAAGCCACCCACTCATCAGATATTCTACCGCAAAACAGCAGTACTTGGTATTGTCGTGTTCCGGTTTGAAGGGTGAGTGACCCAGTGCAATTACTGGCAAAAGGGACATAAAATCTTAGTTCCTAAGGTTATCGTCGTCGAAGTTTACATGACTTGCACTTTTCACAATGGTCATACTTGTTTGAACACGCATACGAATTCTGCGCGTTCACTGTGATTAAGCTACATTAAGTGACAACAGATAAGGCAAATTCAAAACATCGAGCAACTAGTACCCTAATACAACATACTAACCAATTAGTAATTTTTATTGCATTATATTTAAGTTTGTTAAGTCTATATTAAAGAATATATATTGTTAGGAGACTCCTTGGTTCATACAACAGCGTTATTAAAAAAAAAGAAGCGCGCTAATTTAAAACCGCCGCCATGTTGTTAGTGCACATAAAGGTAAAGTAATTAATTCATCATTGGCGCGACTAAAGAGTAATTGAGTGAGTAATTTACATCAATTTATATGATTTGGTGTTCTATTTATGAATAGACCAATTCGAGGTTCTTATAAAATCAGTTTTCACTTCTGGATGCTCAAAATATTGTTTTTAATTTATTATGAGCTGAGATTAGATTACCCAGTGATTAGAAATATTAATCAATGAACGCGGGCTTAAATGCTTGCCTGGACTCGTGCTCGGCAGTGAAGGAAAATATCATTAGGAGACCTGCTTGTATCTAATTTCAAGCATTCCACCACTGAACTAGCATGGTGGTATACACTCTTAACCTAATCTTCAAAGGGAGAGCAGGCCTTAGCCCAGCAGTGGGACAAGAACTGGCTATTCATTTATTTTTATTTTTTTTACAATTTAGATTTAAAGTACATTATTATTTATTAACAGAGAATCGTAGTTTGATTCTAGAACTTATAACTTATTTCTTATTGTTCTAACAATTTGATTTGATGAAGGTTTTAAGTTTATTACGACGCTGGTCTAGAATTTTGCCTGGTGGTAGGGCTTTGTGCAAACTCGTCTGGGTAGGTACTCATTAAATATTCTACCGCAAAACAGCAGTACTTGATATTGTTGTGCTCCGGTTTAAAGGGTGAGTGAGCCAGTGTAATTACAGGCACAAGGAATCCTCTCCCAGAGAAGATACGCTAATCGTTCGTGTTGCTAAAAAAGACCCAAGTAAAGGCTCCAACCAGATTAAAAATAAAGTTTTTTCGCCTGATGACCCGAGAAACATCTAATAAATTTGCGGTGAAGTATCTTACATAATGTCAAGGACCGTTGGTAGCGTTTCTAAGTATATATGGTTGCTCGACCGTGCTGCCATCTGGTTTCAATGTAAGTAACATATTAGATAAAATCTTTATATCTGTAAAGTGATTAATTTTTATCAAAAATGTGTAATCTGTGATACTTCCGCAACATTTTTATTTTATTATTAATAAATAATTATGCTAATTAAGATTTAGTTCGACTTTTAACTAAGATTAAAAATAATTTTATATTTTTTTGTAGAACTGTTAATATTAATTATGTCTGTAGTAAAGTAAATATGGTATTTTTATTGATAAAAATAATTTCGATAGTTTAGTTAGTTTTCGACGATCGTTGTAAAGTAACGTTGTTAAAGAGAAAATATAATTTAGTTTATTCCTATTGAGTGTCTTATTTTATCATGGATCCTGGGGAGAATTCTGGCGAGGCGCCGACATATACGACCACCACTGTATAAAAAAAAATTGTTCCGACATGTGCAAGTTACCTCACGCACTACTATTAAATTGCTACAACCTACTACCAATATATTATTTAAATCTCTGCTCTTACAAAAAAATAACAAAATGAAAGAAATACAGTAAATCATGAAACTAAAACGTTTATTCCATTATTAGTTCACAATATTAATTTCTAAGCGGAAGTCATTTAATAACAAGCATATTTTTTACTCTATGTATATTATAATTATATTTTTTATATGTATTGTAGGTAGTTACATGTCCACAGTACATATGAAATACGACGTTTAAGAATATTATATAAAATTATGTTATTTTTGCTTTATTACGAGCTATTATTTATGTATTTTAAGTTTGTTTTGAAAACATTTATGACATAATACGTCAATGTTATTATAACAATTATACAGAACAGCTGTGTGGTTCAGTAAGGACGTACTTAATTACTTACCCTTGTAATGTTGACAACCGACTTATACCGATATACTATTTTGTTGCGTGTATCCTTGAAGTAGTATAATTATAATGATCAATTTTGCATATCACATTCTGACTTTTCAGAATGATGAGAGATGTATAAAAAGATTAATTAAGAGAAAACGATTACTAATAATTTCAACGATATGTTTATTTCAAGAAAGTTACATTATTAGTGATAGTAATAGTGCACCTTGTCAGACCACGGCCAAGACCACTTTTTAACTGGCGACATTAAGGTACTACTATTCTGAGAAAATTCTTTTAACCAGCTTAAGTTAGTTTCATTAATTATTTAAGTCAAACTCAGTCGTTATTTCATAAATTTATGAAATATATTTATCGTTGTGATCACTTAACAGGCCGCCATCTTTAATTTCGCTCGAGTGTCACATTACAGCGTGTAACAAAAACCCTGTCCGACCCGTGAAGTGGTTATTAGGTATCGTGACTCAGCTCTATTTATGTAATCATCGCTCGATAGCTCTATCAGAGGTCATGATCTCAGTTGTCCATGAAATTTTCGTCATATCCAAAATTAAAATTATTACATAAATAGAACCGACTTACGATACCTAATAACCATTTTACGGATCAGACAGGGTTTTTGTTACACACTGTATTTATAAACATTCCCAACGTGTGAACATAGTCAGAAGTCGCAATAACTAATTTATTAATTATTTACTTGCAAAACCCGCTTAGCCAACATTGAATTCAATTTGTGACGAAAATGTCACGAATCCCTTAAAAACTTCCATTTTAACGTATTTTTAACGTTTAATGTCTAATTGAAGTGTAACACTATAGCTAGTCTAAAATAAAAATTGACTTCACAATAATTATTTTGAAATCAAAAACAGATCAAACGTTTTAATTTAAAAGCATTAAAAAGGAGCAATTAAAATTTTGAATTTGATCAAACACATTGTTTTGTTCCATTATAAGTACTATATTAAAAAATATAAAAGCGACACTTGTCAGACCTTTCTAATAAAAAATAATCACACAAATTTCTTGAGATACATTACTTGCAACAATATCATATAAAATAAAGACGAATAACCCACGATACGTCCTTCAAAAATATTGTTTAATATTTATATTAATACCAATACAAATTTCACGTTTTTTATCATTTATATATCACATAAAACATAATACTAAAATCTTGTGACATGATTAACACCAAACAAAGCAGAGCTCGTACTAAGGAAACCAGAAATATACACTTACTAGCTGCCCGTCCCGACTTCGTACGGGTAAAATAAGGATTTTATTCCTTGCATTTTTTAATCAATAAGGTTTAAATATTCACCAATCGATCTATTCGCCCTTACAGTACAGTGTATGTTCAGTACTAGATATAAGGCCGCAGACCCGGTGGTCCTGGGTTCAATCCCCAGGTCGGGCCAATAAATAAATAAATAGTTATTGGGTTTTTCTGTCAGAAAAATTCTCAGTAGTAGTCCGGAGTCTGGAAGTTGGAAGTGTGTACACTCCCGTGCCTCGAAAAGCACGTTAAGCCGTTGGTCCTGCGCCTGAACTCTTTCCGGTCGTGCGGATTGCCGTCCCATCGGATTATGAGAGTTACGGAAAAGAGCGTACAAATGTGTACGGAAAATAGTGCACAAGAGTGTGCGCAATAATATCTCCTGCGCAGTTTGCTAATCTTTCTTGAGATTGGCCGCCGTGGCCGAAATCGGTCTGGAGGACTTATGTTCAGTACAGGGCATATAATAAAGAACTACTAAAGAAAATCGTAAGGAATCGGTGATATCTTCCAAAGTATGTATTTAAATAAGTGTAATAGACATTTTTTCTGAATTTTAATTGATATTAAGTTGTCAAGGTAATTACATTATTTATCTGAATAAGGATTAACAATAAATTGAAAAAAAATAGCTACACAATAACAAAAACTATTGAACATACTAAAAATAATGTACTAATACATGTTTATATTACTCTTTCTATCTATAACTATAAAAAAGATCGGGAAACTTATGTATCTAAATATTATAATTAAGTCACAATAACTGCTTTTTGTTAAAATTAGTTAAAAAATAACACGGGCAGAAACGAACGATGACGATAATCTTATCATGATATAAATCCTATGCCATTAAATAGCTTCAGGTTGATTGTACACATGTAAATTTCCCTTTAAATGGTTCGAATTTGACCTTTCGCTTAGATTTCTGCCAATTAACGATACTGTAAGTCGCGTAAGAAAACTTCGTTCCAATAAATGAAAAAGATAAAAAAGATATGCCCTGTACTGAACACACATACAGTGTACTGTATTGTCGAATAGATCGATTGGTGACAGCAGTTTTTGAGTTTATTCATTACAAACAAACATACCGGAACGAAACGAAGTTGTTCGTAGATGTTAAAAGCCAAATTGGCTTCCAGCTTGGAGATTTCACGTCGGCCCATCGCCTAAATCTTTACAAGGCGCAAATTCGGGCCCACATGGAGTACTGCTCTCACCTCTGGGCGGGAGCTCCCCAGTACCAGTTTCTTCCTTTTGACCGAATTCAACGTAGAGCAGTTCGAATTGTCGACGATCAAGCTATTACTGACCGGCTTGATTCTTTGGATTTGCGTAGACATGTTGGGTCACTCTGCATCCTCTATCGCATATATCACGGGGAGTGTTCTGAGGAGTTGTTTGGTTTAGTCCCGGCCGCTGAATTTCACCACCAGGCATCGCGCCAGATCAAAATTCCATCCTCACCACCTCGATATCTGGAAATCCACAACAGCGCGTTTCCTAAGGCATTTCCTGCCTCGCACAATCACTCTGTGGAACCAGCTTTCAGCAGATATGAAATTGCAACCTTCAAGAAGAGAGCGTACTCTTTCCTCAAAGGCCGCCAACGCCCCTGCAAGTCCTCGGATGTTGCAGATGTCCATGGGCGGTGGTAGTCACTTTCCATCAGGTGAGCCTCCTGCTCGTTTGCCTCCTCTTACATAAAAAAACCAAAAATCTAATTTTACCTCTTTGTAATATTAGTGAAGATATAGAATACGTGTGCGTGAAGCCGCGGGCAACAGTTGGTATATATAATATAGTTTATGCATTACATGTTATTTTACTGATGGAAGGGCTTTATGGAAACTCGCCTGGGTGCAACCACCGACTCATCAGATATTCTACAGCAAAAGAGCAGTACTTGGTATAAGGGTGAGTGAGCCAGTGTAATTACAGGCCTAAGGAACATAACATCTTAGTTCATAAGGTCCTTTTTAATTTTTTAAATTATAATAATAATTATTATATTTTTTTTAGAAAAGCATCATATCAGATCATTAACAATTATCGGTCCAAATTTAAAAATGCGAGACGAAAAACGATATTATTTCAATATTTTATTGAGATTTTTTTCCACTAAAATGTCATAAAAACAAAAAAAACGTTATGAAACTTGGCTTGCAGATTATTTTCAAAACATAACCGTTTTCTTAGCTCTCCAAAAATGCATAACAACTAGGAACTTATTTCAAAGAAACTGAAAAAAACATTCTTAAAATAAATGTTTGATAAAGCATTTTTGACTTATTTTTAAAAAAGCTAAAAAAGAAATATGTTGTTTCATGTGAGGCGTCCTGTGACGGCTCACATATATATTTTTTAAATTATCTATCATTCGGACATCAGTATAAAAAACAAATGATATATAGATTTGATGTCTACGTCAAGTAGCATTTAACCTAAGGGACTTAATTATCAACAATCTAGCTATTAATAGTCTTAGAACTGTATATTATAACAGTATGTATTGAGGCCATCGACTATATATGAATAGGCAAAGACAACGCATTGGTTGTCAACTATTGGCAAAGTGTTATCAGAACATATCATTCGATACATGTAACTCGTAAGATTTTTTCTTCTTATGGGCGAACATAATTATTTCTTTCGTACATAATTCATGTTTTACGAGGTATAAACTTAATATTAATTCCTCCGATTGCATGCACGACGAGGGCACGGGGTTGAAAGTCGACTGTCCGAGGCATGCCCTCAGCGAGCTCGACGTTATAGTTCTTCAATATTGTGAGGAGACCCGTAACTATCGGCATCTTCGAGAATCGCAATCCTGAAATTACATTAAATTTACCTGTATATGTTATTTTGGGAATTATTAGTTGCTTTAATGCTGTCTTCTTCTTTCACATGTCGAAATACTGATGAAAGAAAGAGAGATAAGTTTACTAAACTTGTCATCCTTAACAACGTTTTTAAGTAAGGCTGTAAAATTAATACCTTAAATTAATGGTTTCAAGGTTGACCCTTTTAAAGGCTTTCTAAAATCTCATCTCAAAAAAATCACCTGTATTTATCAGTCTATCCATAACTTACTGTCGACAACCCTGATGTGCAATTACTTTTCTACAATTATTGTTTTAAAACGTTTATTACCTTGTAAGAGAATATGATCATTTCCTGTTAATAGTATAATCGTCAGTTATCTCAAGCGCCTGTTATTTATAACTATAAAAAGTACATTACCTATACATATCCGAGGTCCTTCACCGAATGGCATGTAGGTGAACGGCTTAATGTTGTTCTTTTCTTTACCCAAGAACCTTTCTGGTCGAAATTCTTCAGGATCCGGAAAGTGTTCTGGGTTATGATGCAAATCGTATACAGGTATATGGACACGAGTACCTTTCTCTAGACATAGACCGGTAGGAAGGGTGTAGGCTTCGGCCGCTTCGCGAGTGAGAACACCTAGGACAGGGTAAATACGAAGCGTTTCGTCAATGCACGCTTGAACAAACGGCATCTCATTGATACACTCGTATTCTATCTTGTCGTGTCTTTGGTAATACTCGTCGATTTCTTCAAGCACTCGAGTCTGAGCGTCTTTTCTCTTTGCTAGTTCGTAAAGTATAAAGCTTGTAGTAGTTGACGTCGTTTCAAAACCAGCAGCAAAGAAGAGAGTACACTGAGCGATCAGTAATTTATCATCTACATTCAAGTTTATTGTCGTCTTAGCTCCATTATTGAAGTTAGTTATACTGTCACCACTTAAATATGACTTTTTCTTCCAACCCAAAATAAGATCAACGAAGTCGTTTCTCGACGATTCCTTGTACTGACGGCTTTCAAAAACTTCAGTAATTAATTTATTAAAAAAATGTATTATATCATTATCGAACAAAGTGAAGCCTAACCTATAAAAGAGGGCGGGCCACATCGCTCGGCTGACCAACCGAAATCCCCCATAGTTAGTAACATCGAACAATTTTTCACCCATTATAGTGAACGGGTTAGAAGATGATTTTGCCGCTAATGTACCGGTGTTTACACCAAAAGCACACGTTCCGATACAGTCCATTGTGTATCTTGCTAAAAGTGATTTGATCTCAATCGTATTTTGATTGCTCATTTCTCTACTTAACGCGTCTTCTAAAGCGCTGGCACAAGATTCAATCAAAGGAAACATAGCTTTCATTTTGGCAGACGAAAACAGCGCCGTTAAATTTTGACGTAGGACTTTCCATGTGTCACCTCCGTTGAAGAACATATTCTGTGTTATTAACTCCTTGTGTAGGTGCTGAGAATTCTCTCTGTAGCTAAAGTAACAGAAATCTTTCGCCATCACAAGTTTGATGAGGTTAGGATCTTTGATGATGAGAGCGGGATCCGTGCCATAGAAAACTCCAACGTAGGGCTCCTTCGGAAATTTTCGACAAATATCCTGAGCGACCTTCGGCAAATTTTTTCTGAATAAAATGTAGTCCTTATAATTTCCGAACAATAATGAAGGTTTTAAATAGGGCACTTTTCTCTCCTTCCAATAATCATGATTCTTAGTTAAAAAGTAATACAATGACCATAGAACAACAAGTATGAGAGTGATAATTGTATATAAGATTATCATTTTGTAGCTTTGTTATTCGAGTGTTCTCTGTAAGCGGACAACAACCATATTTATACACTTTAGCTGTGTTCAATAAAGGTAGGGGAACCATATTCGAGTGTCGGAATTGATAATAAATGCAATATTATTTACCATTTTTGTTATATGATAATATGCTTTAGACTGAAATAGGAAATAACAGGTAAACATTTAAGCAATCACAAGTAATATATTTTAAAACCACCATTACCTAAATGTAATGAAAAATAACCAACCGTTAAATAATTAAATTGTGCGGTCGGGGGAGCCCCGTCAGAAACGAAGATGTTTTTTCGACTCAAACCGTGTCTTAAAACTGTAGATTTCAATTATTTACGATTATATTACTGTATTTTTGTCATAGTAAAAAGAACCTCAACCTCCTTTATATTGACCTACTAAATTCGAACGCCCAACGTATCGCATTTTATAACATTTGTTATGTATGGAAGCTATTTCGTTACGAACGTTATATGACGTGACCTTGGGCCACTGCCATTTCACTCTACTACAGTAGAGTGAAATGGCAGTAGAGTGAAATGCTGCGTAAAAGAACTTCGTTCCATCTGTGCCACTGATAGATTTTTTCGATGTTTTCTTTCACTGTCAAGTACGAGATGAATTATAAACACACATGAAAATCCAGTGGTGCTTGTCGAGGTTCGAATCTGCGATCATCTGTTAATCTAGTACTACCACAAATATTACACTAACAACCACAAAAGCTTCATAAACACTTTATATTTTAATTATTTCGTTTTACATATATATATCTAATCTAATATTATAAAGAGGAAAGATTATATATATCGGTCCTATAAATTAACAATTTTACATAATGATATTTACTAACACTATACATCGCAATTATAGGCTAACTCATCATGCAATTATACAAATCTAGTTTCGCTCACTCCGATTTAACATTTTTTAAACATATTAAAAAAAAATAATAATAATAAAAATGTGTAAAAAAAACATGCATTCAAGTAAAATAATACGTATAAAAATAAATTAAAGGAGAAATATATTAAAAAAAATTAAAATTTATGATATATTTTTTTTTTACACAAATACGCAAAATATTAAACGGACTATTCGTGGCAGTACTTTAACATTTAAGTATATAAATTGTCATAGTATTTTTTTATTTTAATCTTGTATGCTTTCATGTTACCACTAAATAAATCTATAACCGCTTTATAAATATTATTATAAGTTTTGAGGGTCCTATTTAAAGGCGCTGTTATGCCTATAATTTTGTTCTTGAAAACAAAAAAAGACATTTGAAAGTCGGTATATTTATAATATTGAATGCCAAGCCTTGAATTTTGTCTCGGAATAACTAACTTAATTTCTTTGCGTAGATCGGGGCAATCTTTATTACCTGATAATATTTTATGTAGAAAACACAAATCCATCACATCTCTGCGACTTGCAAGTGTACTCATGTTTTAACAAATCTGAGTATATTTTTAATTAATTTTTAACACATATAATAAAATACGAAATTCTACAATTCTATATAACTTATTTCTAGTTATCTAGCGCCTCAGTAGCCCCGGGTCTCTTTTGTCTTCTAAATATTGTCCTTGCGCGTCCAACTATAACAATATTTTAAAACGTGGTCACCCTAGTTGACTGATATATCGCTCAATATAAACTATTTATTTGTTGATTTTAATGTGTTTAATTTTTTATATAAATATAGTAAGAGAAAGTTGTCTGCGACACTTTCAAGAGCAGTGTGTGTGCATTATAATATCTCCTGCGCAGTTGGCTAATCGCTCTTGAGATTGGCCGCCGTGGCCGAAATCGGTCATGAGGACCATTACATTACATTATATATAATATACTAATACTATAGTAGTAAATACACACAATGACTACATTACTGACACCATAAACAACAACATTTGATCCATGACCTTTTTAAATACCGAACAGATTTACTAAAAATAAACAGAATAGTTTTCTCTGAAACTCTTTAGATCTGTATTTAGTAGTGAGTTCGATGACCGGAATTATATTGTATTAATAAATAACATATTATAAGTGATAAATGTGTCTACATTTTTATTACCAAACCGCATCGCGTAACGCAGATTACGTTGCAGGATGTAAAACATTGACGTTCTGGAGTCCAGTTGACTTCTTCATACCTCGGAATGTGGCATATATTGATATTGAATAGTTGATTTTCTTGAAGGGACGTTAGTTGTCTTAGTGGAGTTCTGGATTCTGGGTCTGGGTGGTATTCTTCGAAAATGTTCACAATGCGTAGTCGGTGTAAAAAACAAAGCCTTTTGTGTGATTCGATATTGTAACGACTTTTATTTTTACTTTTAACATTTGTTGTTAAAGTCGAAATTGTAACTTGTTACCATTAATCAATTACAGTTTAAATTGCTGGCTAATATTTATAATATTTGTCGGTACGCCGCTTCCACAATCATTTCATACTTGATCAGACGTAGGCTTTCATTAATAAACGCATGAACATATCTGTTTGTCTTGAGGCTGGGTGTAATTATCTATATAAGTATGTATTTACAAAAGGAAAGTAGTATATGTAGTATATCAGTTGTCTGGTTTCCATAGTACAAGCTCTGCTTAGTTTGGGATCAGATGGCCGAGTGTGAATAAGGGCCCAGGACATTAAACAAAAAAAAATTTCACCACACTTAGTATTATATTAATAGATAGGTATATCATTAGAACGTATTATACCGCCGCTCATATTATGTGTTAGTTTGGATGTGACAATGCCGCCAGAGACGGCGGACGACATCCGTAGGCGCACACAAAAGGCATTTATTCACAAGGCTACTTCGTTCCAATAGAAATAGGAACATTTGTAAGGAAACTTTTTATGTAAATACTTGCATATATTTATTATATTATTTATTAAACGAGCGCTAATAACTTAATAATTAATGAATGATTTATTTCTTTGTTATCTGAAGTCCATTTATCTTTAAGATTGCATACGCGTAAACAAGTAAATTCTGAATGTCGGTCACAGCCATAATATAAAATATATACATTGTGATTCCAACTCAGTGTTTTTTTTTCTTAAATCTCATATATTACAATAATTATAGGTAATATACAATAATAGAATTGTATTATTTTATTTGATTTGAAATTACCTGGAAGCGCTCATTTAATTCCCAAGGTGTGCAAATTGTGTATTAATCCAAAAAGTTATTAGTTGTGAAATAGGGGCGTAACTACCGCTGAATCAGCCTTATCAAAGATATGGGCCCCCTAGATACAAGGGCCCCGTACAGGGGCCTCCAAACCGAGTAAGCAAAAATTCGTAAAATTTTATCCAAAATGTCACTCCCAGTCTAAATCTAGTTTTAAAACTAATTTTAAGTATAATTATTTTTGAAAGATTTTTAAAACGAGATTGATCAACACAGCTGAGTAGTTTGAACCATACTTGATATCAGATCCTGACTCAAGCAACGATTTGATCTGAGTTTACAATAAAAAGCTAAAATGAATATTTTTGAAGATATCGAATATTATGACCATTTATTTTTAGATAGAAGGCACGTAGGTATACCGCTAAAATACTTCCAAGACGCTCAAGATCCTTATGCAATAGATCCTTTACGTTTCCGTTGATTATTGCCGACTTGCAAAAATTTAATAAACGCAGGCTACCGTTACCACTTGAACTGCAAATCTTATGTATGTTATGTTTATGGTATGTTTTCTATTAACTCTGTGTTTCTGTTACGCGTACACGGTTAACTATTCACGCTATTTTGATGAAATTTGGTATGAAGCAAGCTTGAACAAAAAGGAAGTACATAGCCTCCTCCCAGACACGTGGGCGAAAACTAGTACAATATATATACATACAATATTCATATGACAAGTGAAATAATCCTAAAACCAAGGGTAACCATGGTAACCATGAAGTATCCAATTATATTAGAATATAATATTTTTGAAGTGAAAACTTCTTTAGCGGCTTTTCTTTGTGCACTTTTTTATGATGGGTAAAAAATGTTAAACTCGCGTCAGGTCGCGTGACCCTGATTGAAAATTCGTAAGACGGATTCTGACGTGTTAAATTTTTTTAAATAAAAACTTCTTCAGCGGTTTTGTGGACTTTTGTGTGATGGGTTACAAATGTTAAACTCGCGCCAGGTCACGTGACCCTGATTGAAAATTCGTAAGACGGATTCTGACGTGTTAAATTTTTAATGTAATATAAATTGACATGTTTGTGTACGATAGCGCAATAAATGAATATTGTATTTTATCACATAAATGATAGTACTTTTATACTGATAATTAAAGCAATTCGAGCAAAATTTTTCCCTAATCATTCCAAAATATCAAAAATGCACAACGTTAATATTCAAGTTTTCACTTCTGCCGGCACTCCCGGAGTGCAACCCGTTGTTTTTTGATGTTTTATTAATAACAATAAAGAGTACCTTAATTAAAATGTTCCTTGCAGTAAACCTTGATTTATAGTTATGTAGACAATAAAAATATATTGAAAAAAAATAAGTGCAGACTGAATGACAGGACAGAAATATCAAAGAGATTATTTTTTCTCCTACTGAAAATAACAATACAAAAAATCACAGGTCTTTGTGTGCTGACTCTGTCCAAGTTATGGCCTCTTGTAATTTCTCTTTTAAAATTTGTATGTCTATTTGGTGAATTTCTTCCATTTACTTTACTGTAATTGCATGGATCTGATCAGCAAAACATATACAACAATAACTCATAATAATAAAATAAAATATCAATTTAATTTCGATGTCTCCTGTGTGGATCCATCCGCTTGTTTACATTTTCAAGCACTCGGACTAGACTTATGAGAAGAATACAATGTCTTAATTGTTTATTTAGTTGGTAATAATAACCTGCCTGTAACATCATCTTTTTTCATTTAGCGAAATTTTTTATCACTATAAACCGCAAATAAAATTCAACTGCAACTCAAACTTTTGAACTTTATATCATAAAGTTATAGTTATATTATATAATATATTAAAACTCGTTTCAAAATAAAATTCATGCTTGAGTCTTGATCTGTACCAAAACCTAGTTTTGATTGATTAGAGTTTAAACGTCACTTGATTCTTGAAGCCGGTTATTATCTTTTATATAAGGTAAAAGTCTTCTTGCTAAGAGTTATATACCTATTATTTAAGATCAAAACAATATTATAGTTAAAAAGCCACCGTTTGATAAAGCTATGTATTATTAATGTTTAAAAATAGCGACGCCACAACGCGTAAGATACGCCTGGGTGAATAATCAGAGCAATGCGCTCATACGAGCGGAGAACGCTTTACCAATCAGGCGTAAAAAATTATAATAATATTCAAATTTAGTTAACAATTTTCAGTCAACATCTCTTCATAAAATAATGTTCGAAGATAATTCTAAACAACACGTGTCTATAAATAACTAAATGTTAATCCTAACTAATATTATAAATGCTAAAGTGTGATTGCTTATTTCTTTGATTGTTACGTTTTAATTACAAAACCGATCGTCATGATATTTTGAAGACATGCGACACTAGCGAAAATAGCAAAATATTATATAAATAAATTTTAATTATATATGATTAATAGAAGTATATAGATAATAAAGTAGTAACTACTGAGTAGTACTGAGTTTTTAGCGGCTTATCTCTTTATTTATATTTTAAGATTATATGTTGGAAGGACTTTTAAGATCCTGTTTCAATTAAGTATATTTTTGGTAATATTTTTTTATAAGGCGCTGATCATGCATTCGGTTGCTTATTGATAAACTTATAAAACAAAAAATTTGACTCCGTAAAGTCAATATGTACATATGGATTTAGGTCAGTGGCGTAGCATGGTGGAGACGGAGGGTGCGGTCCGCACCGGGCGGCATTACACAGGTGGCGGTTAGAGAAAAAAAAAATTGTTAATTTCTTTCAGTGTCTTTTTCGGCATTTTTTTTTCTTGTTTTTACCATATATCCATATTTTTTTTAAAAATAAACTGCAAAAATAAGAGTGCGGCAAATTTGGAATCCGCACCGGGTGCTAGGGACCTTTGCTACGCCACTGGTTTAGGTAATCTTATTTATAATTAATATCTTTATTTATATACGTTTTTTTACTTCAATAAATAATTAATATATTCTATGCTATCTTATGCTAAACAAACAGTTATAAGATGCATTCAATCACTATTATTTTAGTTAATAATCGAAAAAGAATATAAGTGAAGTTCCTTACGGAATCATTGCGGCGGTGTCTATATTCGGAACCCGTGACATCTTAACATTAAAAAGATAACACAATATGACAATTGAAAAGTGCTTGTAAGAGAATAGTATTTTGATTATATGAGTCGGAGGTCTTTATTTCCGAACCGGTGGTAGATTTATGACAATCAATAAATGTATCGCTTTTGATTTTTATTTAATTGATAATATTAGGAATACATAAAAAGTTACATATTATATGTTTGTGTGTGTGTGTTTGTAAAAAGTTTTTTTTTTTTAATTAATTATAGATATATAACCGATATCAAAGCAAAAACCTTGGAAGATTAAAATTAAAAAACTGGAGTTCGCTGTTTTTATCAGCAATTAAAATAATTACGTATAATTTTATTAAAATCTGCCCAGACCAATTTGCCAAATTGCGTATGGATTGTAAACTGTATAAGTCTTTCCATATAACATTCATCATCAGTGCCGATCCTGGTCCTTGACCGTTTCGATTTACATAAATTGCATTTCAAAAATTATACAACGCTTCCTTTTGTCCGGGAGGTAGCGTTGCATTTTAGGTAGTGATTTTAAGCCGATCGACTGCCATCATTTTCACTAGATGAAATAACTAATAAGTAATAATTTACTCGGTGGAAGGGCTTTCTGCAAGCTTGTCTGGGTAGGTACCACCCACTCTTGTTATTGTTGTGTTCCGGTTTGAAGGGTGAGTGAGCCAGTGTAATTACAGGCACAAGGGACATAACATCTTAGTTCCCAAGGTTGGTGGCGCATTGGAGATGTAAGCGATGGTTAACATTTCTTACAATGCCATTGTCTATGGGCGTTGGTGACCACTTACCATCAGGTGGCACATATGCTCGTCCGCATACCTATACAATAAAAAAAAAAGTGAACCAACCGTCAGCTGACCGCTGACGCACCCGCGGTGGGTTTGGCTGAGGGAAGGTGTGCAAGTGGTAAAAAAGAAGTAATAGTACGGCTGAAACATTTTTCATGAATAGTTAACATCACGCTGACCTGGAAAAAAATCGGAAGCTTTATAGTTTAGGAGGGTTCCACCTAAAACGATCGCTCCCCTCACTTTATCGGTGTTGTTCATAGTCATCACCAATTGAAGTTGCAAGTAGCCTATAGCTCATTGGGCGACCTAGAATAATTGGCAAACCAGTCGCCCCGTGAGTTTCCACATCTAGGCTCCGTAAGTTAATTCGGGGAATCTCATTACTTGTATGTGCACCCTTATGTATTATGTATTGCACTTCGTTTCTATATATTATTGCTACTATTTTAATGAGAATATATTTATTTTACTGCGTAATCTTTAATTATTGATTCTCTTTAATTATAAATCCTTTCAATTACCAATTTCGATGTTTCACATCAGCCGAGCGTGACGCCCACATTTTTAAACACGTTCGTGTTATTTGTGACTACTAGACCGTATTATTGTAAGCAGAAGTTTTGAGTTTTGACTGACTCGTTAGTCTGGACCAGCTGTATTTAACCTGCGGCCCACCGGGTTTATGTGGTTGGTTTACTTGTCAACATGTTACGTTATTTTGAACCGCGACACCGTGGCTATAACGTGTTTGTCGGTCGTATAAAGAAAATGTTGAATATCGCTGGCCTAGAGGCTAGATATAAGGCCGCAAATCCTGTTGTTCTGAGTTGAAATCATCGGCATCCAGTCGAAGTCAACTACTGAGCATAGAACTCTCCCAAGGAGAGCTCACGCTTCTCCACCTTTTTGAATCCTCTACCATTTTCAGGATACCGAACCTGGCTGAGGGAGCCCTACGATACGTAAAATGAAACGTGAATTTTCCGAAATCCTTGTAAATATAACGCAGCTAAAAGAAATGCAATCAGTTGCCACGTTATTGAGAAATGAAACAATGTCCAATAAGAAATAATACGCGAAGGGATTTTTGATTGATCTACTGTAGATGTACCTTTTCAAAAAATAAATAAGCAAAAGGTACAGGGATTTATTGATAACAGAAATTACCACATAGGTAAGAATTTGCCTGAATAGAATAAACAATTTTCGAGCGAATTCATAAAAAAAACATACCCATAAAACTGTTCAGAACTCCATCGGAATAATCTAAATACAGTTCGCGGGCTTACGGTTGTATAAAAATATTTCAAAATTGTTAAAACTTTAAAGAACTCCATCTATTGACAATTATCTGTAACAAATCTATACATATAATAAATCTGTAACTGGTCGATGTCTGTACATAGAAGATATATGAGTAAAACTTTTATCGGGGGTCTTTATAAACACAATAGAACCCAAAACAATGATTAATAGATTTTTTGTCTGTTTGTCTGTGCGTTTGTGCACGATAATCTTAGAAACGGATTTGAGTGCGGTTTTCATTAATGTATTGTGGCTAACTTCACTTAACATTTAGTGTTTGTTTTAGTTCAATCGGTTCATAAATAATAAAGTTATGTCAATTTAAAGATAAACGTAGAACATTTATTAAAAAGGGTAATGGTTATGGTCAAATTGGGCAGATATTATATATTACATGTAACATTACTCTTTTGCTTATGATTTATCCTGTATTTTTCCTTATAATTTTTAATATCTTTATATATTTATTAAAAGTTTAGTATCACTGCTAAAAATCAATAAAATATTATCTGTAGGAAAAGTACGCGCACTGTTAGTTGTCAAAATCAAAAAGTTTTGTAAACAAATTAACAACTTCGTGTTTGTTTTCAGTAACTTCGTGTGTTGTTTTTGCATAAAAACTAATATTGCATACATATTGTGTGTATCTTTATGATCCACACAATATGTATGCAATACGATGTATGATAGTACGCTTTAGTCTGCGTGTGAGCAAGTCAGTTAACTCAGTGACAATTAATACGTGAATAGTATATAGGTGTATAAACAGAGCCTAAAAAACAACTATAACAATAATACATGGTTTGAGAAGTGCTTGCTGTGAAAATCAACGTGGTATATCACTTCTTAAAACTTTAAATAGGTATAATTTTGTCGTAAATTTGTTGTTTCACGGGCTCCTGTCGAAAGTTTTAAAACGGCAGATAAAAATTCAAACGTTTTACCTACCGAAGTTTTTTCTAAACAACGAAATAAATAACAATTTAACGTGGAAAATGTGGCCACAATATTTTGTACCATACTTATTAGCCACTGGATATAATATATAAGGACTATTAGCCACTGGTTATATATAAGAAGTGTGAATAGAGAAAAATGGCAATTTTATTACACTCGAAAAGGTGTCTAAATGTTCAATTCATTCAACATTAAAATAACAGAAATTACTTTAGAAGACCTCATTAATAAATGTAACAAGTATTTCGACCCGAGGAAAAATTTAACTATGGCCTGACATGCATTTTTTATAAGAAAATAAAGCAAACACAAATATATAAACAACTTTATTACGAGTCTAGAAAGTTCAGCTTAAAATGCGATTTCGTTGAATTAAGAGTCATTGGTCAGTGATAAATTTATAGCAAATATGTGTTAGAGTAGCTCGCCCAAACATCAAAGATTATTACAACGGTCTGATCTGTCTTTAGAGAAAGCTATGGAGATAGCTAAAATAGTAGTGATCGAGCAACAAAATACGGAGAACATAAATAAAAGCACTGAGACATTGTCATCACCGTCATCATCTAATGAATATCAAGTGATGAAGGGGGAGTTAAATGGTTTAACAATACACAGTACAGAATAGAGAAGATGTGCATATTCCTTCGAAGTCAGATGGGCAACTAATTAAGAAGAGAACAAAATTGTGAAAAGTGGTTCTATTTGCCTAATCCCAATATAAACCGAATAAAAGTATTTTGAAATCTCTCAGTTTAATTCAATTGGTCTTTGGGTACGTCAAGCTTGCAACAGCATAATCATGAATAGGAAGAAGTAGATCTGTGCAATCATAATTTAAAAGAAAATGTTGAAGATGACCCAAAGACCTCGATATGGCAAACACTTACCTGCTTATTTCATTCACATGGGAATCCAGCTTAAAGTATATTCGAAGAAAACTTCCAGGTTTTTAACATAATCACAATAAGGGAGGACAATATTATCAAACATGATATTTGGTTCCGCCTGCCAATAATTATAGCTTGAGATCTACTAGGGTTGACATTAAGAGCTAAAGATTTCTCACTCCACTCAAGAATGATATTGAAGTCATTATTTATCCTTGCGATAGCCATAGGTGACAAAATTATAATGAAGTCTACTAAGATATTGATAATATATACTTAAAAAAAATCAATGGAAACATAAAATAATAAGATAAAAATAATAATGTATTAATATAATGTATTAATTTATATAATATGAATGTACCAGCCTTCTTAATATTCAATATTTTAGTTTGTTATAAATTTGCTACTATTTTTTTGTATATTATATAGTTTTTCTATATAAAATGGCTGCTTAAGTAGCTCATTGAGATATAAGCTCAAGATAAATCAGTTGGGTCTATCAAAAGTTATAAAAAATATGTATTTTTGTTGTTATCAATACCCATAATATAAGGACTTTTCCTGAACGATTCATTAACGCAGAGCCTAATAAACCACAGGGGTTAGGAACTTGAAATTTAGGCAGTTGATACATTTTATAATGTAAACACCCACTAAGGTAGGATTTCTGGAAATTCCACCCCTAAAGAGTTGAACCATTGTTTAGAAACCTGTCATTTTTAACGTTAGAAGCATAAAAATTAATATACAAGCTTAATAAATAAAAATGTATTTCAAATCTACCCCCTAAGAGGGTAAAGAAGGGGTTGAAAGCTTTGTATGGGGATTCCGTAATTTTTGATGTAAGAAGAATGATATTTAATATTAACGCTACGCATACGTATTACGTCGTTTTTAGAAATTCAACTCCAAACGGGAGAAATGGTGTGAAAGTATTAGTACAAAAAAAAAACATAGAAATTTACTATTCGTGTTTTTTGATTGAATTAATAAACATGTATTTCGAAGTTTTAGAAACATTTATTTTTGTTTTGAATAGTTGGGTGCAAATAACGAAATTCAAAATATACAATATCTGATATCAATATCTCCTAGGGAGATATATATTTTTTATACGAACTTCAATATGTTAGTGAAGTTTGGATAAAGAAAACATATTCCATTATTGCCATGTGTACCACTTAATTGGTAGTCCCTAAGCTTTACCTCAACCTGACCCTTAAACCCTAAAGAGTTAGTTTTGTTTAATCTAAGTTTGATAAAATAAAAAAATATATTCGTACGTTTGCTCAGGCCGAGGTATTTAAGCAACAGAATCGTAGACCAGAAGACATGTTCATGCTTCTTACTTTAAAATCATATACCAATCCAAATTTCAAATAATCGTTTATCCTTTACTTATACTTAAGCGCGAGCGAAGCCGCGAGCAGCTGCTAGTACGTAATAATAATGAGTTCCTTACATGAAACGGAACGAGAAATATCTTGTCCTTGAAAATGTTAAGTTAGTTTTTACATGTCCTATAAATATTGCTGGACGTAGGTAATTCCGTTGTTTAAACCTTAGAGCTAATCACGACTCGGACGTGACCTCAGAACCACCTTGATATATCACTCAATTGTATTAATCAACAATCGATATTGTTATAGACGTAAATGTTTTATTATTTTATTTCCTATCACAATGTCTTATTGCAGTCTTGCATAATTTAAAACTATTATAATATATATAGCAATATAGATGACGTATATTGCTTGGTAAGTACTTACTTCGAATACTTACAAATCAATGAAAATTTATTACAGTTAAAAGATTAACTACTGAGTTCCGCGCCGTTTCTTCTCGGTAGAATCACATTTCGAACCGGTGGTAACTTTATTTTAAAAATAATATTGTTTGATACGAAAATGCTTGTGTACTAAATTTATCATTTAATATATTAGATATCTATTTTATACTTTGTAAATAAATAATGTATTTTTTGTAAAAGCGTACCTACATTTCATCGTTTTAGTTGTCTAAACGATTTATCAAAATCAGGATTAAAATCCTATTTCAATTTACATTTATTTATTTAGATTTGCCCGCGTTAAATTTTAATTATAAAACGCTAGTAATATTTACGGAAATAATACAGCGCCTTTGATAAAGGGGATCCCGGGAGAATTTCGAACAGTCCTAACAATAGTTCATTGTATGATAAATATACCTAAGAAGATAACAAAATTTATGCGTAAACTTTAAATAATTTTGAACTGTTGAAATAAAGATCGTCGCCTCGGAATTCTATAATATAATGGCTCATTATTTAAAGGGTATTTTTTGAATCGTGATGTAGCAAAATTAAATTATCTTAATGTCAAGCCAACATAAAATATGGTTGCTAGCATATTGTTGGGTCTAATAGAATCTCGAGCAATATTATAAACGGACTAGATAACTATTTCTATAAGAATAAAAACATTTTCAATATCTCTAGCATTACCCCAAAGGACGGAAGATGTAACACTAATAGAACAAAATAATAAAAATATAGTTCATCGAACAGTTCTTTATTACACATACACTTTGCATATTTGACATCCATCATATTACCCACCACACCGGTACACAATACCATGACGAAGTTTTGCTGCGGAACGGAATTGGCCTAGTTATAAAGCGTTATCAAACTTTGTTGGTTAATATTTTGTCACAATATGTGTGTTGTCAAATGATTTCATGCCTCGGCATGTATACTCACGGTAGTTATGTTACTCGTAACATTATTTGACATCAACGTTATTAAACAATTTACCAACCTCGGAAAGTAGATTAAAAACATAATACATAAAATGGATGACAAATGAGACAAATGAGGGAAAGAAGCTTTGAAAACATGTAACATAGTGTAACAAAATCTAACAATATAATATCTTAATGTTAGTTAATGTTTTATACTATAATGTAATGCAATAAATTACACTACATTATTGTATTGTATTGTAACTGCAGTGTGACAACATTAGAACAACCGTTGACATGATACGAACCAGCCCTCTGAAGTGTTGCCATTTAGCGGCAGTTAAGGCTTTTGAAAGAATTAAGTTTGCACGTGCAAACTCAAGCGGAATAAAGTCACAGGAAGTTATTCACTGAAAGTGTGATTTATTATAAGCGCAACCTTCAAACCAGTTTTCAATTGTTCTTGTTTTTATCGCTCATTCACTATCACCAGCCCCGGGTTTATGCCTAATCGTACAAGGCACCGGTCTAGGAGCCACTCGAGGGACCAAAAATAATATAATTTTACTTTACCCGCTTCGGGATGGAAGTGCCTCAAATATTAAAGGGCATTGGATCTCTAAATCTAGGCTGGACTATTACTCTTTGTCATATCAGTCGTTCTCCTTAAGGATAATTTTGCATATTATGAATATTTGCATTGGTTATTTCTATGTCATTGACATCGAAGACTACTGTGTAGCTAGCTTATCATGCTTCAAATTCCGAGGAATTGGATTCAAAGCATGAATCAGACCAATCAAAGTTGGAGTTATCTGTTAAGACATTATCAGTATCAACAGCATTAAAAAAGATGGCACTTATACTATGTCTCCGAGGGCACGTAAAGCCGTACGAAATGATATACATCATGCGCAAAGCGTACGGCTTGTCAAGGACGTTGAGAGTGAAAGTGGAAGATCTCCTGTTTTGTTGTTAAGTCAGTAACAAAAGACATTATTAACAAACTAGTGCTACGTTTTGCGGTTTTGCTCGCGGAAAGTTATTGAAGATATTTTGACTTTTTAGCGTGACACGTTTGTCTATATACGTATATGAGCATATTTATTTACCTTGTTGGTATAAAAAAATGAAATTATATATCAATTGCAATCTTGATGTTACAGACACCAATAAATTCAAGGTAATTCAAAACGATGACGATCATGAGCACAAACTCATATATCACCATTAATTACGGTTGCCATTGAATCAACATTTTAAAACACGGTTTGAGTCGAAAAAATATCGCACAGAACTTTGTTCCTGAAGGGGGGGGGGTCCACCGACCGCATCATTCTTTTTATGTTACTTAATTTGTGGAAAACGTAACAATTTTTATTGCCGGTTTGTCAGAACAATAAATTACACTACATAAACATTAGACTAAAGCATACATACAATGTTTTTAATAATATGTCGTTATTGATCAATCACGTCCAACAATATCCTCAGTAGGTATCCGTTGAAAACGGGGCCAATGTTATAATTTTACGTATATATTTACAAGATTTTACATAAATTACGAATTTGCATTAAAGGTTATCTAATCAAACAAGCAAGTTATAATTTCTGAGAAACAGTAAGAATATCGTAAAACTTTTATTGGGTCTGTATGACTTTAAATAAAGATATCAAGAACTATTTATCAGAAACAATGGAGAAATATTCAACGCCCAACGCCCTTAATATACATAGACTAACACTTAAATCACTTACAGCAATTCGGAATTGCTCAATGCCAGTTTCCATTAAAATAAAATAAAAATAGATTCCTTGTATGTAAAACTTTTTATATTAGAAAAATTGAACTATTTAACTACTCATTTACTTTTTTTGAATAAAAAAATAACAAGTTTTTCTTTGTCTTGTTGTCTTTACCAAGGTACCTAAGCACGTATGTACATACGTCTGTACTCAACTACATAACACGCTAGACATTATCCAAGATTATGAAGAAATATTGTTAGAGAGTCCTCCAGACCGATTTCAGCCACGGCGGCCAATCTCAAGAGAGATTAGCCAACTGCGCAGGACATATTATAGTGCACAAGTGTGTGCGCAAATACAGGTGCACTCTCTATTCCCTAACCCTTATAATCCGATGGAACGGCAATCCGACGCGACCAGAAAGAGTTCAGGCGCAGGACCAACGGCTTCACGTGCTTTCCGAGGCACGGGAGTGTACATTCTACCAACTTTCAGACTCCGGCCTGCTACTAAGAATTTTCGACAGAAAATCTCAATAACATTTTATTGGCCCGACCTGGGATTTGAACCCAGGACCTCCGCGTCTGTGGCCTTACATGTAGCCACTAGACAAACGAGGCAGAAATAAATACACATAGCAAAACAACTGACACAAAAAAGATGGAGACAAAATGACATAAAAAAAAAAATTAAAAGCCACTAATTTAGATAGTGATACTGTCTGGGAATGATAACATGCGAGCTCATGGAATTAACAAACTATAAGCCGATAAGAACTTAACTTTGTGCAAGCTCGTCTGGGTAGGTACCACCCACTCATCAGATATTCTACCGCAAAGCAGCAGTACTTGGTATTGTTGTGTTCCGGTTTGAAGGGTGAGTGAGCCTTTGTAATTACAGGCACAAGGGACATAACATCTTAGTTCCCAAGGTTGGTGGCGCATTGGCAATGTAAGTAATGGTTAGCATTTCTTACAATGCCATTGTCTATGGGCGTTGGTGACTTAGCATCAGGTGACCCATATGCTAGTCCGCCAACCTATAAAATAAAAAAAAATAAAAAAAAAGTACGAGACAACGTCATCAACATTTATATTTACGGAACCCTGTTATGAGCGTCGTATTTTGCGTGATCTGTTATGAACTTGGCCCATTTATTTGAATCACATTTTATTACTTCAATGTTACTGATCGATATTCGCGCAGACTTGACAGTGATCTTGTTGAAGCTAGTTTATAATGTATTCGCATAATTATATTATATATGTAAATATATTAAATAAAAATACATGCAGTATACATTAATCATTAAATAAAATATATATTTTTTTATATAAAATAAATTTATTCAATAAAAAAAAAATCCTCTGTGTATAGGGATTTTTTATAATTTTAAGCGTTATTGCGTACATTTATTATTTATGTGTCTATAACCTGCCATATTTATTCAACCTATTGTGGTATCGTGATGGAGCTCCAAAAGCTTCTAATCAAAGGGAGATGAGACCTTAGACGAGTTGTGTGATATCAACCAACTGTTACTTTACTTTAGGTATTATGAGCCCATTATTATCTAAAGGGTTTTTTCTCTATCATAATATATAAGCAAGGAGGTTCTTGATCTCTACAACAGCGTTATTTTTCTAATTTTAGCCCGCCGTTTTGTTGTTGGACAAAAGGTGAAGTTGTTTTATTGGATTTTTAAGAGTGATTGACTGATTTATTTACATGACTGCCTCGTTGGTCTAGTGGCTAGATATAAGGCCGCTAGTTATTGGGTTTTTCTGTCAGAAATTCTCAGTAGCAGCCCGGAGTTTGGAAGTTAGAAGTGTGTACACTCCCGTGTCTCGGAAAGCACGTTAAGCCGTTGGTCCTGCGCCTGAACTCTTTCCGGTCGTGTCGGATTGCCGTCCCATCGGATTATGAGAGCTAAGGAAAAGAGAGTGTACCTGTGTTTGCGCACACACTTGTGCACTATAATATGTCCTGCGCAGTTGGCTAATCTCTCTTGAGATTGGCCGCCGTGGCCGAAATCGGTCTGGAGGACCTTATTTACATGAAGTTTTCTATTATTTCTTATAAAGACCAATTCGATGTTTTCATAAAATGAGCTTCATCTCCTTTTCACCTCTATCTGAATGCTGAATATAGATTATAGTTATAATTTAAATTTAAGCGAACTTTAAATGAATATTTGACCTAGCCAACATTATTCAAAATTATTATTCTATGCAAAACATTTCCTGGTTTTTGAAAAATATTTAATGCATTTTTCTTCAAATGGCACGGAGTACGCGGGCGTTTCTTACGTATCAAAATTTAGTTAAATATTTATAATAAACAATTTTATTAACATAAACTAAATTCTTTGCTAATGTGAGAATCTCTGTCTACTCAAAAATATGCAAACGTATAATAATCCTAAAAAGTATAATACTTTGATATGTTATATACGAGTCGAGATGGTCCAGTGGATTTATTACTTGGATCTCTACCGATGTCACGGGTTAAAATCCGAGCCCCCAGATTTGTCATAGTATCTTTTTCTTATTGTGATTGTTAGTTTAAGAAAATATGAGAAAACATCGTTAATGTTCACCCACATTCGAATTTTATTTTTTTTTGTATATAGATTTTTATAAATATATAAATCAAACGTCATTACATGGCGTGAGCTTCGAAAACTATTGATGATACCTAAAGATTTTTACATTAAAGACTTAAATAAATACAAATAGAAATTAGAAATAAGTACTGTACAAATCGTGGCCAGAAATGGTGGCAAGAATGCTAGCAGCATTTCCGCCTTGATAATTCCGATTCTTATATACATTACATACAGATCTTATATTCCATACAGATCTTATATTCCATGTTTATAGTCTATTTTATTTATTTTTTGTAAACTAGATACAGTTGAATAGTACATGTAGAATGTGTAATTTTTTTTATATTTAAACATTAAAAATTTCAAAAAAAAATACAGAGATGTTTCTCGAACTTACGACAAATTTGTCTTTTACACTGTAGGTATTTTTAATTTAAATGAATTTCTTAGGAGTTAATGCAGGCGCCTGTACACCGGCGTGGTGCGTTCGATGGCGCTCTATGGAGCGCCGATATGGGCGGACGCTCTGAGTGCCCGAAACGTGGCCTCGCTGCGACGTCCGCAGCGGGCCATGGCGCTCAGAGCGGCTCGGGCGTACCGCACGGTGTCTTACACGGCGGCCACCTTGCTTTCCGGAAGCCCGCCATGGGACCTCGAGGCCGAGATCTACTCGAGTGTCTACTGGCGGGTCAAGGAAGCAGGAGCGGAGGGAAACCGGCCCCACCCGCGTGAGGTCCGGCAGTGGCGGGAGGAGGCCCGCGAGAACCTCTTCGCCAGATGGGCGGAGAGACTGCACGTCCCGGGAGCTTCCCGGGAGCTGGTCGCTGCCATCCGGCCAATACTGAAGGAGTGGGTCGAGCGTAAGCACGGCCCACTCACGTACCACCTGACGCAGCTCATGACCGGGCACGGCTGCTTCGCCAAATACTTGTGCGAAGTGGTCGGGAGAGAGCCGTCGGTGGTATGTCACCATTGTGGCGATGGAGCCGTGGACACGGCCGAGCACACACGCGCAGAGTGCCCAGCTTGGGCGGAGCCTCGCGCAGCCCTGTCCACGGTTTTCGGACGAGATCTTTCGCTTCCCGCCATTGCAAGGAAAATGGCGGGAAGCAAAGAGGCCTGGGCGGCATTTTCCTCTTTCTGCGACACTGTGATGTCGCAGAAAGAGGCAGCAGAACGGCAGCGGGAGGACGACATCAACTCCCTCCCGCTGCGCCGAAGGCGGCCTGGTCGGCGGCGACGTGCGTATGCAGGTCGCACGTTGCCGCATTGACCTGGCCTAGAGCGTGGTTGGCGGCGGAGCCAGTTATCTGATCCGCCGCGGGGCGTCAAGCCCTGACGCCCGGCCTCCAGTGGCGGACTCGGGGGAGTCCGTCACGGCACAGACGGAGGCGGAGATGGAAGGCGCGCCCTAACATCCTGGCGCGCCTTTGAGGCGGGTCGCCTGTTAGCGACTGCCGCTGGCAGGGTCGCGGTGGCAAGCTAACGCGTTCCCGTGACCCTGCCGCCTTGCGGAGAGGCGGAATTTCGAGGAGGTTTTAGTGGGTAGGACGGGGCCTTCTGCCCCGTGAGTCTCACATACCCGTCCCGGTCCCCCGACCGGGCGGCAGGCGTAAAGGCCTTTCCTCCTCGTTAAACAAAAAAAAAAAAAAAAGGAGTTAATGCAAAGATAACCAGTTATCATCAGATGATCCACATACCAAAAACAATAACAAAAAATGGGTCAACTTTAGGTTGAGTGGGGCACCTGTACAATGAGCCACAGCTCGCAGGCGTAGGCCGTAGACACGCTGCGGCACCCGCCACCGTGTAACGGCACGGCACCGCTACCGGGAGAGGCGCGGCATCGTGCAAAAATCAAAATCAATTCAAAATACTTTATTCGACATTGAAGCAATTACATTTGCTTATTGATAGTCAAACTAAAAACTACCACCGGTTCGGAAAAGAAACAGTGCCGCAGTACGGTCCCGTGTTTATTAATTTATGTTTTGCTGTTGCTTAGTTCGCATGTAAAGACTTAAGATAACTTATTATATTGGTCTAATAGATATAATAAGCTATCTTAAGTCTTTAACAGACATAATAAATTCAAACAAAATGATGGGAGTGTTTGTTGTACATCTGACAAGGTGTATGCAATTCCATGATTATCGGTTGAGTAGTTAAGACGTGGAAGCAGACATACATACAAACCCAATTTCACGTATATAATACTAGCTAATCGTCCCGGTCGGCTTTAGGACCACCGGCAGCCCGGGCAAAAATTTTGTGGCGCCCACTTAAGGTTTAACAGATTTTTTTACAATTCGGGCCTTTTTGTTTTGACCTCGGCCCCCGCAAATTTGGCGCCCCGGGCCGTTGCCCCAACACCCCCCTCCCCCCTAACGCCGGCTTCGCATGGATAGATACGAAAAAAAATGTATTTCGGATAGCATTTGCGTAAATTCGTTCTTAGTGAGCGTCTACGTCGGGGAAGAAGTAACTGTGACAAATTTTAAGTCAATCGGGATAGTCTAGGAGATCTCGTGATGAGTGTTATTTCGCTTATATAGATTAGTAAGGATACCAGGTACATATATTAATGACACAAAAAAAATGTTCAGTTAAGACCTAGATAATATCCAAGGGTAATCAATAATTACAATGGCTACCGTCATTGTCATAACAATCGGAAATAAATATTTCCTTAACGATACGACACTTATTCTTTATATGTAATAATAATTGCTCTCATATAGACATATACATATATGAGCAATTATTATATGTAATTGATACAATACATATATACAACATATTTAATTGATTCCTTTCGAGTTTTGATAACATAGAATACGTGGAGTTTGATTATTTTCATAAAATTTTTTTTGGATTTTTATGATGTCCTGTTTTCGACCACATGTATTCTCAAGGGATATATTGTTTTATTTTTCTGAAACCCCTAGTAAAGGATTTTGATATCAAACCCATTAAATCTCTGGTCTAAATCGGGGTTTATACCGAGGGCACACAAATGTATAATTTTGAATATTACATTTATAACGCCTGGAATTAAAAATATTTATAATCAATATAACAAAAATATTAATAAATATTAATTTTAATAAATTAATTAATGGATGTATTGTCATATCGTGAACGTAGCCAATAATCAAAGACACTTTAAAGCACTACAAAATCGCTACTTTCTATCACGCTTAACCTTTCAGCTGCTGTCTACTTAGTTTATAATAAACTTATTAAATATCACAAACACAATGTCAACTCCATAAATTGTTCCTACACGAGCGAGATTCCGCCGCTATTTGCCGTATTTAAAGAATTTTTATTGTTATTGACAATATAGCAATGAACAATGTATAGACAATTAATTGAACGTGTATTTTAAAACTGAAGATTAATTAATTAATTTGATATGAATGAATAATACCGCTTAATAGTTCATAAAAATATTTTATCCCATTTTAAATATTTTTGCGATTACTAGTTCGTGTATTACTCCTTTCTTATTCGATAGGTTACGTCATGTTGTCATTTGAATTTAATGTCCCTTACAATCATTATTCTCTCTAGTAATTATTATAATCTTATTATTTTTTATTAGGTGGTAGAGCTTTGTGCAAGCTCGTCTGGGTAGGTACCACCCACTCATCAAATATTCTACCGCAAAACAGCAGTACTTTTATTGTTGTGTTCCGGTTTGAAGTATGAGTGAGCCAGTGTAATTACAGGCACAAGGGACATAACATATTAGTTTCCAAGGATGGCTAACATCTCCTTCAATGCCAATGTCTATGGGCGTTGAGGACCACTTACCATCGGGTGGCCCATATGCTCGTCCACCTATCTATGCTACAACAGAAAAACTTGATTAGAATATGCTTTATATTATGTTATTCTGACGGCGAAAAGTGAACGCTAACCGCAGACCAAAACCACAAATTCATGAACACTTAACCAGCTATGAAGTGAGCTGTGCTCGGAAATTTTTATATATTAATGTAATACTTCATAATAAAATAAATAACAATAAAGAAGTTTATTCTAGACCTTCAGGCCCGTACGTTAGTGCATATTTATTGCTATATTGATAAAATGTATGTATAAAAAAAACAAACGAAATACGAATGCTGCTCACTCTAGTACTAGATAAATAGACGTGTGTGTTCAGTGCAATCAACTAGCACATCTTAAAACCTATGGAAGACATAGAATTGTCAAGAAAAGTACTAATTATAACGAAAAGAGAGTGCTTGGCACAAAGGGCCAGGTGCGATATTCCGCAGCCTACCCGATCCGTGTCGAGTACGGCCTTCGCATTGAATTTAGCGAGTAAGAATCCCATATAACCCAATCACCACTTGACATTTTTCATAGATAAAATCGAAATAAAATCCACAAATGTATATGACTTTATATGCTTTTAACAGTTTCAACATGGAGCTGACAACTAAAAAATAAATGACCAATATCTCTCAAAGCTCTACTCTTCCTATTTAAAATTTAATAATAAAATATCATCGACCTACATTTCTTAATTAGCTGCGCTATGAATTAATCAAAGGGTAAAAAAAAAATTGATTACGGAAATTGATATAATGGAATAATTAATTCGTTGAACGAACGACAACTATATGATGTGGTTTTTCCACTGAGGTTAAAGTATTATATTGAACTTTCCTGCAGTTGGAAGGAACAACTTACAATTCCGTTAAAATAAAAATTATACCGGTCTTTATTATACATAATAGTTACAAAATAATATAAATGAGGCCTATTATATTGGACCTATCTAAATATTATATGTGATTGTTACATGTACATGTCTTTGGTTTGAATTGGTTGGAATTCCGAACCGTTTTGTTGCACCGAACCGAATAAAACTGACTGTGAAAGCTTACTTGATTAAAGTATGTTTTGACATGGACTTTGATTTCATTCGAGTTTATTTTTAACGCGATTTTTTTTTATTATTTTGTCTGACCTTATGTTACATTACGAATAATATGTATGATCATTTCTGCCTCAACTGCCTCGTTGGTATAGTGGCTAGATATAAGGCCGCAGACCCTGGTGGTCCTGGGTTCAAATCCCAGGTCGGGCCAGTAAAAAGTTATTGGGATTTGATTGGGGCCCGGAGTTTTGGACGGTGGAAGTGTGTACACTCCCGTGCCTCGGAAAGCACGTTAAGCCATTGATCCTGCGCCTGAACTCTTTCCGGTCGTGTCGGATTGCCGTCCCATCGGATTATGAGAGCTAGGGAAGAGAGAGTGCACCCGTGTTTGCGCACACACAGTCATGTGCACTATAATATGTCCTGCTCAGTTGGCTAATCTCTCTTGAGATTGGCCGCCGTGGCCGAAATCGGTCTGGAGGACGTTATGTTATGTTATGGTCATTTATGATATACATCGTGAAAGTTTAATTTATATATCATATATCAATATATGTTATATTAACAGTTTTTTTATTTGAAAAATATAATCAAGCAATAATAGATGAATATATATTATATAATAAAGGAAACTCAAATAGTGCCCGCGTGTTTGTATGAAACATTTGTGTGAAATGAAAACAGCCCCGTCTACTGACAATAAAATCGGAACTCCATACAAATCGTAGTGTTTTTTTTTATAGAATAGGTAGGCGGACGAGCGTATGGACCACCTGTGATGGTAAGTGGTCACAACCTAAGACATTGGTAGTGTAAGAGATGTTAACCATCGCTTACATCGCCAATGTGCCACCAACCTTGGGAACTAAGATGTAGTGTCTCTAATTACACTGGCTCACTCGCCCAAACCGGAACACAACAATAACAACTACCACTGTTTTGCGGTAGAATATCTGATGAGTGGGTGGACCTACCCAGTTATAGTCAACGCTAATGACTAACCGCCTTATTCATAAACTTTATTTAGCTGGTGATTAGTTAAACAACAGTTTGTCTTCTTCTTTCGTATGTCAAATCAATAATGACAGAAAGAGACAAACCAGTGTTTAGCTAAACAGTAACTAAGCAACGTTTATGAATAAGGCCGTAAGTGAAAAAACTCGGCACAAAGTTTGCATATAGATGTATAATTTATACATAGATTTCTGTGCCAAATGATTAATTGTCGACAGAGGAAAATAAACAGTAATAAACAAAACATTTTTGTTGAAATAAACTTTTACAAGCGTTACCGATTTGAAATGTGAATTCTACCGATAGGAACAGGCAAGAAGCTTCAGTAGTTACTCTTTTATTTAATAAATCTTTTTAATTGTATAAATTATATCAAACTAGTCAATTTGTACACGAGATATAGCAATAATTCAATCCATGCATTTTTATCAGACATTCAAGTATTCAGGTGCAGGGTAATAATAGGCCTTATTATTAATTAAAATACTTTTTAATTACAAATGGAATCACGCTTAGCGGCAGCTTAAATACTGACTGCGGATTTTTATTAAAAAATTTAGGTTAGCGTTATTAGTCGTGAACGAAAAATTAGGAGTAAAAATATGCATTTAATTAAAAAAGAAATGGGCAATAGCAAATACTAATTATGTAGCAAACTTAGGTACCTATACAATATTAACAATATTAAATAAATTAACATAGACCGACTGTCCTGCAAATTGCTACAGTTTTTCTGTCTGTTTAAATATTAGTAATTTTTATCTCTACAAATTTTCATCTTTTGAGTTTTTCTCTTGTACATTTCGCTTCATTATTTGAGCATTTTTTCATAGCATAGGTAGGCGGACGAGCATATGGGCCACCTGATGGTAAGTGGTCAGCATAGGCACCAAGAATAATTTATATAACAAGTCATGTCAAACTAAAAACAAATGTTCAATTAATTTATACGTTATATACGCGTTATGTACATAAATAAAAAGGTTTAATCAATTAGATCAGGTGATACAGCAATTTCTACAACAAGTCTTGACTATAAACGATTCTTAGCAAGTGTTAGACAATAAATCGCCACATTCCGTTCAAATTGAAACAATTTACGTGTTTTACTATCATTGTATCCTGTCTTCAATTGCTACTTACAAGTCCGCGGTGATAAAAAATCACAATTACGCTGTAATGACTAAGCATTTTTGGTTTATAACTATTCAAGTGGAAACTTTATATTTCGCTTAGAAACGTTTTAATCTGCGAAAATGACTAATACTCTAATGATTTTATAGCGATATAACTATTTATAAATATGCATATATATAAATAGATACGTGGACCGGCAAATGGGTCACCTGATGGTAAGTGGTCACCAACGCCCGTATACATTGGCGATGTAAGAAATATCCATCATCCCTTACATAGTCAATACGCTACCAACCGTGGGAAGTTTGAGAATTATGATAACCCTTAAAGATCCCTTATGTATTTTACTTTTTTTTTATGTAGTCCCTATAACCCAATACAAAGAGAGTGGATAATATTTTTTTATAATATCCACATATTCAATTTAAATAAGACAAAAGGCATAATTAACAACGACTAATGCGGCAAAACAAGATAACGTGGAATTGAAAGCAATGCAATTCCAATTGTCTGGGCGACATACCAACCAACAGGATAACTGTTACTATATAGAAGCGAAAGAAGTCAAAGCCAAATTTTAAAAAAAAGCACAATTCATTTAATGTCCAAGTGCTTCGAATACAAAACTTACATATTTATTTGCTATTCTATATTACTAGACGTATCCGTGTTTTTAATTTATTATTACATAATCTAATCCTAATTTGAATGGTATCACAGGTGTTTTATATAAAATATGTAAGCGGACGGGCAAATGGGCCGCCTGATGGTAAATGGTCGGCACCGCCCATAGACATCAACTCTGTAAGAAATATAAATCCCTTACATCGCCAATGCGCCACTTACCTTGGTAACTGGCTACCCAGACGTACTTACACGAGGCCCTATCCCCCAATAATAAAACGTTAACAAACGTTTTTTTTTTAATCTTGATCGCGCAAGCGTTGTTTTCATTATTCAGTTGTATTCAGTAGTTATAAATTCTTGCCCCGCGTAGACTATTCCTTTTTGCCACCTATTGTCTTTAACAATACTGTAATTCCATTAAGCAACAAAGTAAAAAATTTGGGAATATACATTATACATAGATAATAACTTCTCGTGGATGTCACAAATAATCGAAGTGAGTAGGAAAATGTTTCACTCGATTGGATCCATCCGCAGACTACGTAATTTTCTACCAATTCCTACCAAATTTGCGTTAGCTCAAACAATCTTCCTGCCCATCCTTGATTATGCTGACTTCTGCTACCTTGATCTTAGAGAGAAGCAATTAAATAAACTCGAGCGTATTCAAAGTCTCCGCATTTGGTTTATATTCGGGCTTCGTAAATATGACCACATTTCTGAATTTCGCAAAAAACTCGAGATGCTCCCAATCCGTCTTCGTAGGAATACTCGTTCTCTTCTCTACTCTATACTATTTCATCCAAATTCTTCACACTATCTTTAACATCGTTTTGAGTTTCTTGAGGACTCGCACGGCCGAACTCTACGATCTGATGATAATCTTATCCTTAAAATTCCTTCTCACTCTTCTTCCTTTTATACTAATTCCTTCTCCGTCCAAGCAGTTCGCCTATTGAATTCCTTACCACTATACTGATGACGATCTCAATCTACATACACTTTTAAAATCCGACTCAAGGCATATTATTTATCTTCCTATATTCCTATAGGGTGTTGTTTTATCAACGCACTTTATTGCTATTTATTATTATAATTATCTTAATTACTTATTTTATACATTATATATTTTTATTTATGTATGTAATTTATTTATTTATTATGCATATTTATTTAAAACTAAAATTGATTCTGTACAGCTCCTTACCGCTTTATTTTTCTCGTGTCCTTTACCCAAAGGTTGTCTGGGAGAGATCGCTCTTTTAGCGATAAGACCGCTTTTTGTACATTAATACTTTTCTTAAATAGTGTTTATAACTGTATGTTTCTGTAAACTTGTATGTGTTGTACAATAAAGCATATTCTATTATATTCTATTCGAAAACAGTCCACTTTATTCTACTACATAAGTTTTTAACTTTAGCTTGATCATAAATTATGAAATTGGAAAAAGTGTGCAAAACCTTTGTTTAACATGATTATTGTTTGTCACTAAGTTTTGTTTTAAAACTATTTAATTACTGAACCCGACTAGTTAGCTAATTCAACAGATGTTTTTGTTCTTTAATAACAGATAAAGAAAGTCACCTTGGTAACAAGTCTTGGAAAAGGGTGGTTCCCTTTCAAATTAAAAACACTGAAAGGCACACTACACATACTAACATGAAAATAAACATATAATAACGTTCTTAAACGTTAATGTTGAACAAATTATAATCCTTGCAATAAACTTCGGATTATTTAAGACAATAAGTAAAACTTGTAATTCACATCTTCGTTATATAACAGCATTAGTATTTAAAAACAATCATCTCCATTTATTATGCATAAAATTAGTGGCAATGAACATCGCCTCGCATCGGATAATGGTCACGACAGTCACCGTCAAACCGACACGCGACCATTTATTGTAATTAATGTAGTGGGTCATTGACAGGGTTTTATATTAAAAGTATTTTCTTTAAATAGTAGTAATTCCGAAACCATCTTTAGTAATTGAAGTATAAATTAAAAATTTAAAAAAAACTCAATGTATCAATGTGGGGTTTTTTTAACAGTAAAACCTCTGAGATTGTCACAAACACTAGACAGAAACAACTTCTTAATCTGTTAGTCATCGCAGTACTTGTTCAACGACGTCGATTCACGTCCGATCTTACACAGGTATTCGCTAAAATCTTAATTCCCCAAGTGGTCCAGATGGACTCCCAGGGGTCCACGGGAGACTCGAAGGTGGTCTACGTTGGCGTGACAAAAAAATTAGGGTTCACAATTCGTAAGCGGGGTCCACGAAAATTTATTTGCTTTCGATAGTGAAGACCTAAAATGTTGGCTTGACTTCACCTATCAATGTAGGCAGATTCAAGAAGTTCAGCGACTGTTACGTGTAAAAAGTTGAATGGAATCACTTTTTTGATTGGCCAACTTTACTTTTTTGACATCGACTCACAGCACAATCAATTAATTAATTAACCAATCAATTATCACTTTTTTTTCGAAAACTATGAATTCGTGGTTGAGACTAGGCCACAACTCAAATCTCCATCTTATCTTTACATTTTTTGTCGAGTTTTGTGAATATGTTAGAAATGTGGCTGCAGGGGGTCCACTGGAACCAGCTAAATTTTGAAAGTGGTCTATGAGGAAAAAAAGTCTGGGAACCTCTGCGCTAAAACAATGACGGGTCATTTAACAGGCCTATTTAGGTAGGTTTCGAAGGCAGGTGTGACGACTATACGGTTAATCTCCTCTGGCAGAGTCCGCCAAAGTATAGTCGCCTTATCTCAACTTATAGGTGGTGTAAAAGCATTGTTAGGGAAACATATGTTAAGGGCTTCTATTTATACCTTCACCATTATTTTCAACCACTTATATATTTACAGAAAACCATAACACTTTGCCAAGAAACTTTGTCGTCAGGCAGGTGACTTGACGTGAACGTAGCTAAGTCTACCTGGTCTGGTCAGCAGACTAAAGCAGACTATACTGATCCATAATAAATGAAAAAGGTAAGTAAGTGACCCTTTAATTATTATTGATTAATATTGAAGTTCGTTAGTCATTAACGGCTTACAAATATTAAATATTTTTAAAGAGCGTCCTCATTTAATTTATTGAAAACTCGTCGTAGACTTTTCGTTGCCTCTTCATCTTTACTTGAATTCAAGCAATTATTTTAAATTTTCTGATGTTTTCAAATCTGTCTAGTGCAAGGCTAAATATTACGTATAGCGCATTTGTTTCGATTAAATTTGAAAAGACGATATTAAAACTTTTTGCGTAGACAAAATAAGAGAAAAAAGTTTGTCCCGGTAGTTAGTGGTCACGTATTTTCCACGCTTATCAAGTTTGAAAAAGAAACGACAGTTTTATACGTCTTCCTTTACGAAATCAACCTTGTAAAATGTGGCCTAATATTCTCAATATATTTCTGTGTGTAAATTAATTTAAAAAATGGATGGATAGCGAGCCAATACACGTCGCTCAAAACGAAACGAAATCAAAATATTCTTTATTGAAGTAGTATAATCACTTTTGAAAAGTTCAGGATTAAATTAAAGTTCGGAATTTCTACTGAAAAGCTCCGGCTAAAATGGCAGTAGTTCTTTTTTTATATAATACACTATTCTACTAAAATTTGTCTACGTCGAATTTGTCCGCAACGACCTATATATGTAACGTTTATCTGAAAATGTTTCAAACGGAAAAAAAACATATGAATTCAATTCAACAATGTGACTATATAATATAATACTCTTTATTGCACTGAGAAATTTTACATGGTAATTTTACACATGAAATTATTGTTCACAATGGCGGCTATTATTGCGATGTACCTGATTTACTTGATTTCTTTTGTTATTTAATTGCAAACTCCTTCCACTGTTTTTTTTTCAGCCTTTTGCCGTCCTGGACGAAAGCCCCATAAACGCCAACGATCCCGATCCTGGGCAGCCCGCATCCATTCCATACTTGCCAATTCCCATGATATCGGTCGCCAGAGCCTCATTCGTTAATCAGCAAGATGCACCACGGGCAGGTGAGGTTGACGGGAGCCTAAGGTCGTTGTCGACTCCTCTTACATCCCACTCTTTAAGTTACTTTAATTATTTATCTTAATATTAATTACAAATTAAAACATGTCTATCGACAGCAATAAACAATCTTTTAATTTCGGTTTAAAGACATTTATTTCTCATAAAGAACACAAAAGTTCACTTATATTAATTTATTAGATTAATTCGAACCCCCATTTCTATTGCCATACATATAACATTTTTGTAAAAGCCCGCCGAAAATATTCAACCTTTTTCCACATATTATATACTAATACTAAGTTTGGTCGAGTCGATTAAAAAAACAAGCATTCGATCAATATAGACATCAATAATTAATTATTGATTCGAAATAGAAGATAGTAAAAAATGGCCGAGATGACTCAGTGGTAAGAACGCTCGAACCTTAACCGATGATCGTGGGTTCAAACCCGGGCAAACACCACTGAATTTCATGTGCTTAATTTGTGATTATAATTCATCTCGTACTTAACGGTGAAGGAAAACATCGTGAGGAAACCTGCATGTGTCTAATTTCACTGAAATTCTGCCACATATTGTATTCCACCAATCTACATTGAAGCAGTGTGGTGGAATAAGCTCCAAACCTTCTCCTCAAAAAATGAGAAGAGGCCGTAGCCCAGCAGTGGGACATTCACAGGCTGTTACTGTAAAAGATAATAATTAATAATTATTTTATTTTTTAAATATAATATTATCATCATTTACTTAATTAATTAAATTATACATTCATATTCAATTAATTGTTGATATTAATGGCAAGCGACTCTACTTAAGTCTAATTTCAAATTATTAAATACAAATGAGTCGCTTAATTAATCTAAGATTTTTTTTCTTTTAATTTAATTAATTAAATGCTGTATTCGTGAAAGTAATTGCGTTTGACTCATTACAAGTAGGGTACATTAATATTGACCCTGAATTTGAATATAATAAGGTGATAAAAATACCACAGTGATGGGTCGACATGTTTTCGGGTTCAGCCCAAAAATGGTTTAATGTGTATCCTGTAAGGTGTATCTCACTTGTGAAATGTTGAAAATCGACTTTCGATGATGCGCAATTTTGATACGCATCCTTTAAACGTTAGTATCTGGATGACCGAGCTTGGCTCGGTATTTTTTGTTAAAGAAGTTAGTTGCTCCCAATTAAAAAAAATATAGTATTACTACTCGCCAATAGATGTCAGGAAGAGTCATATTTTTCATGTTTAAGTTGATTATCGATAAAGTTGATTATTGAAAACACGGATAAATCGACATTTTCTAAAAATGAATCCTAGCTAGATCGATTTATCGCCCCCGAAACCCACTGCGTGCTAAATTTCATGAAAATAGTTGGAGCTGTTTCCGAGATTCAGTATACAGAATTGCTCGTTTAAAGATATAAGATAACTATTTTGGCAAATATCTTCGTTTGCCAATGGCTATTTTTTTACACTGAAAATTTTTAAATGGAATATGATATAAAAAAATACCCGCTGAGTTTCTTTCACCAGTTCTGCTCAGGGGTGAGTGTTTCTTTTTCGAAACGGTGGTAGTTTCTAATTTGACTAGCTATCAATAAGTATTTTGATTTTGCAGTAACTTGAAATTTTATATAGTTTAAAACCTACTGCAGATTTATGATTTCCTAAATAAACTTCTCATGTAATAATTTCTTTCAACTTTCATGTTATTTCTTTTAAGTCGCACCAACAGCGATACAATTATAAAAAATCAAGACATACTTAACAACTTTTTAATGTTAAAAAAAGTACACGATCGGAATTAATTTCTTCGGCATCAGATCTAATTAAAATGGACAGACGCAAAAGCTAGTGGTTAAAAACCTTCAAGGATTGCAAGACAAAGAATCAAGTTAGTAGCCACCGCGCGGTTAGCCCCAGCGCACGCGCAGAAATAGCAACCTAGTTAAATTATTTAGAGGTTGTCTGTTTAAAATTACCACAGATAAATAATTCGTTTCTGAAGTTTAACATTTGATTTCCGCGCGCTTTTTGTTTTGAGCGGGATACAGTTGTGTTTGAAAATAGTTTTTTTTTATGTTACGTGCAGTCTAAGGGTAAGTAATTTCTTTATTTTTATAAATCTAAGCACCTGGGTGACTGAGTTTCGCTCACCTCTAATAATTAGTGAATATAAAATTGTATTCTTTTGTGAAAAAAATGCGTGATTTCATACAATAAATCAAAATACATAAATTTAAGGTGCAAACCCTTATCTTAACACAAAATTTGAACTAAATTGTTATTTATTAATTTATAAAATTGACCTACGTATATATTTTAATAAAACAAAATAATTGATGTAAAATGAAAACGGTCTGTTCATACTTGGACGTATGGGCCTACATATAAACGTATGTACGTCGTAAAAGCATTTTTAGATGCGTTTTAATAAATCACAATATATTTATATTATAACCCGTAAAAGTAGTTTTTTAATAAATGAAATGCGATTCGTAAATTTTATTATGGATCTTTCCAAAATATTTTTTTAATATAATATACATTTACACCTTACTTGCTAGAAAAAAAAATTTGTCCAGACGTATATTAATATAGTTGAGGCAAACTTTTTTGGGCAAATTATTTTATTTTATTACTTACTTTTTTAGTAATAAATAATTATTGCAGTTTATATATTTAACAGAAAATTGGAAAAAATGGGAGCCCGCTACTTTACTACCCTAATGCCACCCAGTCCAGTCGACGCAGTCTAGTTTGGCTTTTTATACTTTTTAGGAATTTAGACTTTAAAGTTGTTAAATAAGTTATAATATATATTGTTATAGATAATCACGTACATGTTTACCGGGAACTACATTATTTAATAATAAATAATAAAAATCTCTCAGATCGACGATGCAGCGTATTTAATAGCTGTATCATACTACGCAGCGATTTTTTTTATATCACTATTGATACTATGAAAGATATAATATAAATAACTACTACAATATACTTAACTAAATTATAGTAACAAATTAACTTAATTAATTTAATTCAATTTTTATGTACAATTTTTAATTTATTTGGCAATGGTATTCATATGAAATGCCAAAGGTTAATTAATTGTTTTTAAAATGCTCATTTTCAAAATCGTACTGTCATTGGTATATATGAACATAATTTTTGTATTAAAAGCTTATTCGCTATTCGGTCTTCATTTATTTATCCATTTATACGTTAGAAGAACAATTCAAAATGTTGAATTACTTATATAATAGCGTTATCGTTATTACAAATTGTTTTTTTTTTGAGGCTGATACGAAAATATTTAAAACGCCACAATTGACGCACTAACTGACTTATGTGAATACATTACAAAGATTTTTAATTTTGATAAAAAAGGGTTAAAAATACTTAAATATTTAATGAACATTAATTATAAAACTAGACACTTGTACCGACTTTGAACAGATAAAATTAACGCTCAAAGGCTCGCTTTAAAAAAAATAAAAACATGAAGCAATGAGATAAACAATTAGAACTACGCGATTTATCTGTTCGTTCAGAAATTCTCTCATCATTCAACGCATGAGTCGCGAAATCTACGTCATTTCTTTGTTTTCTTATAATGTCTTTTAAATTACTAAACCCAGGACCGACAGGTCAGAATTGAATATGAGCTACGGCTTCAAACTGAAAAAACATACAAACTTACCTCTTTATTATATTAGTTTGGATCATGATACTCCTCTAATTATACAAATGAGTTAATATTTCTTCAAATTCATCTGATTGTGATCTCGGATTTAATTTTTTATTTGTTTATATTAACGCCAAATTTTTAGGTGTATTATATACTAGACTAGCTGATCCGCTCGGTTTCACCCGCGTTCAACGGCAATTATTTACAACGTAATTACTCGTAAGGACATAACTCCTTAGCTCCCAAGGTTGGTGGCGCATTGGCTCTAGGATCACTTACCATCAGGTGACCCATTTTCAAGCTCTATTTGGAAAGAAGCAAACACACATACGCAATTGTACCGGCGGAAACGGTTACCGTGAGAACGACGCCATTATTGACAATCATTTATCAATCAATACCTACTCGATATTAGAGTTTTGTAACTATCAAATCGCTACTTATTGTAATATTATAAAATTTATATTTTATTTAACTAGTGTTGGCCCAGTAGTCCAAAATAAAAAAATATGAGAAAAAAGCCCGATAAATTTAATTAGCTCAACCCAGGATTTGAATCCAGAACCGGGGATTATCATTCTAATAAGCCAGCCAACATGACAACACGAACGCTTTGAAATATTGCGTTATATTCAAAAAGGCATTAAATATAAATTATTGTTGGCTGAATGGAGTTAACCCTTTGCTCCACTGAAGAGAAAAACAAAAAGCTTAGTCATGTGTACAGGCAAGACCTTGGAGCTAAAAAAAATAAACAAACGAAGCTGTTTTTTCCCCCGAGTCGATTGAGGGCAACTATTAATTGTCAATCGATGATTGTGCGAATATCTTGTGAAGAATTTATTTTAACCGAATCGTGCCTTAACTAAACCAAAAAAAACACGAACTTTATCCGAGAATTTTGCTTATAAATAAGAAAGGGAAATTATATATATTTTTTTTAATTTACGATTGAAATCCGGGCAAGCAATACAGTTTTCATGTACTTAACTCGCCTTAAAAGAAAATGTTGTAAGGAAAACTACACGATTGAATATGCTCCAGATCTTCTTAATAGAGGCTTTTTGCTCTGCAGTAGGACACTTTCTGTTAAAAAAATACGCTAATTTAATTATTTTTGTGAAGTTTTCAATATTATATTAAGTGTAACATAAATATATTATATTTTTAGAACGCCAAACGCATATTATTATATATTTTTAAAATTTCGTTTCACATGAATGATTAATTAATTAAGAGTTTAATAGTTTTTCTTTAAACATAAGACGATGTTGGAAACGCTTCTTTTTTTAGGGTTCCGTAACCAAAGGGTAAAACGAGACCCTATTACAAAGACGCCGCTGTCCGTCCGTCCGTCTGTCCGTCTGTTACCAGGCTCTATCTCATGAACCGTGATAGTTAGACAGTTGAAATTTTTACAGATGACGTATTTCTGTTGCCGTTATAACAAAAAATATAAATAAATATTTAAGAGGGGCCTATACAACAGACATGATTTTTTGCCGTTTTAAAGATAATGGTACGGAACCCTTCATGTGCCAGTCCGACTCGCACTTGGCCGGTTTTTACTCCTTTGTCACTAAAAATAATGATTATTAGGCATATCACTTATCACAAGATTATTTATATGATAAAAAGTGAATTTAAATTCGTTGATTTTCGGGCAGGATATTTAAAAATACATGTTAATAAATTGTATTAAATTAACATATTTTTAATTAATTTGTTGGAAAAGCAAACTACTGAGTTTCATAATTTCGTACCGGTAGGTTTTTAAACTTTCCATTATAATATAATTCCATTATAAATGTTAAGTTAAAAATCAAAAGCTCTTGTATGCCAAACTAAACGGATATAATTTTATTTGAAAACATCTTATTTATTTTGCACACGTACTTCTTAAAGTAAGCTAAAGAAAGCTTTTACATATTAAAAGCTTATTTTGTACTATTTTTAGTTGTGTATTCAAGTTATAAGGAAGTAGTCCAAGGATTGTCGGTCCAAACACACTTCCATCACTGGACAAGCACTACTGAATTTTCAAGTGCTAAATTTGTGTTTAATTCAAATGGTGCTGCGCGGTGAAGGAATACATCGGGGAAACTGTATGTGTCTGATGAAATTTTCCACACGTTCATCCACCGATTTGAATTGGAACACACACACACACACACGGTGGAATTAATTCATACGTTGATTCCAGCAGGAGGAGACTTAGGCCGGCAGTAAGACATTAATAGTCTTTTACTTTATTCAAGTTTTAAATTATGAATGATCATGATCGTTAAATATTTTTCATAGCATTTTTAAATGTAAATTTCTAACTCATTTTGATTTTGATCTGGATATTTAATATTCAAAATGCTTTAGTGAAGTTTTGTATTGATATAAGCGTGGCATTGACGGGGTGAGAGGTAGCTTGCACAACCACGGGTCAATATCCGTAGCGATACCCCATTCGGTAGGAGTGATAGTATCATGCAAGAGATAACCAGCGACAAACATTCAGATAATAATAATAATAATAATATCCTGGAACATTATTCACACAAGGCCATCTGATCCCAAACTAAGCAGAGCTCGTGCTATGGAAACCAGAAAACTGATATACTACATATACTACTTTTCTTTTATAAATACATACTTATATAGATAGTTATACCTAGAATCGGGACAGACACACATATTCATGCACACTAATTTCTGTCCTGGCTGGGAATCGAACCCACGACCTGCGGCGCGAAAGACAAATATCTTACCAACCACGCCAACCGGCTCGTCAAAATAATATATGCCGTTTATATTATGGATACAAATTATTACATTCTTTTAAATTATTATTCATCGTCATCATCCCTTTGTCGTCCACTGCTGGGCATAGGACTCTTTATTCTATTATGGCCCAGCCGCTGACTCGATTCTCCTAAATGATTTTGGCCACGGTGGCAATTCTCACTAGCTTACTACCCTTAGCATTAACATAAAGATAGACTTGCTTAGAATGATTACAAGGATAAGTGGAGCTGGAGTCAATTGAACATTCAGCCATTATAGTTTTTGTTCTTCATTAACGTCAAAGAACTTAATTTAAATTATTATTCAAAGTTTATAATCAGATAAAATTATACAATGCCAACTATTTCCGTAATAATAAAAATGTTTTTTTAAATATATACATACACCAAATTTCAATAAAATTATTATTAACACATAATTTAATTACTAATCATAAAGGAACAATAAACATAGGATTACTTATCTTTACCCAAAATACTAGCAACACTTAATTAGAATAAAAAATTATATTTATCTATACTACTATATAAATCTATTGGCTCTGTCTGTACTTTTTTTTTCACCTAATTTTTTGATCATTAATCGTTTTATGATGCAGTGATTCACATTATACTATTTTTTTCATTTTTGTCTGTCTGTCTGTCTGTCTGTCTGTCGGTCTGTATGTCTTCTTATAACCTAAGAACGGCTTGACCAATCTTGATGAAAATCGGTACACACAAAGAACATGTATGGTGACATATATAAGACAGGAAAACCCTACGGCATTTTATGAAAATTAATTTCAAATAGTTAATTACGTATTTTTTTACCAGTAGCCATGCGTGTGTGCGTGTGTGTGCGCGCGTGTGTGTTATTATAGTATTAAAATAATGTATTATATTTTTATTAATTAAACGCGGGTGAAGCCTCTGGGCACAGCTAGGCAACGCTACGATTTTTTTTATTCCATACAATAATATAGTAGGATTCGTGGATAGCTAATTTAAGAGATATAGAAAACGCAATTGTGCTCTGTTAAAAATAAAGATTAATTACATTCTAACTCGCGCACTAATGTGGCTTGACCATTTTCTAAGCCTTAAGCCGCTCTAAAGTGATAAAACAGGCTTTCGTAACATCTCAACTCTCGGTACAAGGCAGGGGCTAACTGAAACGCCGCGCGTCAGATGACTTCAGTGTAATTATAGGCATAACATCTTAGTTCCCAACGTTGGTGGCGCATTGGCGATGTAAGCGATGGTTAACATTTCTTAAAATTCTATTGTCTATGGGCGTTGGTGACGACTTACCATCAGGCGGGCCATATGCTGTCGGTCAGATGACGTCATCGTATAATTTGTTGTTGTAAGTGCGTTAATTTGTGCGTGGTATCGGTAAATGAGTTCAAGTTTACACATTAATTCTCTTGAGTAACTTGGCATTCACACCTTCTTTTTAATTATTTGTTTATAAACAAAATGTCTCCGTGGGCTAAGAATTCGATTGACGATATAAAAATGTTATATTGAGAAGTGGTCGTCTATTGGGTGAACTAAAATCTGGGCCAAGACTAACAAATCGTCACTCGTAATCGTATCGTAATCGAATTTTACTATTCTACTAACACAACGATCCAGTTACAGTTTGGTCGAAGTTGGATCGGAATAGAATCAGTAATATATCATAAGCATTTTAATTAGTAGAATGAGCCTTCGATTGTACACGTGCTCATGAAATTAAACGCAATTTTTTTGTAGATTGATGTTGATGAATATGTTCGAGAAGACTATTAGAACGACGGTGTTAAAATGCCACATGTGTGATTTCATTTTTTAATTCGACATAATGTTACTCGTAATTATTGAACCAAAAGGCTTTAACTGTTAAACGATAGTACCTATAGTACCAGCATTGCATCCTACCACCAAACATTTTTCGCTTTAATGTTTAAACGCACGTGCTGTATGACACCGACAGTCCTTTCACTAGCTCGGACCAGTCTGAAGTTCAGGGTCGAACGCAATTATTATTATTTAAAATGGTTACCTTAAGGCTTGAACGAATAAATTCATTTATACAAGCCAATTGAAATTCTTGTTATTAAGCTAGTTATTTGCATAAATGCAATAGGTACCTAACATTCTCATGTTATCTTGGTATTTTTTTTAATGGATTTTTTTATATGAAACCTTTTGTTTTATTCATTTATTATTAACAATCTGTATTGGTGATTGAAAGGTCAGTGGATTTACAGGCGCAAGTGACATACGCCTTAGTTCCCTTATTTGGTGGCGTATATACGATGTCTTGAATGGTCAATATTACAAAAGTACAAAAGGCAACAATGATAACCACAAAGCATCAGGTAGTGGGCTGCCTTCCTAAAAGTATAATGGGTGTGTGTGGGATAGCCTTATCTAAATTATTTTATTGTGGATTTAATATTAATCTTTATATTAATTAGCAAAGACGAAACAGTTCCGTATTTTTTCCTGCTCTGTTTATAAACCGATTTTATCTTTTAATAATATTTGGTATATATTGGTGAGCTTTAGTACCAAAAATATAGGAGGATTTGAGTTTATTCACCCACGTTAATACAACGCAGGTTGTTGGAAACAAATGTTACGGAATTTTTCTGATATTATGCCCTTATAGGTTTCCTGACGGTTTTTTCACCGCCGAGCACGAGATGAATTAATTCAGATTCATGCTTTCTAACCACTGAGCCATCTAGGCGTATATTCGTATATTATATTTTGTTAAAATTTTCAATAATGATAATGGTCGAATTCTGACCAAATATCCAACCTAATAAAATAAAATAATGAAACACTACAATTAATACCAATATTTGCTACAACAGTCTACCAAGTGATTAAATAAGAATTTATTTATTTATTTAGATAAAATATCGTTTCCTTACGTGCTAGCAACCGTTGCTAATGAAAACATGAAAAAACAATTGAGCGATTATATTTTTTCTTTATATTCAGATATTATTAATTAATTATACGATAAAATTGTATTTATTTAATTAAAATTGAATACTTTTTTAATTATTATTGATTTATCTTGTTAATTAAGAATAAATAGCATTATTATATCAAAACGTAATAAGGAAAATATAGTTTTAATGACGATTATAACGATGATGTCGTTGCATTAAGTATCAATGCTGTAAGCTTTTATTATTATATTATAACGCTAAGCAGTAATTTTTTAACAATAAAAACTATTCAATAACGATTTATAAAAACACGATATAAATAAAAAATATATCTGATAATGTTTGTGATTTAATATGTTTTAACATATTAAATTGCCGGCGAATCTATTTTTATAAACTATTGAGGAACTCCGCTGTGCACTTCCTGGACCCATCTTTATATCAGCGTCGTTATTCAGTTATATAAATAGAACTTCAAGTGATTCTATATATTATGTTAAATAACAAAGTAAATTAAAACATCATATATGTTTACTACCTAATAAGTAACTATTCTCTTCGGCTTCACTCGCGCCAAAAAACAGAATTGCTTAACATCGATTTCTATAGCTCTTTCATCAAAAATGAAGAATTTTAATAAGAACGTTCATCCCATTTATCCCTATCATATCTATTAAAAATCCTTCCTTAATTCTGTTGTACTGTGCAAAAAAGAACCCGTATGCAAATTTGTTTCATGGCGTTCTATGTGTAGCCCCAGTCGTTTGAGCTGTGCGTTGATAAGCCAGTCGGTCATTTATTCTTTATACATTCTCGCATATAGATTTAAAGTAACTTAACCTTAAATGTCACATTAACTTAAAATTTAGTAGTTTTTAAAGATTTAATTTATTCCATACATTAAATTATCATACAAAGCAAACAACAAACATAATAACAAAAAATATCTCATATTCTTCAATCAAATCATTCATATTTTTTTGAATTAAAGATGACGCCCGCAACACTTCAAGATTAATATTAACAAAATTAAAATTGATTCAGAACTTTTTATAAAAGCTCAAATTAATAAAGTGTACTTTGATTTCGAATAATATATAGATAAGCATATATTTTGTTTGCAGTTAAACTACCAAGCTAACGTTAAAAAAAAAAAGTGACGCGACAAAGTCTCGTTTATTAGATTCATGTACACGGAAGCTTTAAGCTTATGTAAGTAGGGCAAAATCCGGTTTGAACGTGACAAACGCCTACAATGTCGCCACACATTATTATTTTACTTAACCATACAAGGACAACACAAGTAATCTATGTATCTACGGAATTAAGTGCTACATAAATTAAATTTATTTTTTAACCAAATACGGAGTGTATATGGTTTCAGCTGGTAATTATATACATACAATACCACACATATATAATTTTTTTAAATGGACATACTTATATTTATGCAGATGTATAAATAAGTATGTTACCACCTGTTCCCTGTTTATAACTTTTAAATTACTTATCACGACAAATGAGGTAATTTTAAACTATATATTGAAAGGGCTTCATTAGCACATTTCAAATGTTGAAAATTTAATAGATATCTTTGTTAATTGATGGTATTCGGTATTACACCGGTATACTAGTCCAGGAATAGCATCAAAATTATCGTTATTTCTCCAACCATGTTTATACAATTTTTTTCGTATTTCCAAAAATTGTTAGGATTTATTTATTGAAATGACAACTTAGCTTATTTCTAATGCAAAATATACAAGATAAAGAGTATAATATATTATGCAGTAAGCACGTAGCTAAAATATAAAACTGCTAAGCAACCCAATTTCGATTCATATTACCCTCCGTACTAGGTGAACTGTAAGAAGGTAGATATTTTACGAAAACCAAACTTAGGTATTTTTAACTAACTATATCTCGAAAAATATAAACAATCGAGAAAAATATTTCAAATAACAAAGATGGGAAATTTTATCCTCTACAATTTCTAGTCTCTCTATTTTTAAAGTTAAATTCGCCGTTTCTAAGTATTTGTTAAATGTTTTTCAAAATGGCGGCTAAAGCTCGCGGTCTGGGTTGACAAACACTCGGTTTCATACATAGGGGGCACATTGCTATGGCTTGCAGTAATTTATGTCATAGTACGTAAGCAGTTGAAAGGAATTAATTTTATAGAAATTCAAAATTATTAAAAATTTACACTTTTTTAAGATATATCCCTATAATTGTCTTATTATTCATCAAAGATCCACCATCGTTTTCGAAATACCTCAGATATGAGAAGAACCGGTGAAATAAACTCAGCGGTATAATATTTTTGTATATAATAGACAGGCGAATGTATAAATGGGCCACCTGATGTTAAGTGGTCACAACTGCCCCTAGACATTGACACTGAAATATGAACCATTCCTTACATCGCCAACACGTGAACCTTGAGACCTAAGATATCTTATCCCTTGTGCCCGTAATTACACTGGCTCACCCGCTCACTATATATCATAGTGCCATCCCTGTAAAGCTTATGGCAGATTGTGTATGTAATGATAACCTTCATCATGACCAATACTTGCCAGATATAGTACATACACTAATCAAAACGACCAAGACTCTTGACCTCGCACTACACGGAAACAGAGTTGCAGAAAGTGACATTGAAACTCGACATATTGTTTTATTTTAATTATTTAAGACTAGCTAATAATATGTACAGCAAGCAGTGCCTATTTAAATTCTTGTAACACTGAAAGTTTCAACATTTTAAAGAAGTATAGAATGTGAACAAAACAAGATAGGTTTTCTCGCAAGAAAAAATAATAATTTTCTTTTATAACACCTTTCGAATAAGCATGACAACGCGACGACGTCACAACCTGCAGTCAAGGAACAAACGATATATTTTCATTCATTTTTTTCATTTTTAAAATATTATATGTTATTCTTAGTTACTTCCTGTACATAAAATAATCTAAAAATATATCTAAAAGCACTTTCGCTTTAAACAACAATTTATACAATACATATTGTTACAGACTGTTAATTTTAAACAATATCTCTTCCATTATATCTATGGCCGAGTATTCGCATGCATTAACTTATAATCATATTCTGTGTTCTCAACATACATTATTATAAGTAGCAAAAACTTGATGTAAATCCGTCAAGGCCGAGACGAGGTCCGACGACACTATGCCTCAAAGTGTTATTGTTCTTAAGAAATATTAGAATTTCCTTCCAAGACAATTCATTATATGTCAACAATTGAATTATTAACTTCACATCAAACATGATGATAACATTTAAAAAATATAAGCCGTCGAATCAATAACATAAACTACACTTGGTGGTAGAGCTTTGTGCACCAGGCACAAGGGACATAACATCTTAGTTTCCAAGGTTGGTGGCTCATTGACGATGTAAGCGATGGTTAACATCTCTTACAATGCCAATGTCTATGGGCGTTGGTGACCACTTACCATCAGGTGGCCCATATGCTCGGCTTCCTATGTGATAAAAAAAATACCTATACAGATTAGCAACTGCATATTCTCTATTCTATCTCTTATAATCCGATATCACTTATAATCTCACAGGACGTAAATCCTACACACCCGGAGAGAGTTCAAGCGCAAGGCTCATCTTTTCGAGGCACGGGAGTGTAAAGTCAATTCCAAACTCTGAGCTGAAACTATATTGTTGAGAGAAAAACTCCATTGCTTTTTGTTCCGACCTATCGGGTCACATCGGGGTATGCAGGCTATTAGAAATTCTACTAACATAGAGACCATAGGACACCTTCCAATGTCCATCACTGGCAAGCCGCGGGCGGAAGCTAGTAATTATTAAATCAATAAGAAAGGTCACTATTTGCTCAAAGATTGAATTATAAAATCCTTCGCATGTTCAGGTGTTATCACGATGCACACGACTCCGTGACTCAATTAATGTTGTGCGGAAATTATACATTAAAATAAAATTCATTGCTAATATCAATGAAATCATTAATTTACATACTGATCACTAACTATGGCGCTAGGTTTCTTGTCGAACTGTTCTATAGGAACAAACTCAACAACGCATATCACGATCGTGAAATGTTAGTAAGTGATATGAGAGAGTTACTATAAAAAAAATGTACGGTCGTGGGACCCCCATCAGGAACAAAATTCTGTGCGATATTTTTTTGACTCAAAATGAGTTCTAAATTGTAGATTTTAATTTATTATTTTGTCACACCCAGAAGCACCTCAGTCTCCTTTATATCGACCTTCTAAATTCGAACGCCCAACGCATCGTATTTTGTAGCATTTTGTAGGCACAGTATAAACGTTATTTCATTATATGACGTGACCATGGGCCACTGCCATTTCACTCTACTGTAAGCCACTTAAAATAACTTAGTGCCAATAATTACAACATTTAATTTAAACACGTGACATATAACATCGAAATAGCGTATCACTGTAAGTCGATTTTCAACGTTTCACGAGTGAGATACGACTTCTTACAGAATATCACTTCTATTTCACAAATTTAATACATACATAAATCATTATATATTTATATAATGACCAATCAAAGATTAAGGTTTTAAAATTGACCAATCGATTGACCAATTGACGCTATACTCTACAAAGCTTCAAGAAATAGAAAACATCAAATAAAATTCAAAATCGAGTTCTAAATTTAAAAGTAGATTAAAGCGAATACCAAGGATTACCAGACAAGAAAACGATATAAAGTTTAAACAGAAATATCAAAATAAGTAATTTGAGAAAATTTACCAAACTTCTAAAAAAACTACAAAAGATCTTCTAAAAAATCTAATGATATAATGGAAATGTAAATTACTATTCGAGATCGAGATACGAAAGTTAAGCTTGTTAACAATTGAATAATATCGAAATATTTCGGGATGGTAGACAAACGCCTACACATACACTTAAAATATTTGAGCAGCGAATATGAAGCGGTTTATGTATAAGATCAGAGACCATTAGCTTATATATTTATTACATAGTGTTACTACATGAAGCAAGGAATTATTTATTTATTTAATTTTTCTTTTTTACATTAATAACGGAAAGAATTTTCAAAAGACTGCTATCTGAAAATAAATCAGTCAGTCAGTCAGACAATAGATTAAAATTGCCAAAACAAAAGTAGAATCGGTCTATCTCTGTTTTGCGAAATCAGAGTTTGAGCTAGAAAGCAATATAAGATACTAATGTTGATTCGCGCACCAAGTATTCACATTTCAAAATATAAACCTTGAATAATTTTATTTAGAAAAATAAAACTTTAAATCAATTAGTTAAAAGCCGAGTTAATCAGCGAGTATTCGTTTAAGTCTATCACCGGTGGGGACTGTAGATTCTACTGATAATATTGCGTTTAAATATTAGCATGAAAATTACAATAAGAAATTAATATTCGTAACATCGTTAACGTTAATATTCGTATTATTCGTATGTCCTTGTCCAGATCTCAATCTACATAAATACCAAATTTACTATATTGACGACATTGTGATGAGGTAACGCATGAATAGTCAGACTATTGTTTTAATAATATTAGTATAGAACAGTATATAGACTAGCAATCTTCAGAAGTACTCACTTAAACTTCAAACACGAATGATAACTAATTAAATAGACGAGCCGGTTGGCGTTTTTGGTAAGATGCTTGCCTTTCACGCCGCAGATCGTGGGTTCGATTCCCACCCAGGACAGACATTTGTGTGCATGAACATGTCTGTTTGTCCTAAGTCTGGGTGTAATTATCTATATAGGTATTTACATATTTACAAAAGAAAAGTAGTATATGTAAGTATATCAGGTGTCTGGTTTCCATAGTACAAGCTCTGTTTAGTTTGGGATCAGATGGCTTTCGAGAGTGTCCCAGGATATTATTATTTTTATAATTTAAAAAAAGTAAGTAACAGCCTGTGAATGTCCCATGTCCCATGTCTGCTAGGCTAAGGCATCTTCTCCACATTTGAGAAGAAGGTTGGGAAGGTGGACAATAAAAATATCGAAGCAGAATGTGTAGCGAATTAGAAAACATCAATTTAGACGTATAGAGTTATTTAACATCAGAGAGTGTATCGATTGCAGACTCATCGCGCGGACCTTGGCCCAGTTCTCTGACACGTGTGGTTGTCTGTGTACGAGTTTTGATATTATACACATTGTTTATTTAACTACTATACACGCTAACAATGTACTTAAGAATATTATGCGCAATTATTGTAGTAATTAATTAATAAATATATGATTAATAATGGTGGCTGTGGTCATAAATTACTTTTCACGTTATGGTATTTCTTATTTTTATTGTATAGGCTACACAAATCAAAATAAAATTGCTATATGGGCCACCTGATGGTATGCCAACGCCTATAGACATTGGAATTGTAAGAAATGTTAACCATCGCTTACATCGCCAATGCGCCAGCAATTTTTGTGTTTTTTTTATAGAATTACAATCAGTTGCAAACTGATATTTTCAATTTTTTATTGGCAATGCAGCATGAAAGTCTATGTTAATACAATGATTACTTTTTTTGTTTAAAACATCATTTATGCGAAGTCTAGCGAAAATCGTAAGTGATCCTTCTCCAAAATTAGCTTTAAAAATAGGTTGAAATCTTCAAATTATTTGTTTTGTAAATTGATAGACAAAGACTAGGGCGAGGATGAATAAGGTCAGACCTGAACGGCAGCTAAATTATGTTTCCTATATTTTTCATAACGAACGGATCGGGTATTGAAAATAGGTCGGTAGATTTCCACGCGTCAAACGGGAAATGGAAATGGAACGAGTTTCCTTTTGTAGAGATGATTTTATTCTATAAAAGAACTTTATTAAGAGAAATATTCTTCTTTATAACAACAATTTTAGACAGTGCCATCAATATTCAACTATGCCAGATTGAGAAACTGTGTTTCTAAAATTTTAAATGTACAGTGTACGAGTGTGTACGAGTACCTGGTGGTTAGGGCTTTATACAAGCCCGTCTTGGTAGTTACCACCCAATCATCATATATTCTATCGTCAACCATAAATACACTGAGTATTTATTTTATTTCTGCTGAGTACTTCTTATTGTGTTCCGGTTTGAAGAGTAAATGACTATGGAATATAAGACATAACATATTAGCTCCCAAGTTGATGGCACATTGGCGATGTTGTGGCGAGGCACGGGAGTGTACTCACTTCCAACTTCCAGACTCCGGGCTGCTACTGAGAATTTTCGACAGAAAATCTCAATAACATTTTATTGGCCCGACCTGGGGTTTGAAACCAGGACCACCGTGCCCGCGGCTTTACATGTAGCCACGGGACGAAGGAGGCAGCGCCCATGTTTATGGGTGGTATGCCCACTTACCATCAGGTGGTCCCATTTCCACATCCAGTAACCCAATTTTATAAATAACTAAAATAAAGTAAAAACACCGACACCAGGCCCATACGTTTACAGGAGATAAATATTTTATTTATACTTTATGTAAGTAACGTAAACGCCTCAATTGTATCGGCTCAGTACAGCAGTGGTGCAAAATCTAAACTAATTTGTATTTTATGATACCAGGATCGCAGTCATGTATACTAGTTAAATATTTATTTTATATATAGATCTTTACGCCTCCATCATATCGACTAATTATAAGGGTCCACCAGACCGATTTCGGCCACGGCGGCCAATCTCAAGAGAGATTAGCCAACTGCGCAGAAGATATTATAGTGCACAAGTGTGTGCACAAACACAGGTGCATTCTCTTTTCCTTAGCTCTCATAATCCGATGGGACGGCAATCCGACACGGATCACGACCGGAAAGAGTTCAGGCGCAGGACCAACGGCTTAATGTGCTTTCCGAGGCACGGGAGTGTACACACTTCCACCTTCCAGACTCCGGACTGCTACTGAGAATATTCTGACAGAAAAACCCAACAACTATTTATTGGCCCGACCTGGGAATTGAACCCAGGACCACCGGGTCTGCGGCCTTATATCTAGCCACTAGACCGACGAGGCAGTTTGACGACTAATTATATAAAGTAGGTCAACAATACTTTCAAAGACCAAGGGTAATATTATTTATAACATTATTTTATATACATATGAATATTTAAATAAATTATGGCTAATTATATATTGTTTATTACCAGAGCTCACGATAAAAATGTCAGTTGAAATTTGTTTTACGTCAAATATTTAATATCAGAATAATTAACTTACTACATTATTGGTAGGGTCAGTTTTGTTATTCGCTAAGTTCTCGTTTGAAAACCGGCATACGGTGAATATGCTATTTTGATGCGTGTTAACTTTTTTAGTCATAATTGTTAAACACAACAAGTCCTTAAGAAATCAATGTCTACGCGGACCGCTTTACAACTGCACGACAGTTGCAAAATTGCAGGTTTAACGCAGTTTTAGTGCGGTTGACATTAATGCATTGAAACTGCAAACCTATTACACAGTCTGATTGCGGGTCTAAGGCAGATTCTAAGAATTGCATTATATCAATATCGGTTGACTCAATATTGCCAGACGAAACGGGAAGAATCGTATACGTTAATTTTGAAAACTACCAGTATTATTGTACTAGCCGATAGTGTTGCTAATTGTATTCCAACTGTTCATATATAGACGCGGTGGCTCAGTGGATAGGACACCTGATTCTTTGGTAGTGGGTTCAAAACCGGACAAGCAGCGTTGAATTTTCATGTACCTTATTTTTATTTACAATACACTATAATTATATTAAATTTCGTGCTTAATGAAAGAAAACAGTAAAAAACCTGCACGTGTCAAATGACCATCTGCCACATCAATCTGCTAGTCTAACCACCAAGACGCATTGTAGCAGCGTGGTGGATTAAGCTCCTAACCTACTCCTCAAACGGAGTGAAGACCACCCATACGGGCGTGCACAGAGCCTTATGAGATATAAAGATCTACCACCGATTAACTATCAGAGTGCCAATCGAATCTTATTCGCACTTATGTAAATACAAAAAAAAAACAATTACCTAATGAGCAAGGTTACTTTAGAATGTACTCGTAAGATTTTTAGCGTTATGATAACGATCACTGTATTATTGTCACCTCCTGAATTTAACCTTTAAACTACCTGTTATGTCACGTATCATGGCCGCAATAGTTCCTGTCCCATTTTGAAATGCCCTTGTTTTAATACGAGGAAAGCATTATGATAATATAATATTATGTACCTATTTAATATCTGTGTCAATACGGACAATGAGACGAGGCCAAGATTAATATTAATTTGAATTGAAATAAAATGCCCTTTTTATGTCGCCTTTAAGATGCGACATACACGCGAAATATAAACACGCGAAATATAAAGTTTCAACTTTAATCGTTATTATTCTTTTATCGAACATGCAAACACATTTGACATTTGAACTTGTTTAAAAATGAGTCAGTATTAAAAAAAATGTTAATTATCTGGACATCTGAACTTAACTGAAGATTGTGGGTTCAAACCCGGGCAAGAACCAATGAATTTGCATCCAGTATCCGCATTCAATCGGTCTGGTAGGATAAGCGTCTTCTCCTTCCTTTCCTCCACAAACTTAGAACAGCAATGTAATATAAGTTGTTATATCTGTGGTAATCATTTATGAATCGTATGCTATGAACAATTCTACTGCCAGACTTAATGTTGTATCGCAGTGTTCTAGCTTGAGGTGAGTGGGACATTGTAATTGCAGGCATAAGGGATAACATACTTTATAACATTGCATGTTGACGGCATCACGAAAAAGGAGAAATTACTGCTTTACTTATGAACGCTGCTAAGCGGCTGTTTAGTTAAACACTGAAGTATCTCTTTCTGTCATTATTGTTTTGACATTCGAAAGAAGAAGACACAGCATTGTTTAACTAGTCACCCAATACAATGTTTCTAAGTAAGGTATATATTATATTTAAATAATACGAAAGGAATGTTTCATATTTCAGTTATGTACGGAGTTTTCGACTGCAATTTGTACAGTGTAGTGAAAGTAGAGGAAAAATAAATAAAAAAATATATTTATTTTCTATAATATTGTGTTGTTTAACTAATCAGTCGCTTAATAATATAGATATATAATGCCGTTAAAGAAAAAGAGAGTAAAGATTATTTTAGTAAAATTATAAAGAATTTAGTATAGAATTGCTTATCTTTTTTTTAAAGGTATTTATATGCTGTTTCAAAACGGTATCTAGTTTTAATTGAGATATGAAGTAAACTTATTTATGTTACACAACTGACTATAGCTGTTGTGCTCGTAATAACATCAAGTTCAGATTACTTTTGAGTTAGTTTCATACATACATTACGTCACACAATTTGTATACGTAATATTATGTTTGGGATGCCCCTTGTTATTTTAATATAAGCTATTGTTTAACATGTTATAAAAACAATGTATCTCTTTTTCTGTCTTAAGCCTCTATTATCTTTTTATTTTCGAAGTGAAAACTTCTTTAGCGGCGTTGTGCACTTTTTTGTGATGGGTAAAAAATGATAAACTCGCGTCAGGTCACGTGACCCCGATTGAAAATTCGTAAGACGGATTTTGAAGTGTTAAATTTTTAATGTAATTTAAATTGTTATGTTCGTGTACGATAGCGCAATAAATGAATATTGTATTTTATCACATAAATGATAGTACTTTTATACTGATAATTAAAGCAATACGAGCAAAATTTTTCCCTAATCATTCCAAAATATCAAAAATGCACAACGCTAATATTCAAGTTTTCACTTCTGCCGGCACTCCCGGAGTGCAAGCCGTTGTTTTTTTTTTTATAATTCCCAGGAGGGTAAATGACTCTACTCCGCCTGATAGTAAGTTGTAATAGAGTCCAAACGCGACGACGGCTAGTGCAGTCGGGAAGAATGATTTGCACTAGCCGCCCCCGACCTTGCTAGCCTGGAAGATGCCTCTTCACGCCTCGTTTGTAGGAACCCAGGTCATAAGAGGTCCATCTGTTTTTACTTATGAAGAATTGCTGTATGTTATTCTTATTTTTTTATCGAGGAATTCTCAGAAGCGTGTTGTCAGGAATTTCTAGTATTTACACTACAGGCGAGGGCGCTACGTCCCAGGCCTCAATCCTTGTAGAATATGATAAAACATAAACACAACTCTTTCCGGTCAAGTCGAATGTTGGATAGAATAGAAAGTGTAATTGCGTTTGCACACAATTGTATGTAACAATGCTTCCTGCTTGGTCTCCCTTAAGAGTGGCCGCCGAGTAAGAAATCGATTACGACTCGTAATCGAATCGACTACACTTAGATGATATATATGTATGTATATAACCACAGCTGCCCCTGGTTCTTGAACTAGCTAATTTGAATTTTCACGACCTATCGTTACTGTGATATTCCAACGCTCTTCAATATTCGACTATGATAAGGATTTATTTAATTGAGGCTTAAAAACATATTGTTGCGTTTTCTTTTTTTTTTCTTTTTTTTTTTATTGTATAGGTAGACGGACGAGCATGTGGACCATCTGATGGTAAGTGGTCACCAACGCCCATAGACAATGGCATTGAAGGCAAGAAATGTTAACCATCGCTTACATTGCCAATGCGCCACCAACCTTGGGAACTAAGATGTTATGTTCCTTGTGCCTGTAATTACACTGGCTCACTCACCCTTCAAACCGGAACACAACAATACAAAGTACTGCTGTTTTGCGGTAGAATATCTGATGAGTGGGTGGTGCCTACCCAGACGAGCTTGCACAAAGCTCTACCACCGAGTAGACGTAGTAGTTTTCGAACGCATTAATGGAACCTTAATGGCGCTCTCCCGACTCGTAACTTAATTATGTAGCGTAGCGAATTACCCCGAAGCCATTTCCCGCTATACATAGTCAGAATCACGGTTTACTCTTCCGTAAAATAAAGTAATTGTTTTGTCAATCACGAAATAGTACATCATAGTACCAAGGTCAGGATTGGTGGCAGTAAAAGCGAAAAAAATGACGGTCACTTTCAAAAGACCTTTGCCTTTACTATTACTTGATATTAAAAAAAACAAAGCTTATTAACAATCGAAAAAAGTTTTATATTTTTCAATATTTATAAGAATATCCACGTCACAACTTATAAAAAAAATGAATTCGATTTGTACTTAAAGAAGACGTAATACGTTTTTTTTTTTATTAATTGAGATGCTTGTAAGCACTATTGTTTCGTCACTTATTGAGAAGATACCTATGTAATAGCAACTTTACTTTCTTAACACTTCGGAAGAGTTACTGGTGGTAGAGCTTTGTGCAAGCTCGTCTGGGTAGGTACCACCCGCTCATCAGATATTCTACCGCAAAACTGCAGGACTTGGTATTATTGTGTTCAGGCACAGGGGACATAACATCTTAGTTCCCATGGTTGTTGGCGCAAAGACGATGTTGTTTTTTTTTAAAGAAATGTACAAAGCACTGTCTGTGGACGTTGGTGACCACTTACCATCAGGTGGCCCATACGCTCGTACAATGACCTATACAATAAAAAAAAGAATACATGATTTACTTTGATTTGATTTTGACTAATATTTAAAATATTTATGTATACTATCTTCACCATAAAATAAATAATTTGCCAATTTCATACTACTATAATTTATGTAATTTCTTCAGTACGTTTTCCTCGGGCGAAGCTTGGTATATATCATCAAGATGCACTTAAGATGATTGAATCATAATTGAATCTTAATAGCTATTTGCTAAACAAGCAACGCTTCCAGGAGGTATAATTTAATAAAGAAATGTATATAATGTACACTGCGCCACTTTTGTTTGTCTTGTATGATCAAATAAAAACGCTTATTGTATTACAAATTACATTTATGTAATAATGATGGCCCAGTGGTAAGAACGCGTGATTCTTAACCGATGGTCGTGGATTCAAACCCGGGCATGCACCACTGAATTTTCATGTGCTTAATTTTTGATTATAATTCATCTCGTGCTTGATGATAAAGAAAAACATCGTGAGGAAGCCTGCATGTGCCAAATTCCATTGAAATTCTGCCACTTGTGTATTCCACCAACCCGCATTCGAGCAGCGTGGTGGTATATGCTCCAAAACCTTCTCCTCAAAAGAAGATCATCATCATCATCATCAGCCTTTCGTCGTCCACTGTTGGACATAGGCCTCTCCAATGGCACGCCACTGAGCTCGATCTTCAGCTCTCAAAATCCATCCGCTGCCAGCCACCTTGCGTATATCGTCACTCCACCTAGCCGAAGGGCGCCCTACGCTACGTTTGCCGAAACGTGGTCTCCACTCCAGAACACGTCTACACCAACGGTTGTCGGTTCTGCGACACATGTGTCCAGCCCACTGCCATTTCAGCTTGCTAATTCTTTGGGCTATGTCGATAACTTTGGTTCTCTGTCGGATCACCGCGTTTGGGATTCGATCCTTCAGAGAAACTCCGAGCATAGCCCTCTCCATCGCTCGCTGAGCGACCTTAAAATGGTGGACCAAACGCACGGTCAGTGTCCATGTCTCGGCTCCGTAGATCATAACTGGTAGGACGCACTCGTTGAAGACTTTTGTCTTCAAGCATTGTGGTATCCGTGACGAAAAGACTTGACCAAGTTTCCTATACGCTGCCCAGCCCAACTGTACTCTTCTGCGTGACTCCTTCTCGAAGTTGTTTCGACCCAACTGCAAAGTTTGCCCAAGGTACACATATTCCTGAACAACTTCGAGAGGAACTCCGTTAAGAACTATTGGTTCCGGATCAACGTGTCCATTGAACATTATCTTGGTTTTGCCCAAGTTCATCCGGAGACCAACTCGAGCAGAAGAATCAGCCAGGCTGCTCAGCATATACTGCATGTCCTGCACGGTGACAAAAGAAGATAGGAGGCCTTAACCCAGCGGGACATTCAGAGGCTGTTAATGTTTAAAAACGCTTTACCCACGGCTTCGCTCGCGTCATAATTCAGAATTCCTAAGTACCAAATTCCATAACACTTTCTTCAAAAATTAAGAATTTTCGTACAAACATTCATCCATTTTGTAACTACATTACGTTATATTGTCGTCTCATCAGATTATGAAATTTTTACCCAAAATTCAACAAAAAATATATGAAGTTGAAATCGGATGAAAGACTCATGGACGTGACGTGAATTATCGAACGCTTACAAAAAGTCGATTATTTACGATTTAATATTTTTTTTCTAAAATCATTCAAGTATAACACAATTTTAATATCCTTTTAACTACCTTTGTACATCGTGATACGAACGTAACGGGCATCTACTTTTAATTATTTACTTCATTATATACAAAGCTTATATAAACAGCTAACAGCCCAGCAGTGCTAAGAACTCACTTCATTACTCGCCCGTGAAACGATGACAACCGACTTACAATGATATACTATTTAGTTGCGTGTATTCTTGAAATGTTACAATTATTATGGTCAATATTGCATGTCACTTTCTGACATATCACGATCGATTTCCGCGGTGAGTTTCGAGTTTGCTTCGACAGATATCCTTAGGGCTATCTAATCATTAGGCGTATCTAATCATACCAGTAGGCTGAATAGACTCGAACCTAGAACGGTTGATTTTAGAGCCAGCAAATTCAATTTTGTAGTAAGAACAAAGGCAGGCCAAGTTAGTTTGTTTATTTTCTTGTTACGCTTTCACGTCTAAACTACTTAACCAATGATCATGAAATTTTACATAGACGTTCTCAGAGGCACAGAAATGGACGTAGGGTACATTACTAACGTAGCTAAGCTAACCCCTGCCCCCCCCCCTCCTGACACGCAGGTAAAGCCACCGGTGGAAAATAGGGTAATAAGAATGTTATATTATAATTGTAACTAAGTAAACTAAAGTCAAAGTTATCAAATTTACTGGAACAGCTCGTACATATTAAATTGTTATTAAACTATTTACGTGAATAACACGACCACGATTTAACGGATCTTTGATATTGCCTACAAAATTAGTTTATGCAAATGATCTGAGCTGTTATGGCGAAACTAATAACATTCAAGGCGACATGATTCATTTCCGTGTAAATAAAAATATTTGTCATAAAATATTGTTACGACCTTGTTTCGTTTCGATTTCAAACCATTTTAATAGGTCAATTCAAAATTTAAATAAAATAATTCCACTTATGATTTCGCCTAATAATTGGATTTTGCAATGTTTTGATACGTCGGAAGAAGAAACAAAATTCATAAAAACAACAAACCAGTAAAGCTACACTTCTTAGATTTGTTTTGTGCGTACCATGCACATGTCATATAAATATCTACACTGTAAAAATTACTTACAATATTAGACTACTTTAATTTGGTTTTAAAAAATATTTTTTATATAAATAACCAAATTAATATGATTAATAATATATTTATAATTAATTTATAAATAATATTATAAAATTTCATTTATTAACAATAACATAAATTTAATTGTTTAAGAATTAAACTATTAATTGTTCTACCGTATTCTAAATATGTAAGTCAAATACATTTTATAAACACGCAACTTACTATTGAACATAGAAACTTCAGTTGAGTCGAATATTCAAAGAGCCCGGTTTATGAAAAGTATAAAAAATAATACAGTACAATACTTGCTTACTTGACATACTTGCAAGCAAACTATTGTACACATTTTTCCATACGAGCAAATCAGCAAAGATGTACTTTCATTTAACCATATATACTAATAAATGCTACTAAGAGATTATTTGAGACCTAGCTCAGTCGATACAACTACGAAGTACTGAATAGTATTTGAACACGCGATCGTTCATGTACTTAATGTTAACTTATAATTCATCTCGTTATCGCTAATAAAGGAAAAAAACCGTGAGAAAACCTGTATCGGATAAAATTCTACATCTACCCATCAACACGTAATGAAGCAGTGCTATAATAAACACCAAACCTTTGCCATATTAAACCATTTGCCCTGAAGTGTAACATTAACAACTCGTTGCTATAATATTACAATCGTCTACAATCAAATTATATAATAAATTATTAAATAATAGACACAAGGAAGTATTTTTTTCGTTATTTAAAAACGACACGTGCCAAATATTTAATTTAAATAAATTCTTGTTTAATGTACGCAGAAGGTCGCCAGATAATGTCAATTGACATTCAGCTAATATTAAGAGTTTTTTTTTTATTTTAATAATAATGCTATGTAATAATTTAATTTTAATAATAATTTAATTTTAATGATAAGGCTTATGATATGTTCAGTATAACGCATGTGATAGGATGATGGAGTTTTTAAACCCACCCGAAAGCAAAAGCATGTCGTAAGGCTGTTACTCCTGATCTCGCTGCGGTCGTGTGTTCCACTGTTGCCGAAAAGTTTATTATATTATAGAAAGATGTGAAGTAGGCTCACTCTTGAATTGTCATTTTAATATATTCAATATGAAACTAACACCTTTTTAATCAAAGCACCAGATTAACCCTAACACACAAACTATGCGCATAACACTCGATAGTAGTCTGGATCTGAATTTGCTATCCACTGCCCGACTGTCTAAAAACATAACAATATTATTTAAAGTATATCATTAACCTCACATTCTTGAACATCAATCATTATTAATGATTAAATATTAACTTAAATTATTATATATAGCCACCAATTTAATTCTTTAACTGATCGCCTTGTCAAAATAAATTATTGTAACTTTTTTGATAATATGCATATTATAATAAATTTATTCAAATTTAATCGAATAAAAAAAGATTCTGTTAGCGAATTAAAATTCTAATATTATTTTACGAGCCCAAATCTGCCCTTGGTATAATTTTTAATTATAAACCATTTATATACACATTATGAATTAAATGACACCAATCCATAATTAAAATTCCAACGATGCCAGATGATTCAAAGGGCAATAATTAATTAATTAATTATTTAAATATATTACAATTTACAAAATATTATTTAAATAATAAATACACGAATTATATCCTGTATGTTTTATCAATTATTCTATTTCAACATAAAAGGAGATTTCAAGACTAAGCTTAGTACACCTAGTAGTATTAAAGTAGGGTATATTATTATTATTGTCGACTCTATTATTGACATAAATATACTAATAATATCCTTGAACTCACACTCCCTCATTATAACTCCTTGTAACGACTTCAATAAATATTTTGATTAGTAACCATAATTTGTAATAACTAGCAGACTACGTCTAAATTAGTTCAACGAACTTATCTGATTTGCTTAAATTTCGTAGTAACAAGTAAATAATTCAAAAGTAAGATATTTTTGAATAAAGTGTTGTTTATGATATATATGCTAAGTGGTAGATGAGCCACCTGATTGTAAGTGGTCATCGCCGCACATAAACATTGGCGCTGTAAAAAATATTAACGATTTCTTATATAGCCAATGCAATAATAATTAAATAAATTGTGTTGGCAATAAAGGCTTAATAAATAAACATCGATAATGCATCACCAATTTTGGGAATTTCTTATGCCAGATTTTCCAGGTCAAAGTATTATTATTATTTGTTTTTCGAATGGGTGGTAATTTTTAATTTGACTATCGTAAATTGTACCCGTATTTAAATTTATACATACATATGTATCAAAATAATTCGGAACACTTTTTCATAACCTTCAAATGTTCTAGACCAATCCGTTTGTGTATCAAAGAAATAACCAGTTCGTATACTATGTAATAATAAATAGTACACAGCAAGTTAAAATATATAAAAATTCATGTCACAACAATTAACTATTGTCGGCCGGATACACAGCCGGACTAGAATATTTATTGTGGTATGCATACCTTTAACCATATAACAAAGTACATAATATTAGAAACGTAAACGTGGTATTTACATATCATGCTGGTCATTAAATGTATGGTGAATCTGATTAATTAAAAAAAAATATTTAAAAAACAAAAAAAGTATTATCAAACTTGAAATAACGCAAACGTCATTCTCGTGTAATGACGGAAGCGTACCTAAAGTAATGCAGTTTAACGGTAGAATATCTGACGAGTGATTTGTGCTACCCAGGCGGTCTACGGCTATAAGGCGTTTGTACTGTTATATAGAAGCAGCAGATCTATCTACAACTAATATCTCGTGTTTGTTAACTAAAAGCAAGTCATTTAAGAAAATAAAGAAGAGAAATGGACCAATTGGTCCTTGTGGAGCCCCTAAATTTACCGGTACGACGGGAAATCATTTTCCGTCCTAAAATATCACAATTTTCAGAATAAACATAAACTATTGAAAGGTTTCCAACCATACTTTTGCTGAACTACTAAAACATAATTAATATTTACCAGTAGCAAATAGATATATCTCTATTAAATTCGTGCAATTTCAAGATACGCAGAACTATAAATGTCTATTGCTCGTCGATAAAACGTTACCGTCACGGTCTCCATTAAACAATGACTTACTAATGACATTGCAGTGCAGACGCAATGTCAAGGTTATCAATAACCTTTAACTCTTGACCAGCGAAGTACAACGTTTTTATAATAAAAACAAAAAAAAACACTAACCCAATTAAGGCAATAAAGCATAGCGTTATTGTTATATCATTTTATTTTAAATCTACTCATGCTTGCGAAGGCTGTATATTTTTTTTATTTAAAAAAAATCTTTACAAAACTAAGACAGGCATAATCTGTGCCTTAAATTAAAAAAAAATACAATAGGATGATCCAATTCCATTTTGTTGTTAAAGGTACGCGTGTCACGGTTAATAATTGCAGACATAATAGTTTTTTATTTAACTATTAAAAGATTTAAAGATTGACTAAACGTATAAAAAGTATATTCATCCATTTAATTGATAATTATTTAGTCTGTTGAAATATAAATCCAACCTAGAAGTCTAACGCTGACTGGAGATCGCTCTTAAAGATAAGACTGATCAGAAAAAACTATTAAGTTAACATATCATTAATAAGTCTTTATTTATGTATAATTATTTTTCATAGTTATTATATTATTTAAATTAAATTATAGATGAGTGAATTGCGATTTTTATTTCAGTTTGATAATGTAGCACTTCCGCAAACATTTACCCAAATTTTTATTCCATTATTTTCATAATGAAGTAATCAATCAAGTACAAAATACTATCATTCCTAATCGGATATCGTAGGTTTTATTTGTGTTATAAGTAACAAATGAATCTGTTTGATAAAAGAAAACACGTGAGAGAAAATGCACGTGTGAGATAAAATGCCACATGTATAATAACATGCACTGGAGTAGCGTGATGAATTTACCACCAAACCTTCTCCTCAATAAGAGAGGAGGCCATCGTATATCGGTAGGACATATAATGAAGTCTTTTATTATCTGTCATTTAAACATAATTATTTTATGTATACTCTGTTTATATTTAATTACTTTTAAACTCGTATAAATTTCGATTACATCATACATTATTATATAAACATGAACCGGTTAAGATCAATTGATAGCAATTAATTATGTTTAAAAAAAAACTAATAAGGAAGTATATTTTTAATCTTTATTGAGAAATAATTACGAATCCCGGCCTTTTGGAGCGATGATCCACGACGGAGGATTTAAATTGAGATACATTCACCAATATTACCATTTTAGAATAAGCCAAGGTCACAGTTACCCGCCATTATTTACGTCAACTGTCAAACGTGAGAGGCGTGAAACTATTTATATTTTTTGTCTGTTACAATCGATAATGAGTTTATAAGCTGTAAAAAACCCTGCGTATATTAATATTCAACTATTCGCATATAGGTTTGCTATATTAAAACTATTAATACTAGAAGCTTAAGCTTATGAGATCTGATATGTGAGGACCGCCCACTTATTTATTTTACTACAGAACATATCATAACACATTAACATAACATTTGTGTTTTGTTTTTGTAACTTTGTATTATACAGTGTCCTCATTTCTCCGACGTCTATCTATATAATGATTAGTTCAAAATCGAACAATCAAAAATATCTTATCTAAAAGAAAACAAAAACCAAATCGCTGATTAATAAATGTTCGTATTGCTTATTTAAAATTAGCACTACAATAGTGTAACAATATCTGAATTTTATAAAATATTTATAAATATATTAATAACTGTGACCTAATTGGCCCAATGTTGGTTCCAATTTAGGCCATGAGATGTCTACCAATATTGATATGTTTATGAACTTATTATTTAAGATTATTGATTTACAGATCTATGGAACCCATTAACGTCTTGATGCGTGGAAAATATGTTCATAAAGATATTATAATAGTCACTCAATAAATCAATAAAAATAGTAGCATAAAATTAAAATTAAAAAAACATGAAATACAAGCATATTATGAGTAATAATTAGGCTCTACTCATATTAAAATTCTAGAATTTTTATAATATTTTTTTTTTGTAACAGGCAAATCTTGGCTTATTGTCATCCCCATTCTTAATACAAGATTAACGATTAGAAGGAAAATAATTCTAACGACAGAAATTGATCGTTATTTAAAAAATATAATATATTAGTCGGTTATAAAAGCTTAAACTTTTATGTGAACTAATGATGCAGAACGGAGACTGACCGACTGTATAGGAGATATATGCTAGGGATCAAATGCTTATCCAATCTCAGGTGCATTCTCTATTCCTTCAATATCATAATCCAATGGGATGACAATCCAATATAACTGTACAGTGCATTCGTAGGACCAACGGCATTACGTGTTTTCGGAGCATCCGAGAATCTAGAAACACTGTGAGTTCCGAATATCTTGACAGAAAGCTATTGGTATTATGGACAAGTTTTGCAGCATAAGCACACGACCAACAATTGAAAGTCAGTGTTAATTAAGAACATTATTAAATTCAAGTAAATATTGCAAATGTTTCCAGCTGTTATGTTGCACAATAAATTCAAACCTTAGCTATCGACAGTTCGCATGACTTATGAATAGAATTAACTGTTAATGTATCGTTTATTGTATTGCGGATATCATTATGATTATCATAATGATACGATCGCTTATTACATAACTCTGGTAATACAAGGTAACTCAGAACAAGTGTCGAAGCTCTGTTAAATATTTTAAACATATAGATATTACTGTACAGTAACAGCCTGTGAATTTCCCACTGCAAGGAGAAGATATTACTGTAAAATAAAAAAATTATGATGTTTTTTAGACCAATTGCTATAATTGAAATAAAATAATAATTAAAAAATTACAATGGTTAAAGATTAAATTGTTAAAACGCTTATTGGTAAATAAATAAATGAAACACAAAATTTAAATTTGACGAAACTATATTAGAGGAATATGGCGATAACAGAAATATTTTAAGGCGGAGAAAAAGCTATTCTCTTAAGGTCGCAGTTTTCGTAACAACTCATTCAATTCTACAATCTCACTAATTCAGCTTTTACGTATATTATCAAATTACAATTCTTAATTATTATGAAGTTTCATACTTGTTGTTATATATATCTGTCTTGCACACAAATGATCACATAAGTAAACTTAAGTAGATAAAATTGCACAAAGGTGATCTTATCCCAGTAATACATAAACGAACAATTAGTCAGTAGAAATATTTAGTTATACAATATAAAAAAAATATAGTTATAATAGCTATCGACTTGTTTATATATGGTCAATATTCTTTCTATATTTATGATAAGTATATGGCGTTCTTGTTTCGTTTTAGCTAACAGATTTAGAGATCATAAAAACCTTTAAAATATAATTTAAAATTAGATAATTACTATCTTACACACACGACAGGGCTTGTAACTAGTTGCATATAATCATGATGTTCAAAAAAAAAAAAACAAAGCGTCGTGATTTAAAAAAAATACAAATCAACTATAAGTGGCGTGCAGACGACAGAACAATAGACACACGGACGATTAAATTATTACCTCTATTTGGGTCAGTGCAATAGTTAACTTGTCAAAAATAACTGCTACGCTAAACTAAGTAACATGTTAATTTATATAGGGTTTTCCATTAAGGGCGCTTGATCTTTGAAATGCAAAAGAAAATACATGTAGGAGAGATATTTGCGAATTTTTTTTTTATTTGGAAGGTCTATCGACCCCATTATGTATGGAATATGACATCATTCAAATGACCGCCACGGCTTCGGTTGGTGGCGCGCACACGAAAGGTCCAATTTTCGATGACTCTGGCGCACAAATCGGGCTGTAATTGATCGATGGCGTGGCGTATGTTGACTTTGAGGGAATTTGTGGTTTGCGGCTTGTTGGCATAGACCTGCGACTTAAGAAAACCCCACATGAAAAAGTCCAGCGGGGTCAAATCGCACGATCTCGATGGCCAGTTCACGTCGCCTCCGCGCGAGATGACCATGTCCAGAAATTGCTCGTGCAGAACTTCCATCGTAGCGTGTGCTGTGTGGCACGTAGCGCCGTCCTGTTGAAACCACATGTTGTCCAGATCCATATTCTCGATTTCAGGCCAAAAGAAGTTGGTTATCATCGACCGGTATCGCTCACCATTGACGGTGACGGCCACACCATTATCGTTTTCGAAAAAATACGGACCAATCACGCCTCCGGCCCAAAATCCGCAACAAACAGTCACTTTCTGCGGGTGCATTGCCACTTGGTGAACCTCGTGTGGATTGGTCTCGTCCCAAATACGGCAATTTTGCTTGTTGACATAGCCATTCATCCAAAAATGCGCCTCGTCGCTGAAGATGATTTTTTTGCCAAAATCGGCGTCAACTTCCAACTGCTCTAATGCCCAGTCAGCGAACACACGGCGCTGTCTATGGTCATTAACCTTGAGCTCTTGGGTCAGCTGGATCTTGTACGGGTGCAGGCTCAAGTCACAACGCAAAATTCGCCAAGTTGTCGTCTGCGAAAGGCCGAGTTCCTGTGCGCGACGCGGAATTGACTGCCGCGGGTTTTCGAGGACACTGTCGCGCACAGCGGCGATATTCTCGGCAGATCTCGCGTTACGTTGACGCACGGGAACCGGCTGATTGTTAACTGACCCGGTTGACTCGAATTTGTCCACCAATCGACGGATAGTCGACTCGGCAGGACGATCATCGCGACCGTAAAACGGGCGAAGTGCGCGGAACGTTGCTCGAACTGAAGACCCATTTTCATAAAACAATTTTATGATTTGCACGTGCTGCTCGACACTGTAACCTGGTGGTGATAACTGAAATGGTGGTTTGGGGGGACGGAATGAATATAACACACTGCATTTGACAGCTGTCACTCAAACAACATGGCCGCAATCAGCTGTCAAAGTTCAAGCGTCCCTATTGGAAAACCCCTTACAAAAAATATGAATAGATGACGGCGAAATAGGCCACCTGATTATATGTGCTCACCACCGCCTGCAAACATCGGCAATGTAAAATATATTGATTATTCCTTACATCGCCATTGCGCCATCAACCATGGGAACTAAGATGTTATGTTCCTTGTGTCTACATCTCAGTCACCCTTCAAACAGGAACACAACAATTCTAAGTGTTGTTTAGCGTTAAAATATCCGACGAGTGAGTGTTAACTACCCAGATGGGCTTGCATAAAGCCCTACCAAATTATAAAACCATTAAATGAAACTATAAAGTGGATACGTTGAGATTATCTCTGCGCCATTGAACACTTCTTGTGTTTCAAGTCGTCTTTGGAATAATAAGGTCCTCCAGACCGATTTCGGCCACGGCGGCCAATCTCAAGAGCGATTAGCCAACTGTGCAGGAGATATTATAGTGCACAAGTGTGTGCGCAAACACAGGTGCACTCTCTTTTCCTTAGCTCTCATAATCCGATGGGACGGCAATCCGACACGGATCACGACCGGAAAGAGTTCAGGCGCAGGACCAACGGCTTAACGTGCTTTCCGAGGCACGGGAGTGTACACACTTCCACCTTCCAGACTCCGGGCTGCTACTGAGAATTTTCTGAGAGAAAAACTCAATAACTATTTATTGGCCCGACCTGGGAATTGAACCCAGGACCACAGGGTCTGCAGCCTAATATCTAGCCACTAGACCAACGAGGCAGTCTTTGGAATAATAGTACCAAAACATTACAAACAAAACACCCCGTTTTAATACCTTCACTGTTGACAGGAGGGTTGATAAATTGTTCGTTTACTTTCAAGATTTCGTTCGATTTGTGATTTACACGATTTTACTATTACTCTTGATTTGTATTTTTTTTTTTTAATAGTAGAGTAAATATTTTTATTTATTTATTTATTTATTTATTGGGAAACAAACAGTATTACAACCAATCAATTGAAAATAATTCATACAAAAATAAATACATAAACCAATTAAGTTTCCACCGATTACAAGTTCATTTGGAGCTAAGAAGAATAAAACGTATAAACACACGTTGGCCAAAATATAAAATAACAGATTAAAATTAAAATATAAAAATTGATTTTATATTAGAATATAAATTTTTAGTAGTAAAAACTGGCTTATTGGCGTTCTTCTTGATAGAATCTACATTTCCACCCGGTTGTGGTAGCATTCAATCTAATTTATCTTGTAATATGAAGATTCAAAAATGCATTTTAAAATCTAATTATTTGCGAAAGCGAAAAATAGTTTGTTACGCTAAGGTTACATGATAACAATTTTTTTTCATTTATCTGTCCCTGCACGTATCATGATAAACAAGATAAATTGAATGAAATAAAGTTGTGACAGCGTTTGATCTGGGTTAATGTCTAATATACCGTCTATTTCAAGAAAGGAAATAGTCCCAAAGGGTTGGTAAAACTCAGCTATTTCTCATAATCACAGAAGCAATTCGTCATTGTTATCTGTGCAGAAGGGTTAAGAACAATATATACAATACATGATTTCTAAATGTATAGACAAAATTACAAATTAATATATTTAGAAACAATAATATTACCGGTCTCTTCTGAATTAATAAAATTGATACAGATCGTTAATTAAAAATATAATATATGTTTATAACGAGGGCATTATTTAAAAAGTATATTTGACAGTTGTTCGTGTCTGAGCAGTAAACGTTATGCACCGAGTTCCCTGTTCCCGTTCCCTGTTTTATTTCTTAACACTACACTAATAACAATAATATACAGTATATTAACCAATATAGTTGTTTAACGAAAGAAAAAAAATCAGAATCGATAAAGCTTCAAAAATAAAATATATAACATTGTCAATGAAATCATCCTGATATCTTTCATAAGATACTATTAACAATTGACCGCCTCAAGGCTGCATGTAAGTAAGGTCAATTACAATTAGTTATTAGTCATTGATAATTAATACGTAAATACTGTATACATTAATAAACCAAGGCAACAGATAGCAACAATAATAAATAATGTTAAACCCGATTAGTTTTCTTATGGGTTAACATTAACGATCTTGACATTGTTATATGGACTCTGAAATCAACTTATTATAAATTAACATAATTTCTTAATAATATGTAAAATGACCATTGATTTAGTATGTCGAAATTAATCATAATTAAACATTTACACGGCTGAAGGCTAACCGCTTAAACCCCGCAAATACTTCGATAATTAACACCGTTCAAAGACATAACCAGTTTGTTTTATTAGCAAAAAAAATATTAATAATTTTAATAAAAAAACTTCCGGTATATATGCCGTCAAAGCTTTTTATAAAGAGTTACTATATATAAAGTACAAATAAAAATTACAAAATCGGTACTACACAAATCATGACTACGTGGAATGATCGCAGGAATGATGGCAGCATTTCTTCTTTGCATCGCAACTCCAATCCTCTAGACCAGCGACACTCAACCTTTTCTTGATAGGGGCCACAACGAGTTAGTAATGGTATCGCGGGCCGCAAACAAAGTATTTAGGTAATGATTTATCAGGTTTGTAATTGATATAACTTATTTGAAACTATTAATGAATTTACCGAAAGGTGTTAATAAAAATTTTTGAAATTTAGAATAGTTTAAAATAAAGTAACTTCAAGTGGGCCAACCACATAAACCCGCAGGTTGAGTATCGCTGCTGTAGACGAAAAAGTTACCAGCCTTCCTGTCGCCAGTATAGGCAATAAGACGAGGTGTTAAAAAATGCACCATCTCTCCAAGGCCCAGCGTTTCAAGTGCAAACTAGACTCAATTTGATGTTAACTTTTATTCAGCTTGCATAATGGTGATGATGTCTTATGGACCGATTTCGGCCAAGACTATTTTTATACTTATATAGATGTGTGCATGTACAAACTTAAGTTTTTTTCTCTTTTGCTCATTCTTCGTTTTTGTTTTGTTTTTTCACTTTTCTTTCCGTAGCAAGCAATAGTAATTAATGGCTTAATAGCCAAACACTATAATATGCTAATGTAGTGTTTGCTTATAAATGATTTTACATAACCTGTGGATATATTATAATTGTAATATGTATGTAAGAATGACCAATGTAAAAATCGCTGGCAAACCTAATAAATAAATAAATGTACTTATTGCCAACGGTTTTATACGTATTATATTTTTATAGTAATTTAATGCATCATATTCTATGTATTCAAAATAAAAGAATAGAAATAAAAATCTGAATAAATAAATTAGCTTGAATCAGTAAAAAGAATCGAAAAAGTTTAAACAAAAAACGAATAGTAGTTAATTAGCGTTTAAGATTTGTATGAATAGAAGTTCATACCAAATTATAAGATTATTTCATAACATTTAAATGTTTGTTTCAGAATAAACGAAAATGTTCCACGGAGGCATTTGGAGTAAACTTCAGAATTTCTACAAGTGGTACGTGCTGGGCTTGGTGTCGGTCGGCTACATTCTTGGCGAACTGGGGCACTACCTTATTGGTAAGATATCCTGTGTTTGCTCAGACGTTACAATACGTCATAACTTCATGTAACCATTCTCTGTTAATAAATCTTTAGTTTTTTTTATTTATCCTACTGATCACATTCGCCCATAGTAAAATGGTAAGATACTTGCCTTTCACGCCAGAGGTCGTGGGTTCGATTCACACCCAGGACAGACATTTGTGTGCATGAACATGTCTGTTTGTCCTGAGTCTGGGTGTAATTATCTATACAGTGTGTAACAAAAACCTTGTCCGTCCCGAAAGGGGATTATTGGTGTGTTATAGACATAACTAAAAACAATATTAAATATCAAATATTCATTATTATAAAAATGTTATTGTAATTTAAAATACACATTTTAGTGCCCTAATTCCCCAACATCGAGCAAAATGTGACAACACCAGATTCGTAAGGCGGCTTCTTTGAGTGCCTTTGAAACGCCGCTGGCACGTGTAAGACCGTATCACTACTACTAAGCACGATATTGCGCTATATTGTGCGATATTATTTGCCAACTAAAATAAAAAAGCTTCAAATCGCCTAGCTCACACTCTCAGCAAATGATCTGAGCTAATTGAACTCTAGCGAGTAATTTATTTATTTTTATTATTCATTAAATTTTTCAGGGAAACATACAGTAATTTTATACTTATAAATAAAACTTTCTTTTTCCTATGTATGTAAAGTTTGCTATGTCACTGTAGAATAACCTTTGAGAATTCGGAAGAATGTTCTCATATTATCATAAAAAGAAAATAGTAAAACCATTCTATATCGCCACGCATATATATATATATATATATATATATAAGGGGTTTTCCAATAGGGACGCTTGAACTTTGACAGCTGATTGCGGCCATGTTGTTTGAGTGACAGCTGTCAAATGCAGTGTGTTATATTCATTCCGTCCTCCCAAACCACCATGGCAGGTTACAGTGTCGAGCAGCACGTGCAAATCATAAAATTGTTTTATGAAAATGGGTCTTCAGTTCGAGCAACGTTCCGCGCACTTCGCCCGTTTTACGGTCGCGATGATCGTCCTGCCGAGTCGACTATCCGTCGATTGGTGGACAAATTCGAGTCAACCGGGTCAGTTAACAATCAGCCGGTTCCCGTGCGTCAACGTAACGCGAGATCTGCCGAGAATATCGCCGCTGTGCGCGACAGTGTCCTCGAAAACCCGCGGCAGTCAATTCCGCGTCGCGCACAGGAACTCGGCCTTTCGCAGACGACAACTTGGCGAATTTTGCGTTGTGACTTGAGCCTGCACCCGTACAAGATCCAGCTGACCCAAGAGCTCAAGGTTAATGACCATAGACAGCGCCGTGTGTTCGCTGACTGGGCATTAGAGCAGTTGGAAGTTGACGCCGATTTTGGCAAAAAAATCATCTTCAGCGACGAGGCGCATTTTTGGATGAATGGCTATGTCAACAAGCAAAATTGCCGTATTTGGGACGAGACCAATCCACACGAGGTTCACCAAGTGGCAATGCACCCGCAGAAAGTGACTGTTTGGTGCGGATTTTGGGCCGGAGGCGTGATTGGTCCGTATTTTTTCGAAAACGATAATGGTGTGGCCGTCACCGTCAATGGTGAGCGATACCGGTCGATGATAACCAACTTCTTTTGGCCTGAAATCGAGAATATGGATCTGGACAACATGTGGTTTCAACAGGACGGCGCTACGTGCCACACAGCACACGCTACGATGGAAGTTTTCAAAGATCAAGCGCCCTTAATGGAAAACCCTATATATATAAGTTAATCTTAAACGAAGATTGCGGGTTCCAACCCTGGCTGAGCCCATTTGATTGTCATGTGCTTAATTGGTATTCAAAATTCATCTCGTGCTCGGTAGTAAAATAAAACATCGTGAAGTAACCTTCAGGTGTCGTACAAAAGTATGGCACGTGTGAATCCACATGATTAAAATGATGGTGGAATAATCTCCTCCTCAAACGAGGAGGAAGCTTTTAATGAGCAAGAGCTTATAGACTTATTACTTTATATCTATACATCGAACTCTTAGACTATAGGATACAGAATGATCTGAACAATCGATATTGTAAAAATGTCGTCATCCCGTTCACAAAACGAATTACGGAAGATTAACATGCCTTGAATCCTAAATGTATCAAGTTCAGCTGACCTCGACATAGTTTACACGGCGAGGGCCAAATACCCAATCGTAAATACGACTAAGCCGATCGTGACCAACTCGATTTAACGTCACTGTCACATAAATGTATGTAACATTCCATGACTAGCGGATAGTTGCATCACAGCTATTTAGGAAATTACAAAATTCATGTATTACATTACAAGTCTTAATGATATGGAATTAAAAACTATATTGGGTTCTGGGGATATTCATTATTAATCTATACTAATATATAAAGCTGAAGAGTTTGTTTGTTTGATCCGGCTAATCTCAGGAACTACTGGTTCGAATTTAAAAATTATTTTGTGTTGTATAGTCCTTTTATCGAGGAAGGTTCTAGGCTGATTGTTATTCATTATATTTTTATTATATACGCTGGTGAAACCGCGGGCACAGCTAGTATTTAATATAATTCTAATATATTTTAGAGGACGTACTCGATGTGTCACTACACTTATAAAATCGTTTGTCCAGACTGTCTATCGCACTCAAAACTATGGAGTCTAGAAAGCTAAAATTTTGGAACATAGACTTTTTTTTAAACGCAATAATCCGGTAAAAAATCATATTAAGAAATTCCAACTTTAGGGGGAGGAAATATGAGTAATTTAGTATTTAATTTACCCGTAGTAAGCACTAACGTACAAGGATTAAGTCGCAAGAAATAAGTATTCGAGCATGCTTATCCCATTTAGAGATTTATTCTTGCAGACCGTAGGAAATTTTGATTGTAAATGCATAGAGGGATAAGGTAAGGACACAAAATAACATTTATAGAGGTCATCACTTTAAGTCGGCCTGAGATTATAAATACTACGAGCTTCCGTCGGAACCTATCCTTCTAGGATTTATTAAGCCCTGAATATCAAAAAGAATTTACTGATATAGACGCAAACTACGGCCTGTGATCAGCCTTTGTATCGTATTTTTTAAAGCGGGTAATAGGGTAGGCTGCTCCCTAGAACCGACGTTCTTCACAAACGATCCTTGATAACTTTTCACCACATCCCATCATCAGGAACATCTGCTACAAACTCTACAGCTAAATCACAAAGTAACAATGTAAATTAACAAAAAAATATTAAATAAAAAATTATAATAATATTTAATATGATACCTAATTAAGATGTGGATGTAGATATAAATAATATTTGAATTAGAATATTTAAAGTTATTTGAATATAACTCTTAAATTCGCATTTAACGAACCGCGACAATAAAATAAAACTAGAATACAGATGGACGGACACGTCTTCGCAGATACAATGATAAAAAAGGTCATACATACTGTTAGGTCAATTTATTAATTGTTATCCAATAAGGTACAAATATCAATATCAAACGACGGTTGACTTCTTAATATTTATTTTATTAATTGTAAGAATATATATTTGAATAATAAGTTTCATGAATATTTATTAGGTAATTTCCAATTATTCAATAATAACGGTTTGTAAATTTACTAAAGAGTTTTTATTATCATAAGAGATACCATTCTGTTTTCAAATGAATTCATGAAATGACGTTAAGATAAAAATGTAGCGAATTGTAAAATAGACGCGAATAGAGACGGCAATAATTGTGACTTGAAATAAATGCTAGAAAATGGAATAAGAGTTGTTTTTGCTATAACTGAACATATCCAACCATACTAGTACATATATAAATACATACTAATCTATATTAATATTATAAATGCGAAAGTAATCATGTATGCCTGTTACTCTTTCAAGGCTAAACCACTAAACCGATTTTGATAAAATTAGCCATCATACCTAGGCTACATTTTTTACCTAATCTAATATAATCTGTGATTTTCATTATGGATTTCCGAAAAAAATGGCGTCATAAATATTGGTGAAGTTGTTATCGAAACTTTTTAAGTAAAATTAAAATATATACAACTATTTAAGAGGAATAGTCTTGCATAAATAACGATAAATATTTTCTTACAATGATTTGACATTCGAAAGAAGAAGACAGAACATCGTTTCTAACCGTTTGTAGTGCATAACATGACGTAGTTATTAGAATATCGCACGGAAAATGAAAAACTAAGATTTGTTTATATCTTCTTAGGTTGAAATAGTCCGTAGTCAGAAAACCAAAAATTTTAGCCCGCCCACCCGCCCTATTATTATATATATAAAAAAGGGGGCAAAAAATCATCAAAAAATTTTTATCTTCCCAAATAATAGCCCTGGCTCTGAGGATCAAAAATGATGCCTTAGAGCCGTCTCAGCCTCAGTACCTTAGAAGATAGCTCCAGTTATATGCTTGCCATGTCCGACACTGCCATGGAGACGGCGTCTGATGCGTCAGTGAGGCTATCCCTAGCCTCCGACGACTCAGAAAACTCAGACGCAGACCTGACGGCGAGACCCATTGCCGACCGCCGCGGCAAGAAGAAAACTAGCGGACTCGCAAGGGCGAAGGCCCAGCTGCGAGACAAAGAGGAAGAGGAAAGGGAGGTCGCCTTTGAGAAGGCGCTCCGCAGCAGGGCCTTCAGGAAGGTGCCTGCTGAATCGGCTCCTGAGGCGCAGTCCACCTCGACGAATGCCGCAAATAAGGACCCAGCCAGCATGGGCCCAGAGGAGCTGCTCGCGTTGGCTGGCAGCAGCGTAGCCACTGTGCTCGAGGTGGCGAAGAAGTCCTCCAATCTGAAGGGAGGCTTCATCAAGAAGCTGAAGGAGTCAGCGGCCTCTCTTCAGAACATTGTCGAGGTGTTGACGTCTCGCTCGGAGGCCGAAGAGACGCGCCGGCTCCGCGCCGACAACGCCCGTCTGCGAAAGGAGGCAGACGGGCTGAAAGAAGAGGTAAAGGCCCACCGCCGTGAGTTCGCGGAGCGAACCACGGTGGCGGTGGCTAGCGAGGTGCCACTGGCTAGCGCGGCGGCAGAACCGCGGGCCCTGGAGGGGCTCCAGGCCTCCCTCGAAGCGGCGGTCGCGATGTTCAACACACGACTGTCGAACATCGAGGGGCGCCTTCCGCCTGCGAGGGAACACCGGTCGTCTACTGTGGCTGATAATAGACGTGAGGCAGTGCAGCGAAACGCACCGTCCCCGCAAACGCAAGCCGCGCCCGCACCCAAGCGGGCGAAAGTAAAGGCGGCAGTGCCTGCTCCGGCCGCCGGCTCGTCGAGCGTCGTCGTGCCGTCGCCCGGGACTGGTGAGACACCACCAGCCCAGGAGCCGACATGGTCGACCGTGGTGCGGAGGGGAAGAAAGAAGAAGGCCTCCCCCGCGGCCACCGTTGCACCGGCTCCGACGAAGCCAAAGCCCCAACAAGCGGCCAAGCCTAAGTTGGTCGCCCCCCGCTCGGCTGCAGTGGTGATATCGCTGCAGCCTGAGGCGGAGAGCAAGGGCGTGACGTACGCCCAGGTCTTGGAGCGGGCGGAGCAAGGTGTGAAGCTCCAAGACCTGGGCATAAGTGGCGGCCTAAAGATCCGCCGCTCGACGACTGGAGCCAGAGTCCTCGAGCTGTCGCGGTCCGACAAGGACCAGGCGGCGAAGCTGGCCGACAAGCTGCGCAGCGTCCTAGATGGGGTCGCCAATGTCGCGCAGCCGGTCAGCAAGGCGGATCTGAGGGTGACGGGGCTCGACGATTCCGTCACCCCGGAGAGGCTGGTCGAAGCGGTCGCGCGCGAGGGTGCCTGCTCCCCTGAGGCGGTCAGATGCGGAGCGGTGCAGCGTGGGCCGGGCTCTATGGGCATGGCCCGCGTCACGTGTCCCCTCGCGGCGGCCAAGAAGCTGGCCAATGCCGGCCGCCTTCTCGTCGGGTGGAGTGCGGCCAAGGTCGTGCTGCAGGAGCGGCGCCCCATGCGCTGCTTCAGGTGCATGGGCCTCGGCCACACGAGGGTGCTCTGCCCGTCGGAGAAGGAGCGGGGCAGCCTCTGCTACCGATGCGGCTCTGACGATCACAAATCGTCGAGCTGCACGGGCAAGCTGCGCTGCGCGGTCTGCGCAGAGGCCGGCAAGCCCTCTGGGCATATGATGGGGGCGCGGGATTGCCACCCCCCCACCACGAAGGGAAAAGTGGTCCTCGGCACCCGGACCACTCCCGCAATGGAAGGAGGAAGCCGCCAGGCAGCTGAGGAAGCTAATACAAAATCAAAATGAGCACGTCAAGTATTAGCTTCCTACAGACGAATCTAAACCACTCCGCCGGAGCGCAGGACCTACTGCTGCAGTCCATGGCGGAGTGGCAGATAGACCTGGCGGTGGCCTGCGAGCCCTACTTCGTCCCTCCCCTAGCTCATTGGGTGGGGGATGTGGACGGAACAGTGGCGGTCCTCTCGAGGAGCGGAACGGGCCCCCCCCTCTCTCTCATCGAGAGGGGCTCGGGCTACGTTGTGGCGGGGTGGGGGGAGTACGCGGTCGTCGGAACGTACTTCTCCCCCAACCGCAGCCTCGCTGAGTTCGAGACGTATCTCGGCTCGGTCAGAGCTGCGGTGGCCAGGCAGTCGCCGAAACCTACCTTGGTTCTCGGCGACTTAAACGCGAAGTCGCGTGCCTGGGGCAACCCCGCTACGGATCCGCGAGGGAGGGCCGTCCAAGTCTGGGCGCTACTCTCCAGCCTGTCCCTACTTAATAAGGGGCAGGTTCACACCTGCGTGCGCCACAACGGGGGGTCCGTGGTGGACGTTTCGTTCGCCACCCCGGTGGTAGCACGTAGAGTGTCGAACTGGAGAGTAGAGGAAGAGGTGGAGACTCTGTCGGATCACCGCTATATCCGATTCGAGATCTCCACCTCTCGCAGGCCGGCGGAACCCCAGAGGGTGCCGACCACGCTGCCGAGGTGGTCTCTTGGCCAGTTAGACCGCGAACTGGTCAAGGAGGCTGCCATCGTGCAGCGGTGGGGTTCCGCGGGACGGGAAGAGGAGGGCGCCAGCGTCGAGGAGCTGGCGGGCCGCATGCGCAGCGCCCTCAAAGAGGTCTGCGATGCGGCCATGCCGAGGACCCGGCGCAGAGTTCCGCGCCGACAAGTCTACTGGTGGTCGCCCGAAATAGCCGAACTTCGGGCGACGTGCAGTCGGGCGCGGAGGGCCTACGTCCGCTGTCGCAGGCGCAACGGCCTCGACGCGGACCTGGAGGGGCAGCTCTTGGCCGCTTACCGCCAGCTGAAAAAAGATCTGCAGCTGGCGATAAGTCGGGCCAAGGAGAAGGCGAGGGAGGAGTTGCTGGCGGGCCTCAATCGAGACCCATGGGGGCGGCCGTATCGAGGTGTGCGTGGAAAGTTCCGCACCCAAGCCGCCCCCGTGACGGAAACGCTGCCGCCGGAGCTCCTCCTGCGCCTGGTGGGGGAACTGTTTCCCCACCCAGGCGAGTTTGTCCCTCCGCCTATGGCCCCCCGCTCCGTGATAGAGGACGCAGTGGCTCCACCACTGATCACGGAGCGGGAAATGGAGATGGCCCTCGGTCGCCTGAGGGCCAAAAAGACGGCGCCGGGTCCGGACGGTGTTCCAGGGCGTGTTCTGTGCGACGCCCTGGAATACCTAGGTGCAAGGCTTCGGGGGCTGTTCGACGAATGTCTGAACAGTGGGCAGTTTCCGAAGCCTTGGAAACAAGGCAAGTTGGTGCTGTTGCCGAAGGAGGGTCGACCACCCGGTTCCTCCTCGGCGTACAGGCCGATCGTGCTGCTGAACGAGACGGGCAAGTTGTTTGAGAAGATTCTCGCAGCCCGTCTCGTTCAGCACCTCGACGAGGTCGGTCCGGGTCTTTCAGAGGCTCAGTTCGGGTTCAGGGCGGGTCGTTCGACGGTCGACGCCCTGAGCGCCCTGAAGACTCGGACCACGGAAGCGGTGGCCCAGGGGCGAGTGGTCCTGGCGGTTTCGCTGGATGTGGCGAACGCCTTCAACAGTCTCCCATTCGAGACGATCAGGGAGGCACTCCGATACCATGGGGTGCCGACCTATCTGAGGAGACTGCTGGAGGCGTACCTCCAGGACCGAGAGGTCGTCTGGGTGGGGGGCGACGGCGGGTTGGTCCGGCGTCGGGTTGGCTGCGGCGTTCCACAGGGGTCGGTTCTCGGCCCAATTCTGTGGAACGTCGACTTCGACTGGCTCCTGAGAGCCCCCGTCCTTCCCGGTATGGGGGTGTTGTGCTATGCGGACGACACCCTCATCACCGCGACGGGGCGGGACTTTCGGGAGGCGGCCCGCCTGGCCGAGGTCGGAACGACCCTGACCGTGGACCGGATGGAGATGCTGGGCCTGAGGGTCTCCATATCCAAAACGGAGGCCCTCCTCTTCCACGGTCCGCGGAGGGGCCCCCCACGAGGGGCGAGTATCACCGTCCACGGGACGGTGATCGAGGTGCGGGCCCAGATGAAGTATCTGGGCCTGATCCTGGACGGGCGTTGGAGCTTCGGGCAGCATTTCGTGCAGCTCGGCCCGAAGCTCGTCAATGCCGCCGCCGCCTTAGGCCGCCTCCTACCCAACGTGGGAGGACCGGGATCGCTATGCCGGCGCCTCTATGCCGGCGTAGTGAGGTCGATGGCACTGTACGGTGCCCCGATTTGGGTGGACGCATTCACCGCTTCCAACCGGGCCCTTCTGCGAAAACCGCAGAGGGTCATAGCGGTGAGGGCGATAAGGGGTTATCGTACGGTGTCGTGGACAGCGGCGACCCTCCTCGCGGGCGACCCGCCCTGGGAGCTCCAGGCGGAAGTGCTCGCGGAGGTGTACCGCTTCCGGGCCGAGGCGAGGGAACGCGGCGACCGTCCAGGGTCGGCGGAAGTCGGGCGGATCAGGGCTCTAGCCCAGCAGGCCCTGATCGCCCGATGGGAGGAGGACCTCGGGTCCCCCACGGCGGGCCTGGCGACAGTGGAGGCGGTACGTCCCCACTTGAGTCGCTGGGTCAGAAGGAAACGAGGCACGCTCTCGTTCAGGCTGACGCAGGTGCTTACCGGACACGGATGCTTCGGTAAGTACCTGCACGAGATAGCGCGGCGGGAGGTGTCACCCTCCTGCCACGAGTGTGGTGCGCCATTCGACACGGCGCATCACACCCTGACGGAGTGTGCCGCGTGGGGGCCCCAGAGGCATTCCCTGGCGGCGGTTGTTGGCGGAGACCTCTCCTTACCGAGCATCATCAACGCGATGCTCGGAAGCGAGAGGTGCTGGTCAGAGATGGTCTCCTTCTGCGAAAGTGTGATGTCGCAGAAGGAGGCCGCGGAGCGGGAGCGGGAGGAAGATGCCGCTGCGGACCCGCTCCGCCGCAGAAGACTGGGGAGAAGAAAGCGGCGCTTTGCGCACCTTCTCCCCCCGCCACAATAGGCGCCGCCGGGACTAGGGGGGTTCCCAGTACCCTGGGATTCCTCCCTAGTGAATGGAGGCCCGCATAGGCGGGCCGGCCGTCGGAGCGTCACGGTAGCATGCGCAAGCGATCCCGTGGCGCTCCCGTTAAGACGGGAAGGGTACCGCTGGGTTTTTAGTGGGTATTCCGATGACCGGGGCACACTCGGTGCCTTGGACATACGGCGAGTCCCACATACCCCCCCCACTGTTCCCGTGGGGGGAAACGCGTCATGCGTTTTCCCAGCGTCAAAAAAAAAAAAAAAAAAAAAAAAAAAAAAAAAAAAAAAAAAAAAAAAAAAAAAAAAAAAAAAAAAGTCCGTAGTCAGTTATTGCAGATAATATTCACTTTGATTATTTACTAAAGCTTTACTCTCTCACGTTAGGTATACGCTTGTGTGCGCGTCACGCATCTGTGTGTGTATAGAATCACAACAACTTTTGTCTTAACCAATAAAAATAAAATATCTTCATCCAGTTATGTTTTATATTCCGTATATTTTTATAAATAATAAAATTAATCAAAAATAATCAAATATTGAAATATCAACATTGTGGTCAGGTTTGGTTTATAGAGATTACTGATAGGAAACATTTTTTTTGTCATACATACATTTTTTAAATATATGTTTTAAGTACACATACAGACAAATTATGTAATTATAATAAATAGATATTTAAAACCTTTTAAATCGATTTTATCTAACTTATCATGAGACATATTTTTAAATATTAATTTTACGAAAATAAATATCATTGCTTACTAATCATAATATCTGTCTGTACTCGTCACTCGATATTAAAGAACATGTATCCTTCAACTTAAGGTTGGGTTCATAGCATAAGCCGCCTTTGAATGTCCCACTGTGGAAACACGTGAGAAATTGCACTCGTACCCTGCTCGAACCATACAACACTACTTTCTATACCAAAGAATGAAACAGTATTTAACATCACAAATCTAAAGAATTCTTTGTATCTTTTTTGTGTATGAAATATATTGTAAAATCGAAGTATGACCTACCACGAGCCGTAGTAAGACGAGAGAAACCGAATGTTTGAATAAGTCCAACCACAAATATTATATTTATCAAAACTAGCATCCACTGCGCGCACAAAAAGCGATATAACGTCATTCCATATTATTATAATAATTATTTGAGAATACTTCCGATAAATGTGTTCTTAGAAATATAATATTTCGTCATCATCGTCAATCATAATTATTAATATGATAACATTTATTTACAGATACTTAATTAAAACGTTGAAATTCATAATATAATAATAATAATAAGCATTTATTTCGACTAACCCAAATCATAATTTACTAACTCACTCACTCGCGGGCTAGTATTTTGTAAGCTTGAGTTTAGTATTTTGCAAGCATTAGTTCCGTTTTGAAGCATTGGTCAGAGTTAGAGTGGGCTCGTAAATCAGTATAAGGGGCGTAACAATTTAAGTTTGATCGGTTGGAAATGTCGTGGAATTGTGAATATAATGCCATAAGCCACTTAATGAACTTCAATGTTATCATTATAAAACTAAGGAAATATTTATATAACAGTTAAATAATTGCTGAAGATCAAGCTGAGCTGAAGATCAAGCTCAGTGGCGTGCCATTGGAGAGGCCTATGTCCAACAGTGGACGACGAAAGGTTGATGACGATGATGATGAATTGCTGTAAGAATACAAATTAACATCAATGTCGGCGTCATTTAATTAATAATAATTTTAATTTTAGGTACGACATCAAAAGTGACGGCAGAGAATCTACATTATGGAGATAAATCTTGTATGTTGAACGCGACACACCTGACTCTTAGTCAGCTGCCGGTCGTGTGTGAGAAGGTGAACTCCAGTGATATGTAAGTTAAATTGTATCTTATATTTTCTCATTTGTAGAGCTATTCTGTTCGAAATACAACATGACACAATTGAAAAATGTCAATAAGAGCTACGCAACAATACCGTTTTTATTTTATATATACTCATCGAAATGCGTAACATTTTCATTATTAAACGAATGAGATACCAAGTTGGTTCTTACAGAACAGCACTGCTGTGCGAAGAAATACCGTAGCACCGTTGTTACAACTCGACGTGGTCATGATTCAAATGTATATTTTAAATTATTTTTCTATATACAGGAATATTTGTAAAGTACCAGCAACCTCGCAGGACTAGATAGCTAACACTATAAGCAACAACTTTTGTTCTACGACTTTTGATAATTTGTTATATTTTTTTTTTATACATAAATAAGTATTAATTTAATTTCCCGCTTGAACATTTATAAATCTTCGCGCATCGAATAGATTAAGCGCGCGCGAGCGTCGCGTCGTCCTTTCGTTGATGAATGAAACATAGACCTTCAAATTTCACGACAACATAAACTTGTAAATTCTTTTTTTTTTTCTTGTATTGTGTCAACAAAAGTTGCTTATAGTGTTAGCTATCTAGTTATCAATAACCTTGTATAAAAATAATGCCCTGTTGGCTGAATTATCGCCACTGAAATTTCGCGTTGAACAAAATATATCGAGAGAATAATCATGCCTCATTCAAAATTAGAAATCAACTTAAAAAACGTGAGAAATTATGACAGCTTTTTGTGACTAAGCACTTATATGTTAATGCCTTAATTAATTAAAATTAATCAATCAATCAAAAACACGAGTTAAAGGATATAAGATCGGTCGATTATCTTTTTTTCAAAGCTTTCAACCAAATACATTGACGACTAAACATGCTCGAATTTCAATTTATTAACATAATCAAAAATAACTATTTACTGAACCACATATCGAAGAGGATCGTTGTCACTTACAGAATGATTGAGAGGTAGACGTGATGAATGGATATTGAGGAGCAGGGTCGAGTTAAAGCCGTCCGTTCGACGGACACGCTGATGGAATCGTTTTTCAAAGTTATTCCAACTTCCGAGGTTTGAGAGCATGACCCTAACCCGTAGACGTCTTCACTGTTATAATCACCTACGAGGGATACTGTGGGTTCCCAATTTCAAGTGAGCCTATTCTATATTAAAGGGACTCTATTCTAATCTATCGAATCCACACATCCATAGGTACTAACCTAAAGATAGATGAGAACTCTTTTTTAGTCTTCATTTATATTTATTCAAGATTTCCTCAAGAATGGAGTAACCTTTATGGAGTTTTTATTCAAATTAAAACACTGAATTTGTTTGCAAAAATATAAATAATACTCAATATATTAATATACAAATAATAACTGCCTCTATTTACTAAGATAGAATATAAAATGATATATTATTAACGTTGATAGTTACAATCAGGAAATTTATATAACCAGTTTTGTGAATCGTGCAGCAATCGTTTTAAATAAGCATTTGTGGTTTTTGGTTTATCAATTACATTTAATTATCTTGATTTTTTTATTTATTTCGATAATCAAATGCTTCGGTTTACCTCATACCTTGTTTTTCCATACTACCTCGTTACTATATTAACAAGCTAGAAAACTACCAATGAAAAGGTTTTGGATTTTTCGATCGAGAAATGTTCAGTAGCTCGAAACTTAGAAATTGGAACTTTCTCCGCTTATAGTAATATAAAGTATTTTCATTGCGTACGATGGTTCATTCACCGTTCGCTTTAGATATCTTTATACTAGTTTTTGCAAGACTGATGGTATAAATTAGCTGCTCTGCGCGGCTTTACTCGCGTTAAACATTACGGCTCTGCTCCTTGGTCGTCCCCATGTTAAACTACTCGTAGGGAAACTATTTAACGCAAAAAGTATTTTCCAAACGGACTAGTAACTTCAATTAAGAGTCTAAGCGTACGAACAGTTCCGCTGATTATGAAAATCAAATCAAATCAAAATATTTTTATTCAAATAGCAACTTACAAGTACTTATAAATCGTGAAGCCCTAATAACGGTTCGGAATGTGGATAACGGAAGAAACAGCAGATATAAAGATATACTTCTTTAAATTATAATACTCTGGCATCTGATAAATCGGCACGTGAATCAAACAGACGAGATCAAACGCAATGGCTAAATTAAAACAATGGACGTTGACATATTTTACAATCATTCGGAGATCTCGATTACAAAAATAGATTAATATGATGAGAAACTTCAGCGCATCTTGATTAAGGCAATTAACAAGTATCATCAAATGCGCAGTATTCTCAAAAATAAAATGAGCTGAGATGGCTCAGTGGTTAGAACTCGTGAATGTTAATCGAAGATCACTGGTACAAATGCTATCCTCACTGACAGTATCTGACAGAACATGCAACCTGCATGTGTCAGATGATATCCTGTCGCATGTGTCACCAAGCAGAACAGCGTGGAATAAACACCTTCAAGAGAAGTTATATAAATACTCTAAAAAAATAAAACTTAAATAAGTCACTTAGTGGTAGGGCTTTGTGCAAGCTCGTCTGGGTAGGTACCACCCATTCATCAGATATTCTACCGCAAAACAGCAGTACTTGGTATTGCTGTGTTCCGGTTTGAAGGGTGAGTGAGCCAGTATAATTACAGGCACAAGGGACATAACATCTTAGTTCCCAAGGTTGGTGGCGCATTGCCGATGTAAGCCATGGTTCACATTTCTTACAATGCGTTTATCTATGGGCGTTAGTGACCACTTACCATCAGGTGGCCCATATGCTCGTCCGCCTACCTATACAATAAAAAAAATAAAAATAAAGTATATATCAGGTAATAATAAATATACATATATTGGTAATAATTCTATTATTGAACCAATTAACTTATAATAAAAAACCATTTCAAGGCCGATACTTACGCCATAAAATGGTTTTAATTAAGATATTAGTCATATGCAATGAATCGTTGTGAACTTGACAATCGACCGAGGTCATACGATTGAGTTATTGTGACTAAGTAATAGCAATATGACCACCTCGCGATAGTCAGTAATATAGACTTCACTAAACACTTTTCAAACATACATCATGGATATTAATCGATTTAGCCAAATTAAAACAGATTTCAGCCATCTGATCTGATCTGCTAAGATTAATTATAATTAATGGTACTTTTTAACAATTAGTGTTCTATTTGAATAATTGTTTAGCTTCAATTAATTTAATTTAGATTTTCTTCGGAGATACTTACTTAAGACCAATTTCATACGAATTAAATTTCGGATACTTTATTTTGTAATATTATATTCTTAAACAGATCATATACTATAGAAAATGCTATAACTGCACTGACGGACTGATATACTGCATCAATGTTCAAGACGTGAAATAAACATTTTAACCAAGTATTCAAACTTTTTGTACAAATTTAAATTGAAACCTATAGTTTGGTTCGTTAACTTCATAACAGCGTAGTATCATATCCTTAAGTGTATGTTTGTATACTGAATTCAATTTTTTTGAACAAAAACGATAAATGTAATAAAAATTGTCACAAACATGCTCAATGGGATTAAGATCCAGTCACTCCGGCTATAATTTTATCTTTTACTGCAGTTCTATTTTTAAAATTTTGTTTTTTTTTTAATGATTAATGGACAGTCTCGACATTTTTATTTAGTTAAATCTAAAAAGTTTGCATACTTATCAAAAATATTAATTCGAAAGTAATCCTGAACTTTGATGCAGTTTATGAGTCCGTTAGTTTACATGTTTTATACTGTGCCCTAAAAAAGTTACAAGTAATTTAAAGAGTAAATACTTAAATGAATGGGAATCGTAGTAAAATAAATTATTTAATAAATACTTAATTAATTAATTCCTTAATAGTGAATTGAGTTGTTCACATGAATTGATCAGAAAGATAACAAGACAATATAATAATAGTTTTAACAAATAATTTAGTACGTCAAAATATAAAATTATTGTTAGACCTTGGGGAATGTATTACAGCCTCTACAATAAAATTTCACAAATACCTACTAGTAACGTTGTCAATTAATTAATTTAAATATCACGTTAAAAATGTAGTTCACGTGTGGGAAAAGAATTTCACTAAGAATTTTACTGACAGATTTTTTCGGTAGAATCTGCATTCTTTTTTTTTATTGCTTAGAAAGGCTGACGAGCATATGGGCCACCTGATGGTAAGTGGTCACCAACGCCCATAGACATTGGCAATGTAAGAGATGTTAACCATCGCTTACATCACCAATGTGCTACCATCCTAATGAGAACTAAGATGTTATGTCCCTTGTGCCTGTAATTACACTGGCTCACTCATCCTTCAAACCGGAACACAACAATAGCAAGTACTGCTGTTTTGCGGTAGAATATCTGATGAGTGGGTGGTACCTACCCAGACGAGCTTGCACAAAGCCCTACCACCAAGTAAAATTCTGAACCGATTATAACTTTCAATTTTGTTTTTATTGTATAGGTAGGTGGACGAGCATATGTATCACCTGATTCTAAGTGGTCACCAACGCCCATAGACAATGTAATTGTAAGAAATATTAATCATAGCTTACATCGCCAATGCGCCACCAACCTTGGGAAATAAGATGTTATGTCCCTTGTGCCTGTAATTACACTACCTCACTCACCCTTCAAACCGGAACACAAGAAACAACAAAACAAAGTATTGCTGTTTTGCGGTAGAATATCTGACGAGTGGGTGGTACCTACCCAGACGAGCTTGCACAAAGCCCTACTACCGAGTAAGATTAGTCTCCTAAAATGACGAGCGCAGTTGTTGAAAGACATGTAGCCAACTTCAAATAAGGATAACAAATTTACTTAATTTTTGGTATATTATCCCATTTTTAATCATGAAATAATTTCTTTACAGGTGTGAAACTCTCACACTAAATGGATCCAGATACTGCGAATGGGGTTATAATGGACTGGGAATTGATTACCAAGTTCTCGCCGGTCCGGCCTTCATGGCGGTGTTCACTGTCGTCGGCGTCATCCTCGGCGTGGCGGCAGACAAGTACGTGTTAAATTAATTATGTAATTGTTTTGGATCAACTCAATATTTATTGCGACTATCTGAATTTAGCTATATGTGTTATGTATATAAATATATGTAACAATATATATGCGAAAAGAATTTGCAAGATTAAAAAAACATACCACGTATCTTTTACATTCCAAAAAATACCCTAAAGGTCATCTTTATTTTAACGCCATACGAAACAACTCTACCTCCAAATGTGTATGTATAATTTCAACAACTGGAACGACTTTAAATCCAGACGCATTTTTTGACCAACATATGCTTATAGATTAATATATATAAAAGCTATTGTAGTATTAAATCTACAAGGCAACAAATACAGTGAACACATTTCCAAAAATCCAAAATCTAATCTGTTTTTTTTTTCTATTCTCAGATATAATAGAAGTCGCATCTTGAGTGTGTGCACGTTGGTGTTCGTAATAGCTATTCTTCTTATGGGAACGGTGACGGAATACTGGCATTTAGTCCTCCTACGGATGGTAATGGCGGCTGGAGAATCTGGTTGCAATCCCCTAGCAACGGGACTTCTGACGGACTTGTTCCCCGAACACCAAAGAGCGCTGGTCTTATCTATCTTCAACTGGGGTATTTATGGCGGCTACGGTATCGCGTTCCCTGTTGGGAGATATATCCCGGATCTTAATGCTTGGGGACTGGTGAGCTATTGATGTTATTTATTTATTTATTTTATAACATAGATAGGCGAGCATATTATGGGCCACCTGACGGAAAGTGGTCACCAACGCCCATAGACATTGGCATTGTAAGAGATGTTAACCATGGCTTACATCGCCAACGCGCCACCAACCTTCGGATCTAAGATGTTATGTCCCTTATGAAAACCCTTGTGAAATGTACCTGTAATATTCGATAGATTTTGATCGTTTTATATTTTATACAAACACTAATGACTTTGACTATAAATTACTCAAATCACTTGATTAATAATTATCTTTCTAAATTTATTTATTTATACATATCGCCAATCATGAAAGATCAGCCCGGTGTACTCACAGACTCGGCATAATATGTTGAGTGCACTCCATTTTATGGATAAAATTTGGAATAGTCATAATAATAAGTTATTATATTTTTTTTACCATTTTTATACTTCCTATATATTTTGGACGAGCCGGTTGGTGTGGTTAGTAGATGTGCCCTTTCGAAACAGACATTTGCGTGCATGAATGAACATATCTGTTTGTCCTGTGAAGGGGCGTAATTATCTACATAAGTATGTATTTACAAAAGAAAAGTAGTATACGTAGTATATCAGTTGTCTGGTTTCCATAGTACGAGCTCTGCTTAGTTTGGGATCAGATGGCCGTGTGTGAACAATGTCCCAGGATATTATTATTATTGTTATTGCCTATAAGCAACACAACAACTCTTACTTCCTATCAGAGCTGGCGAGTATGTTACTACGGAGCTGGTATCATCGGGCTTGTGATCGCTGCACTCACTTTCTTGACACTTCGCGAACCGGCTAGAACTACTATCGGAGAAGAAGGTACATAACTCAGTACAGTATTATTTATTGTTAACCAATACAACAAACTGTGTTAATGGCTCTCTTTCATCAGTTAGTTGTACCAACAACAGTACTAACCACTTTTTTTAAAGCCCATAATTATATCGTATTTAGGTAATAATTCTTGTTCCCGATTATATTTATATATGTTTGTTAAATTCTTAAAGAATCTAATTGTTTTCACAATAAATTATTTATTGAAAAACTCGACTGACAAAAATTGTTCATGTTATTTGGAAAATAATTTGGGACCAGGGGGCCACTCCTTTGTTGCCCCGAGGCCTCCAGACCTCTAAATTGCGTATTTGTATTTTGAGCACATTAATTTTCGATTACAATCGTATGTGCTTGTACCAATTGTTCAATAGTCTATTAAATGTCAAATATTGTCCTCAAACAGTTTCAGCCACAGCATTCAATTTTAAAGATTAACTTAGCAGGTGACATAGTACACGGGTTAATTGGCAAAGTGTGATCAGTAGTTAGACTAACTTCACGTTATTATCAAGATCGAAGTTGCTACTGGGATATTATTTAGGAAAAGCAATTTAAGTATCCCATTTAGCATCTGCACCCTAAGGGTAGTATCGGCGAATACGAGGCTGTATTGCTTATTTAACATACGTAAAAAATTACACAAAGTACAAAACAATTTGGATCTGATACAAATAAAATGTTGTGTAGGTATATGTTAATGACAACTTGATATGTGAAAGATCTAACATTGGTTTAAGAGGCGGTTTGTTTTATGGCATAGGTAGGCGGACGAGCATATCAGCCAACCAACCAACCAACACCAACGCCCATAAACATTGCCATTGTAAGAGATGTTAACCAACGCTTACATCGCCAATGCGCCACCAACCTTGGAAACTAAGATGTTATGTCCCTTGTGCCTGTAATTACACTGGCTCATTCACCCTTCAAACCGGAACACGACAATACCAAGTACTGCTGTCTTGCGGTAGAATATCTGATGAGTGGGTAGTACCTATCCAGACGAGCTTGCACAAAAGCCCTACCACCAAGTAATTTTTTATTATAGAGTAATTTGGTTCATCAAAAAACAAATAATACCCATTTTTACCAACCCACTCAAAATGTAATCTACTTCCTAGCAGCAATACTTAGTTTTGTGGTGTACCGGTTTGAAGGGCGAATGAGCCAGTGTAATTACAGCCACAAGAGAGGCTAGGTGGCGCATTGGCTATGTGAGATGATGGTTAATATTTCTTACAATACCAAAGTCTATAAACGGTGGCGACCACACACCATCGGGAAGCCTATTTGCCAGTTTGGCTATCTAATACCATAAAAAATAAATCCGAACATATATTTTTAAACATCGCATGATAAAATAATTAAAGATCTGATCAAAGTTCAACAGTTTTCCTCGTCAAGTAGAAGTGGAAGGTATAATGGAACTTCGCTATTTTTAGACGGACCCTCGTTATAATGGCGAAAGGTATGAAACAGGGCGCTTCTTGAAACATCTTATGGGCACTCGAAAATTCAACCGTTTCAGAAATAACAGGGCCATGGTTTGGCCCTTTTATTTTTTAAAGAATATTTTTTTACAAGTAATATCGTATGCGAGTTTCCTATTGTGACGATTATGTTCTCATGGGTTTTGGAGATTATGTTCTCATCTTTTCTTATTGCGCTACCAATAAATTCAGAGACGGCGTTAGGCGTAGGCGACGTGGGCAACCGCCTACGGTGGCCTCGCTCCGTGAAGGCTTATGCATTACATAAAAACTATTTTTATTAAGTGTAGGAAGAGAGCCTCATTCAAGGCAGGTGCACAACTATTACACCGGAATACTCACTAAAACCCAGCGGTATTCTCACCATGACTTGGGGGGGATCACTCGTTCTGGGATTGCGCATATAACCGTGACGCCCCAAATCCTAAAAAAAGAAAGGGCCTCGCAAAATGTATCTCGCCCACATAGTTCTGCCCCGCCACTGAATAAATTAGCTTATTTATTTTATTAGATTACATCTTTCTCCACAGACAATATACCTCCGTGCCTTGGGTTACATACTAAACTACATTCCTTATACATATTTCCGCAATATATAGAAATTTTATTTTAATTTTATACTAATTATTATAATTTTTTCACTATACTATTTAATAGAAGTCACCCTTTTATCGATATATATTTGACGAGCCGGATGGTGTGGTGACGAGCCGTTTGGTGTGGTTGGTAAGATACTTGCCTCTCACGCCGCAGGTCGTGGGTTCGATTCCCACCCAGGACAGACATTTGTGTGCATGAACATGTCTGTTTGTCTCAAGTCTAGGTGTAATTATCTATATAAGTATGTATTTACAAAAGAAAAGTAGTATATGTAATTATATTAGTTGTCTGCCTCGTTGGTCTAGTGGCTAGATATTAGGCTGCAGACCCGGTGGTCCTGGGCTCAATTCCCAGGTCGGGCCAATAAATAGTTATTGTGTTTTTCTGTCAGAAAATTCTCAGTAGCAGCCCGGAGTCTGGAAGGTGGAAGTGTGTACACTCCCGTGCCTCGGAAAGCACGTTAAGCCGTTGGTCCTGCGCCTGAACTCTTTCCGGTCGTGTCGGATTGCCGTCCCATCGGATTATGAGAGCTAAGGAAAAGAGAGTGCACCTGTGTTTGCGCACACACTTGTGCACTATAATATCTCCTGCGCAGTTGGCTAATCTCTCTTGAGATTGGCCGCCGTTGCCGAAATCGGTCTGGAGGACCTTATTCAATGGTTTCCATAGTACAAGCTCTGCTTAGTTTGGAATCAGATGGCCTTGGGTGAATAATGACCAAAAAATATATATATATATTTCGTTACCATCACCATAACTTACTTCCGATCTTCTATTTGGATCACAGAGTGCTTGAATACCATAAAAGAATTTACCTGTACCAACATTCGCAATAAAAACATTTCATACGAGTAAATGATTTTACATATTATATGTTTTAATTTGTTAACTTTTATCAATTTTAATTTGTAAATTTGATTTTTAGGAGCTGGCAACTCTAAAGGTGGGGACTCCACAGTAGAATCAGGAAAGAAAATGCCTCAAGTGACCATCTGGCACGTAATTGCGCAACCGAGAATCATTCTTCTTTGCTTAGCGGCCTCCATCAGACATTGCGGTAAGATATTTACTGAAGTAAATTAACTGATAATTTATAATTTATGACGAAACGTTCATGTGTCCGTATAAACTTAGGTCGAATCTTTCTACCATCCGTGGAGTGGTGGAATAGGCTCCAATCTCATAAAAACATTATGTATATCATATATGACAATTTTAGTGTGATCGATAACTAGTATAATAGTGACGTGTGATGTCATCATGTCAGGCGGTATGACGTTCGCGTACAACGCGGACCTGTACTACCGCGACTACTTCCCCGACGTGGACCTCGGCTGGTGGCTGTTCGCCGTCACGGTCGGCATCGGCTCCATCGGCGTCGTCGTCGGCGGCGTCGTCTCCGACAAGTGAGTCAACTTATAATGATCTACCGCTAAACCACTAAGCGATCGCGTTTTGGGTAGATGAGAGTTCTCGATACCTTCGAAATAATTATTTTCCAACAGGCCAGACACAGAATTATAACCTAACAGTCTTCTGCTCAGGCCAATGGGCTGTCTTTGATGCTGACGGTAAAAGTCAGCTTAAAGTAAATATAATTGACGTGACTTCACAGATTCGTGTCAAAGATGGGTGTAAGGTCTCGAGTACTGGTCCTGGCTCTGTCCCAGCTGATCGCAACTCTGCCAGCTTTCGGTTCCGTCGTGTTCGGACCGTTATGGGCCATGATCACTCTCGCTATCTCATACTTCTTTGGTAAGTTATACTTAAAAGAGTCCATGTTATCCAGCATTTTACCAATTTTGCAATAGGTATAAGTATTATATTTAAACATACATATTACAAATTAAATATTACTTATACAATCTTTTAATGTCTAAATTGTTATTTAGTGTTAAGTAATTGAAAAAAGCATCTTACTAAATTTGCACCAAAACTGTACTTCTAAATTTTTTGTCAAACAAAACCTACTTACTAACTTAATTGGTAAATTGAAAGTCTTACAACTTCATTATATAGAAAATATAAAGAAAAATAGTTGCTTCAAACCTGATAAGCGCATTGGATGGTGACAAAAATTATATATACATCATTATACATGTACATAAAAATTAGTGCTCGAATGTTACCAGTTAAAAACAGTCATTTTTCTTTGCGTCAATAATATGAACTTATAATTATTCTTCCTTGTTCTCTTACCCACTAAGATCCATAATATAATTGCCCGAAATTTATTTTCTTAAAATGTTCGTTTCAGCTGAAATGTGGTTCGGAATCGTATTCGCTATTCTAGTTGAAATTGTACCTCTGTCTGTACGTTCAACGACAGTCGGAGTTTTCCTCTTCGTTATGAACAACGTCGGAGGAAACCTGCCCATCCTGGTCGACCCGGTGTCGAAGGCCATCGGCTACAGAGAAGCTATTATGATCTTCTACGCCGGCTTCTACGGCATTAGTAAGTCTAACTCATGAAAATGAATTCAAACTGTTCTATCTTTATTTATATATAAAACACTGCCCCACTTAACTACTTATTTACTTTAAGTTTCAATAACAACTTCGCCGACATAATTATCGGCATTTTTTCACGAGTTCATAATAAATAACATAAAATATTCAAGATCTCGACCAATGATATCAAGTCAATTAATAGTCAAACTTACCTATTAATTATTTAATTGTCCTTACCCTTCCCAGTGGTTGAAATACGACATAAATATTGTGCTTTGTTTTTAAATTTCCCTAAACTTAATGAAAATATAACCCACATTATAACCGTATGACGAGCCTGTTCGCGTGGTTGGTAAATACTTGCCTTTCACGTCGCAGGTGTGGGTTCGATTCCCACCCAGGACAGACATTTGTGTGCATGAACATGTCTGTTTGTCCTGAGTCTGGGTGTAGTTATCTATATAAGTATGTATTTACAAAAGAAAAATAGTATATGTAAGTATATCAGTTGTCTGGTTTCCTTAGTACGAGCTCTGCTTAGTTTGGGATTGGATAGCCGTGTGTGAATAATGTCCCAGGATATTGTTATTATTATTATATTAATAGAATAACTATACGTAATTAATTATAACTTTTAGGTAGCATCATGTTCTTCCTCACAATGTTCTTAATGGACGGTCCCGTGGAGAAGTCGAACGAACCGGAAAATAAGCCGAGCGGACTCGACAACAGAGCCTTCTCGCACGACGAGCTCAGGAACGGAAGAACGAACGAAAACATCAGACTATAAACTTCGATTCCAATGAAAGACATATTTGTTACAAATGCTTGCCCGATTGGTATCGGTGTGACTCGAGTCTGGTTGAGACGAGAGTCCGCCTCTGTTTTAATGACGGATCTTTTTGTGGTGATGTTTTATACGAGTAGGAAAAATACTAACGTTTTTTAGTTATATAGTTTTCCTGCCAGAGTTGTGTACAGGCTCGTTTGGGTGGTACTCGCTCAGTTATTCTAGCACCAAATGTCAATACTTTTTATCGATATACCGGTTTGTTTGTTACGTGAGCCAGTGGAATTACAAGTTCATTGGACGCCCTTGTTCTCCTGGTTGGCGTCAGATTTTAACCAACAATTTCAATTTTCAATTTAAAAAAATGGTGACCACTTACCATAAAACTGGTCACTGGTAGGAAAAAATAATTAAGATCACCAATTTTCACAATATGCAGAAAAAAAAGTGTTTCTTTTACGTACTCATGGAAAGTTTTCTTAAAAAGGAAATACTTTCTCAAGCTATTTGAGAACCTGTGACGCCAAACAAATTTTAAGTTATGTTTTGTCCTTAATTCAAGATTGTTATGTCTCGCTTCGTACTTAGCACACTGCGTTGTAAATTGGGCTATAAATTTGTGTTTGTTTTTTTCGGATCGACAATTAAATCATTAAAAAAATATATATATATATATGTATATATATGTATACAGCAAAGGCCTGAATATATAGGAGCCCGAGAGTTAAAAATAAAATTCCAATTTCAAATATATTTATTTTCATTATATTAAAAATGAAATTAGTGTTCCATTTACAAAATGCATCTTTCAAAGTGCAAGCGAGAAGGTAAATACATACAAACATATGAAGATATGAGACAGAATATTGAAACAGTGTCCGTTATGATTAGTACATAATTTTATGTACCTCCGTTCCTCTGTAAGTTAAGCAATAAATGTACAAGTAAGGTTGTTTTAATTTAAACTTAGTTACTATGTTTCTAGTTATTATTTTATATTTATTTTAATCATACTAAAAGTTCTTAAGAACTTTGGACTTGTCTGAATCTGAATTTAAAATGAATCTTAAATATTTAAAGATACACATATTTGTGTATGACAATTAAAAAGCAGTTCATTGTGATAATCAATATGTAAATTATAAATAAACTGAGTGTAAATACATTTTTGTTAATATTAATGTGCTGGTTTTAATTTTTCTTTTTTTAGAATTTACAATGTGATTCCTTAACCTATACTTATAGTCTACATATAAAAAAAGTTATGTAGTATTTGGTTTCATAATACCATTATTAAGATCCGATTTATTTTTACCTACTGCTACAAATTCTATAATGTGCTGTTTCCGTTTCGGCCGCCATCTTTTTTCTTCTTTTAATAAAATAAAGTCACCACTAACTACAGCGGCATTTAGTTTATCTGTGAATATAAAAATCATTATTGTTTTTTATTGACATAAACATTGTTTTTTTTACACTGGCTTATGGGTTATATTCTATAATAAGTGTATATTGTGTATGTATACAGGGTTATTTGTAACGACGAAGATAGCTAACATCATAAGCAACAACTTTTGATAATTTGTTAGATTTTATTTTTGTATGAAAATTTGTATTAATTTGATTTCACGCTTGAACGTTTATAAATCTACGCGCGTCGCAAAGATTACGTAAACAAGCCCCTGCGAAGCGCGGGGAAGGTGGAGCGCACGCGAGCGTCACGTCGTCATTTCGTTTATGAATGAAATATAGACCTACAAATTTCACGACAGTACAAAAAAACTTGTAAAATCAGTTTTTTTTCATGTATTGTGTCGTAAAACAAAAGTTGTTGCTTATGATGTTAGCTATCTAGTCCTGCGAGGTTGCTGGTGTGTTACAAATAACGCTGAATTGAGCACTGGACCCACAAATAAAAAAAAAATACTTTACATTTGAAGTAGTTACTAGAAAATGCATATTATTGTTAAATTTGCTCAGTGTTGCTACACATTTGCACAGTGTTGCTACACATTTTTAATATATTTCCTATCACCTTTCATGGGAGATGTTTTTTTAACTTATACAGATGACTTCGAAATCATTAGCAAATAAACATTAACATATTTTTTTCTTATTTTAATCTCTTAAACTAGTTTAGGTCAATAAATCAAAAGAAAAGTTTACACAATAATTTATAAATTACCAAAACTTATATTACTGGTCAATAATACATCAATTTTTGATACTAATGAGATGAAACTTGTCTTCATCGTCAAACTTAAAAAAAGATTGTTTGGTGCCATTACGATGGAAGATATAAAAATGTACCCACTTTTATTTACTGGTAAATAATATTCATACACATATGCGTGTGACATCTTGCAGAGACTCAACATTTTATAAGATATAAATAAAAAATAATAAAAATACATCAAATAGTAAGCAAATTTTTCATTGAAATTGATCAATAATACAATAAAGCAACAGCTAGTCTAGGATATATAATTTGAATAATAAACTAAACAGACCACAGGATGTGATAGTGCAATAATAACTAACTGACCAATTTCTTCATTTACACATAAGCTTTACACATATAGCATAAATATTTATAACAGGAACAATATGCTCGCATAATTTTTTTAATTGTGAAACTACTGAGAGACAGCTTGAAGTTAATATTTATGACTTTACTTTTTACTGTTCTCTTTTAATAACAGTAAAAGTTTTTGTACCAACCTTTTTCATTCAGTTCCTGAACATCTAGGTCAATTTTTCTTCTTTTACTTGAATTTTTAATTCTCTTAGAGATCTTATTGTGGATTTCTGTTACAATATCTTTATCTGTTAATTCTTCACATATTAAAAAACTTTTCGAATCTCTAAACAGCTTTACACCACCTTTAATTTCAGTTTCTCTGGAAAATTAAATAGCTTTATTTTTAACTTATACGAACACCTTATACCTTTTCTTCTAAGTGATACAAGGTAAGCAAATTCTAATTAGCCAATAATTATTATTAAATGCACATTTGATATAATATAAATCATATATATCAATATCTATACTAATATATAATGCTGAAGAATTTGTTTGTTTGATCTGGCTAATCACAGGAACTACTGGTTCGAATGTAAAAAATCTTTTTGTGTTGTATAGTCCTTTTATCGAGGAAGGTTCTAGGCTGATTTTTATTCATTATATTTTTATTAATTATACGCGGGTGAAACCGCGGGCACAGCTAGTCTATAATATAAATAAATAAACAATAATGTACAAGTATAAATTATTATAAAATACATGATTATTATATTCATTAATAGCGAACATTATAAGAACTACAACTTACTTTACACACTTTCTCTTAATGTCAACAAATTCTATACTTCTATCAATCACTGCTGATACCTTAGCGCCAATACGCCTCTGCATCTCTTCTGAGACTTTTACATCGTTGTAATGCGTCGCGACATCCAAATATCTTTCAGAACGTGGCTTTTCTAAAAAAAACTCATTAATTATATGTTTTAAAAAAAACTGCTTCAATTTTCAAACAATGAAGGCTAATTTCATTAATAATCAATTCATTCATAATTACTTATAGTTATCAAACCTTTTTCTTTGCTTGATGTTTTACAATTCAATTCAAATGTCGTATCCACTACATCTTTAAAACGAGAAAGATCTTCTTCTTCCGATGAATCTGACATTTTAAAAGTTAAATAACGAAATTAATCTTTTATTTAATTTGGTACCTAATATTAAAAAAATATGTTTAAGTAAATTCCGAAATCCATGCTGATATGACATTGACTTTTCGGTTTAAGAATCTGATAAAACATTTAAAGTATATAAATTATTGTTCAGCGTTATTAGTTGTATTGAAACATTAAAATAAATAAAAAAGATATATACTAATAGTATGATGAAATGTCGAATACAAAAATACTTTTTATAGCATATTTGTTTTAAAATATTTCATTACTTTTCTCAAAATCTGAACGGTTAACTTACATCAATGTCAATCACTATCCATTACAGCTGTTGATTGTCAAAAGTCAAAATCATATTACAGAATTACAGTCTACAGATAGTCAGATACTAAACCAAAAATAAGGGAACGAAACATAACCTTTATTTGAATAAATAGTTAATAGAAATTAACAACTTGTGCATTTACTGTGAAAATTCTCAACTAAGTTATCTCATATAATTATGACTGAATATAAAAAACCTCCCGTTAGTCAAGATTTAGTTAAATTCACACAAGAAAATGACTATGATTCTCTCGCAAAATATTTGATAGGCAATGTTTACCGATATCGTGAAAATATAATTATACCCAGAGTTTTGGGTCCAGTTATTATTAAAACAAATGAGGAGAAAATGATTGAAGCTACGGTTGAAAGTTGCCCATTTAAATCATTGACTAGTTGTATTATAGGTAAGCTATAAACTCAATTATCTATTTATTAAAATTAACTGTTTCATTTTAATGATAAACGCTAGTTTTATTAGGATAACCTTTTGTACCTAAGAATCTAAAGATTGACAACTTGCAAATTTAAAAACATTCAAGTAGTAAACTAATGAATGCACTCATAGTAACCTACCCTCGTCCACATGCATAAGTACTAGAAATATTTAAACTATTTATTGTTCTACTAATGAGGGATATGAACCCAACCATGAGATAAAAGACGCTATTACTCTTGGCCTTATTTCTTTGCTCACTCGTACACTTTTCTAATTGAAGCAGCAATACTTTATATTTTTATTCATGGTTGTGGCATGCATTCTTTTACATAACATTGAAATATTGTGATATTATACAAATATGAATAATTCAGTGTTAACTGAAATATGAATTACAACCTGAATTATATAATACACAATTTATGACTGAAGTTCTCATATTTTTTTATTTAAATTTACCATACAAAATGCTTACTCAGTGTATTGTAAAATATATAATATCATATTTTGTGTATTTAGGGTATGGTCTCGGAGCAGCGGTGGGCTTATTCACATCATCATTAATGCCGAACATGACAGACCCTATGGCACAACAGAATCAAACTGCGAGGGAAATATTACGAGAAATGAAAAATTCCATGATAAGTTATGCGAAGAATTTCGCAATACTCGGTGCTGTGTTTTCTGGAATTGAATGTTGTATAGAAAGTGCAAGAGGAAAATCTGACTGGAAAAATGGTACATATGCTGGTGGGGTTACTGGAGGACTTATAGGATTACGAGGTAAAACATCTTTGAACATTTAAAATTTGTTTTCTTATGCACAAATAATTGTAATATATCCTGGGACAATATTCACATAAGGCTATCTGATCCCAAACTAAGCAGAGCGTGTACTATGGAAACCAGACAACTGATATACTTACATATACTACTTTTCCGTTGTAATTACATACTTATGTAGATAATTACACCCAGACTCAGGACAAACAGATATATTCATGTGCACAAATGTCTGTCCTGGGTGGGAATCGAACCCACGACCTGCGGTGTGAAAGGTTACCAACCCCGCCAACCGGCTCGCCATTGTATTTTTTATAAAGTTAAAAAAACAATTATCGAGCTTTAATTATATTAAACTTCGAGACTTCGAAACCTTCGAGAATTTGAGATTTATTATTGTAACTTGATTTAATATTTAATTATATTAAACTTTTGTATAGTAGTAATAGTTTTATCCTAAATCATTGTTAATTAAAAAAGTTGAAAGATCTATTCAATCACAGATCTGTCTGGACCACATTTTCTTAGGGATGGACATTAATCATTTCCATTTTTTTTTCAACAGATAACAAATAGCAATGAAAGAAAAGAAATCATTTTTGACTTTATAAATAACTTATTGACTAACTGACTAATGACTTTATTTATTAATTATCTGAGTGTAAATCATTTATTTTTAGGTGGTATGAAAGCTGGTATATTCGGTGCTGCTGGTTTTGCTGCATTTTCAACTGTTATTGATTATTACATGCATCAACGTGGTTAGAGATGTGTAGTAACTTATTGTTATGTAAATGTTTATCTTAGTTAATAAATTATTAATAAAAATTATATGTTTTTATTTACTACAGCAATTTATAACTATATATGTATTTATCATTCAAAATTGACAATATATCAATAATAATAAAAAGGAGTGAAAACTTTAGCTGTAAAGTGGATGTGCCACACTTATGGACCACTTTTACTCAGAGAGAAGAATTACGACTTCATACAAATATTTTGACGGAGAATTTCCTTAGCGACCTGACGAGACAACTTAATACTGTTGAATAGATTCTCTATTATATAAAATGACCTTTCATTTAATAAAAAAATCATATAACTGATGACATTCTCTCGACTAATGTTCATCAATAAAAAATCGGGGAAGTTTATAAAAAAAAATGAATTAAAGTTAATAATATTAATTAATAGTGGTGGCCCGTGATTTAGCTATACAACCCATTTGCGATTTATCAATGTATTATATATTATCTAACATATAAGCTTTGTTATCATCAAATAACAGATGAGGATGTAAATATATTTCTGATAACGTATCTCGTACTAATTCACTTGTTGATCGTATCAATTATGTAGCAATGTATACACATAAATATGAATCTATGAAAGTTTCAAATCAGAAGCTTATTAATATTAAGAATTTTATTTATTAAGTTTACTTAAATACATGTTACAAGAAAGATATAAAAAAAAAAGTATTCAAAAGGACAATATAATCGGACAGTGTAGAGAATAGAGATGGTAATGATGGTATTGCCACAAACCAACTAAAAATAGATGAGCAAAAGTTAAGCACGTTGTAACAAGTACATTCACTAGATAAAATCCACACTGAAAATCAGTTGTAAAATTTGATTTACATAATATACTTATGTGAAGTTAAATAAAATATTTCATTTTTACATTAAAATACAAATTCTTTAAATTAAAATAAATTATTATTATTGGAACTTACTAAATCATAGATTGCTGTAGCAATTAGTTTCTTTGTTTGCCGTAACGAATTACGAAAAATAATTAAACATTCATCAAATTAGCATAGCAACTAGCAACACCATCGATGATAAACAAAAAAAATAACGACCGAAAACGGAAAAACGAAAAGTACAGCGTGCCCGATTGATTTTATATCTTTATATACGCGAAAATGTATTGAAGTGTACGGTTTTTATACATAATATAAATACAAATTGTATTTGAGATATATTGCACAAGTTGCTTTTGTAGTGCGTCGTTTTATATTATTAAAATGAAAGATCCCTTTGTGACCGACTCCGGTATTGATTCGCCAACTAGAGATAGTCTTAAAAATATTGACGGATGTTATAATAAAAATATATTTAAAGGAAAATCGTTTGCTAATTCACGTCGTGCCTTACAATCAGGGGCTGAAAAGATATCGCGGACTTTCAAGAGCGTAAGAAATACGTTCGGCAATATATCGCAGGTAATTATTTTTCTTTATATTCTTATATACCAGACATTACAATAAGCACTTCAATATTTACATTATTTTTATAATATAACTTCCTTTAGTTTATTTTTACAATCTGGCTTAACTATCAATATTATATATAAATATTACCGTAGCTTTTCCATTTTAAACCATGATTGATAGTGATTTATGTTTACTCATTTAATATATTTAATTTAATAATAAACTAAAAAACTTTTATACAGATCTCGTAATTTATGGATTTGTTAAAGCAATGTATAACATAGAAGAACAGATATTAATTAAGTAGACTATTTGGATTGAAACATATTTTTATTACAGCATTTTAGACTTAGTGGTAGACGTAGACATCGGCTGACAGAGGCTGGCTCTCCCTGTCGGATACCAACAACTCCTGTTACAAAGAAGAAACAGGTATGATTACTTACTTAATTTCAAGAGCACCCTTATTACTTACGATTGCATTAATAAAAGTCACTTCAGTAATTTCAGTTTTCTATGAATTTTACTTTCAACATTCTAATGTTAAAATTTATTGGAAATGGACTTGCCTTAAATATTAAGTACCAGAACAGTATTAATCATTCATAAAAAAATATTTATTAAAAATGTAATGTATATGGTTTATAATTAAAATATATCACTGCACTTGTAGGCTTACAAGTTTGTGCTTAGAAACCTTCTAACATTTCACATGAGTGGAGTAAGCTATTATTATTTTGTTATGTAATTCTATATTATATAGAACATTATTTAGGCAAATTTTTCCATTTAACAGATCATGGGCAGGAGTCCTACTAAGCTGTACAGTCCGTTTGGCATTGAAACGCCTCACAGTCGTGATTTTAGAATGTCACCGTACATGCCGGACACACCAGATCATGGGTAATTAATTACTATACTATTTAGTTTAAACTTATTGATTTTTGACATGACAATTATCTATATACATTGTAAATACTCATAGAATACTAATTAAAAGAAAAGTGTCATTATGATGACACATAAATTGTGATTTAGTCCAAACAGATTTTGGCCATGGTGGCTAAGACTAACCATCTGCGCAGGAGATATAAGGTCCTCCAGACCGATTTCGGTCACGGCGGCCAATCTCAAGGGAGATTAGCCAACTGCGCAGGACATATTATAGTGAACAAGTGTGTGCGCAAACACAGGTGCACTCTCTTTTCCTTAGCTCTCATAAGACCGGAAAGAGTTCAGGCGCAGGACCAACGGCTTAACGTGCTTTCCGAGGCACGGGAGTGTACACACTTCCAACTTCCAGACTCCGGGCTGCTACTGAGAATTTTCTGACAGAAAAACCCAATAACTATTTATTGGCCCGACCTGGGAATTGAACCCAGGACCACCGGGTCTGCGGCCTTATATCTAGCCACTAGACCAACGAGGCAGGAGATATAGGACGTAAGTGTGGGCCCAGACACAGATGTACTTTTGTGAGGACCTCAAATCAGAAGCAATGATTTTATGAGTTCCTCAAAGTGAGGAGTGACTTTAATTTTAAACTGTTACTGAGATTACTTTAACAGAATGACCTGATCACTTGTTACTGGCCCTACTCGCTATTTGCAGCCTAAAAAGCTAGCTACTACACAGACACTTCGTGGCTTTGTTTAAGTGTCTAGGTAGGTACCACCCACTCATCGAATATTCTATTGCCAAGCACTAGTACCTAGTATTGTTGTGTTTTAGTTTGAAGGATAAGTGAGTCAGTGTAATAACAGGCACAAAGAACACAACATCTTAGTTCCCAAGGTTGGTTGTGCATAGGCTTATGTGTTTGGGCAGCAACTTACCATTGAGTGGCCCAATCTGCAAATCCACTAATAAGTAAAAAAGAAATTGTTCTACAATTGATTTAAATAATTTGTTTTATAATTTCAGAATCTCACCCAAGAGGCGTAAAGGTGTTACTCAGTCCTGGCACATTTTAGCCAAGAAGCGTCCAAGAGCACTCTTCCAATAACATTAATATATAAAACAATATTATGCACAAATAACCCACCGCTTAATGTAAGTTTATAATAAGCTTTGAATATGATAGTATAACTTTGTATGATCGGTGCTATGGAGTTTATGGAATGCTTTCTAAAGATTAATGATGCTTCCAACCATATGAGGCTCGGAAAAAGACAGACTGATAACTTATATTTAACAACATCCTAATGAACTTAATCTATATCAGTAAAGCAAACCACAATTTTAGTTTGAAAATAGCAAATTAAGCTTTTGCAATGTAAGAAGTATATAGTAATTTATTTCTGAAATCACTAGCAATTAAAGATGATGATTTAGATAATTGACTTATATTTTAAGGGTAGAGCGAGATAGTCCTTTAGTTCTTACATATTAACTATGTCATTAGAGACATGATTTTGCATCACCTGCGACTAAATTATATCCTTTATCATCTTATCTAGAATGAAACTTATAAAACCATAATTAGTAATTAATTCCTTCATATACTGGAATGTGCTGAATAAAACAAATGGTATAATAAACAAGAGCAATACAATAGACCCTCGGTAATTTAACAAAATGTTTTGCAAGCCAATGTTGTTTTACCGATGTTAGACAATAGAATACTTCAAACAAATTCAAATTAATGAATAATCACTTTTAAAAACAGTATTCCGGCAGGTAAGACACCGGCATCGCTGGAATACACTAGAATTAAAAATACTTGTAGTGGAAATCGATCCATATCGACATATAAATAAGGAACACATTCGTATTTGTAAAATAATTTTAACTTCCAAGTATTTCCTTAGAAATTACGATTGTGCACTTTATTTTAATAACGATACGGATCAATTTGATCAAGCTAGTCTCATCACTAACCTCTACTTTGTTTATTTTGAATTTAAGAGGGAGCAATATAGGAGGCTATTGTTATTGCAATTAAATATTGCCTATCAACATTTTTAATGCATTGTTTGAACTTCAATCAATTCAAAATGTAGTCCATTTCTACCCTAGTAATTAATAGCTATGTTTTTTTATCTGTGGCATTGATTTGTGTGAAATATGTGATGGACTTATAGTGAACATAATCGAAATCGATATTTGAATATGTGAATCTAACTAAGTAAATTTTACATTGAAATTACATGTTTTACGAAAAACGCTTAAATAATTATCATTTTAAAATTGCGATCGATAGTCGGCATCTTGAGTGTTGAATATTATGATATGAGAGTGTTGGGTTTTATAATTTCGCATTAATTATACATTAATTTAGAAAGGTTTTCGCAAACATTAATATACTTTTTATTTATCTGATAATGAATCTATTAATTTGTAAAAGGAATGATAATTTTTATATTACAATGTATGTAGTTGAAACTACAAGTATTTCATAAGTATTATTAATTAATTATATTATAAACTCATATCCAGTATTAAATACGCCAAAATTGTATTGCGTATTCTATTTCTACGGTGTACAATTATAGTATACTTCATATAATTACGCTTTCTGTGACAATATCTATATATGCTCAGAGTTTAGACCTAAGATTTAAATGTATAATTTTTTCAAATGTTTTAATTGGATAACTTTTTTCTTCTTCATGATTTCGTAATATTAGAATTCATAAATTTAACAATAATTGTTATTCGAAAATAAATGTTATTTTTCGTAACTGATTTGAATATAAAAAATTTAAGTGTTTCAAAAAACTTAACACCAACTCCCAAATTGGACCGTGCTGGGCAGAAATGTTCGAAATAAAATATCTTTAAAATAATATTTATATTAACGAGGTTAGTCACTATAAAAAATATTTTCTCATTAATATTTGAATAAAATTTATTTGTGTCTGTCAGAGCATTTCTACACAACACAGTCCAATTTGACTTGGAGTTTTGTAACTGTCATGTTCCTGAATTTTTATTAGTCCAATAATTAATATTAGAAATTCAATTTCTTTCTTTTATACTTGTAGGGTTTATTCTTCATTTGAACTTGGATTGATATATTTTTTAATTTTTATCTCATAAGATATAAGACTGAATGTCTACCATTAGGTATATTTATTTTTTATTTAAGAATTAATTGTCATATCATTTAGAAATATTTTTTTGATGGATGAAAAAATATTTATTAATAATTTAATGACTATATAATATTATTAATAGACTCAAATGTAACAAATAGTCTGGTTCATACATTCTAAAAATTTTCTGTATCATAATTTTTTTCTTTACATTTTAGTATCTGCGAGAAACCCTTATATGCTAGATTCAGCAGTTTTATATATAGCTTGGCGAGTGAGGTACAATAAGTGTGGCCGCCATTTATAATTATTTTCTTTTTTATCTTATATCGGTGTTACTGAAGATTTCCGTCCTTATTGTACAAACAATCATGATAACTCTATTATAAAAATATTTTTTTCATCCATCAAATAAAATTTTGCAATGTACTAGTGGAGTTTTATTTGATCATATATTCTGGCTCTGCTTATTGTAACATGTATAACTGCTATTTATATTAAATAAATTTTTTTTACAATTAACAGTTTTTTATTAAAATTTTTTGCTCTACATGCATTAATTCAATATGACTATAATTATACAATATTTATTGTATGTTGATGGTACTATTCATATACAGCTTCGCTGGATTAATCCTAGGATGTTTTTTAAAATTAAATAAAATAAAAATTAAATTAAATGATTGCTGTAAAAACTAAAAACTCATTTCGTTTGTTGCAGAACTTGTAAATATGAAGAAATATTTATCGACTAGAACGTCGTTAAACAATTTGAAATATGTACCTATGAATGTGTATTTACATTATTATGATATTCGATGTAATTGTTAGGAATATGTCAAAACTATTAAAAATTGTATACTGGTCGCCTTGGATCGGTTGCAGCGACGGGCAGTTCGCATTACTGGCGATGTAAAGGTCACAAATACCCTCGAGCTTAAATGCTGTTTAATCGTTAACGATTGCGTCCTAAAACTGATATCTTGTCTTGACATAACTGATTTTATAGATCGTTGTCTAGATTGTTCAAGACTTAATTGGTGGTAGAGCTTTGTGCAAGCTCGTCTGCGTAAGTACCACCCACTCATCAGATATTCTACCGCAAAACAGCAGTACTTGGTACTGTTGTGTTCCGGTTTGAAGGGTGAGTTAGCCAGTGTAATTACAGGCACAAGGTTCATAACATCTTAGTTTCCAAGGTTGGTGGTGCATTGGCGATGTAAGCTATGTTTAACATCTCTTACAATGCCAATGTTGTTGGCGTTGGTGACCACTTACCATCAGGTGGCCCATACGCTCGTCCGCCTAACTGTGCTATAAAAAAAAGACAATCTCTGTCGATTGCGAAATGATTTCCTGAACAATACCGACAGGATGCAACCTCTCTTTTTTATGACAGTGCTATTGGCGGAGTGTTATTGTGTTTATAATCTCTGGTGTTGGATCGGCATACGACCATACTAAGTGATATTTCAATTAGAAGAGAAGAATAAATTAAAAAAATAATTTGAAGTAAGATAGCCAATAATGTACTTCGTTTATTAACGTTATTGATTCGATTTCGATCGAGTCTCGACTATTCCTCATTAAGCCGAATCCGTATGATGTTACTATATACAAAAGCCAAAAAACCATGTCAAAGTCAAATTTATCTATTAACCTTTGACGTTTCATCAAGGACAAATCGAATCGCAATATCAACGAATTCAGACAGGATTTCGTGTGCCGATTCCAAGTGGGTCTGCCCCCAGTTTAGTTCGTAGTATGCGGCGCTGGCATCATACTCCGTCTCTCTTGCTCTCGTAGTTAAGATACACTGGCGCATAGCTGAAACGTGTTTTCGCTTTGCAATGCGTAAGAGAGAGACAGCTGCCGCAGCGCGACTGCCACGCCGCCAAGCGGCATTTTGGCTCACAGAAAGTTTGTCTTCAGAGCGCCCATAAGAACTGCGCTTCTATCCTACGTCTGAATTCGTTCATCGTTGGCAATATGGAAAAATGGATGGTTGTATTAGTAGAATGGGCAAAATGCTAAACGTCAACGATTACGTTTCGATTCGATTCCGATAATGTGAAAATTATGTTAGTGGAATTGGCCTCCTGTTTTTTTGCAATCCATGTCGTTTCTCCGTCCACGATATGTTTCCTATTAACACGACAAGCAATTTTAATATCTCTCCACAACCAGTAGAAAGAACAACCGAATCATCAAAAGCGATTTCTGCCATTGTTTTAACGCCATCGCTTACAATTTTATTACTTAATAAAAATTGATCAAATTTAATGACTCGTATCGATGTGCCAGCGTGAATTATAAATGGGCCTTTATTATCAGGCATATGGAGGGTTATTTGTAACGCACCAACAACCTCACAAGACTAGATAGCTAACATTATAAGACACCAACTTTTATTCTCAACATAATAATTTTTGATAAACCAAGATAAAGATTGAAAAATGAATAAAAACTCCGAATAGATTGACACGTCAGAGAGATCTCTGTCGTGTCAATCCCGAGCCGAGCCCTATTCATTTTCTACATTTTGTTATGTACATTTATATGTGTTATTTGTCACATTATCTGTTCGATGGCGGACTTGTTAGTGACGCTTTCTCACAGCGGCCAGATTTAAGAGGAGACCGGGGTCAACAGAATACCTTAAATTATATGCCAGAACTAGTTTATCATATTCACAGACAAAAAAGTAGGTAAAATAATATCCAGAGTATTTTGTATGATTACTGCATTTATTGCGTAGTAAATGCACCAAGTATCTTATGTACCGTGAGCATGGGCGTACCAGCTTTTGATCCAGGGGGGGGCAATTGAGAAATTTCTTGAGCCGTGTCCCCCACACTTGTTTTGCCCTACACAAAACACGAAACATTAGATATGTAGTGTGGAGTAGAAACAGAAAACCGCAGGAAATCCTTTTATCTCGCTGGAAGAACGTATTTATGCGATTACCCCACATTAAGGGGGAGAATGGGCCGATAACAGACTCCTGTGGAACGCCGCAGCCTACCCGATACCGGACACGTTGCCCTTCGCCCTCCTCCCAGAGGCCCACCCGGATGTCCCCAACAGTCTTCTAAGGAAGGCAACCCGAGCCGTGGTATCGGAGTGCTTCCTTTATAGTCTCGAAAGGAAGACTGTTGAAGGCGTTTGCTACGTCCAGCGATACCACCAAGACCACGTCCCCTCGCGTCACCCCTTCCGTGGTCCGGGTCTTTCGGGTGTCCAGGGCATCGATGTTTTATCGACCCACCCTTAACGCGTACTGAGCCCCTGACAGACCCGGCCTCACCTCTTCGAGGTGCTATATAAGACGGGCAGCGAGAATTTTCTCGAAGAGTTTGCCCATCTTATTCTGCAGCACAATTGGGTAATTGGAAGGAGAGTCCAAAGAACGCCCGTCCTTCGGCAGCAGGACCAACTTGCCATCCTTCCATGGCTTCGCGTATTGCTTGCTGGAAATACACTGGTCAAACAGTTCCCGAAGCCTCCCATCTAGGTATTCCAGGGCATCGCGCAGAACAAGCCCTAGAACCACGTCCAGACATGGTGAGCTGTGGTTCTGGCCTTCAATCAATCGAGCACCATCTCCATCTCAGCGTGTCTTGTGGTGGAGCCACAACTTCTTCAATCACGGAGCTAGGGGCCATTTCTGGAAGAACGTGCTCGAAAAAGATTCCCAACCAGGCACAGGAGCTCCGACGACAGCGTTTCCGTCGTTCATTTTCCCCGCACACCACGATTAGTTTCCTCCCACGGAACCCTATTTAGGCACACCAGCAGCTCCTCCGTCGCTCGCTCTTTAGCGCGACGTATCGTCAGCTGCAGCTCTTTTTTAGCCGACGATAGGCGGCCAGCAATTATCTCTCTAAGTCTGTGTCAAGGTCGTTTGGCTGTGACAGCGGACGCAGGCCATCCGCGCCCGGTTACACGTCGCCCGAAATTGCAACCAGGCGACCACAGGTATATCTGACGGCGCGGTGCCCTGCTCCGGGTCCTCGGCATATCCGCATCGTACACCTCCTCTAGAACACTGCGCATTCGGTCTGCCAGCTCATCAATACTGATCTCCTCCCATCTTCCCGACCCACAGGAGTTCATGCTTTATACGTATTTTCTATTACTATTATCAGTATGGCGAACAAAGATGGGTCGTAAAACCAAAAATACGTCTTTCGATATTAGGCAACTCGTTATTTACCATAATGCAAAGGGAAAATAGCAAAAAAATAAATAATAATAATAATAATCGCGAAATCAGTTCTATGTTAAATTTAAGTAAAAGTATAGTCGAAGATATAATAAAAAGGTTTAGTGTTAAGGACAGAACGCAGACAAGTGACTCGAAAAATTAAAAAAGATCAGAGATTATGTGCTCGAAAAATACCAAGTGAACTTTCTCGGGAAACGGGGAAAAATATTAATCTGAAAATGATTCGGCAAACGTTAAGAAAATAGATACAACGGTTGAGTAGCCCGGAAAACCCATTCATAAATGAGATCGATAGACGAAAACGAGTACAATTCGCGAAAGAATACGCTGTTAAAGACAAAGCGTGGTGAAAAGATGTTATTTTTTATGACGCGAGCAAATTTAATATTTTCGGATCTTGGACGCGATATGGTGTGGCGTGAGCCCAATATAGAGCTAAATCAAAAAAAAAAATACGCGCTACGTTCAAGCACGGTAACGGGAATTCGTCTGGGGGTGTATTTCAACTGCTGGCGTCGGAAAATTAGTTTTTATTGAAGGCAGTATGTACAAAAATAAATACTTGAAGTTATTAAAAGATAATTTACTACAAAGTGCTGCGCAAAAGGGAATTCAAGACCGATTTAAATTCTATCAGGACAACGATCCGAAGCATAAAGCGCGCATTCTCCGGATCTAAATCCTATAGAAAATGTATAGAAAAAAATAGATCAAAAAGTTTGTTTAACACCTCCACGTACAAGAGATGAATTGAAAAACGACTCCAAGAAGAATGGCAACAAATAAGCGTAGAATATTTAAAAAAAAATATTTCAAACATGCCGAAAGGTTTGAAAGACGTAAACCAAAAAGGATATGCTATCAAATATTGAACATCTGTCAACAATGTATTAACAAACAATCTCAAAGGGGTCCGAATATCTTTGTTACACAAATATTGAAGATATATCTAAATATAATTTTACGACACATTATTGTTAATGTAAATCGTTAATTCATCGATTAAAAAAAGAAAAATATTTGATTGCGAAACAAACATAATACGCATTTATTCCAACATACTGTGGTACATTTCAATATTTTCGTTACTCACTGTAGGTGGGGCAAAGTAAATAAAACCAAAGAAAATTTAGGACATTATTCTCTTTATATACGTTTTTTGTCATATTTTACAATTGTGTCTGGAAACATATATATTATACATCTAGGTTTTTTAACGTTAATAAACAAGTCATGTTCAACAAAAAAATACAAAAATATATGTATTAAGCACGATCGTATACACAGGTCTTGCAACCGAGTCCAGTTTCAGTGGTGAGAGATGAGGTGCGAGTGTGTTACAACTGCTAATTCGCAATACCATCCGCTTGAGGTACTACGTCGCTGCTATCGAAGCTGATATTTTTATAAGTATTGTGTTATTTAATCATTGATGTATCGTTGATTGAGTTTTGCGGATTTTTTGTTATTTAACGGTTTTGTTTGGATTTGAAAAAGTGTTCGGGATAGTTATTACGCGAATTGTCATACCTCTGGCGGCCGTAAATTGAATTAACCAGCGTCATTATGTTAACGTACCCCATATTGAAGTTGCAAGACCTGTGTATACGACCGTGGTATTGAGTTTTTGCGACGTTTGCACAACATTACATGCACTTATAAATCACCAGCGATTGGCATCTAGACCGTAAAAACTTTTGCAGAAAGTCAATGACACAGATCCCAGGTTTCGATTTACACGCGATCGCGTTTATCATTGTCTTACAAAATTTGTCCATGCATTATAAAAAATAAATGAAACAGATTATTTTAACAATAAATTACTTTTTAAATATTTTTTTTAATAATTAAAGCCAGATAACTAATATTCGGTGATATGTGAACAGCCCAGAATATTCGACCGTGTTTATTTTAATAATATCAAAAATTTGATTTTTTGTTTGAACAATTGTCAAATAAACGTCTTTTTTCAAAACATATTTGGACATTGGTATTGAATATACAGCCAAATAGTATTTAAGAGGACATATTGAGGATATTAGACAAAAGGTCTGTACATGTATAAAAAAAATCAACCAAGGTCAAGAACTCTTCGACTTTTATTTTAATTATATCAAAATCGTAAAAACATCGAAGATTTTCTACTACGATGGACAATCAACTTATGTAGACCGCTAGGCCATTACATAATGAAACTCTTAGGCACTGAGGTAGGTTTTCTTGTCACTGACAATTTCTAAATATTATATGGGCTGACAATCGTTTCACACTATATGCTGGAAATCTTTAATTCTAAAAAAAAAACGACTTTTTTTAAAAGTAGTTACATATTTCAAATATGCTTTACATAAATTGTTTATGTACTTTTATACGATCAAAACGTAAGAATGTTTCAAATCTTGCAGTATCATGTGGCATCGTAGAACGACAAAACTTAATCAAACATATAACAAAAAACTTCGAAAAATCAACATTCTTAAGAATATTCTCTTATTTTCATTAAAACACAAAATAAAGAATATCTATTGTCTTTCATTTAAGTAATAATTAACATAGTTTGTAGTCACAGTAAGCTTAAAAGTAACTGTACAAAAGGTTCTCTTAGGATTATTAAAAATATACTTAAGATTTAGGAAAAATCGTTATAAAATTGAGATCCATTTCTCCGTTGATATTTCTGAAAAAAAAAATTAAATACTAAATACTTTTTTTTAAATAAAAACACCTAGTAACAGCCTGTGACTGTCCCACTGCTGGACTAAGGCCTCTTCTCCTCTTTTGAGAAGAAGGTTTTGGAGCTTATTCCACCACGCTGCACCAATGCGGATTGGTGGAATACACATGTGACAGAATTTCAGTGAAATTTGACACATGCAGGTTTCCTGACGATGTTTTCCTTCACCGTCAAGCACGAGATGAATTATAATCACAAATAAAGCACATGAAATTCAGTGGTGCTTGCCCGGGTTTGAACCCACGATCATCGATTAAGATTCACGATCAAAAACACCTATTTCAATAAAATGCAAAGCTTTGCCGAAGAAGAAGTGAGTGCTTGAAATAGACACTTCGACTTGTTTATATGTGATTAACATTTCACCAAAAAACAAAAAAGGATAACTCAAGTATCATCAAAATTTCTTATTATAATTATCGTGTCAAAACCGTTGAAAAATAGTTTAACGGTTGTTAAAATATCTCCAACTGCAAATTAAACATAAAGGTATTGTGTTGCTCACTATAAAAAAAATGAATTCTATTATTCTGTTAATCTGAAATTAAAAAAAATTAACATATATTACTCACACTGGGACTTCCGTCAAACTTCTGATCTAACCTTCGTTTGAACGGAGGCCTCAATGGCGGACGCATTGACGTTTTCCTGGGGACGTTGCCATATGAGTTTCTGCCCCTCCAATTCCAAAATTTCTTATTGGTAGTAAATCTTTTATCCATATTTAAATCGGCCACATTTACATTTGAGAATAATGTTTTGTTGATATCTATAGTTCTTGTGAATATCGTTTCTACGGACTTGTTCTGTAAAGAAAAAAAAGCATTCATAAATTTGATATTATTGAAAATTAGTTTATTTCATTCGCATAGCAGATAATAGTACCTACTATTTGTAACCATTAGTTAAATATTAGTAAAAAATATATATATGACATTTTACACAAATTTTACTTTAATAATCAATTTTGTTGTAAAAATTTGCCACCTGGTGTATTGTTACAGTAATAGAAACTTGACGTCGTTGGCTTACCATGTTGTCCAAATTAGTCGTATCCGGCGAGCATCTTATATCATTATCCAGATGCGACCTGCCGTCATCTGTGTAGCTACTATCCAGCGCCGATTGACTCGACGCTTGATTTTTCAAAGAAATAAATTCTTCATAGAGCATAATGTTTGAGGACCGCAGCTGCTGCTCCAAGTGACCCACCATGGAATTGGAGTATATACTGATGTTGGTATTTTTAATAATCTTCATGAGTGCTCGCGCCAGCCCTTCGTCGTACGGCAAAATGACGACTCTTTCCAAAACGTGCCCAGCGACATCTTCGCTGAAACTTCTTCCTAAACGATACATTAAATCGGTCAAATTTATAAAAACACTTTTAAATCTTGAAAAATTCTGCGACTGCGCGATCGTGCTTATGAAAACATCACACAAGAGCTGTTTGCTCGCTTTAATATTAAACGTTAGCAAGTCCTCGATGCTACATAGATCAATTTTATTCAAATACAGCAGAACATATTCAACGACATCTATTATCAATGCATCGTTTTTGTCTTTAATGATGAAATCTAACGCGGTCTCGACAACCATCTTAGTTAGGTCTCTCCTGACGAACTCCATGATGAAGCACATCCCGTACTTCTGCCTGAGGCCGGGCCAGTTACGGATCAGCATGTACTCCTGGATGAGGGTCGTTTCGCTGTGAACTTTCAACTTCATCTCAACGCTGTCGATCCCGACTGGCATGTGGGAAAAGCTGCAACCATTCCTTTTGCATTTCGATATGAGATTATAGAAGCAGACACCTTTGAAAACGACACTTTTAATACCGACCACAGCTTTATATATGGAAGACATTAAATGTGGATTTTGTGGTACCGTTTTCGTGATACCGTTTTCTTTTCTAGAAACATCGACATCGACATCTCTCGATATAACTTTTAAAATATTAGTATCTAGATTCCTATCATTGAATTGTTCTTTGTATACGGATGTGGAATCAGCACTTTGTTTTTCACATACGATAACTGTATCGTCACCCGATTCAGTTACTTGTACATCATTGATTTTCGTAGGGTTATATGTAATACTTTGTAGAATTTTCTTATTTTTATCTATTGGTTCTGGCACGTATTCTTCAAGTTGCTTTGGATGTTCAATTTCATGTGATGCGCTGTTCCTTGAAGTGGGTTCAATATAAGTTATACTTTCCGCGAATAAGGATAATGTGTCATCTTCATCGTCTTCATCAGTCGTTACATTGTTACGATTGTCCGCTGATTTATTTTGGACTATATCCATTTCTTTAGGTGTCTTTCTTTGTACGATAACGTTGGAAACTATTTTTAAAGAATCTTTAGGACTACTGAATTCATTGTCTTTAGAATTGCGGGGTTTATGTAAAGTTGCATTTTTATGAGTTCCATTTTCACGGTCAGTTTTTGTAGTAACGTTATCACCAGCCTTTTCATTTTCTGGAGTCTCTTTACTTTGATTATTTTCAGATAAAATCCTTTTTATATTTCGACAATGAGTTATAATATTCATTTCGTCTTTTAAAAAGTTATCCCGGTAAAGCTTTTCTTGTATCTTCTCTATGTTTGGATTTGTGTCTGTGTATCCTATCCAGTTTATAATTTCCAAATCGAAATTTTTAAGTTTTGACGACAGTTTTTCTAATGTGTAGCTAAATTTATTGAAAGCCGTTGAAACACTTTGGAATGTTTTTTTTATATCTGAACAAGATTCGGAAGAGGATGAGGATAAATTAGGAGATTCGGGGCACGGAAAATCTACTTCATCTATGCAATTGTCATTCGTCTCAAAGTCACTCTTTTTATTAGTATCTTCATTTTGTACTACCATTGTTTCTGATGCACCAACTTTACTGAAATTATTGTTCCCTTCGACTATTAATTTATGGTCAACATTTGTTAACATTACAATTGGAATCTTATTATCGATGCGGAAGAAATCATTCGAATCCACTGTGACACATGTAGTGGTACTGCTGCTAGTGATGTCTTTAGTCCACGACAATTCAGACATACTTGCCAACGAACTTCGTCTGACGTCGAGTATATCTTGTTTTTTACCATTTTCAACGGTATATTTTTGTAACGTAACATCTGTTGTTATAGCTTCAAATTGCGAGAGTTTAGCATCATTGGTAGCATTTTTACGCGTCCTTGGTCTTGCAATATTACTAGCATGGGTCACCTTTCGTCTAGGTGTCTTTGTTTTCGTAGGTCCGGTATATTCTTCAGTTGTAACAATATTTTCAACTGCAAATAAGATAATAATAAAAGAAATGACGCCGACATATGTTACTATCATATAAGAAAAACAAGTACCTAATTCTTTAGATAGAGTTTTTTTTCGCCTAAGTCTAACAGGTTTCTCTGTTTCAGTTATATTTAGCTCAGGTACAGATTCTGCAATAGATGAACATAAGGTAATAAGGAAATTCATTACTATGACCCCGTTATTTTTTCGCATTGGTCTCACGATTAGGGTATACATAACTTGCTGTTCTTTTTCAACCTTGTCAAGTGAATTAAAATCGCGTTCATAAGAATTAGAAAATTCAAATTCAAACGTGAAAATTATTATCATTAGCTTCCGCCTACAGCTTCGCGCCTGAACGGGGGTAGCGGTGTTAGCCGGTAGCCTTTGTGTTGTTACAGCCCAAAACAGATAGCTAAGTAATTGTTATGGCATCTATAATAGGCGTCTACTTTCCCATCTCTATTCCAAATTTCCAAAAACAAACTTTCACATTTTTGATATTTAGTATTATTTATTTTGGACACAAGACCTAAATACATACAGTGGTGGTCGTATAATTAGAAACACTACCAACGGTCCTTGACATTATGTAAGATACTTCACCGCAATCGTTTTTATTTTGAAATTAAACAATAAATAGGACAACAATATGTTCAACGATTTATCACTTATTAGAAAAACAATATAAAACCCATTACACAAGTGCAGTTTCAATATTACATTACGGACAAACATTTCAATCAGTTTTAAGGTATGAACTAATCGTAATAGTCAACTAATTAGAAACAACAACAAAAAATATAAAAAAACAATATTTTTTTAAGTATTAGTAATTAGTATTGTTATTTACGAAATAGCTACAATCCACAGCCTACCAATAGTTATAATTAATATTTAGTGGCGTATCCCTTATTTTCAATAACAGCACTGCAACGACGTGGCATTGATTCAATCAATTTCATAAATTTTTCTAAGGGGATTGAATTCCATGCTTCAACAAATGGTTCATATAGTTCGTTTTGACTGGTGTTACGTTTGTTTGAGACTTTCTTTTTAACAATATACCAGAGATTTTCTATTGGGTTTAAATCCGGACTATGTGCTGGCCAGTCTAAAACGGATATACGCTGTTCGCTAAGGAAACATTTGACGCTATTGGCCGTGTGTTTAGGGTCATTGTCATGCTGAAAGATCCAGATTATAGGCAAATGATCGTCCGAGTAGGGAATCATTGTGTGCTCTAAGATATTTTTGTATTGCCATTAATCCATTGTACCTTCAATCTTCCGAACGGGTCCAATGTTACCGCCACCGTGCTTGGCTATACTCCTTGTGTATTTATAATTAAAAGCATTGTTTACAGGGCGTCTAACATAGCGCTTTCCATCGGAATTTACTATATTTATTTTTGTTTCATCTGAAAATAACACTTTTTTCCATTTTCGTACCGTCCAATTAACATATTTTTTAGCGAATAATAATCGCTTCTTTCGGTGTTGCTTGGTAAGAAGCGGTACCTTTCGAGAGATTCTTCCAAACAATTTAGCTTCCACTATTCTTGACGAGATGTTTCTCGGGTAATCAGGCGAAAAAACTTTATTTTTAATCTGGTTGGAGCCTTTACTTGGGTCTTTTTAGCAACACGAACGATTAGCGTATCTTCTCTGGGAGAGGATTTTCTTGGCCGAGCCTTTCTAAGAACATTTTCAACAGTTCCATGTGTTTTATAATGATCAATTGCATTAAAAACTTTCTTAACAGAACAATTTAAATGTTCAACTATTCTTCTGTACGCCCACTTATGATCTATATGTAAATTAACAATGATTTGCCTAGTTGACGCGTCACTACTTTTATTTTTGCCCATTTTGAACAAAATAAAATTCAGATTAAATTTTGAATTGCCGCCAAAATAATAGGAAAAGCCAAGAAAGAAATGTTATTCTCCAATTTCAAAAAAAGAACGAGCTATGGATGCTTTTTTTAAATGTTTCTAATTAGGCGTCCGAGCGGCCAGTAACAGAAAATAAACTCCTACATGTGTCAGACTCATTTTGCAATTAAAAGTACGATATGTTTTATATTTTAAGCATTTAATGAGTTTTTTATTTGAGTGACTATATTATTGCATGATTATTAATTATTGAATGTGTATATTTTTTACGAACATTTGTATATTGAAGTTATAATTTTTTTATTCATAAGAAGTGTTTCTAATTATATGACCACCACTGTATATAATAAAAATTAAATATAAAAACATAATTTCATAAAAAAAAGGCTCAGCTAAAAATAATAATAGGAAAACGGGTAAATTATTTAATAGAAAAGTAACAGTCAGAATATTATTACATTCGCTTGCTCATAATTGATTATGGGTCGGATCATTGTGAATATTATGTGGAAAAAAATTAGCAAACATATATGTATACTAGATGCCGAGATGGCCCAGCGGTAAGAACGCGTGAATCTTAACTGATGATCGTGGGTTCAAACCCGGGCAAGCACCACTGAATTTCATGTGCTTAATTTGTGATTATAATTCATCTCGTGCTTGACGGTGAAGGAAAACATCGTGAGGAAACCTGCATGTGTCAAATTTCACTGAAATTCTGTCACATGTGTATTCCACCAATCCGCACTGGAGCAGCATGGTGGAATAAGCTCCAAAACCTTCTTCTCAAAAGAGGAGAAGAGGCCTTAGCCCAGCAGTGGGACATTCACAGGCTGTTACTTTATATGTATACCTGGTATGATAATATAGTATGATAGTCCAATATCAAGAGGAGTAACGATAAACAAAGATAAAAATTACATAATCCACACAATGAGCTTAATAAAAATCTGCTATATTATGCATTACAAACAGTTTATATTTCAAAACATTCTTTGTAATACAATACCATTCCACTTTAATAATTCTTTACACTTTCATTTTAATAATGAATATATCCTCTTCTTTCACTTATTGGAGTTGGCTACAGCTGTATTATTGCTGGTGTATCAACACTTAGCGCCTTTGGTACCTGACAGATGAACTTAACAAGAATGACTCGATGGCGTTTGCCAAACATAAGTTGATATGAGGTGACTTTATTCTACACTGTCACATTTTCACTACATTATGAGGAACACAAACAATATGTTTTATAAAATAAACAAATATTTTTCTAGTAAGCATATTTCACAATTTCAAAACGTCACAATAATTTATTTATTAATATTAATTATTATAATAGCACTTTCAAATAGCTCTTTGCCAATGTAATTTTAAAAATGATCACATAAATAGAACCGACACACGATACCTAATAACCACTTCACGGGTTGGACACGAATTTTGTAGTATACGCCAGGCAATCTTAAAAAATAGGAATACTTACAGTCGAAACTCAAATGAAATAAAAACTGAAAGTCAGAACTGAACAGAGTGGGTAAGTATGCATAAAAAAAATTGTAAAATACCCACATAAATTTCATAAATTTTACAGATTTATATACAAACCATTGATATCTTCGGTTGAATCACATTTTTCTTTTACTACCAACATATCTTCAAACTTTTTAGTTGGGCGTCCTCTTCTCTTTGTTACTGGTTCGTCTTCAATGTTAATTGATACATTTTTGTTATTTTTCAGTGTGACCTTTCTTTTTAATACTTTCTTTTTTTTCGTATTTATTTTACCTTGTGGTTCATTCACTATTTTTAAAACTATTGATTCTGTTGAATCCTTTAATAATTTCTTTTTTTTAAATTGTCTTCCCACTACTACAAGAATAAAAATAATGAAATTTAAATTTTTAAAACAATACATGTAAAAATAAGGTATATGTATCTTCAGCATGTCAAATACTAAAGTTTTGTAAAATATAAAGTAAGCAATGTTGAAGTGTTAGAAATTTTTCATTATATTATATTATTTAAATGTAGCATTTATATTGCATAATTCTAACCTAAGCTGCAAACTATGCTTCATACAGTCCAGCAGTGGGATATTGAGAAGCTGTGATTGTACTGAATATAAACTGCATAGCTAAGTTTGTCATTCTAACACAGTTTATTACATATTAAGATATTTATTATTTATATTTGCACAAAACAAGATTTAAGAGATTATTCTTTAACCATGTTACAATAGTAGACTACTAAAATTGTATTTGTTGTAAACAAAGCAACAATATAACATTCTACCTTCATTTGCCAGCATAATGTTGATATCATTCTTCTTAACACTCACAACTCTGTTTTTCTGCTGATCATCTTCATTTAAAACTACTTAAAAAAATAATAGAAATATTATTATTAATTTAAAGAAAAAATAAATATTTAAAATATTAAAGACTCACATGTTAAGTTAATATCCTTAATATTCAAGTTCTCTTCTGTTTCACTTGATGGTAAACCTTTTCCATTTTTCAGCCGTCGTCGCTTCTCTTTTTCTTGGACAGTTTTATCTTTCTTTGGTGGCATATTAAGTAATTGTTTTTATTTGAAAACTATACTAGGGCATTTTCAAATGATTTAGATTTTTAGCGATTTTAATAAAGTACTGAACGTATATTCAAGGTCAGCAAATATAACATACTGTTTGCCGTTTGGAATCCTCAAATTTCGCCAATTCAGCGAATTATACACATTTTTTAATAAGCATTAAGCAATGAAAAATATATCATGTATATTATGCTCTTTAAATTTATGGGAGTTATGGGTACAAAAATATCTGTGAAGTTGAAGACAGTTCTGACCACAGAACACTAAACACTTACTTAAAGCTTCTGACATCTGTGTAAACTTTAAATATTACATACGATACTTAGCGAGTTAAGTTATTATTATTCGAGTATGTAAATTAAAATTTTTAAAAGCACTTATAAATTATACAGATTTTTTTTTTTAATTTAATGATTTAATACGAATAATTTATTTAAATGCTATTGCGAGCGCTTTGGGCAGATTGCACTCAGTTGCTTTGATATAAAGCTCAACAAGTAACTCTGTTCGTCAAAATAGCTAGCGTTAAATGTTATGTTAACGACAAAAACGAGTAAAGAGTGTGTTGAGAATTATTCACTAAACACAAGTCCAACTTGTACGGGGACCTTAATAATTTGTAAACTATTATTAATATGCTATCTGTGGTGATATTAAGAAGTCGAGAAGGTCACTGAGGTTACTAATGTCAAAGCACATCGGTAAAAATTTTTACTCAGCTGAACTGTGCCGGTAATTCTGTGTAATAAAAAAATTATAAATAATTTATCAGAATGCCTGGAAAATATAAAATTGTAATGATCCGCCACGGCGAGAGCGAATGGAATCAGAAAAATCTCTTTTGCGGGTGGTATGATGCTGACCTTAGTGACCAGGGTAAATTGAAACCGATTAAATTATTATGTTAATAAATTTACATATGAAGTTATTTTATAAAATTAGAAACCTTTTTATAATATATTAGAAAAAAAAATGTGCATTATGCCATTGCTTTGCCTTTGAGATGGCCTTACATATTTTGAAGAGAAATTTCGTTTCATCTATACGCATTCTAGTCTAATATTTTCGAATAGGTCGCGAAGAAGCAGTGTCTGCTGGCAAGGCTTTAAAAGCTGAAGGTTACAAGTTTGATGTAGCCCATACATCAGTTCTCAAACGAGCTCAAATTACATTGAATTCTATTCTGCAAGAGATAGGTCAGACTGATATTCCGATAAACAAAACGTGGCGCCTGAACGAGAGACACTATGGTGGACTCACTGGTCTCAATAAAGCAGAAACTGCCGCTAAATATGGTGAAGCTCAGGTATATATAATGGTTATACCTTTCTCAATTTGATATGTATTACAGCATAAATATTTTTTGCTTGTGTTTACAGTATGATATATAGGATTAACAATAACAATTTCCTTGTCATTAGAATTTATATTTAAGGATGTTATGTATGTTGTATAATTAAATAAATCACAGGTACAAATTTGGCGACGAAGCTTCGACATTCCCCCACCTGCAATGGAGAAAGATCATCAATACTATAACACCATAGTCAATGACCCTCGTTATGCTGGTGACCCGAAACCTGAGGAATTCCCCATGTTTGAGAGTTTGAAGCTCACCATTGAAAGGACACTGCCTTATTGGAATAATGTTATTGTTCCTCAGGTAAATTTTATAAACCCCATTGGGTAGAATTTTATAGTAAGTTAAAAATAAGAACATAAATAAAGAGAAAGGACCCTTTTATTAACTAAATTTCTGTTTTGAAAAAAATAATTACCAACAGTGTCATTAAACACAATAAATATAATTTTTAAGGTATTTTTTGCTTAGTATTTTAAAAATGATTACATAAATAGAACTGACACACGATACTTAATAACTACTTCACGGGTTGGACACAAATTTTGTTACACTCTGTATATAAATAAAGATTTTTGAAAACCATAAAAATTATAAAAGTATTTTATGTAAGTTTGATACAACATTTCTAAATTTCAGATTAAAGAGGGCAAGAAAATTATCATCGCTGCTCATGGCAACAGTCTCCGAGGCATTGTCAAGCATTTAGATGGTAAATTTACACATATTTTTTAAGAAAACTATAATCCATACAATATTCATTGATACATTATGCCTTAATGTAAAGTAACTATGAATATTGTATGAATTATAACTACTATTTAATACATTCTTAATATTTTTTTTAATAAGTTATTAAACATGGGCAAAGAAGTTCTTAAATTAGTCCAAATATTCAGGATTGAGCTTTAAGGCTAGATAGTACACAACTATGTATACTATTTAGTTAAAGAAGCTTAAAAATGTGAATTTGAGATATGCATCGATGCAATTGCCATGTAATATATAATTATTTTATTAAATTGCAGATTTGTCTGATGCTGCCATTATGGAATTGAATCTTCCAACTGGCATTCCATTTGTGTATGAATTGGATGAGAATATGAAGCCTGTTGACTCAATGGTGTTCCTCGGAGATGAGGAGACAGTCAAGAAGGCCATGGCAGCTGTAGCCGCTCAAGGCAAAGCCAAGTAAACGTTACATTGAATATAATTATGTAGTTGATAATAGTAAATGTTTATTGTACATGTAATGAGATTAATGAAAGTTGCAAATTTTGTAACAAATTTGAACAGCTACAAAATAATGCAATTTTAAATTTCATTAAATTATTAACTATCCTGTTTTGATAATGCGTGTAATTTTTTTTTTTTTAAATGTCTTGAAGAATCTCTTGGCAATGACTGTATCTAAATATTAAATTGTTTTTTTTTTTTGGTTATAAATTTGAAAATTTTCTTCTTGTTTATCAATGTAATACAAATTGTATTCGAGTAAAGTATTCTATTGGCTGGCCGTATGCCAAGATGTTTCGTTACCAAGTAATTTATAAGAACCTATTTATTGACAGAGTGCTTATTTTATAATAAAACTGTTACGAATATATTTATTATTTTTTATTATCTACATAACGAGTTGGTAATAACGTGGGATTTGGTAAACCAAAAGCCAGGCTGTATCTATTGTAGCTCAATTGGTTAATTAGAACATTGTCGAGAGAATCATGTACCATATTCAATTACAAAAAGCCACGGTGACAACCAAAATCGCTAGTTTTGGGGCACAACTGTTTCATATGCATTTAGAGTAGTTTTTTAATTGATTCATTTCATGTTTGGTAGTAAATGAAACAATAGTGAAGAAATCTGCATAAGTCACATGAAATTATGCAAAATGTAAGTTCATCACGGTAAAGTTTGATGGAATAATTTCCAAGCTTTCTTAATAGGAGAGGAGCTGGGACATAAAATATCCATTTTATAAAATAAAAATAAAAAAGTCATTTTAAAAAAATAATTCAGTAATAATATTTTTTTTTTTTATTTAAATTAATGCTTTTGTTTAGACTTATAAACATTTATTACGGTAGACTTTCTTTTATATCTGCCATCACTTGGTCCATGTTTACCGATGTTGTTGAATCTTTATCATCGCTAGTAAATTTCTTGACAGAATATTTTTGAAAACCCCTTTGTTTGCTGTTTTTGAAAATAAACTTTTGTGAGTCCTTCTTGCCTGCCTGGCTGCCATCAACGTCTATCTCCATGGCATGTGAATTTTTGTTCGTTTTATTTTTTTTCCTTGGTTTTTGATCAAATCTAAAATCTTTGGGCAGTTTATGAGTCTTGATACAGTGGCTTAATCTGTCTTCAGCGTTCATAAATTTCTCTTTACATTCTTCTATATAACAGGAATACTGGAAATAATAAAACAAATGTTATGCTTTCACAAATACATCACTGGACAGATTTTGATGATATTGAGTATGAAACATGCTTAAATACCAAGGAAGAACAAAGGCTCACCTTTTTTACCTAAAACCTAGCCGCTCCTTGCACACGGGCGAAAACGAGTATTTAATATTTATAGTACATGATAATTAATTTAACTAAAATATAATATATTGTTTTATATTTTACATTTATAATATTGACTACATGTAAGGTCGTAGACCCGGCGGTCCTGGGTTCAATTCCCAGGTCGGGCCAGTAAAATGTTACTGAGATTTTCTATCGAAAATTTGAAAGCACGTAAATCCGTTGGTGCTGCGCCTGAACTCTTTTCGGTCGTGTCGGATTGCCGTCCCATCGGATTATGAGACCTAGGGAAAAGAGATTGCACCTGTGTTTGCGCACCCACTTGTGCACTATATTATCTCCTGCGCAGTTGGCTAATCTCTTTTGAGATTGGCCGCCGTGGCCGAAATCGGTCAGGAGGACATTATTATTATTGGTAAGGAAAGAAGCATTACACTTACTTATTGACCGGCAACAAATCTACCACCGGATCGGAAAGACGTACCAAAAATCTGAGAAGAATCGGCGAAAAAATTAGCAAAATTTTCAATATACTCACGGAAGGCTTCTTAACTGCCATTACAGCGAAGAATGAATCGTGTTGTTCTTGTATATGTAAGTCTAGGAGATGTGGAGATGGCAACACTTTCTTGCATTGACTACAATTGTATCTGTGCGAGGAATTGTAGTGGTTTTCGTAGTCCAGTAAGGTGGTCACAGTGAAATGGCATCCCGGGACCGTGCATGTTGTCTGCACCCTGGAATACATTTATTCTAATAGTATAAGAGCTTGCTTAGTTTAAACTTCGAACTATCGTAATAAATGTATGTATCTGATCCTGATGAAAGTTTTAAATTAAAACATTTTCATTATATATATTATTATCCTTTACTCGGTGGTAGAGCTTTGTGCAAGCTCGTCTGGGTAGGTACCACCCACTCATCAGATATTCCACCGCAAAGCAGCACTACTTTGTATTGTTGTGTTCCGGTTTGAAGGTTGAGTGAGTCAGTGTAATTACAGGCACAAGGGACATGACATCTTAGTTCCCAAGGTTCGTGGCGAAGTTGTATTTTTGTTTTTAAAGAAATATATAAACTGCTGTCTGTGGGCGTTGGACCACTTACCATCAGGTGGCCCATATGCTCGTCCACTTACCTATACTATAAAAAAAAAAAACCATATAAATATTTATACTGTTAAACATATTTGTAGATCTAATAACAACAGTGCTATAAATATCACTCGTGAAATATTAAAAGTTAGTACATCATTCGTCTTATACGCTAGTTATGATATTCTAATTATTTATTAAATACCTATAAAATCAATTCCACATAGCAGATCAGAGTGTCACTTTATAAGAGAAAAAATAATATTGTAAACATTGGCGTCCTGACCGGTAACGACCGCGGCCATTCTCATAAAATCTATACAGGTGATGTCAATAACGTTTAAATGGCTTGTACCTTCAAGATCTAACTATAGCGAGGGAGTAAAAAAACCGAACTGAACAGACGATAATTTCGTTTAACTAATATCAGAATACTTATCCATATTCGGCTTTAGTGCTACGTCTGTGATATTAAATGACAGACGCAAACTTGATATTTTAAGAATACCTGCCAATTTGTCTAGTAACCAACAACTGTTTGAATGGCCAAGATGATAGTTAGTCCATTTGCCAAAAATAAATGATTTTCATTGTGAATATCTTGCAAGAGTATTTTTATTAAATATGATAACTTAATACATTGATAACTTTTTAATTATTTATTTGATATAAGTGAGATGGCTAATTGCTCACGTGATACATGATCACCAGCCATGTGAACTATAATTCCCTGCCTGGTTTGGTTTTGGTCGTAGAATAAATAAATAATTCCATAATTATGTCATTAACAGAAATTAAAGTACATAATTCATAAACTGGGCAGGCCTAATATGTTTAACTATTAAGACACGAAAATGACTTACGTCATTTGTTATTCGGTAACAAATGTATGAGTCCTTCGAGCCGGATCGAGTATCGGAATTGCTTTAAAAACTTTTAATGATTGTATTTTTCTCAATAATACAAACAGGAGCAATGTCATTAAATAAAATTAAACAGGTGGTTATCAGATATACATGAATATTCGATGCAGTGAAATCAGTGAAAAAATTATCGAGTCTTTTGCCTTAAAATGACGAGCCGGTTGGCGTGGTTGGTAGATAGATACCTGCCTTTCGCGCCGCAGGTCGTGGGTTCGATTCCCACCCAGGACAGACATTTGTGTGCATGAACATGTCTGTTTGTCCTGAGTCTGGGTGTAATTATCTATATAAGTATGTATTTACAAAAGAAAAATAGTATATTTAGTATATCAGTTGTCTGGTTTCCATAGTACGAGCTCTGCTTAGTTTGGGATCAGATGGCCGTGTGTGAATAATGTCCCAGGATATTATTATTATTATTATTATTATTAAAATATTTTGTTACTTACATAGCGTGACAGAGATCTTCGTCGTCGGCATCGTAAATACCTAATCTAGAAGGTGGCGTATCCTCGAAGAGAACATCATCGAGTTTCCGCCGACCGAGGCCGTACGACTTTAGCTTATCAATTAAATTTACTTGCACCTCCATTCTGAAATTTAATGATACATAATAAATAAATGTGATAGAATGAATAACTTGAAGCGACAATAGTGCAATTGTTTACGGGCCGTTTGCTATGTAAAGTCGCATGTTCGATACTGATCCCGTAGGCTATTGTCGAAAACGTATTACGCGTTTCCCCCACGGGAACAGTGGGGGTATGTGGGGCTCGCCATATGTCCAGGGCGCCGAGTGCGCCATCGGAATACCCACTAAAAAACCAGCGGTACCCTTCCCGTCGTAACGGGAGCGCCACGGGATCGGTTGCGCATGCTACCGTGATTGTCGTTCCCCCTAACATATATGAATAAGATGTCCTTAAATAAAGGCATTGTTATTACTTTTAAAAAAACACTACATTCTGCGGTAAGCTAATGTCTAAATCACTTGTAATGTCAATCGTTTATTTTAAATTACGTCATGAAAAGTACAAAGTAAAATAATTGCATCGTTTTGATTTCCATTAACTATGTGCTGGCCGATTGCCTTAAAATTGATTTTTCTAGTCATATATTCATTTATCCTCATAAGCCAGTCAAATCAAACTAACAGTTTTTATTCAATATAGACGCTTGTTTATTGATTGACAAAAAAAAAACTAATTCCGAAACCGTTGAGGAACTAATGAAAACAACTCAGCGGGATACTTTCTTGTTGTACAATTTAAAAAAATTAAAGGTCTTGGCATGTCGTCAAAGAGTCACAAGATTTACACAAAATAACTGGCACACGTACGTTTCTAATTACTTTTTTCCGAATTTAACTTTTGAAAATATTGGAACGTTTCTCGCGATTACTATACAGTCGAGTAACAGAGGTGAATAATATAATTCTTTGTATTCATACAATGTAAATTCAAAATACTTTTACGTAGATAATATATCTAATATTTATATTATTGTCTATAGTATAAATATGAAGAGTTCAGGATATTTCAGTAGATATTTAAAACCAAATGATAAATTTACTCGGTGGTAGAGCTGTGTGGAAGCTCGTCTGGGTAGGTACCACCCACTCATCAGTCACTCATATTCTACCGCAAAACAGCAGTACTATGTTTTGTTGCGTTCCGGTTTGAAGGGTGAGTGAGCCAGTGTAATTACAGGCACAAGCGACATAACATCTTAGTTCCCAAAGTTGGTGGAGCATTGGTGATGTAAGCGATGGTTAACATCTCTTACATTGCCAATGTCTATGGGCGTTGGTGACCACTTACCATCAGGTGGCCCATATGTTCGACCGCCTACCTATACAATAAAAAAATTGTCTATTTATTGGGACATATTAGTCATAGAAATCACACTACGATCCACGGGGAAGGAGCGTTAACGTTAATTAACCGTTAATGTGAAACCGCATGCTCGAACTAGTCTTATGTAAAAAATCTAAATAGGTATATAGATATGACGAGTTGATGTATGTAATGACCCTGTAGTTCAAATGATATTTATCAACGTAGCAAGATATGATGATATGAAATGATGGCAAAGAAATAAATTATTGCGACATATATAAAAAAAAAAAAAAAATTAAGGATGCATAATATTTTCACATTCTTCGAAAACACAATCCAAACACGAGTTCTCTACGATATTTATTTATATATTATGAACAATGAATAAATATCCTAAGCAATATACACGATAGTAACTAACATAGTATTGTGTCGTCGTTGAACTGTGTCGTATTTACTAACGCCCTCCAATACGACAGCACATTTATAATCATTTCTTCAATAAACACTAACAAAAAAAAAAATGTAATTTAATTTACAATATTATGATTGTAATATAATTTTTATAAAAAAAGTTCTGAATAATATAAATAAATACTTAAATATAATTTATAAAGTATATAATAAAGATGGGATGGAATGTAGTGTTAAGAGTCAGTGAATTTAAAAGTCTCCTAGTTTAAAAAGGTAAGAAATTTCATCTTAAACATTACATTTTACACATCTCTATATTTTTGCCCAAATAAATCTTACAAGTCATGATTTTTTCGTTGTTCGCTCAAAAACTTGCAAATCATGATGATTAAGATGAATTTTGTACAAAATAACGTAAGATAATAACGATAACAGATGGACGATAAACGCGAACGATTTTGCTATGTTATGACTTATGTTATTTATTTATTGCCAAAAACTTTTTTTATTATGTTACAGGTGGACCATTCGCTGTTAAGTCGTCACTACCGCCCATAGACATTGGCCATGTTAGAAATATTAACCATTCGTTATATCGCCAATATGCCGCCAAACTTAGGAACGAAGCTGTTATGTCCCTTGTATGTACCTGTAATTACGCTGGCTTACTCACCCTTTAAACCGAAACTCAACAGTACTAAATATTGCTGTTGTGTTAAATATCTGACGAGTGGGTGGTTTAGTCTATCTGACTATACTAGTCAGTGAGTATAGTCTAGCCAGCACAAAGCCCTACCACCTAGATAATAACCTGAAGATGCTTTATTATTTATTAATTGAAATTATTCATCTCGTATTAAAAACTGTGTATGTAAGCGTCACCCGCATAAGCAGTGATTTTGCTGCTAACTAGACCATAGTTAGCAGCAAACGAAGTGTCAGCTAAGATAACTTTTTAAAAATAACATACAACTGACTGATGCTTATGTAATTAATTTATATATAACAGTGTATAGATTCTCAGTTATATTATATGTGTAGATTGATCTCATGTTTCATATTTAAATGAAACTTTTTTAATACTTAAAAACGTTTCATATTAAGAATCAAATTCAATTTTTGATATATGTGTATCAGTGATATTTATTTTTATGTTGAAAGTATAGTATGGTATTTACGATATTTTATTGTTTGCTGATTAAACTTTTTAAATTTGACCGAATTACTTAATTATTTCTATACCAATCAACCAATACAATTAGTATATAAACGAGAGCAGGACGTGCGCCGGGTTTGCTAGTAATTATTTTTTAAACAATAACTGCAATATTTTGAGCGGAATACAATTAATATTAATTTATAATCATATTTTTGTTGTATAATCAAAAAATAAAGTTTATATAAAGCTCAAAAAAATAAAAATATTTTTATGTTTAAAAATTAAACATAAAAAAAGTAAGTAAATTTTATTTTTTATTTTGTTTAAGTAAATTTATTCTTTTATTAAAATGGTACCTACGTAAATGCATAATAACTATTCTATATAATTACTAACTATAAAACGAACTTCTATAATATAACATTATCTAGTCGGCAATGTCAATTAGACTTAATCTTAGACTTAATGATGTTTAAAAAAACATCGACTGTTTTTATCGGTAGTAAAGCTAATGAATAATTAAAAAAAATTTATACTTATAAAATCGTTTGTCCAGACTTATGTTGTTTCGTTATACATAAGATATAATAAAAGAAGCGCACAAATGACGCGGTCAAGTCACTAAAAAAACTCAATACATCTGCAGCGGCATCAATCGCCGCAAAGGCGGCGTTATAACTATAGTATAATAATAATCGACTGCCTCGTTGGTCTAGTGGCTAGATATTAGGCTGCAGACCCGGTGGTCCTGGGTTCAATTCCCAGGTCGGGCCAATAAATAGTTATTGGGTTTTTCTGTAAGAAAATTCTCAGTAGCAGCCCGGAGTCTGGAAGTTGGAAGTGTGTACACTCCCGTGCCTCGGAAAGCACGTTAAGCCGTTGCTTGAACTCTTTCCGGTCGTGTCGGATTGCCGTCCCATCGGATTATGAGAGCTAAGGAAAAGAGAGTGCACCTGTGTTTGCGCACACACTTGTGCACTATAATATCTCCTGCGCAGTTGGCTAATCTCTCTTGAGATTGGCCGCCGTGGCCGAAATCGGTCTGGAGGACCTTATTATAATAATAATATATAACGTCATGCGCAATGTATGTACTTAGACACATAAATCCTAATGTATGTATGGGTATGTGATGGTGTTTAAATAAAATTTCAAGTTTTAATCACCAACTACTATTCATTTATTTAATTCAAACTTTACTATTCATTGGCAAAATAATTATTAATTATGTGAACGATAAGTTCTTCAATACTTACATGTTAGTACTTTACTTAAACCGGTTATCAATTTGGAATACGTGCCGCTGCTAACCCTTAGGCACTATATATAGAAAATATATATATGCATACTTAATTAAAAAAGGTGTGCGAGAATGAGAAGCAATTCCATCACTATTTCCTGAATGTATCAAATCGCCTCGTCATTCTCTATTACATTACATCACATTATCATTTTTGATTTTCCAACGATTATAATGTCAATTACTTACGTTATCTTATAACTCCGCGCCATTCGGCGCGAAGTCGTTGGTATCTATGGTAGTGACTAGAGGCCGAGAATAACTGTTTTCAATTACGTATACGGTGCTTGATAGTGTCTCAATGTTAAAAATATAGAATAATTTACTTTATTTGTTTCTTTTTAAAAATATTTTAATAAGGAATAAGTTGCGTAATTATACCATTTTTTATATTGTTACTTGGTGTACGTTTTACTAAGTGTAAATAACACATGAAAGAATGAGCGAAATAAGGCAAAGAAAGGTAAATAGTTTAATTACGTATTATTAAATAACATAACCTCAACAACTTCTCAAATCACGTCTTAGTTTAAAATGTAAAAAAATATTTCAAATTATATGAATACAAGTTGAAGTAATTAATAATATGATAAAAATGAGGTAATTTTACCTTTAGATTACTTTTTAATCTGTTTGAATCCTTGTTGGCACAATTAATATCCTAACCCAAATGTTTTTGCACAAACACTTGCTATGTTTTGTAATACGGAAATGAAAGTATATTCAGTAGTAAAATCTAACTTATTAAAGGACTTATTTACAGTTTTTAATTATAATTGTACATTGTGAACCCTGTATTAAATCTCGTTGACAAATAAAAACAAACCATTTACCACTTCTCCATTGATAATGTTGCCATCTGCTAAAAACCTTTTTACAGGAAAAATTAAATGTTCATCTAAGATGTTCTCTGTGATGTGAACTCGCTAATTTATTTTTTATTTTAAAATGTAAAAAAATAGTACTGTTATTTGACAAATAATTTCTAAATTATATTCGTAACCATAAAGACATAGATAATATTATAATACATTTATATATTAAGTGATTTTACTGAAGTCTTGAAGATATTTTGCATAAAATAATATGAAGCCACTACCTAACGTGGCCACTTATTTTACAATTGACAAGCTAATAACATTTTATTTTTTTATTAAAATCGATCCAATGAATATCGGGTCGATTTATTGGACCAAAGAAAAATTTAATTTATAATAAATGTTTTGGTAACTCATAAAATTCCATAGGATGAATGTAATAAAATCATTGAGTTGGATAATTATTACATATGTAGGTTTATAGTTTTAACTTCATCATTAATATTGACAAAATCGTTTTGGGATTTTTTTTATTTAAAACTTGTTATGACATTAATTGATAGAGCCACTAACCACTTATAAGAACCCGCCGTCTTTACCGTATTTAATTTTTATTCGGTCGGTCGGTAGTGCGATTTTGGAGGACAGACCGTAACTCAACAGCTGTCTATGCTTTTTATGTCGTAGTAACAACACTACAGTGCTGCCAACTTTTCCCCTAAATTTAGGGTGTTTTTAGGGGCTTTTTCAGGAGGATAATTTTTTAAAGGAATTCTCGGTATGGATCATCTCTGCAATTAAATTTAATCCGATGTTCAGGGCGCACCATGCGTCTTGACTGCGTCGACAGTCCCACATACCCGCGTAATGCGTTTTTCCAGCGGACAAAAAATGTAATTCCTGCATGCAGTACTTGTTATAAATGTATTTTCTGTTTAATTCAATGCATCGGTCAGGGGGAAATAAGGGTTTTTTGAGATAGTGCTAGGAGGGGGGGATGCTTCTCAGACATTGGCAACACTGCAGCACTATTCAAAATGACATCAATAGCTATTACAAGTGGCTAAGTGCTGTCACGATTTGTTTTTCGAATATTGACAGTATTGTGATTATTTATATTGCAATGAACACGAAGTTATGAACTAAAGTATGCTGTTTTACTTTAAAATGCACAAATAATACATTTAAGTTAAGGTTGTGATGTACATTTTAACCCGATATGGGAAAATTCAATACCTACAGATATTTAGAGGTGAGCTTTAAAATTTTCTACATATGAAGTACATTTATGAAATTAAACCATGCTCATTATTGAGATCTTAGACTGGAGACACACCAGAAAAAGAAAAAAAAAAAAAATCTTAGACCATATCGCGATAAATATACATAAAACAGGTACCAGATAATGCGATAAACTATAAGTGTTTTTTAATGTTAGTGATAAAATTATTTCAATAGAGTTATTCATAATATACTTAAACCATTCGGGTGGCTTTTTATTTACTTTAAATGCTTAATTTTGTTTATTATACATATTTGAAGTTGAATTGTAAACTGTGATGTTATTGTTTACTATATTATCATATATGAAAACCTTGAACAATATAATAGCTTATTTAATGACATATTATCAACATCACAATACTATTTACCTGGTTTAATGATGTACAACTAACTAAATAATTAATATTAAGTTATCATTTTATTCATAAACAACAAATACAAGTTTGTATCTGTAACTCTAATAGATGAACTTTTGATTTTTTTTTTCTTACTACTCTCCAATGTAACAAAAGTTTTTGTGTGAAATCCTATCCTGATAGACCAACTGGCTTAGGCTTGTGAGTTGTATACCAGTCAATCATTTTACATGTTTATTAAGTATAAAATAATTATGGAATGTAATGTAGTTTCACTTGTATCCACTTGCATACACAAAGGTATAGAATTTGTTCTAAATTGTTGTCAAAAGAATGCTTTAACATCTTGTCAATAAACAAAGTTTCCTTCACATTTTTCTGTGAACACATCACACCTGATTTCAGATGGTAAAATAATAGATTTTTTTTTTCAGTTAAAAGATGATACCTCATCGTCACATATCAACATAAGGGCTAGAACCTTAAAGCAACCAAGAAGGCTAAAGAAAATATTTATTTTTCTCCTTATATTAGCATTGGGTGTTACATATTTTTTGGGTGAGTTTGATTTATATGTTGAATATATCATTAGTAAGAAAGCTTTTTTTGTGTGTTACTTTGAAACTATCATGGTGGCTGTATGTGGCAGCTCTTGTACAAATGGATTTATTCCTATATTTTTTTTTTTAATACAATTTACTTGTTTGTATAACAGATAAACAGATTATATTATTTAAGATTATTCTAAAATAGCTTCATCTTTTTAATTTGTTGATTCAAAAATCATTGTTGTCACAGTTATTTTTAATTCTGTTTTTTTTACATAATTGTCTTGTTTTTATTATTTATTGTAGTTTAAAAACTATTTGTTCACTCACTGAATGTATCATGATGTAAAGTATTGGCAAGGTAAGGGCTGGTTAATATTTCATACAAAGCCAATGTCTATGGAGTGTGGTGACCACTTGCCATCAGGTCAAAAAATGAATAAGATGAAGTATGTATACATAATATAGTTTATAAACATGCATCATAATCGGAAGCTCTATTCTAAAATAGTGTTTAAATAAAAGAAAGCAAAGTTTGCTTACCTTTTGTCCCCATCATTGTCATTACAGGGCTTGTTCTCGCATAAACCCGAACTTAGATTTGTGACATATTAGAGTTTAGTCTAAGAAACTGCTATTGGTAATTGTGTGTTTTTGTGTTGCCAAGTTGGTTATGGTTGAGTAGAAAACAATTGAATATAAATTATCTTCATGTTATGGCTATAAAATTTATGATTAAGTGAATATTGTGTTGTTTTATAGACTTTTTACAGGCTTAGGGTGAGGGTACATTGAATATTTTCACTTTTTTTTTTTAGTTTTTGTCTAAGGTGTTATCTTTTTGAGTCCAATAATTAAGGTCTGTTTTGATTTTCTATTACGTGAAAGTAACGTAAAGACTGTTTCCTTGCTAAAAGTTGTTTAATGCTAATTACTATATGGACGATAGCAAACTTTGGGATTGAAACGATTGACTCCAGGCGGAAATTTCTGTCCGAAGCGGTGCTAGATTATTGATTGAATAAGCTTTCATGTTGAATAAAGATTGTATTTCTTTATTTAAGTACTCATTGTAATATTGATAGGTAATTTTTTTTTTGTCAAATGTACCGCCAACATTATCTTAGTTATTGGCGCTGAAAATCCAAGTCACTACGTGTATTAATTCGACTTCAGTTCTGATAAAATCAAACGGCTCTTTGGCATAAATAGGATTTAATCATGATTAAAATTTTCCTCAATTATATATTTTTTTTTTATACACTTAGTAACTGAATAGGTAATAAGTTTATTTAATCAATCGTAAAATACGCTAAATTAGTTCAACCATGTACGTGGCTTTACAAATCTGAAGCGATCTATTCAATAAGCAGTTGTAAACGAAACTCGGCTCATATACAATAGATATAAGGTCGTAAATCGAGTGTGTAATGCGTGTTCATTTAAATTATAATACACTAGAGAACTAAGTTAGATTTCTATTGAAATCAAGGAAAGAGAAACAAGGACGGAGATAAGAAGTGACAGAATTTACACTGTTTTACATACATAGTTAATATTCAACATATTGGCATCTCGTTTTATTTTAATTTTTAAACTGTTCGGAAACCAAAGTATAGATTCATTGGTACAAATATATTAGACGATGGCCACTTACTATTAGTTTAGTTGTGATCCTGTCATCGCAGATAACACACACTGTTAAGAATTATCGCGCCATAAATTATGTCAAACGAAACAATAGTGCTTACATTACCGATTATAATAACAGGTAATTAAATTAAATTGTATTTAAATATTTTAATATATTTAATTTTTCAATAGTTATTTAATTTTTATTAAATAATTTAATTATTGTTTAAAAACAAATCTTTAAAATATTTCATTATATAGAAAAATATAAATGTATGAGGATTTATCGTTAGTTTTATAAAAGTGCATTTTATGCATCAAAAGTAATGTCAGATGTTGGGCTTTTGTCTCCATTTTAAGGAGAAAGTTTGGAGCTTATTCCATCATGCTGCCCTAATGTGGCAGATTTTCAACAGTCACATTCACAGCCGAGCACGAATTGATTATAAACAAATTAAGTACATGAAAATTCAGTGGTACTTTCCTAGTTTTGATCTCGGCGTCATCGGTTAGGAATCGTCGCTTAAAATATAATAATAAAATAATTTCATGTATTGTTACGTTTACATGCACAAAAAAACAAACTTGATTTTTTTTTTTCTTAACAAGGCTATATACCGAATTCCAAAACGACGTTGCTCCAAAAAAATCTGCCGCTTATATCTTTGTGTAATTTTTTTGGTGTGATAAATGCAATGATTTAAAAATTAAATTATTAGTATTGTAAATACTCTATTATAAAACTGATTGAGACCGTAATATTTTTTAATATATGTGTTGAGTGCCAATGATATATATTTAAACATAATTATCATGGCTTATAGGCCAAACGGAATTGTAGTAGCGTGGCGTGATAAGCTCCAAACATCCGCAAGAGAAGAGGAGTGTTTACAGGCTACCCAACATTTACAGGCTAAGTAACATTCGTCTAAATCTAGAGTCCAGGCGAATGTTAAGTAACTGAAAATATAATATCTCTATAATCTAGACATTTTTTGTTAGAAAACAAATTGAATTAATCGAATTGCGTTGTGATCGCTTCGATAAACACAACCAATGCAAAGCAAATATTCTTGTTAAAGATAAAATCACATCGGTTCGACATTTTTTTTAATTTTTCTTTTCGTTACTATATAATGCTATCGGGTATTTTGAATCGCACTATAGTTTGTTATTTCTTTAATTACATAACGCTTGGCATATTTAAAATATGTGGGATATATAAAGCCAATAGTACACATTCTGTAGTTTTATTCAAATATTTTAACAGTACTAGTACCTAACTTGGTGGTAGAGCTTTGTGCAAGCTCGTCTGGGTAGCTACCACCCACTCATCAGATATTCTATCGCAAAACAGCAGTACTTGCTATTGTTGTCTTCCGGTTTGAAGGGTGAGTGAGCCAGTGTAATTACAGGCACAAAGGACATAACATCATAGTTCCCAAGGTTGATGGCGCATTGGCGATGTAAGCGATGGTTAACATTTCTTACAATATCAATGTCTATGGGCATTGGTGACCATTTACCATCAGGTGGCCCATATGCTCGTCCGCCAACCTATGCTATATAATATATATATATATATATATATATATATATATATATATATATATATATATATATAAACAATTCCATTTTTAAAATATACTTTTTTCGTACAAGACATGACTTTATTGAAAAATAACAAAAAAAAATAGGCGGAATTAAGTAGTATAATAGTGCATACACTTTACTATGTGGACATAATAAAGTTGGGTATTACAATACATTAGATTCAGATAAGGGAATGGACTTTGTATCGTTTGCATAAGAACGTTTACGTGTTTAGTGAATATCTATAGAAACGATAAAGGGAGGAAGTGCTTGCAGAAAGATTTAATCGAATCAAAGCAGCCGCTTCCGCTTGATCAATTAAAATAAAATTAAAATAAAAACAAAAATAAAGTAAGAGTCAAGTTATTCTTAAAAATTAGGTTAAATTTACAACAATGAACGCCTAGTTTTTTTAATTACTTATCGTTATTTACAATAATTATCGTCCCTAATTTAAATATCATAGAAACTTGATTATAATATAATGTCATTAATAAGAAAACGAATGTGTTGACACTAGTTCGTGTCCAAAAAATCGGAGGGAGACAAAACAAACCGACACGTGCTTGCTCGTTACTAGTCTTGCCACTCGCCTCGTCTATATTCTACCGCCTAAGACCAATACCTATTCTGCCAACGTAATTTTAATTAAAAAAAAAAAATTGTGACTGGAAACCAATCAGTAAAACATTTCAAAGGAACGTTTCTAGTCATTCTTAATAATAGATCTTCTTCTCTGTCGTTACACTCTTGGCGGAGAGGTCGTGGTCGTCATGACAGGGGTGGTGGCAATCTTCACAATTCGTCGCCATTCCTCTCGTACCTTTGCTTGCCTCGTGCATTCGTGGAGTGGAATAATAGATATTTGGAATTTAAGAATCGGTTAATGCCATATGTGACATTCAATGTATAGGATTTTTGTAGTAACATATATAATGTCAATGCAAAGACATAAGTTGATATAGCATACTAAACATAAATAGGTATTTATGAACATATTTCTAATTCTAAAATATATATAACTTTATTTATTTCACTCGGTGGAAGCTCGTCTGGGTAGGTACCACCCACTCATCAGATATTCTACCGCAAAACAGCAGTACTTTGTATTGTTGTGTTCCGGTTTGAAGGGTGAGTGAGCCAGTGTAATTACAGGCACAAGGGATAACATCTTAGTTCTCAAAATTGGTGGCGCATTGGCGATGTAAGCGATGGTTAACATTTCTTACAATGCCATTGTCTATGGGCGTTGGTGACCACATACCATCAGGTGGCCCATATGCTCGTCCGCCAACCTATACAATAAGAAAAAACTTTGTATTTAAAAAAAAAGTGAAATTAATAGAAACAGTTTATTAATTATGTAAGAAAAATAGATAATAGTCTAGTTAATTACAACAAAGTTAAAGATATGACATTATGTATTATAATTTAAGCTGTGTGTTTTCAGTCAGTTAGACATTGCATTTGTATATGTTTTATTTTGTCTTTAAATCTTTACATATGTGCTGTGCCTTTTGGTTTATAATTTGATAGTTTTAAGTGCCTGAATGTTTTATTTCAAGGCAGTATCATAATCTAAATTCCCACGTTGGCTCTGAGCCAGCCATGAACTAGCCCAGAGCCAGCGGGAGTCCCGCTTTTAAGCTACGCCAAATTAATACGGACTCTGTCCTAAGATAAAATATATACTTAGTTCTGTGACAATGAATATTTGCGCTTCTGAAACATTCTGTCAGTCATGATGATCCTTTCTTGATCGATTTTGGTAACCGCAGTCATTGTCAAGAGTGACTAACAAGTTCTCTAGTGCACTGGATACGTTATAGTGCTCAAATGGATGCACATGTACAATATCTATTCACTCTCGTAATAATGTGATGGGACGCCAATCAGTCAGAACTGGAAAGTGTCAGGCGAATTCTTTTTTTTTAATTTAGTGTTACGGTTGACATTTGCATATTTGTATTTTATTTTATTGGTACATAAAACAAGTTTACATTTATAAATGTGATTGTATTTATTTATATTGATTGAACAGCTACGTTAGTCATAGACTGTGCCGCAGCAATTAGCATCCTCCTCCAGGAAGGTGACAGCGTCCCAACATTCTATATAGTCTTCTTACTTGTTACTTACACCCTCTTACTTACTATTATTATATAAAACTGTATGTTACATGTGTATGTGTGCGATGAATGTGTTGGTGATGAACTGTACTGCCAACTAAGAAAACTTCTAGCCAAACTATTTGCCCCGGAGCAATAGCCCAGAACTTCGGAGAGACCTATAAAGATATGTCGTGTAGCTCTGATGGATAATAATATTTATCGGTCACGGTAGTTATTGAACTTATGTTTTTTAGGAATTTTCGCTGGGCAGGCTCAGTGGTTCGATGGCCTGGCAAAGAGTCTTGGTTACGAGAGCGTTTATCACCATGCGGTGATCATAGACGCGGGGTCTTCAGGGACCAGGGTACTGGCTTATAGGTTTAGAGTACCTTTCACAGGTGAGGATTTTTATTATTCCACATTATACGAGTATTATAGTATTTTAATAGTATTCATGATTTTTTTTTATAGTATATTTATGTGGTGGGAGACCTTTGAGTCTATCTGGGCAGGTATTGCCCATTTATCAGATGTTCAATGCCTAACAGCAATACATAATATCGTTGTGTTCTAGTTCGAAGCAGGAGCGAACAATTGTAACTACAGGTAAGGGACATAACATCTTCGTTCCCAAAGATGGTGGTGCTTAGGCGATATAAGGAACGGTTAATATTTCATTCAGCGCGTATGTTTATGGATGGTGGTGACGACTTAGCATCAGGTTGCCTTTCCGTCGACGAATGTTATTGAAAAAACAAGTCAACGGGAAGTCTAAAACCATACAAAGTTTGTTGTTGATGTTTAGTATTAAATCCATTTTTAAATCTTAATTTCACATTATTAAAAGTAATACATAATGTATCACCTACGATCGATGTGAAATATAGATTCTATTGAGAAGAACTGACAGAAATCGATATAGTCACAGTTTTGCTTAAATCAAATCAACGAATGGTAATAATGATATTTCCAGTATTCGGACAACCAAATTTGGACTTAGTGGATGAACTCTGGCAAGAGACAAAGCCGGGCTTATCGTCCTACGTAGATGACCCTGAAAAGGTAAAATCATATATAGAACGGACATATTTAATTTTGTAATACAGCTAATATTAATGTTGAATAGGATAATACTACGATTGATACTTATTGCGCCATACCTAACTTTGTCGTGTAGTAACAGTCTCTAAATAGAAAAACTTTCCTCTCATTTACGGGATATATTAGGAGCCACCACGCTGTTTAATTGTGGATGGAGTACACATGTACCAACCCGTGCAAGTTTTCTCACGATGTTTTGCACGAGACAAATTATAAACTCAAATTTAGCACAGTGGAAATTCAGTGGTATTACGGGCTTACACCCACAATCAACGGTTAAGACGAGTTCCGACGACTGGGTCGTACGGGCTCGGAAGCTACCGGCCGGAGTGTGATGTTCGCCGGCGCAGGGCGCGGAGACGGTGACGCAGCTGGTGCGGCAGGCCGGCCGCCTCGTGCCGGCCGAGCGGCGCGCCGACACGCCGCTCATCGTGCGCGCCACGGCCGGCCTGCGCCTGCTGGCGCCGCTCAAGGCGCAGACGCTCATCGACGAGGTCACCAGAGCTATATCCAAGTCAGTCACTTGTGTGTTATGTATTGTACTCCCTCATTTTTCAACTGCAATATTTTGGGGACATCGTTCGGCACCTTAGTGTACAGCCTGATACCTATATTAGAGAAATGATTCGACTAACTGCGGCGACTATGATTTGGGAAGTCTGGTTTAACAGAATAGCACCTCCGATCAGATTTGCTTAATACGATTTTTCAACAAGATTTTCAAGAGAGACTGTGATGTATATGCCTAAATATTATAATTAATCCACAATAACAGTTTTTGTTAATATTATTAAGTTCATTACGGGTGGAATCGAATAGTGGTGATATTGGAATCATGATATTATTAATTCTTATCCATTGAAATGATTTCATAATAAAGGTTGATTATGTTTATGTAAATTCCACTTTAAATTATTCGGATCGGACTTTTGGTTTAGAACGTGTATAAAAATTCTCTAAGTAAGAAAAATGTCACGGTTTGAACGAACTGTAACCATCCTACGTTTAGCCTATTAAGAAATACTTATCTACGTATTCAACAAAGTTAAACAAGTTTTTTTAATTTTCGCGGATGAAGTCGCGGGCGATGTGCTAGTATATTATGATGATGATCTGATATGATAGCGATGTGCTAGGATATTATGATGATGATATGATATGATGAGACAAGACAATTATTGTCTATATATATATTAGTTTTTATGATATCGATATTAATTTATAATAAATTAAGATTTGTAAAACAAAGTTATTTAAATAAGTAAAACTAATTTACATGTTTACTAATGCGATCAGCCCTGCAACACCTATTTCACGGTACGTGTTTAATCGGCGTGCCTAAACAAATAAAAGTATGGGAATATAGGAAATTATTCAAACAAGGCCATCTGATCCCAAACTAAGCAGAGCTTGTACTATGGAAACCAGGCAACTGATATACTTACATATGCTACTTTTCTTTTGTAAATTACATAATTATACAGATAATTACACCCAGCCTCGGGCCAAATAGAAATGGTCATGCACACTAATGTCTGTCCTGGTTGGAAATCGAACTCAAAACCTGCGGTGCGAAAGGCAAGTGCCTACAAACCACGCCAACGGACTCGTCGGTGAATTGTTTTTATTGTTTTGCAGATCTGGATACCATGTTGGTCTGAATAGCGTGGAAATCATGGAAGGTTCTGATGAGGGAATATTCATTTGGTACACGGTCAACTTATTGCATAGTGAGTAAAAGCACAATTGTTTTTTTGAACTAGCAACACTTATGTGAACGTAGCGTAAAAACGTAAACCTTGTTCATATATTTTCTAGTTGTTCGATAACCAAAGGTTCACACCTTTGGTTATCGAACTTTTTGTAATCTGGGACTATTGATATTTTTGTTGTAATCACTGGTACTTCTGCGATTTATTCACGGACGGCGACGCACCGCATCGGATTCTCCAAACGATGCGTGTCGGTCTTGAGATTGCATTTGACACCATTTTGTCATTCCAAAATGCAAAGTTAAAGATAACTTATCGCTACCGTTGCGGCTTTCGCACTGAGCCCTTGAAGTTATCAACCTCCTACGCACTGCTACGGACGTGTATGAGTTTTCACAGATGACTTCTCAAGGTCACGATGGTGCGAGTTGGCCGGCGTCAGTCCGTGATATCGCGTGGGAAGCCGCATTTAGATGCATCGTTTTTATAATGTTAATGTTATGTGAAGTAGGATTCAGTTTGTTTTATTCGAAGTTAAAACCACTACCAATCTGACTGTAGATATTATGGTAGTTTAGTGAGTTATTTAGTCTACTGAGTCGTCTCGGCTTATGTAATTCTTTACTTTGTCTCGTATACAGACTTAATAGGGGGCGAGACGATGGCTGCACTGGACCTGGGCGGCGGATCCACGCAGGTAACTTACCAGCTCAGCGACGAGGACAAGAAGGTGTACCCGCCCGAAGACCAGTACACGGTGCCGGCCGGCGGCACGAACATCACCCTGTATACACACAGGTGAGGATTGACAGTGACACTATGACTAATGTGAATAGATAAATTAGTTCACCTTCTAGAAATTTCGTATGTTTTTCTTCCTTTTTTATTAATTCGTCTAAAGTACAAGTATAATTTCTTGATAGAAGCTTAAACCATGGTTGCTATAACTGAGAATTGTCTAGCCATATCACCAGGCGTGGCTTTGTGTAAGCTTAGGTACCACCACCAACCCATCACATACTATACCGCCCAACAGCAAACTACCATACTTTGCTATATTTAGTGCCATTCAATACGAGGAACATACGTTTGTGTCTGTTCTACTCAAAGGCACGGCAAAGATTTTACACTTTTATCCTAGAAAACGCGAGAATTTGTTGTGTTGCTAAATAAAAAATCTTAGGACATCATTGTAGTCGTTGTTGGCCCATCGGCTACGTAAGTGTTGGTTAATATTTCCTACAGCGCCAATGTCTATGGACGGCGGTGACGAGTTACCATCACGTGGCGCATTCTTAAGACCGCGTATCATCATTTAACTTAAAAAATCTTTAGCAATTGTTTCTGAAACTATATAATTTATTTAAGTTATTAATTTAATCTCAAACTTTTTACGCCGTTGTAATAATATAACAAAGGAAATATTTTCCACTATTCACACAATTATAATTTGTCTGATCGCCTTTTAATAATTACTTTCATACAATATACTCAGTGGCGAATATAGACAGCGCGATTCAGGAATGTGACGAATTCGATCAACGCCATCTATCGATACTGAGTATTTTTTTTTTTGTATAGGTTGGCGGACGACCATATGGGCCACCTGATGGTAAGTGGACACCAACGCCCATAGACAATGGCATTGTAAGAAATGTTAACAATCGCTTACATTGCCCATGCGCCACCAACCTTCGGGACTAAGATGTTATATCCCTTGTGCCTGTAATTACACTGGCTCACTCACCCTTCAAACCGGAACACAACAATACAAAGTACTGCTGTTTTGCGGTAGAATATCTGATGAGTGGGTGGTACCTACCCAGACGAGCTTGCACAATACCCTACCACCGAGTAAAGTATAAACGTACGTCATTACACATGATGCATGTATGGCCACCTGAGGGGCGTCCTTTACCTCGGGAGCTCCTGCAATCTCCTGTCATCAGCAGGCAACGATGACAGCGACGATTAGCACCACGGTAGGTGACATGTCCGGTGGTTGTCGTCACTACCGGACATGACAACCACACGGACGAGACAACCAGAAGGAGAAGGAAAACCGGACAAAATAAATAACCATTGGGTCATTGTGACCCTGGCTATTCGGGCCAAAACTAACGACGCGGCAAGATAACTTGCCGGGGAGGAATAGCCCGGGTAAAGGGGACAACCCCGAGGCCCGTACCCAGACTGGCTTTATGGGCCAGCCAGGAAGAACCCTCACTCACTCTCTTAAACATTCAGTCATTCAACGTCATTTTTTTTATTTTTCGTTTCAGTTATTTAAAGTTGGGTCTGTTAGCGGCTCGATACGGCATATTCCGGCTCGAAGCTAACGACAACAATACGAACGAGTTCGTCTCGGTGTGCGTCGACCCCATCGTGCAGAAGGAGAAGTGGACGTATGCCAACAAGCAGTATACTATCAGGTAGGATATATCGAATAAATCTGTACATAAAATGATAAAGATATTAACCGTTATTTTGTGCTCTGTGACAAACAGCATCGTGTTGTGTGTAGCCGATTGATGAATTTGACATCACCAGAGTCGTTAGGCGGCTCCATCGAATGCCTTTGAAACTCCACTGGCTCGTGTGATCACTACTGCAATATGCCATCATTACTGCAATATCAACATAACGCTGTAGCGTCGACCGGCGCGGCATATTATTGTCGGCTGACTAAAATTAAAAAGCCACAAATCACCTAGCTCACTAGCGGTTTGTGCCACTTCGACTCTAACGCGTAATTTATTTATTAACTTTTTCAGGGAAACACAGTAATTTTATACTTATAAGTAATACTTTTTTTTTTCATAACGCAATCAATTTTCCACGACTTATTAAAAATTATTTTCAACTCTATTTAATGCAAATATCGAGTAGATTGTTTATTAAGCTTCAATTTTGTTTTTTAGGTGTCTATGTGCGATTTTTTTTTTGCGGAGATATCAACTGTTGAATGAAAAAAGACCATTTCGTCTGTAATCATTTGATTCTTTGAGATGTTTCATTCGAGATCTTAAAAGTCAATATGCTATTTTTTTTATCTCGTTATGACTATTTTTCACCGAGATACAGCCGTCCAAACTTTGGTGAAAAAAATTAGGAAAATTTCTCGTTCCTTTAATTGTTTCCAGTAATGTAATCAGTTTGTGAATATTATTCCGCTGTATACGATATAGCCGGTTTGAAACACGAACATTTAATTTGGGATGTCACTTGTGCATTTGTTCCGACGTCTACCGGTGCGCACCGGCATGTACCGGCGTGTACCGGCTCGTACCCGTGTACCGGCGCGTGTGTGACGGCGTGGCGTGTTGTGCAGCGGCGCGGCGCGCGCGGAGGGCGCCAAGCGCGAGGCGGTGTACGCGCGCTGCCACGGCGCGGCGCGGCGCTACGTGTCGCTCACGGTGGGCGCGCCGCCGCCCGGCGCGCCGCGCGGCGCCGTCGCCGCCATGAGCTACCTGTACGACGTGGCGGCCGACGCCGGCCTCATCGGTGCGTATCTAGTCTGTGAGCCTGCGAACCCGTGGTCGCGGGTTCGAGCCCCGGGTCGACCGATATAATGCGATGGTATTTTTTTTTCTAAAAAGTTCCTCCGGCAGTCCGCAGCTTGTAAATATACTGCCGGCTGTACGTGTGCGTGTGTGCGTGTGTGCAGACGTGATGCGCGGCGGCGCGGTGACGCCGGCGCAGTACCGCGCGGCGGCGCTGCGGGCGTGCTCGGCCTCCAACGTGGAGCAGCCCTGGGCCTGCGTGGACCTGGTGTACGTGCTCACGCTGCTGCAGGACGTCTACAAGATCCGCGACGCCGAGCCCATATCGGTGAGTGCGCAGGCGCCGACCTCGCCGAACGAGGCGTACGCTTTTGTTGTATATGGTGAGATGTAGCGAGAGGTGTTTGTACGTTGCGTACGTATTTCTGTTTTGACAACCGACACAGATAAATAAACCTGGGATCGTCTTAGTTGGTTTTTCGTACGGTTCCTATTTTGTTAGTTCTATCAAATATAGTAATGAAAATATTAAAAATAATGACTGAAACAAAATTACTCAAAGACGTTTCTTGAGTGGTTGAAAATATTCTAGGTAATTACTACTAGTATGACTTAATATTTTATAAGATACTATTGAATCGGACTCATCAAATAATTGAATGAACATCCGACATCAATGGTACGAAGACATACTCGTTACCTACATTATGACTCTTCTGAAGTCTATGAAGTAGAAAGGCAGTCTCAATGTACAAAAATTATTTCCAGTTGTACAAAAAATTGAACGGGCATGAAGTGTCGTGGGCGCTGGGTCTCGCGTACACATCCATCATGAACAAGATCACGAGCGCGCCGGCCGCGTAACGGACAAACGTTCGTTTTCTCTTTTTAAAATGAAACATTCACACAATATTTTGCTACTTGAAATTTTATATAAGCTCATTGCAAATTTCTCATTTTATAAAACTTAAATGAAAAAGAATCAAGGATTTTTTTTTTTGACATTTAACTTTTTGTCTTTTGCGGCCATCTTGTTTTGTATGTCACACGCACAGCTATTTTCGGCGGTATAATTAAGATTATGTCTATGTCGTTTTTTTATTACTACTATGTATTAAGAAGTTTATAAATTTTATCTGTGCCCGTATTAAATAAGTAAATTTTAATTTATGGCAGATAAATCATACTAATTATATAATAGTTGTTACGAACAATAATAGATGAAAAGCAATAAACGTATCGTAGTTTACAAGTTTTGAAAAATTTCTAATTTGTACTCTATGAAATCCTTCTATTTTACTATTTGTATCGCAGATTTATATACGCTGTGGTTATATATATATTTAATTACACAAGAATCCAGTATTGTTGAATGATTGAGTGAAATTTAATTCGAATTACTTAAGAATCGTATAGACAAATTTTATAATATTTCGATTACATAATCGATTATAAATACCGATTATTCGAATAATTTATTTATGATTAATCGACAGATGCATGCCACTATGGTGCCTGAATTGACAGTGAGATGTATGTTATATGTAGCTTGTAATAATTTACCGTGTAACTATTTTTTATTTCTAATTTTACAAATACAATTCCTAAAGACGTTTACTTTCTGCTCCGGTTGTGTACTTGTGTGATTATCTTTTAAATAACAATTCTGGAATGTTCTATCAATCGATAACAAATTAAGAACTTTCTAGAAATCCGTCAGAAGTCTGGTTTTAACATATTTAATCATGATAAATGTAATTTTACGTAATTCGTTTTTGTTATTTTTATACAGAACTATTGTCGAATGAAATGTCAATGTATAATGATTATTTTTACATGCACATTATAAATAATGAAAACATTAATTGAATATAATGACATAATCTATTCCTAATAAGAAAATGTATTTTAAATATGGAATCATTAAACTTCGACTGATAAAGCTCACAAAAGCCTATACAAAAGTCTGTTTTTGTAAAAGTTCTTCCATCGAATTTAAACACACTTATTATCGCGTGTGGAAATTTCAATGAAAAATGTTAAACCTTCCGAATTAATTAAGATTTATTACTCATTTTATAATAAATACTAAAAAAAAAATATAAGAAAATTTTCGAAGTTGATATATTAGTATTATGTATGTTAAACGTAGATTTGAGTTTCATTTTTGGCTCTCGCAATATCCACTCTGTGTGCAAGTGAGATAGAAGATATGAATACTAAACGAAAAAACGAGATGCATGATGTTGTATCAATTGATGATGAAGGTTCGAAAAAAATCATGTGGATTGAGTAAACTTGTTATATAATTAAGTTCAGAATATAGATACGTGCGTTATATATATTGTATTAATATATAGAGTTTACTTTATATGTGTCTAGATAGAACAATTCACTTTCAGTTTCATATATATTATATATATACAGTGTTATTTATAACACACCAGCAACCTCGCAGGACTGGATAGCTAACAGTATAAGCAACAACTTTTGTTCTATGACTTTTGATAATTTGTTAGATTTTATTTTCATACAAAAATAAGTATTAATTTAATTTCGTTTATAAATCTACGCGCATCGCATCGCATCGCATCGACACGTCGCGTCGTCTTTTCGTTTTGAATGAAATATAGACCTACAAATGTTACGACAGTACCACAAACTTGTAAAATCATTTTTATTTCATGTATTGAGTTATGTCCGAAGTCGTAGAACAAAAGTTGTTGCTTATGATGTTACCTATCTAGTCCTGTGAGGTTTCTGGTGTGTTACAAATATCCCTGTATATAATAATGTAGTTTCATACGTAAAGATTTATCCAAATTATTTGTATTCTTCGAACTACACATTATTTAAGTTATTTTTTTAATTAGGAGTATTTCTCTGCTCTAATGATTATAATGCAGAGATGACTTAAGGGTCGGAAGTCTTGACTTACAAATTAATTAAAACACCAGTGACGTACGTCACTTCGAGAAATATATGACTATTTTGTTTTGACATTTGAATTCATAGATAATAAATTTGTTTTTACAGAATTAGATTATTTTATTAAAATCATTCAGTTTTTAATCATTGAAGAATTACTTTTTCAAAATGTGTGCAAAATATAAAGTAATAAAATGTATTTATATATTCATACTATGTATACTTTTTCAATTTAATTTTAATACTTTACTCATACATACATTGAATTTTAAGCATTTAAAAAGAATATTTCTAATTGAATAAGTTAATTATTATGAAAATTGTATACTTAGCACAATGTTGATGTTGTCGAATTGAATGGTGAAACCAACTTGAACAATTTAAAAAAAGCAAAAATTATAATATTAACGGGTTGTTACATGAGTCGTCAGACATTCGATCTTTGACAGGAATATTTAAAAAAAAATAGCATTGTAAAACCAACAGTCAGATCGTATCGTCAGCTGTTATATTATGTTAGTAATGAGAGTTAAAATAAGTTATCAAGTGAAAAAACTTTTAAAACAAGTATTTATTTAAATTTAAAACAAATAAAATTTGATATAGGTTAATATACAGGTAAAGTTTTTACATAAAGTCTTCTAAAAACGATCGAACCTACTCAACTTGGTTGTATTCTCGTTTGTAAATTATATGTACGCATTGTTTTTTAAAGTTTATGATATGATAACGAATTGTTATTGAAATATTTTATGACGTTTATTATATCTTTCAATTTTGGACGCATTGTATAAGAATTTTTGCATTCGCTTTCATTGCACCGTCTATGTATTGTAAATGTATTTAGTGAATTGGTGTTGATGTGAATTGTACAAAATTTAATAAATGTTGGATTTTAAATTGGGGTTTTGTTTTAATTATACCTTGATTTCCCGTTTTATGCTTTGAAAATGTGAGTTAAGATTTTCTTAATATTTAAACAGTAATGTGATATATAGTTAGGTAAGTGGTAATTTTAAGGTGTAGGCTGTAAAGGTATTGCCGCCCTTTTTTCATCCTGACGAAAAATATTTGGTCCCCAAATTTGCCGCCCTAGGCTGAAGCCTATTCAGACTGCTGGAAGATCCGTCACTGAGATTAGAACTTCAGTATTAAGCATTTCTTACACAGTCGCCGTGTCGCCAATCCATTATGGACAAAGTCATATTAACGATTGTCTATTATTTCGTTTGTAGAAAATTGTATAAGTTAAAAGTGATATGTAGGCGATTCATCGCATAATCAATAATTGACGTACTGTTAATGTAGTTGAAAACGGTAAGCTAATATTAAATTATGCACTTGGTCTAGCGCCCCGCTGCATAACATAGTCCCAGCGCGCCGGGACTATGTTAGGCTTCTTGTGCCTGTAATTATGTCGAGGTAAAAAGAGGACCTTGCGATTTATAAAGTAGAAAAAAAAAATGTGCTTCTGACCGATTTCAGCCACGAGATAAGCTATCTGCGCGGGACATATTATAATAATAATATTTTGGGACATTATTCACACAAATCCATCAGATACCAAACTAAGCAGAGCTCGTACTATGGAAACCAGACAACAACCAGAAAACTGACGTACTACATATACTCGTACTACTTTTCTTTTGTAAATACATACTTATATTGATAATTACACCCAGACCGCGGACAAACAGACATGTTCGTGCAAACAAATGTCTGTCCCAGGTGGGAATCGAACCTACGGCCTGCGGCGCGAAAGGCCATCTACCAACCACGTAAATCGGCTCGTCATTATAGTCCGTAAATACAGGTGTACTCTCAATTCCCTCACGCTCATAATCCGACGGCAGACCGACACGGACGGAAAGAGTTCAGGCATAGGACTAACGGCTTAAGCTGCTTTTCGAGGCACGGCAGTGTACACACTTCCAACTGCTAGACTCCGGATTGTTACTGAAAAACTCACTAACTTATCGGCCTGACCTGGGAGTCGAACCCAGGATGGGATCTGCAACTAGAGTACTAGACTAACGAGGCAGTTAATATTAAAGACAAAATATTGAGGTAGGTAGATAAAATAAAAGATGGGACTATGGGTTACAAAATCAAACCAATTTGAAGTAATTTCAATATTTATTAAGAACCATTTAGTAGTTATAATAAAAATGTTACGCTAATGTACTTGTGACGCTCGTGTCGCTCAGTCTCCTAACATGATTACATTAAAAGAGTAAATCTATGTTAGATTGCACATAAATGTAAACCTTAATGAAGCTATTTTTACATTGCTAAAACATTTTAAAAGTTAATCTAATGAGGATTATGTTATGAAATGTCATGCGAATACGTTTTGTTTTTTTTTTATATATATATTTCACGAGAAATTCGGTTATTTGATACATGATATTATGTCTACTGATGGCAACACCTAAATACAAGTCATGATTAAAATAGGTTTAAATACGTATACATGAAATGTTATCAACTAGGAGATGTTTTTTTTTAAGTGCAAATAATTACGTATCTAGTGTGTTCCAAAATTTTTAAGCAAAATAAAATTTAATTATTAAATGTCTCACCGTAATGGTACGTTAATAATTATTATCCAAATAAACATCTAAAATGTTATTACGATATGGCAACACTAGAAATAGTATTATTTAGTTTAAGATCGGCTGCAAAGGACTAGTATCCACAGCCGTTAAGAAAAAAATAGGAATAAAAATGTCAATTCAAGAAGAATTTAATATTAATTAATTATTAAGATACAATAATCAATGTTAATCTTTGTTTTTCGACTTGTTACAGTAAAAATATTGTACTTTTACTTACTATGTTCATTTCTCACAAAATTTTAAAAGAGATCGAAATCTATAAAAAGATATCGCCCTTACTTATAAACTTTGTGTAACGGATTTTTAGTTAGACTATGATTTCGCTCTTTCGGCATCAATCATTTGACATCGAAAAAAGAAGACAGCATTATTGAACTCCCCCTTAATAAGTTTATAAGCAAGGCCGTATATTTATAGGATTGATCTTATTATTTCTTATTTCTATTTTCTAATTATGTGCGTTATCTATTGCATGCTTATTTCAAAGTGCTGTTACCTACTGATCCTTACAAGTGAATTGTTAATATAGGAGAACATCAGTAAAGCAACACTAGATTGTCTGTGAATGACAAAATACAGTAAAGGTTTATATCGAATACAAATTAGTACTTATTAAGTTATTACTAATTCTTCTAGTAAATAGGTTGAATTATTACTTGAATAAGTTTTAATGTAAATGTAAAATGTTTTATATATTCCTACAGATTTTAAAGTTGATTACTATCAAAACTATTGATATTTTAAAGGTCGTAACTATACGAGAGAATTAAAGTAGATACGACTCTGTTAAATGTAGATGTTCTACGTGTCTTCTCAACTAAAGGTACTCTATGCCTTGAACATTCTATTGAAAATGATTATTTTCAATGGCTTATATATTAAATCACAATTTGACAAAGAAAACCCTAAGATAAAAATTACAGCTTCTTGTACCAGAACAAATAATGTTCTCCGTCTTCAACGAGCAAATCGTCAACACCTGAAAAATAAAACTTACGATTAGTATCTAATTTAATGTCTATTGTTTAAACCACGGTCTTGTATACAAGTCTATCAACGGAGCGCAATTTCAGTGGTGACAGATTGGTATGATCGTGTCATAACTTTTAATTCGCCTCTACGTCGTTGTACGTCGTTGCTATCGATGGGTGCGGTCACGTGCCGGTTGAGTGACACGCGGTACGCATGCGTTACGTGTGATAGAAAAAGAGACAGAATGTTATTCTGTCTTCGTTGCACAGTACACCCATCTATCGTCATTCTTCTGGCAGCCGTAAATTGAACAGAACAGCATCATTAAGCCGACGTACCCCCACTACTGTTGTTGATAGAGCTGTGTATACGACCGTGGTTTAAACGCCAGTTAACTTTTCTCTGAAAAGTCAGCTTGACAGTTTATCCATTATCATCGTTATGACAGCTTTTGGATAGAGCAGTAATGAAAACGTTATTATCATCACTCATATATCATCGCATTTGTTAACAGTATAGACAGCAAAAAATATTTTTAAATCAATTATTTAGTTATTTTATTGCCAGAAAGAATTATTTGTAATAATGCATTCCAGTGTTAAAGGTTTGTAATTATTGGATATAATATAGACTAATAGATTCAGACTATTAGATTCTGATGATCATAGAGTTGTCTATGGAAAGAATTAAGCACTTAGCAAAAGGTGACACATAACACATTTTATTAAATAATAAAATGGTAGGTAATAGTATAGTACACATCTATAATACTATAGGTACTTAAGCTAGGGTTTGTCGTAGCTTTGTACAAAATAAAGGAAATAACGTACCGACAGGTGCAACCAGTTGGTTGCCAGGGGGGCTGACAGGGTCGGGGATCTCGGGCAGGCGGTAGAGCAGCCAGTAGTGGTAGCCCATGGGTTCCTCCTTATGGCCAGCCAGAGTGTGTACATAGTGACCATTTGGCCATTCACTAGCTTCAAATTTAAACTTAGGGTCCTGTTCTGCAGCCATTTGCATGACGTGATAGAAAGATATGTTCCTGTAAATAATTGTATAATATTTTGAAAATATAAAGTAACAATATATAACGACAGCTATGTATCCCTCTAACCAAATTTCATTAAGTCGATAAGATCCGTACACACATTTGCACACATAAATGCCCAGTTATGTATGTGTGCAAATGTGTGTACGCAAACACATACCTATATTTTATTACTACGATTGGAGAAGATTATGACATAGAACTAAGGGTTTCAAGTGATTTCGTGACACAACTAGGTATTTATTGATAAATTCTTGTCGAAAATCCTAATTACAAGGAAGGAATCTGAACCATGAAACCTGGTGCGGGTCTAGATTTCGAACCACTCCATCAAGTACATTACAATCAGATCATAAGCATACAATGTAGTATTGGTTTGCACTACTTATTAACTTCTACTTGTTGCCGTGTTCAATTCACATGTGGCACCTACGTGTACGTGTACAGTCGCGGGCTCGATTACCGATTATGATAATATTTGTTTGCATACGGAAATTTATTTTATCTTTACGTTTATGTATTAAGTGGCCTTAATTAAAATATTCCATAATGATTTTTAATAGAAAAAATCATGGTCTAAATCTTCATAAAACTGACAAAGTTTAATGAAATCCGTTCATTCGTTCGATCGCGAATGAGTTAACAACACCAAAAACACAATCGTTCGCATTTAATGATATTAATAAGACAAGCTGATCGAGTTTCTGGACTTTTTTACCATCTAATTAATAGGGCTAGGATTGAAACCGCTTGATAGAACTTTATTACCTTGGAGCTATCATATATAAAGTGTAGTTTTCAGTGACATTGGTTCCAAGCCAGAGTGTGTAAGTGAAGGACACATTTCGAGCATCAGAGTCGTTGCTCGAGTGACCTGCCTGGTACGCCAACTTCAAGCTGCCGTCGCCGCCATTATTATCTAAAAGCAACATCTTTATATATTTATATGGAAATATGGCTTAATGATCATTATTTGCAAACTCGTAATAACATGGTAGTTGGGGTTGGTATCAAAGTCACCGTCTAGACTAGATGGTGACTGACAACTAAACGGGAGAGTAATTGTTTAAGGCTTAGTGTGTATTTAATAAGGTTTCCCCATAGAAGAAATAAAAGTACAAAATTTTGTATGTGTATGTGTCTTATCTTTACGTGTGTGTAAGTGTATGTGGATGGTGCGTATTAAATGTTTTGATTTTTTGTTTAGTCTTCCATCTAAGAAAAGTGTATCATACACTTAAATGTCATATTATATCACCTAGCGGTTCATGCCGACTATCCAGCAACTTATCGCTGCAATGCGGAGGTCGTACAGCAGCGAGTGATGCAGGAGTAAGCGCTGCGACTGCTGCAGCGGTTTTTGCCACATCGCCCCAACCACCGTCAGGCTCTTGTCGCTCTAGCAGCCATTTCCTTGCAGCGGGGAGACTCCAGTGCTGGTGAGCTCCAGGACCGTTGTCGGAGTCTTCAAGAGCCTGCAAATAATTCGCATGTCCCTTAATATGTATTCGATTTCAAAATCGATAAATAACCATTTTACTCAATTACAGCAACGCCATAGACAAGAGAGAATCTGAACCCTTCAAAATATTAATGTTATTATTCTCGTAACAACAGTCTACAAAGTTAATAGATTATTTTGTTTGTGCCTCCGCTGCGACCTGTGAGATTTGGCATCCATCAGGTTATTTGAGTTAGTGAACAGAGTGCGACTGTGTTTTCGCACATACTGCACTATAATATCCCATTGCAGTCGCCGCCTGAAATTGTCGCCCAGGGCACAAATGTCTTGATTGATCCGTGACTGACTCCTACATAGATAAAATAATTAGTTTGATTTATTACTTCTTGTTATTTGTCGGTTAACACATCCGTCTAATTCAATTTCTTCTCACAAAAAGCCGAAGAAGCCTTAGCCCAGCAGGGGGCAGTTACTGTTCGTAAATTTTTTCAGTAGTGTAAGTTATAAGTATGTACCTGTATAGCTAACGCGGTTGTAGTCAAAGTACCGAAACTGCCGTCGGGATGTTGTTGCCGCGCCAGACCCGCCATCGGCCGTCGCACGAAATGTATCAGACTTCGGTGGCGATGATCTTGTACAACGCAGCGCAGTGCCAAGATAACCATTGAAATTGTATCTGCGGAGATAGAAATTACAACTATGTCTACAGCAGACTTCTGTATACATTCTTTTAGGAATATGTCAAATCATTTAAAATGACTGAATTGTCTATGGTCTCATCCAATACCATTAATTTTATTTTTCTTAGTTTTGTTTGAATTACATAGTAATAGATATACAGTATACTCGATTTCTATAATTGATTTTTATTTTTATCTTTCATTTTGCGTCTCCTAGTAAAGAAATACATATTTTTAAGCCCATTTGTTGCGCGATAAAAGATATAAATAAAGTGAGCAAACTAAAGAAACATCTCACCGAGACTATGGTCGGCCGCGGCGTTGGCGATGTCCAGCAGGCGGCGGATGTGCCGGCGCCGCACGTGCGCGGCGGACGAGCAGGCGGCGAGCGTGGCGTACGCGAACTCCAGGTCGTGCGGCGGCTCGCGGTGCAGCAGCGCCGTGACCAGGTCGCGCGCGTGGAACGAGCGCGGGTCCTTGCACAGCGCGCCCAGCGCCAGCGTGTACGCCGCCAGCCGGCTCAGCGGCGGCGGGGACTCGTGGTGCCTTGCCCGAGCATTGTTCACTTTGACTTTATGTACTTTCAAACTTACATACCCGAGTCATGTAATATCTTAAGATATATAAAAACACGTCCTAACAATATAATGTATTTTAAATTATACAGCAATTTACCATGCTCAATAAACATCTAATTATCGAAATAATGTAAACGCACCCTTTTAAAACTAATATTTTATAATTACGTACCTACATAATTAGTATGTTTTCTTGTTAATATATTTGTTTATATTTATACACACTGTGTTTTATTATAGTGTTTTGTCACTACCTACATTGTTTCAAGAATAACTATTATGGTATCGAGGAAAATATTTATCATATTTTTTTTGTTTAAAAATTTTATTGTGTTAATGTAGTTCATTATAAGTGAACTATAAATATATTATTTATGGGAAATCAATATATTGAAACCGAAGTAAATAAATAACTTGGGAATATTTCTTTGAGTAAGCTGACTTACTTGGACATCATGAGCAGTATCTCAATCTCCATTTGTTTAGCTGACAGTTGCATCTCTAGTCCCTGTTGTTCAATCTCTTTGCCTGTGTTATTTGCTAACTATAAGAATAACAAATCATAATTATTAATTGTTAAATTAAAATGAATGAGGAAAAAACAAATGACTTAAAACTGTTTTCAAAACTCAAATGTACCAGCTAAATGAATTCATAAATTTGAATTTGGAATTCTTAATCAAAGAGGAGATATTTTAGATCAAAGTGGTCAGTATGACAAAACGCTAATTACATATGTAAGGACCTAATAAAAATTATATATTGTGACTTGTACCTCTATAATGTAATTTAATGTACCTAATAATTAATCCTCTTAATATTTAAATTTATAGTTAATTTAAGTTAAAATATTTGCATGTCATAAACATAGTGACTAAACATATATATTATGTTTAAAGCAAATAAATGGAATTGAATTGAATGAAAACAAAAATTGTTTTTAATTTTAATACCCTAATTTCAATTATCATATCTCCGGAAACGGAAACGGTGGCTAAAAATTATTACTAGTAAACGATAAGACTCCCTTTTATAATTGTTTTAAATTTTTATCTTAATATTTATATAATAAATGAGGTGTAATATTAACGGAAGGCAGGGGCCGAAATCTACTAATCTATAACGATAACGATTTGTCCTCGATTCAATTCCGATCCAACTTTGACTATTCTATATTTATTCGACTAGTTGACTGCCTCGTTGGTCTAGTGGCTAGATATAAGGCTGCAGACCCGGTGGTCCTGGGTTCAATTCCCAGGTCGGGCCAATAAATAGTTATTGGGGTTTTCTGTCAGAAAATTCTCAGTAGCAGCCCGGAGTCTGTGTGGAGCCCGGTGGAATTTGGAAGTGTGTACACTCCCATCGGATTATGAGAGCTGGAGTAACGAGAGTGCACCTGTGTTTGCGCACACACTTGTGCACTATAATATGTCCTGCGCAGTTGGCTAATCTCTCTTGAGATTGGCCGCCGTGGCCGAAATCGGTCTGGATGACCTTATTTATTCGTATCGGAACCGAACCGATATGATGTTAACATATACCGTTGTGTCAAAACCAAACTTAATTGTTAACTTTTATACATTTTTATATATATATATATATATAAGGGGTTTTCCAATAGGGACGCTTGAACTTTGACAGCTGATTGCGGCCATGTTGTTTGAGTGACAGCTGTCAAATGCAGTGTGTTATATTCATTCCGTCCTCCCAAACCACCATGGCAGGTTACAGTGTCGAGCAGTACGTGCAAATCATAAAATTGTTTTATGAAAATGGGTCTTCAGTTCGAGCAACGTTCCGCGCACTTCGCCCGTTTTACGGTCGCGATGATCGTTCTGCCGAGTCGACTATCCGTCGATTGGTGGACAAATTCGAGTCAACCGGGTCAGTTAACAATCAGCCGGTTCCCGTGCGTCAACGTAACGCGAGATCTGCCGAGAATATCGCCGCTGTGCGCGACAGTGTCCTCGAAAACCCGCGGCAGTCAATTCCGCGTCGCGCACAGGAACTCGGCCTTTCGCAGACCACAACTTGGCGAATTTTGCGTTGTGAATAGAGCCTGCACCCGTACAAGATCCAGCTGACCCAAGAGCTCAAGGTTAATGACCATAGACAGCGCCGTGTGTTCGCTGACTGGGCATTAGAGCAGTTGGAAGTTGACGCCGATTTTGGCAAAAACATCATCTTCAGCGACGAGGCGCATTTTTGGATGAATGGCTATGTCAACAAGCAAAATTGCCGTATTTGGGACGAGACCAATCCACACGAGGTTCACCAAGTGGCAATGCACCCGCAGAAAGTGACTGTTTGGTGCGGATTTTGGGCCGGAGGCGTGATTGGTCCGTATTTTTTCGAAAACGATAATGGTGTGGCCGTCACCGTCAATGGTGAGCGATACCGGTCGATGATAACCAACTTCTTTTGGCCTGAAATCGAGAATATGGATCTGGACAACATGTGGTTTCAACAGGACGGCGCTACGTGCCACACAGCACACGCTACGATGGAAGTTCTGCACGAGCAATTTCTGGACATGGTCATCTCGCGCGGAGGCGACGTGAACTGGCCACCGAGATCGTGCGATTTGACCCCGCTGGACTTTTTCTTGTGGGGTTTTCTTAAGTCGCAGGTCTATGCCAACAAGCCGCAAACCACCGATGCCCTCAAAGTCAACATACGCCACGCCATCGATCAAATACAGCCCGATTTGTGCGCCAGAGTCATCGAAAATTGGACCTTTCGTGTGCGCGCCACCAACCGAAGCCGTGGCGGTCATTTGAATGATGTCATATTCCATACATAATGGGGTCGATAGACCTTCCAAATAAAAAAAATTTCGCAAATATCTCTCCTACATGTATTTTTTTTTGCATTTCAAAGATCAAGCGCCCTTAATGGAAAACCCTATATACAGGATGACTGGTTAATTACTATCAATATTTAAGGAGAATACTCGGTACATGATTCTCATTCGAATTATGTAAAAAAAAATAGGTACTTAATTTTTGACCAAATTTCCGTATAAATAAATAAAGTGTGGACACTTTCCCAGCCTTGCCGGCGGCGCGTGCGGCGGCGTGCTGATACAACACCACGCCGCCGCACGCGTGTGTCGCTACTCCCAACCCTCGCCCCGTGGCGTTAGTCGGGCGAGCGCCGCCGTAAGGTCTGTACGTCCGTCTTCCCGCGCGCGCGCCTAGCGATCGATCTTACGCGTATACCTAATCTGTCGTGTGTGCGTGTGACCCGTTATTACTTATTAGTAATTAAGTATGGCTTATCAATACACAAATGCAGAATACTTGGACAAAAACATATTGTTCACGGACGAAGCTACGTTTACTAAGTTAGGTATTTTTAAGGTACACAATGAACATTGGTGGAGTCATTCCAATCCATACGTTACGCGACAGGACGCTTATCAACACAGGTTTAGTGTTAACGTGTGGGCTGGTGTTTTAAATAACTGTTTGTTAGGGCCGTATTTCATCGAAGGAAGACTCAATGCTGTGTCATACTTAGACATTTTAAACAGTGCGGTGAATGACATGCTCGATGATGTACCACTGAGCAATCTCCAAAACTTATTTTATCAACACGACGGAGCACCCGCGCACTATCAGACGCAGGTACGTGAGTACTTAAACAATACGTTTGGAGATCGCTGGATAGGGCGCGGAGGGCCTGTGCCATGGCCAGCTCGCTCTCCAGATCTCACTCCACTGGACTTCTATTTATGGGGGGAGGTAAAACGTCTTGTGTATGCTACAGAGTATGTCAACAGAGAGGAGTTGAAATTAAAAATCACTAGTGCTTTCGAAACTATTAAAAGTGACCCATTCGTATTAAATCGTGTGAAAGACAATATGCGTAAACGTGCCGAACTGTGTATCACACGAGAAGGAGCTCACTTTGAACATTTGTTAAGGTTAGTGTAGTTATGTAGGTAAATAGGTAGTTTAATGATTGACAATTGTTGTAAATAAGTATGATTCCATTTTTAAATACGCCGGAAATACCAAGATAGGTAAACAGTTCATATTATTTTTTGTGTCAAGTTCACACCATTTACCTAGTCAATAAATTGGTTGCTTAAACGAATGAAATATCTTGGTATTTTTGCCTGTCCTAAGCCAGGATTAAAGTATGAAGGGAATTGGATCATTTTTGTTTATCTAAGGTAGCCTGCTACCCTGTTAACACGCGGCGGCGCGCGGCGTTTGGATGTAGGTAAACTACCGCACGATAACTAAATGTACCTACCTACATAACTGTTTTGTGTCGATAACGCAGCTAGGGTGTTCACACGATGCGTAATTAATTACATAACTTTTGGTTAACTTTACTTAGAAGTTTATTAATATTTATGTTATATTAATTTTTATTTTGTCATATATGATCGTCAAATATCACGTCCTCAAGTATCGATAGTAATTCACCAGTCATCCTGTATATATATATTTTTCTCCAAGAAACTGGTCCACACTTCTGGTGACCCAAGGGCTGGCGCTTATTTAGCCCAAAGGCTGAGTCTAGCGGTGCAGAGAGGCAATAGTGCCAGCGTCTTGGCAATGCCACAGGACAATTTTTTAAACGGCGTGTTTTTTAAAATTTTAATTGGTATTTTATTTTTTAATTTAGTTTAGTTTCAGACTATAATAATAAATATTTTATATAAATTTAATATTAGAAAAGTTTTGTAAAATAGTTGAAAAAATACTTTTATAACAATAGACGATAATTAATTTAAAGAATAGAAAACGGGATAAACGGCAACGATCACGCTTCGATTTGATACCAATAATGTGACAATTATGCTTATAGTTTTGGCCCCCAGCGATGGTTATTGTAAATTAACTGAACTTAAAGTTTCGCGTTCGAACCGGGAAACTGAGGTTTCATGTGTCTACTTAGTATTTATATTTCAACTCCAGCTTGGCAGTGAATTATCATGAGGAAACCGGATGTGATGATATTCTGCCACTTGTTTATGTAGCAACCCATACTTGAACAGTGTGCTATAGTGAAATCCTGCAATATTCCTCTAGAAGAAAGGAACTACAGCTTTATCTAGCATTGCATTTCTTTTATTATTATTATTATTGTATGCAGAAACGTTTTGTCCGTGCCTTTGTTGTATCATGTCTACGAATTAAATAATGTCTTCCAGATCGATTTCGGTCACGGCGGCCAATCTTAAGAGAGATTAGCCAACTACGCAGGAGATATATAGTGCTCAAGTGTGTGCGCAAACACTGCAACACACTGGGTGCACTCCCTCTTCCCTAACCTCATATAATGCGATGGGACGGTAATCCGACACGACCATAAAGAGTTCAGGCGCAAGACCAACGGCTTTACGTGCTTTTCCAGGCACGGGAGTGTACATACACACTTCCAACTTCCAACTTCCAGACTCCGGGCTGCTACTGAGAATTTTCTGGCAGAAAAACCCAATAACTATTTATTGGCCCGACCTGGGAATTGAACCCAGAATCACCGGGTTTGCGGCCTTATATCTAGCCACTAGACCAACGAGGCAGTCAAATTAATTAACTATTTACGTTACATTACTGTGCTTACATGTTTTATTTATTTCCAGAAAACATCATGATTTAAATATAGGATCGTTAATTTATGATCCAATAATGAAACCAATAGCACGTTTGAACAATCGCTTAACAAACATATCTTTGTGGTAGAGCTTTGTGCAAGCTTGTCTGGGTAGGTACCGCCACTCATTAGATATGCTATCACAAAACAGCAGTACTTGGTATTGTTGTGTTCCGGTTTGAAGGGTGAGTGAGCCAGTGTAATTACAGGCACAAGCGACATAACATCTTAGTTCCCAAGGTTGGCGCATTGGCGATTTAAGCATTTCTTAGACTGCCAATGTCTAAGGGTGTTGGTGACCACTTACCATCATGTGGTGGCCCACATGATCATCCGCCTACCTGTCCTATAAAAAAAATCTTATATTAGTAGTAATATTTAATTGAATGTGTTTTTTGGAGTTTACCTGTAAAGTAAGCATGACGTGATGGGTATCGTTCCCCCATCCCCAATCGGGCTGTCTATGTTGCAGCAAATATTGTAGAGCCTTCTGTATCGCCTGGCCCTCGTTGAGGGTTTCAGTCTCCCAGGTCACGGTAGTGGAAGCTACCGTTGTCAGCGGCGGTTTCGTACTCGTGGTGGTAGGTGCCTCAGTTTCTACAAAAATATTTAACAATTGAGTTGTTCTTTAATTTATTAAATTTTTATATTTTTCCTTTACACCTATGTAAACAATGGTGTAACAAAATTCGTGTCCGACCCGTGAAGTGGTTATTAGGTATCGTGTGTCGGTTCTATTTATGTAATAATTTTTAAAGTACTAAGCAAAAAAATTACTTAAAAAAATATATTAATCGTGTTTAACGACACTGTTGGTGGTAAAAACGTGGACTACTGAGGTCATGACCCAATAGGTAAGAGCTTACTACCTAATAGGTAAGAGCTATCAAGCGCTATTGCCCGCACCTGAGCTGCCAGGAAATTTTCCACATTTAATTTAAAAAAAAAAATCCGAGATAAATTTTTTGCTTAGTATTTTAAAAATTATTACATAAATAGAACCGACACACGATACCTAATAACCACTTCACGGGTCGGACACGAATTTGTTACACGCTGTATAAATTTTGTGTTAATTTTCAGGCACCAGTATCAATCACGATAATCTAATAGGCAGCTGAATTAAATTAACAAAACTTATATATCACATATTTACCAGTTTGCCCGTGTACATCCACAAGGATCATTAGCAGAGCGTAGAGAAGAATACACGGTGAACGCATACCGAACATGATGGCTGAAACAAAATATCTATATAAGTAATTTCAGGAAAATTGGTGCGACTGTAAAAATGTCTGATGTGCTTAATAAATTATTTAATTCTTTTTGTTCGTTTTGATGTGTATACTGTAATAGTGTAATACTATTGGCGCGTCTTGACTCTTGGGACTCGTATATACTTGGGGGTATGACGGTAAACGGCATGTTGTCCTCTTATGCCGTCATACCAGCACACCCTTATATTATGCAGCTGCTCTCATCTCCCTGGAGTGGCGCATATAATAATTGCTAGATATCATTATAATCACAAAAATATATTATTTTATAACTGTACCTATGTTTTTACTTATTTCACTATATTTATTCATTTATTTCCTTTCAATACTCTCCAGTTTGATTTTAAACATTGCTGGCTTCACGTGACGGCCACGTTCATTTCTTAGTTCTAATACACCTATGTCATTTTCTAATTTTTCATATTACACCGCACCTTTTTAATCTTCTTCAAAAGATAAACGTACTGTACAGTATTTCTCAGAACGTGTAAATATGAGAAATTGTTTTGAGATAATTAACGTACGATTTTCATGATATGGTTCTTATACTGGTTTTAGATGATATATCATACCTAAGTAATATTGTATTTTTAACAATAATAATATGCATTATATACAATAAGTATACAATATAATAACATACATGATTATTATAAAATCCTCGCCGCCGGCCGTAATGTCAATTGATCCGCGGTATAAATTATGCTACGCTCAATTTAATTTAATATGTGTTCCTTTAAACCATTTTAATGTCTCCTTCATCATAATGTTTGGATTTGGAAAATGGTGATTAAATAAATAAAATGTATAATAAATATTTTTATTTCATTATTTTATTGATTTAGACTTATGTATTCAAATATAGATTTATGTTGTAGCAAACTTATCTGTAGATCTGTAATTTATACAACACTACCCGTCCCAACTTCGTATGGATAAAATATTCGTTTTCAATAACCTACGAGTATAATTAACATATTTCATTAAAAGCAGTGAAGCCGCCTAGGAGTATAAGATATAATGATATTATCCTTTATATATTCATATAAAGATATATAATTCGATGTTTTTACATCGTTTATCCACCTTCAACGCTAAACTATTTAATCAGATTTGAAAGGTAGAGGCCTTCTTCAAAAAAAAAAGTTAATTTCACTTTTTAGTCTTATTCAATAAAAGTACCCTTTTTACCATGCCCCATTTTTTTTATAATAAATTGCAAAAATAAGAAGGCGGCAAATTTGGAATCCGCACCGGGTGCTAGTGACCTATGCTATGCCACTGGATAGAGTTGCCCATCTCTGCCATTAAGGGCTCGCGTGGATGATTTTATTCCCTAATATGTTATAAGGTAATTTACTACATACCAAAAATATAATGAGGAGGAGATGGCATAGTAGTTAGAACGCGTGCATCTTAACCAAAGATCCCATATAAACAGACTATATTGTCTCGGTCTTAATTTTTGCTAATCGTATAAGGAGGCGTATTTCCAAAAACAACTAACCATTTGTGTCAGTTAATACATTTACCAAGCTGGCTATATATATTTACATTTCATTACAAATATATCTTAAACGAGTATAAAATAAACACAATATACGTAACACGCCATAATTCTTGGAGACGTGTTAACTATTGAATATTTATAAAGCGATGAATATACAAGCGATGAGTAGGTATGAACAAGCGTCGCTCCTTGTGCGTGAAGCTACGAAAGAAGCGATCTAGGAGTTAATTCTAAAACCGATCTTCGACTAAACCGCAACTGAATCGTTGTAGTAGAACAGGAAAACGTTTAAACGGCAACGATAACGTTTCGATTCGATTGCGATAAAGTGGCAATTGGTTAGTAGAATAAATCCCGTGATTAATGTTCGCAGATTGTAACATTTCGCAGATTTAACTGAGTCTTTTAAGAATGTTATAAATACATACAAAATGTTACATTCAAATGGGTACCGTACCGCTCATTTTTGTTATAAATTGAACTGTCACTAATTTACGAATAATAAAAGATGTATGTCACTAACAAACTATGGCGTATTACAGTACATTTACAGCACGGTTTTTTATATATTTGGATAACAATAATCATAATTATATATAATCATAATTAGATATATTATTAGTATTGAAGATAGTGTTAGTCCGTGCAAAAGCTTCCTGCCGAATTCGATTCGTTTAGTTAACAGTTTAGGAGCCATTGTTTTATTTTTATCATGTCATATTTGTGAAATATTATGTATTACGAATTTATACTGAGTTTTTTTTGTATTGAATAGGTAGGTGGACGAGCTTATGAGGCAACTGAGGATAAGTGGTCAACCTTTTTTTTAAATTATTGTTTAGGTAGGCGAGCGTATGGGCCACCTGATGGTAAGTGGTCAGCAACGCCCGATGGTTAACATTATAAGAAATGTTAACCATCGCTTACATTGCCAATGCGCCACCAACCTTAGGAACTAAGATGTTATGTCCCTTGCGCCTGTAATTACACTGGCTCACTCACCCTCAAACCGGAACACAACAATACCAAGTACTGCTGTTTTGCGATAGAATATCTGATGGGTGGTACCTACCCAGGCGAGCTTGCACAAAGCTCTACCACCAGAATACTTTATCAGATTCCTTTAGTTTACAGTTTACGAGTCATTGTTTTATTTATATCAAATCGTATTTGTGAAATATGTATAAGGAATACTAAGTATTCAATATTGTCTATATTTCGTATATTAATTTCGTCTGTATATCCATCACCTACCTATGTATGGAATAGATTAAACAAATCTGTATAGTAATATTATGATAAAATTTATTTATAAATAATTATTTAATTAAGCAGTACTTATAATAGCTTATTTTAATAAAAAGTAACACGAAAGTTAGTTGTATGTCCAAATGTTGATTGTAAATCCAAACGAAATATTATAAATGCGAAAGTGTGTTAATTTGTTACGATTTTACTGCTCAATCGAACATTATTAAATTTTGAATACACGTTGTCGCTGTAACAAAGGACATAGAGAAAAATAAACCCATCAGTAAAGTTAAAACCATCATACGAATGTCTCATTATGGAATATAAAAATCAAAGTCGTCGACCGTAACAGTACTTATACTTGAAATAGAAAAAATAAATCCGTTCCGTACTTTTTGCTGTTTCCCTCATTAAATGAGAATTCTATCGTAGTATGAGGGTTTTTCTTTCTAGTTAGGGGGTGAAATTGTGACGTCATTAGTTTTACGAGCGGTAGTTAAAAACGTCCGTAATTGGTTGTCGTTAAGTCTGTCTCGTCTGTGTTGGTACCACCAGCACACCACACACGTATATACCTATTATATTGCAAAAGAGTATGTATTTGCATTATGTGTTTTTTTTATAGCATTGGTAGGCGGACGAGCATATGGGTCACCTGATGGTAAGTGGTCACCAACGTCCATAGACATTGGCAGTGTAAGAAACGTTAACCATCGCTTATACTGCCAACTAAGATGTTATGTCCCCTGTGCCTGTAATTACACTGACTCACTCACCCTCCGGACCGGAACACAACAATACAAAATACTGATGTTTTGCGGTAGAATATCTGATGAGTGAGTGGTACCTGTACCTACCCAGACGAGCTTGCACAAAGCTCTACCACCGAGTAAAGTACTTATACAATTAATGCTATATACATTAGCGAACCAGATAACATAGTAGATGATCTCGAATGTTCTTACAATGATGTGTATTATTTAACTTATGTTATCACCATTCGATTACCATTCCCTTATGTTTTTTATTTGGATCAGGCGTAGGCGTAGTTAAATCACAATACATGAGTGATGTTAACCTTTATTGGGAATGCTTTTACAGGTGGCTTAGTTACTCACGTCACCATATTAGGTAACTCTTACGACAACCACGGGTTGCGGTGTGATGGTTCTATTTTAGTCCGCCGGAACCATTACAGTATTTTTATTTATTTGTACGTGTATAATACTAAACTAGAATTATGTATAATGAATGTTACAAAACAATATTTGAAGTACAAGCTGGCTACAAAAAGGGACGATTTTTGTATAGTAATTAACAGTTGTTAAATTAATCTTCGTCTCATTTACTGTTTTTACCGAAATATTTATAATGATATCTCATATCATGACATTACGGCATCACCATCAGTGTGAGTAATTTTGTTGTATAACAAAATCCTAACTAATATTATAAATGCGAATGTGAGTTTGTTTGTTTGTTAGGCATTCGTGCCTGAGGCACTAAATCAATTTTAAAAATTATTTCAACAATAAAAAGGTATCAGCGAGTAACATAGGCTACATTTTGTCCCCGAATTCCCACGGGAACGGGAACTATGCGGTTGAAACCGCGGGCAAAACTCTATTTATATAATGTAGGAATAATAAAATATAATATGTTTTATATGAAAGCACTAAATGTATAATACAAACAAGGACACTAATGTAACGTGATTCCGCTCGTTCGCTGGCTTCATCTGTTTCACCGTTTGTTCGCATTACAAAGACAATTTATCTATATGGGCAACGATCCGTGTTTTATCTGACATGAGATTGATGAACCTCTTCTACGACTGCCCTGGTACTTCCTTTTCAATCGAGTAATGAATCTTCGTGATAAATTTTTACTTACAAAAATATTGGCATGTATGTTTACAAAGGTTCAACGTAACTACGTATTTGCCCCGACTTCGCGTATTTACGCAAGTTTAATTTTGGCGTTGACTTATAGTGTACCTAACGTTCTTAAAAATGCAAAAGCTAAAATATAAAGCTAATATAAAACCATATAAGGACCAATAGCGCTTCGGTACGTTGTAAAATACGAATATTCTAATATTAGGAAATTCCTTAAGATGGGGATTACTATTAGTCTTAAAAAATACTACAATAAATAATAATGTAGTGTACAGTCAGCTTCATAAGTAAAGTAACAGTCAACATTATCAAATACATAGAAACATCTAAAGTGATCAATAACATCAATACAACCAAAGTCGTCAAATTAATTGAACCATCCATGTTGTTCAAATATATCGGAGTGCGAACATCGTCAAGTATATGAGTACATTCAAATCGTCATTAGAATAGTAACAATCATAGCGCCAGTGGTTTCGAAGCATCCAATGTGTTCAAAAATATGGAACACACTTTAAACACGGACCTTATGTAACCTTGTGTTAACCTTATTATATTTTAAGAACACTTCAAACGGTTGGGTATTTATGACATATTGTAATATTTCTGACAGCAAAAATTCAGTTGATTTGAAAAATTAGTGCAGTTAATGTTTAAGGTGTAGGTACCGTAGAGTTCTCGATGTTGGGCACCAGACATCTTTCAATTTCAAAACTATAAATTCTATTACAATTATTAATCCTTTATTTGAACCCAATTTATTGCAGTTTTTTTTACGAGTAATTCCAGAAGCAGAAAACGTACGCTTACATACATGTTTCATAAAAGACAAATTAAATTTACTAATAGCTTTCTTAGTAGGATGCAAGAATTATATATATTGTCGTAGGTTATATATATTAATAATGATTTTTACTATTCGAAAATACTCAACAACATACTTATAAAAATAAAATAAAAAACAGATAAATCCACCCTCAGCAACAATAACGTCGCTAAGCTAAGTCGCATGGATCGCACTATAAAACTAGGTACAAAAACTGTCTCGTTGGTCTAGTGACTAAATGTCACGCGGCAGACCTGGAGATCCTGGGTTTAAATCCCAGGTCAAGCCAATAAAAAGTTATTGGGTTTTCTGCCCAAAATTCTCAGTAGTGTGTACACTGCCGTGACGTTGTGTTTTGTGTCTTGTCGTAAGTGCCGGTTTTTATTCTATGTAAAGCTTCTATAGGGTTTTCCATTAAGGGCGCTTGATCGTGCAGAACTTCCATCGTAGCGTGTGCTGTGTGGCACGTAGCGCCGTCCTGTTGAAACCACATGTTGTCCAGATCCATATTCTCGATTTCAGGCCAAAAGAAGTTGGTTATCATCGACCGGTATCGCTCACCATTGACGGTGACGGCCACACCATTATCGTTTTCGAAAAAATACGGACCCATCACGCCTCCGGCCCAAAATCCGCACCAAACAGTCACTTTCTGCGGGTGCATTGCCACTTGGTGAACCTCGTGTGGATTGGTCTCGTCCCAAATACGGCAATTTTGCTTGTTGACATAGCCATTCATCCAAAAATGCGCCTCGTCGCTGAAGATGATTTTTTTGCCAAAATCGGCGTCAACTTCCAACTGCTCTAATGCCCAGTCAGCGAACACACGGCGCTGTCTATGGTCATTAACCTTGAGCTCTTGGGTCAGCTGGATCTTGTACGGGTGCAGGCTCAAGTCACAACGCAAAATTCGCCAAGTTGTCGTCTGCGAAAGGCCGAGTTCCTGTGCGCGACGCGGAATTGACTGCCGCGGGTTTTCGAGGACACTGTCGCGCACAGCGGCGATATTCTCGGCAGATCTCGCGTTACGTTGACGCACGGGAACCGGCTGATTGTTAACTGACCCGGTTGACTCGAATTTGTCCACCAATCGACGGATAGTCGACTCGGCAGGACGATCATCGCGACCGTAAAACGGGCGAAGTGCGCGGAACGTTGCTCGAACTGAAGACCCATTTTCATAAAACAATTTTATGATTTGCACGTGCTGCTCGACACTGTAACCTGCCATGGTGGTTTGGGAGGACGGAATGAATATAACACACTGCATTTGACAGCTGTCACTCAAACAACATGGCCGCAATCAGCTGTCAAAGTTCAAGCGTCCCTATTGGAAAACCCCTTATATTGTAAACTTTGATATGTATAATTCAAATCCTAAATTACGCGTTATCAAAAAGCGGTCACGCGCAATATCTGTTACAGAGACGTGTTTTGAGTCAAATGAATATTTTTTTGTTTCTTTTCATCATTAATGCAAAATTTATTAATATTGATGAAAAGCATTCGAATAAGTACTTATTATTTAAAATAAAAATAATATGATACTATTTTTTAAGCTATAAGAACTTCACATCAAAGTAATAAACATCATATTTAACAAGTAATTTCCTTGACATTTATTTTTTTAGTATCGAAAAATGAGGTTTACCTACTTTGTATTTTAAAATTCATAATTTTTGATTGATGTAAAATACATTGTTTTTTAGCTGAATTCGAATATGACTTACTTAATATTTTGTATAATTTTAACATATTCAATAATAATTACAGTTCTTAAATGTAAAATTATAATAACGTAATTATTAAAAAATAATATAACCGTTAAGTTTCATTAATGTGTCATAGAATATTAAATCGCCTTTGCGTAATCATGACGTTTAAATTGGTTTGTATGAAAAAATAGTAGATAAAATATTTCCGCTTAATCGTATCATGAATGTAATAGATAAATAATTTAATAAAAATCGTAATATATTTACTAAATGTAGGTTCAAGAATATATTAAATGTTAAGTTGATTGCTAAAGAACCGGTAAAAATCTCAAGTCTTTTTCATGAATAAATGTTTAATATTTGGTTTATAACACATTTTTATTAATGAACCTATTCATTTTACAGTTAATTTAATTTTTTTTTAATCTGAATAGGAATTTATATTTTTTTTCTTAGTAATTGTTTCTTATATTATTGGCATTCAATGAGATGGTCTTTGCTTTTAATACCAACAGACAAGATATTTTAATCAAATTACTGGTTGACAAGGTTTTTTAAAATAAATAACTTTTAATTGTATAAATGTTTAATTATGAATATTTATAAAATTATTAATTTCCATAAAATAAAAAATACAACAAAAGTTGTTCCCTTAGTCTATTATTACAGCAGATCTTTGTATAATATATTAATAATTGCATTTATTCTTATTTGATACATTGATATTAATAAAATTTATGGTACCTATAGGTATCCATTAACATTAATTTTCTACAAGGAATTTACAAACAACTTTATGGAATATCTTTGGTTGTTGAATATGCACCCAATGTCCAGCATCTTCGATATAAGTGAGTTGAGCTGAGGGGTAGTACTCCCGTATTTTTGGTAGGTCATTTTGCCTAAAAATAAAATAATTTAAATACCAAATAATTCACCTGTCAATTTGGTAGTATTTAATTGATTGCAGTTTTATATCTTACGAGATCTTGCAAGTCTTACTGTTTTTTTTTTTTTATAAAATGCTGGCAAGTCTATTTGTCAAATGAGCTATCTTTTGTTATTCTTATAACAAAGTAAAATAATATTTAATTAAAGTGTGTTAAAAATTAAAATAACTACCCAATGTAATTTGAAAGCGATCCTCCAATGAAAAGAGTTGGGCCGGCATACTGTAGACCTTTTAGATTATCCGGAAAATTTGCAACATGCTCTTCAAAATTTTCTTTCAGAGCTTGTAAATTAACTTGCCACGTGTAGCCATTGTCATTCTGCACCAAGTTTGTGATTAAATAGTTTCGTATATTGATATCGAGGGTTGCTGATTTCAAATGTTCATCAACCAGATCCCTTGCCTCGGACATTGGGACATTCGGTTTGATGGACACAGTAGACATAGCATTAAACAGGTTTAGTATGGTTAATGTTTGAGGAGTTGTGTTAACTGGTGATACGTCTTCAACTATCAGGCTTGATACCAAATCAGGCTGAAATAACAATATACAAATCGTTAAATGTAAAATGCTCCAATTATAATCCATGCCAATATCATATTTATTTATTAATTTTCACTAGCAAACAAAAGAACCAACAAAAAGTTATGGTTACAACCACACTGTGTCAGCTACACAGCTACAAAGTGTTTAAGCAAAGTTAAGTGATCATAAGTGTCAGAGATATTCTATTATATTTTGCCTAATATGTAAGAATTAAACTATTGCTATAGCTCGAATAAGGGTTTTTTTTTTATTATATTGGTAGGCAGACGAGCATATGGACCACCTGATGGTAACTGGTCACCAACGCCCATAGACAATGGCATTGTAAGAAATGTTAACCATGGTTTACATCGCCAATGCGACACCAACCTTGGGAACCAAGATTATATGAATTATACAGTTAAAATCTAGCAGTAAAAGTGCTGATAACTAATATACATTACTATATTATAATTTCTGAAGATATTATATCTAAACATGTACTATTTTATATAAAACACTTTATTTTATTAATACAGACATACTGGCCTCGTAATTTAGACAACCGTAACTTCACAGAATTTGATTTTGAGATAATGGTGCCTAAAGTTTTTTAACGAAAATATTAATCGTAAATTTTAGATTTAGTTTTCATAGAAAGTTATCAGCGGTATACCAACTTACGGTTATATTTGGTTCACATTTTTAATGAATGATCAAGCTCATTCAAACATTTTAAGCATAATAACCGTAGGCAGTCTTAGGGTATTTCAATTTAGCAACATACATAAAGATTATCTTGGTTTATGTAAGTTTTATCAAAAACATCATAAAGACTAGATTGTAGATCTCATCACACTGATTCCGAATCAAGTATTAACTCATTTTTCATAAAAATCGTAGTTACGGTCTTCTCAATTAAGAGGGCAGCATATAGCTTTTAACATTTGTAGCGCCTAATTGAATGGCCCAATAGAAGTATGGAAATTATGAAAAACTTACATAGAGTAGTGAAAACACCATAGCATTTAAGCCACCCATGCTATGTCCAAATACAGATACTTTTGGTAGTTCTAGCTGTTCAAGCAGCTTTCTAAAGTCATGCGCCATATGAAAGTATGTATGTTGGGGTGAATGTGTGCTATTACCGTGGTTTCGTGCATCAATACAAATCACTCTTCTCCCAGTTGTTTCATGAATTGCTTTACTCACGTCTGTCCAATTGTTCTTTGAACCTAACAGAGCGTGTAGTATAATTAACGGCGGCTTCGTCGAAGTTTTATTGGCGTATTCATATGAAGAATAAGCCAAATCCACAGTTTCGTCTTTGTTGGACGTCACTACACTTCGTGTAATTATGGGACGAAGGCGATATAATGAATTTTTGCATATTTTAGAAAAAACTTTCGATAAATTTAAATGAAACTGCATATTTTTCCAATCCAATTCCAGTTTAATGGCTTTTAGTTGCGCAAACAGAGTACAGATTATTTTTATTAGAAGAAAATCTATTAAGTTTTTAAGATAATAATCGCAGTTACAATTTTCTTGTTAATCTTTTATCTAAAACAAATACAAAAATAATAAGATGTGTCAATTATAATTAATCGTTCGTTTATTTCTATATATATATGTATATATTATATCTTTACAACAATTACGTTAACGGAGAGGAATACAATTTTGCACAGTTAAAATTTAGATGGAGGAGTGCTAAATTTTCTGTATAATATCCATTAGAAATACGTTAAATTATTAAAATAAAACGTTATACATATTTTCATGTATTTGACACACGTATATATAAAATATAAATACAATCACGGTAATACAATACATCCATTCTTTTGGTGGCTAAGCTTTACATTAACTGCCGCAGAGTTGGGGGTTGATTTTTTTTAACAGAAAGGTAATATTATTATAAGCACACACACAAAGTTTCAACACTAGGAGACGCGTAAGTTTTACATTTTTGAAAATCAATTATTTTTGCAATATATATGTCAATCCGGTAGGGACTTTGACATATTATAACGTTTCGTTTTACCTACGGTAAAGTTGACACGTTCGGAAACGTTTTATTTTATATAAATTTAAGTAAATACTTATATTTTGTATTCATTTCAATAGTTTTCATACACACGTATATTTAACAGTTAATGTATAGTAAATTACAGCATTATTTGAAAATAATCGTAATGAATTACAAGATATTAAAATTAAAATGTGTTTACCGTCTTTTGCTGGCTCGTGGAACAAAACGTAAAACTGACGCTATTTTGTATTGTCATATAGTATTTATTTCGCTGTCGTACACACAGGTCTTGCAACTTCAGTAGTGGGGGTACGTTGACATCATGACGCTGTTCAGTTCAATTTACAGCCGCCAGCGGCCAGAGGCATGGCGATAGGTTCCTGCTGGATACAGATACTCAAAAAATTATTGTACATGGAAGATAAAATTATACTATTTGTCTAAAATTATATCGTGTTTGACGTTTATGTGGCCGATGCCCTCACTTTACATACTTTTCTAGCGAAGGGTAATACGGTTGACCATATTTTTTTTTCTTCTGCTTTTCACTCAATAATTAATAATTAATAATTGTAATTCAAAATATTGTTTTCAAAATGTTGTATTCAAACATGTGTTTATTATATAATGCGCACATTAGATGTAATATACATATATAATAAGCACAACACGAGTTGTTTTTGTGCGCTAAAGTAAAATTATATCGATAGGCGATAGCAGCGACGTACAGCGGGTGAAAATGCGAAATAGAAGTTGTAACACACTCGCACCTATCTCTCACCACTGAAATTGGACTCGGTTGCAAGACCTGTGTATACGACCGTGATTTATTTTGTTTTATTTTAACAGTACCTATTAGGACAGATAACAAATAAAATAGGTTAGGTTCAACTTACGTCAAAGAACCGAATTGATTGACTCGACTCCATCTGGTACGAGTCTGTCTTACCCCTAGAGTGTTTTTATAGAGCCGGAGGCGCGTAGGGAGACCAGTCTCGGCCTCGCAAGGGCCTAGAGGCTGCTCTTCCCGCAGCGCCGAAGTCGTTGTAGTCTCAAAATAGAAAAATCCCTTAAATCAGTCCACCTATTTTTTTCAGATTAAAGCCTTTCGTAGGGGGACTTCCCCTTTAAGGGGTCCCCCAGTTTTTCGCACCTATTATTTATTCCATAAAATGAGGAAAATTTTCTCAAAACTAAAAATTAAAAAACTCGAAAAGGAAGGGACTCCGCATCTTTTCCTTTTAAGGGGGTTAGCACCCACCACCCATTCATTCGACGGCAGTTAATGTAACGTCGTACCAAACTAATAATACATACGTATTGTGTGTATTAATTGATATAGGCAATAAATAAAATATCTTTAAGTTTGTTATAAATTTGCAACTGTAGTCATATTCTTACTCAAGTAAGAATGTCAAATTGGCCTGCTTTCATTAAGTTGACACTATAATATTTGCAAAAAAAAAAATATCTTACTACACCTTTATAGAGCTCGCTTAATATTATAATGTTTTGACTATGTGATTTTATGTATATTTGGTTTTTGTCAAATTTAGTGATGGTGTAGTTACATGCTATAAGTCATCACACTGTTTGTTTCCCTAAAAAAAGTATTTAGTTAACACTAAGCCTACCAGCGGTCAAATGACCGCTTTGGAAAATTGTTATTTAGTTGTTTTTTCCTATATTATATACTTGTTCTATATTATATAGCGTCACCTGTGTCACAAGCTACGCTCTGTGATCACAAACCCGCCTGCCCAGCTTGGTGATTATGGGCTAAAACCTCAATGGCACACACATTTAGGCAACGGCCCCTAGTTCCGGGTGGCCCCGCTGTTCCTGGCCAAGGCGGCGGTCATTGTAAGGGCGGGGCAGGGGGTGCTAAGAATCCCCGGGTTACGGTAAGCCGCCAACACCGACTGACTCTGGCTACGTATAACGGACGCACGCTACGGCTCGACGAACACCTGGCACAGCTCGAAGAAGAGCTGAGGAGCATAAGATGGCATGTTTTGGGTTTATGTTAAATCCGAAGAAAGGGGAAGGATACCATAACCTTAGAATACATCTGGTTATGGTCTAGATATATTTTTAACACCACCATCATAATTTTATTTACATGTATAAACTGTCCAAATTTCATAGCCAGTATAGTAAGCAGTTCCTGAGATGAAGTCAGGAATTTTCCGGGGCACATGCACAATAAAAGTGCACTTGCCCCCTAGACGATGGGGGCCCCTAGGCAGTTGCCTAATCTGCCTTATGGATAATCTAGGTTGCTGTCGTCTGCCTGCTTGTCGTCGTCAGAATCACTCTGAGGCCTTTCGGAGTCAAATGAATGCATACACAGACTGGATATAAATTTTGTGTTAGTCCTATTTTAAATGTTAGCATTAGAGTTATTAGGAGCATTACTGCCTTGAAGTTTTTGGGAAAAAGGGCAGGAAGATTAAGGACTATCAGAAACTAATTCTACTGAACCACCACGATTCACAGGTCCAGGAGGAGAGTTAACCTTCATTATAAATTTAAAATACAATAAAATAATATATACACTCACCAAAAATAAATATTTTTGTAAAACAAATCAACCAATAACGACATTTATCGATGAAATACACTATAGAACTAAATGCAAAATCTCTTAAAATGTATGCTAACCAACATTAAACAATAAATACATTTTTTTAATCAAAGTTTTTAATGTTTGAGATGATAATTAGGAGTCAGGGTTCAACGAACGTTACATAAGACAAAAAAAAAAATTGGTTTGTCATGAATTTTTGAACTATAGTAATAAACAGTTTGTTTTTAAATGATTCATAATTTAAAAACTTTTTTTTTTCTGAAACTTTGATGTTTCTCGTGTTGTGTCACATTCTCGAACTATTTTCCATATGGGTAATGGTGACCACTTACCAAAAGGTGGCCTATTTATCAGTTTGCCAATCTTTTTTTAAATAATTTCAAATATGGTAAAATTTATTTATTGATAACCCTACGTAAATTATCATTGAATTGATAATAATTTATGCAGTTTGCGCTTAATACAAGCAGATTATGTAAGAGCTACTTACCAATGACGAATCTAAAAATAATTAAATATACATAATCAAAATAAACCCAATCTTATATCGTCATCTATACTACTATATAAATCTATTGTCTGTCTGTACTTTTTTTTTCACCTAATTTTGTGATAAATAATCGTTTTATGATGCAGTGATTCACATTATACTATTTTCATTCATTTCATTTTTGTCTGTCTGTCTATATGTCTTCTTATAACTCAAGAACGGCTTGACCAATCTTGATGAAAATTGGTACACACAAAGAACATGTGATGGCGCAAATGATAGGCTATATATAATTTCGGTAAACCCTACGGTATCTTATGAAAATTAATTTAAAATCGTTATTGAAGTATTTCTTTACCATAAGCATATATGTGTGTGTGCGCGTGTGTGTTATTATAGTAATAAAATAATTTATTATATTTTTATTAATTATACGCGGGTGATGCTGCAACGCACAGCTAGTTACTATATAAGACTTAAGTATATTATGTCTTTATATATATTATAATTCTTCTGTATATTTGTGTGTCACTGAACATCTCATAAACGTCAGGTTTTAGTGACTTTTTTTGTTTCTTAATACAAAAACTAAAATAAATCCAAATCTTGTTTCATCCGTACGAAGTCGGGAATAAGAGTTTAAAGCGCGACCAAAGTTCACCAAACGTATGTAATCGTAATGTAAATGTATAATATGGCTCTCTAAAGTTTTCATTTTTGGGTCGGAGTCACGCTTTTACAACCAGCTTTTAAAATCATTCACATAATTTACTAGATATATAGAAATAAATATTAAAAATACCTACTTAACAAATCATGATCATCGCTGCAAGAATGTGAAAGTGAAAGATGAACGTGAATATTTTATTATAACCCTAAACGAAATACGAAATAAATTGGCAGCTAGAAATGAAATTTATCCTCTAAGTAGTATAAATGATTTAAATCTGGAAAAATTAACGTTTAATGAATTTACATCAAAGGCGACAATTTGGGTTACCCCCAGGTAAGGGTAATTTTCCGTCTGCTGCGCTAATTGGTAAGACCCGCCAGCGAGGCGTGGGAAGGCTGACTCCATTACTGGCGGTAAACACGTTCGTGTAAGACAAGTCTTGGATCTAGTTTTATTTGTTTAGCACGATATGCGATTCAAAACGTTATTTAGTAATTACTATTACTATTTGTCATATCTGTGGTCTGGTCCTAAAAATACTGTAATATATATTTTTGAAAATGTAAATAATATATTTTAAGCATCAGGCCACAGAATTATATCTGAGTTTGACAGTTATAGGTTTAACAATTAAGTGATGATATGCCCATTTATTTATTTATTTATTTATTCTTTATTGCACACACTACGAAAACAACAAATACAAAGAACAAGTTTTACATAATATAGTATGCAAAGGCTCACTTACAGTGATCTCTTCCAGGCAACCTCTATAGTAAAAACATATTGTTGTTAGCCAGGAGAATTGATCGGGCATAGTGTGCGAACAATTTATACATAAAATTCATTAAATATTTATAAACTTAATAAAATATATAATATGACACAAATACTCTTATATATATAATCATACATATACACTTATACATACATATTTATATTTATATATATATATATATATATATATACATACATATACTTATATAGTAAATATATACTTATATTGATAAATAATAATTATGTAAACGACTCTTAAAAGTATTCACGGATTCAGCTTGACGAATGTCACTAGGCAAGGAATTCCATAGTCTGACAGCTTTTACAGTAAATGAACTATTATATATTTTGGTGTGACTCAGCGGAATCAGCAATTTATTGTCTTGCTCGGAGCGTAGATTGATTGGTGTATGAGAACCAAGAAAGGTGAACCGCTCTTTAAGGTAAGTTGGAGTTTGAGGATGGTAGAGTATGGTGTAAAGTAAGGAGAGAACATGCATATTTCGACGCAACCGTATTGGCAGCCACTTGAATTGCAAGATATGATCGTATTTGCGTAAACCAAATATGAAGCGAATACAAATGTTCTGCAAGCGTTCTAGTTTATCCATTATGTCACTTAATAAAGTTTTTTTCATAAAAATAATTTTTATGTTTGTATTAGCGAATTTCTGTCAAAGTTTAATAATTCAATTAAATTTTTTTATGATTTTTAGTTGTGTACCAGGACTCAAAATGGACATGACAGGATGATATTTAGGTAATCGACTTCTATGCGAATGAACTCTGTCAACTGTCATAGTGACAGTTACATGACAGTTTTAGTTTTATGACATAATATGATATAATATAGGTGCCGAGATGGCCCAGTAGTCAGAACGCGTGTTGCTAACCTATGATTGCAGTTCAAGCCACTGAATTTTGATGTGCTTAATTTTTGTTTATAATTCATCTCGTTAGCGGCAAAGAAAAACCTCGTGTGGAAATCTGTACGTGTCTAATTTCTCTGAAATTCTGCCACACGTGTAACCACCAACCCTTATTGGAGCAGCATGCCGGAACGAGCTCATTCTTTCTTCTCATCAATAGGGAGAGGACTGCCTCGTTGGTCTAGTGGCTAGATATAAGGCCGCAGACCCGGTGGTCCTGGGTTCAATTCCCAGGTCGGGCCAATAAGTAGTTATTGGGTTTTTCTGTCAGAAAATTCTCAATAGCAGTCTGGAGTATGGAAGTTGGAAGTGTGTACACTCCCGTGCCTCGGAAAGCACGTAAAGCCGTTGATCCTGCGTCTGAACTCTTTCCGGTCATGTCGAATTACCGTCCCATCAGATTATGTGTTTGCGCACACGCTTGTGCACTATAATATCTCCTGCGCAGCTGGATAATCTCTCTTGAGATTGGCCGCCGTGGCCGAAATCGGTCTGGAGGACCTTATTATATTATTATTATTACTAGGGAGAGGAGACATCCCAACAGGGATATTTATAGGCTGTATATAAAAATAAAGCAACAATGTATTCTGTTGCGTTATTTTTTTATAGGCCTTACAGTAGTGACCCAGTCGTAATAAGCAGTGAGTTGTTGGCACACACGAAGGCATTAATGTAAGAATTTAATTATATTATTATTATATTTTTTATTTTTTTCAGTAATGAGCTTGCACAAACAAACAAATAGTTATATATATTTATATATGTATATTATATAATAACGAAATATTACATGAAGTGGACCGTAACTGACTACATGTAGTTGGGTAGAATTAAAACAGTTCAAAAACATTTCTCATTTGATACCAAGAATACGAATAAGAGATACTTTGATATACATACTATAGCATTCTTTCAAATTAACGTTTAAAGGATCTCTATTTATCTACTAGGTCTCTGCTAATTTTCCGTCTGGTGCACTAATTGAAAAGTAGCCGACTGTGAAAACACTTCGTCAATGAAATCAGGATTTAGCACCATTTGCGTTGGTGATAATTATGGCGATTTTAATTGAAATTATGTATTTAGTACGTACATAAGATATTTTGTTTGTTGATTCGATATTTATGAAGACCTTTTCAAGTGGTTCTAGCGATTTTTCAAATCGATTTATTTGCGATTTTTAAGTAAAACGATTCGAATCGAATCGTACAATTCGTATTCAAAGTATAAACAAAAGTTCGACTTATTGATTTTAGAAACAGGTTTGTTGATTGTTTATCTCTTTGAAGCAACATCATAAAGCATATATGAATTTGTATATTTCGTACCCATTTTTCCAAATATTTTTGATTGATAATAGTAAAGCTCATAACATATAAAAAAAGAAGTTTATTGAGCAGACAAAAAAAGGTATTGAACCGTTTTGTCATTGTCTATTTATAATTCATTCTAATTAAGAGAAAACATTTAAAATTATCGTCTCATTATTTTTTTTAAGGATTTACATTTTGATAAATATATTAAGCTATTTTTATATATTACTTAACTATTTTTTTTATCTTAACTTGAAAGAAAAACATTTTACATTTTCACAACAAAACATTCCAGAACCTAGTGAGCAATTTTATTCGAACGAGAACCGTTACCTTAAACAATTCCCATTTATATCGTAACGTATGCAAATTTGTTTATCGACACGTGTTACATTATGTAAAATATGCATTAAGGTATCTCCCACTCGACTTTGAAATGCCAGGACAATTTACATTTTTACCATAATATCTCTTTTACTACGTGAACTCATTGCCTATTCGACGGAAGTGGTCCGATTCTGTTAATGTTGGAAATTATAATAGTGAATAATTGCCTTATTTATTGTCTATGAAAACTTGGCTTTATTAAGTTCTCATCTCTCTTTGATAAATTGTATTAATTATTTATAAATAATCGTTTATGAATGTGATAGCATCTTGAATTTCGAATTTCGGGGGCAGCCAATTGCAAGCACTATCCAACTGCCCGGGAGATATTATAGTGCGCAGGTCTGTGTGTAAATACATGTACACTCTCATGTTCCGATGGAAGACAATTCATCAAGACTGAAGAGAGTTCAAGTGTAGGATCTATGTGCTTTTCCAGTGAAGTATTAACACTTCAACTTCCAAACTTTGGGACTGCTACCGATAATTTAGCGACGGGATATTTTTAAGTGGCCCGACTCACGTTTAGTGACTGCGACCTCGGGATATACACATATACAATCTTATCTATTATAGAATCCTATCCTATCCATTTGTCTAATGAGGCAATCAAAACTTTTTATAAAAAAATTATTAAAAAAAGTCTTAATTCTACCACCGGTTCGGAAATAAACACATTAGACCTGAGAGGAACCGGCGAAAGAAACTCAACTAGATTAGCCTACTTAGATATATGAATATCGCTTAGTGAATATTTCCGTAATGTGGCATAAATATTAAAAGTGACTTTCCCGTGAGCTTTCAGTAGTAAGATAAGACAGGTTTGATATTATATACGAGTATCTTCATCCCAAGGGAAATGTATACGGCGGATATGGCGCTCTGCGACGAATGACCTTTCCGCGCAATTTGACAGCCATATTGGTTTTTCAGGCACGTTTTGAATCTTTCCGTATCTTGTGGCTTAGGGTTTCTGTAATCTGATTTGTGGCAATATGAATTCGATTGATAGGCTTAATGCTTCAGTAATATTTGAGTATCATCTTATCGTAGATGATTGTAGAAAGATTATTTATATAATATATATATATATATTTTTGTAAAACATCGAAGTCAATTTAATATACAAACGTAATGCATAAGAGGCACGATCGGCCTAAGCGTTCGGCTTGTGACGCATCTATGTCTCTTCCACTCCATGGGCCGATGCGTCCGAGTATACATGAATGTTTTCTTATTTTTTTTATTTTTTTTTTTTTATTGTATAGGTTGGCGGACGAGCATATGGGCCACCTGATGGTAAGTGGTCACCAACGCCCATAGACAATGGCATTGTAAGAAATGTTAACCATCACTTACATTGCCAATGCGCCACCAACCTTGGGAACTAAGATGTTATGTCCCTTGTGCCTGTAATTACACTGGCTCACTCACCCTTCAAACCGGAACACAACAATACAAAGTACTGCTGTTTTGCGGTAGAATATCTGATGAGTGGGTGGTACCTACTCAGACGAGCTTGCACAAAGCTCTACCACCAAGTAAAAAGTCTTATGACGTTATCACGTAAAATGATCGTCCGTAAACCGATTTTACAGACAACCATTTATGTTTTTTTTATTCCTAATAGACACGCAGCTGAAGCCGCGGGCGAATACTATAACAGTTTAAATAGCTGAAATGGCCCGTAGTTGGAACACCTGATATTAACCGACGACTACAAGCAACACTGCGTTTTCGTATGCTTAATTTTTGTTTAATCCGTTTGGCGGTAAATGAAAACATCATTACTTGCATATGTCGGATTGTAACATTTCACACGATATATGCAGGTTTTGTTCACGATGATGACATTGTGTATACGTTACCTAGCCTGTATTGGAGCAGCAAGGTGGAATAAACTCCAAACGTTATCTTTAAGAAGAAAGGCATTTGCTGAGTAAGATTATTAAAAAAAAATTAAATCATTTAGATCTAAATCTTATCTGAAACCACAAGACAAAAGAAATTTATTATACTTATGTATCGAATTATACTCATTCGCATCATTATTCATTCGCTCTGCCTTCATCCCATTCAATTGGGTTCGGCGCAGTGTAAGAATGGAATTAATATATTTTCAATTAATTTTAGATACGCCCTTTTTGTTTTTATTGTACATCTTGTACGTATGATAAAAATATAATTTATCTTTTTAAATGTTTTGGAGGTAAATAACATTTAGATAAATCATTAAAATTATAACATAAAATTGAAAATGCATATGGTTTGTTAATGTCGTACAATGAATGACCACAATCATAACAATGAATTACAAATTACAATACATTGTAACTTTTCTTTTTCTGGTGTGTGTCTACGCTAGTTGAGCGCAAAATATTCAGCCAATGTCACGTATAAAGGAGCTGATATTGTTACTTATATTAGTACTAGTGTAATTAAATTATTACAGATTTACACTAAAGAATATAATATCTGCAAAACTCTAATTGAATGATTACAAGAAGCGCGGGAAGGCGTCCTCATTGCTGCCACAGATTATATTCTTTATCTGTGACAATTTGATCACGTGTCAAAAAAAGCACGGGCTTGTATGTCTATGTTTAACAGTGTTAATTGACATTTATTTAATAAAAAATCAAATGGATTTGGATTTTTTCCGCCCCTGAAAAAATACAATACGCTTGCAAAAGCTTTCATTCAGTTGGGTGTGTTACTGGCATTTTAATGGAGTGTCCTGGTATATAAAAGCCAGTCAAGTACGAACCGAATACGTATGAAATGGTTTTCGTACTACAATAATAGAAAAAAAATTGTACTCGTCAATTAAGAATATTGTGATAGAAAAAAAAAAATTCAATAACAATGACGTTACACTAAAACATAAATAAGTCTAACAATAAGTTGTTAAATAAAATTTTTGAAGTGAAAACTTCTTTAGCGGCGTTGTGCACTTTTTTATGATGGGTAAAAAATGTTAAACTCGCGTCAGGTCACGTGACCCTGATTGAAAATTCGTAAGACGGATTTTGAAGTGTTAAATTTTTAATGTAATATAAATTGTCATGTTTGTGTAAGATAGCGCAATAAATGAATATTGTATTTTATCACATAAATAATAGTACTTTTATACTGATAATTAAAGCAATTCGAGCAAAATTTTTCCCTAATCATTTTTTTTTTTTTTTTTTATTGTATAGGTATATTATATTGTATGGCGGATGAGCATATGGGCCACCTGATGGTAAGTGGTCACCAACGCCCATAGACAATGGCATTGTAAGAAATGTTAACCATCACTTACATTGCCAATGCGCCACCAACCTTGGGAACTAAGATGTTATGTCCCTTGTGCCTGTAATTACACTGGCTCACTCACCCTTCAAACCGGAACACAACAATACAAAGTACTGCTGTTTTGCGGTAGAATATCTGATGAGTGGGTGGTACCTACCCAGACGAGCTTGCACAAAGCTCTACCACCGAGTAAATCATTCCAAAATATCAAAAATGCATAACGTTAATATTCAAGTTTTCACTTCTGCCGGCACTCCCGGAGTGCAACCCGTTGTTTTTTTACTAACAAGATTTTATGAAATTTATTTATTTTAATTGAGTAAGATTATGTTGTCGTAAACGCCAGTAAAATAATATCACAACAATAACAATTTAAAATAAATAAATAATAACGTAAATAAATCTAAGATGATTTGATTTAGAATGGAGATCGTATGTATTAGAACCAAGTTACATTTACTCATTACCACAAATTGAATTAAAAAGTCACAATTGAATTTATATATCCTGCAAGAAATTCAACAACTCATTCCCAACTGACATTTGTCAATGTCACAAGTTATGGTACTTGAATAATACAAACACATTATCCTATTCCAATCGAAGGAATAGATACAAACAAACTTTAGATTTACATATTATATGTGATTACGTACATTACGCAGTACAAACAATTCTTGATTAATCTATGTGTATTTATATATACAACACTATTAACACACACACACTTAATAACTTATATTTACTATAGCTTTACTTAATCACAACTTATTAGACGAGCCGGTTGACGTTGTTGGTAAGCTACTTACCTTTCACGCCGCAGGTCGTGGGTTCGATTCCCACCCAGTAAAGACATTTAAGTGCATGAACCTGTCTGTTTGTCCTGAGTCTGGGTGTAATTATCTATTTAGTATGTATTTACAAAAGAAAAGTAGTATATGTAGTATATCAGTTGTCTGGTTTATATAGTACAAGCTCTGCTTAGTTTGGGATCAGATGGTTAACATAGTCATAAAAAGGCCGATATTACATATCAGAATATTATTAAATAATAGCCAACAACTTCGGTGACATTTAAAACGTAAATTTTTCGCGAATCCATAAATAATATCATAGATTATTCAAGATCTCGACAAATTATATCGCGTCAATTCAATGTTGTTATTTATTTTTCCTTAATCGAACATTCTAGTCCGAATAATCTATAAATATGTGACATTGCCTTCAATAATCTGTTCTCTGTCACTAATAGCCATTAAACTTAGAATTGAATTATTACAGCTCAAGCAGATTAATATTAAAACCCAAATTGTCAATTTGAAATTGTATTATGGAATTCATTATTATTTGTGGTTAATGACCTTTCCGTCATATTTCAGACTAGCACATGATACCGCAAATTTCCACACTGCACGTTCCGTATGATTGTTTGTGTATAAAATGTGGTTTTATCACACTGTATTAATGTTTATGTGTACAGTTATATATGGTTGGTGTAATGGAAAACATGTCCACTATGTATATTTATTAATTTAAAATATTTAGTTTGACCGGCTAATAGCCTACCTGATGGTAGGGTTACCATCGCCTATGGTATTAATGGTATGTATAATGTGTAAATGTCTATTCTCTATCTGTAGTGGTGACCACTTACCATTAAATGACCAATATATCAGTGTTTATTACATTACAACGTATAATGGGAATTAGTTTGTCCCAAATATTTGTCTCTAGAAATTCGTCATTATGGTGAACCTACTTTACGTAACCGTCGTCAGAAGATAATTGACGTGTGTTAGACACTACACCAATTTAGTCTGAAGCCTGCCTTGATAATTTGACTGTAGTTTGCTTTGAAACATTAGCACAGTTTCATATCTGACAGTTACCTAATTACAGAGCTTTTGTAAATAGTTTTTTAGTTAAGATCACTTCGTTATAATTTTGATTGTTCGTGATTTTTTGACGTCATAGAGATATTTTACCTGTTTTGAAAAAATTGGTAATCAATTCGGCTTTATTAATTTTTATATATGGATATATTTATGTTCCTCGAGTTATATATATTTTTTGATGATTGATTGATTTGTTTTGTGGATTTTAAAACATATCGTAATCGTTTACGTGGTGCAAGTTCATCTGTGTAAGTACCACCCACATATTAGATACCGCTAAACAGCACTACTTCGTATTGTGTCGTGTGTTCCAGTTTAAAGGGTGATTGAGCCAGTATTTCTACAGGCGTAGAAATACTGGCTCAATTACCCTAACATTTAAATCCCATGGTTGGTGGCACATTGGTGATTTGAGAAACGGTTAATATGGGCGACAGTTACCATAGACGATGGCCAGCGATTAGGTGGCCTATTTATTTATTTACTTATTTATTTTATTTATTTAATATCGAACTACCAACACAAGTTACCAGGCACCAGGCGGCTAATTGCATGTCCGTCTATCTGCCATACAAAAAAGTCAAATAAATATTCTTCCAATACGTACTGTGTTCGTGACCTTATAACTTAATAAACGACCATTCATCAATTTAAATCGAGAGCTGTACGCATGCAAATAAGCGACCGAAAACCATTTTAAATAAATCGTTATGCGTTATGAGAGCGACGTATTGGGTGCGGAGGAAATGAGCTGTGTATTAAATTAGAATATATAATATGAAATAGTATATGCTATGTCTACGTGTTAAATTTAATTGAAATATATAAGTTGTGTACATATTGTATGCATTCATTTGTGCTTTGTGGTTGTAATTAATAATCAGCCTTTCTAAATCCACGGCCGACCGAACATCTGGGTCACGTGTGAGCGAAATCGCTTAACTAGACTAAAAAGGGAGATTTTCAAAACACCCAAAAGATTGGAACTTGCTCAATGAAATACTGATTAGGATCCTTCCCCGAAGGTCATTGGGTAACATCTGGAGCAGCAGCCTGGTCTCAACGACCCCGTGAAAGATATTAACGATGTCATTTATGTACATAAATATATATTATGTTACAACATTGTTTTCTCCTATATTATTAAACATAAGCATTGTCATTATACAAACGAACTCCCTAGACGAGGAGTGTCAATCACGAGCGCTAGGGTTGCCAGCTTAGCATTTCAGTTAGACTTTTGCGTCAAAAGAGGATAGTAAGTACTTGAAAAAAATAGGAAAAATAAGCATATTATCGATTAATTACCATAACGATAACACACACACCTAGCTAGACAGCCTAGATAAATTGATTACAGTGAAATTTAATAATAAACCGTTTTATTTATTTTGAGTTATGCACGAGTTTTTTTATTCTGCATCAAATGGCGTTCCATAATTATTTAATACATTACTCGGTGGTAGAGCTTTGTGCAAGCTCGTCTGGGTAGGAACGACCCACTCATCAGATATTCTACCGCAAAACAGCAGTACTTTGTATTGTTGTGTTTCGGTTTGAAGGGTGAGTGAGCCAGTGTAATTACAGGCACAAGGAACATAATACTTTAGTTCCCAAGGTTGGTGGCGCATTGGCGATGTAAGCGATGGTTAATATTTCTTACAATGCCATTGTTTATGAGCGTTGGTGACCACTTACCATCAGGTGACCCATATGCTCGTCCGCCTACCTATAACATATAAAAATAAAATCTACTCTTAGTGTAGCAACCCTATTATCCAATACGATTTGCGAGCGACGATTATAATTGGCCATTAGGGTGGACACTAATTATATTGACAAGCTCCTGTATAACTATTAATCTCGTGAGATCGGTATATTGAGGATTATCTGATGTTGTCGCCAAGTTTTTCAAGTCGCCAAGTCTCAGTTTCAATGATTGCGTATACACTAACACAATGCAGAAGAAATACGGCATTGACATGTTTCTTTTTTAAATATAATTGCAATTAAAACAACAAAGTGGACCCTGATCGAAAGTTGCTGGTTCAAACGGGTATTATGTGCTTAATTTGTGAGTCATCTAGTTCTCATCGGTGACGTAAAACATCGTGAAGAAACCTGCACGTGTCAGATGAAAATCAGCCATATGTGTATTCACTAAGCCGCATCGGAGAAGCGTGGTGGAATAAGCTCCATAACTTCCGTAAGAGAACAGGCTTTAGCTCAGCTATGGGAAATAAAACTATTATGCGTAGGTACAATGAATCGTTATTTAAATATAGTAACCGGGCTTAAACCTCTGATACATATTCAAAAATCTACAATATTACGTGAAATGTCGCTATTTTCATAAATGTTTTGCGAACCCCTTATAACCCTTATTTTTTAAAAGTCGCTTAAGGCGTTATGCATTAATCGTTTCCAGCATTTAGCATACATATACTCGCATGCCTTGAATGCATAACCCCGTCGGCGAAAGGGGCATTTCTCAGTAACAAAATTGAAACTTTCATAAGTTAACTTCTTATTTACTTTTCTAAGAGCATCAATGGCATCAGTATATTTTTTATATACGTCGCTGTTGAAAACAGTCATTTTTATATGCTTCTTTTTTATTATAATGACCGTCTCAACTTAATGCCGGAATACATAACGTTCCAGCAGTTTTTACAAGGTTATATAAGTATATTTAAAGTTGAATAAATAATCAAAAAGCAGTGATTGTTTGAATTCAGGATGTGTCCTTTATCATTTAGAAAGTAAAGAGCAACGAGTAAACGTCACACTTCTGGGAAAATGCCGCCTCCCTTTCCTCACGACGATTTCCTTCACCGCAATGCACGACATGAATTATAGTGGTCCTCGACCGGCTTTGAACTCGCAATCTACGGTAAATAACGCTATCTCGACTCATTAAATACCGTGAGTAAATAATAAATGTCCAATAAAGTCTTCATATTAAACGTGAAAGATAAACTTGACAAGTTCTGGAGGGTAGCCAATGTAATAAGTATTTTGTTATCCGTGGATACACTTTTATTTGCTCGGATTATTGCTAACAAATCCCTCGGTTTCTGCGGTTATTCTCAAATATTTGATGTTGAAGTTATGATGGATTAACTTTGTATGTTAGGCTTACATATTAATAACGTTAATTGGTAACCAACATTTAATTCGCTATATATTAACACAGCCTATACATAAGTTTGTTTGTCCTACAATTTTGTTACACAAATAAGCCGAGATAAAAATTTAAAATAAGTACATATTTATTCATTTTATAATACAAATTTTACTCGGTGGTAGAGCTTTGTACAAGCTTGTCTGCGTAGGTACCACCCACTCATCAGATATTCTACCACAAAACAGCATTACTTTGTATTGTTGTGTTCCGGTTTGAAGGGTGAGTGAGCCAGTGTAATTACAGGTGCAAGGGAGATAACATCTTAGTTCCCAAGGTTGGTGGCATAATGGCGATGTAAGTCATGGTTAACATTTCTTACAATGCCGTTGTTTATGGGCGTTGGTGACCACTTACCATCACAGGCCAAAATGCCCGTCCGCCTACCTATACAATAAAAATAAAAATAATAATAATATGTTAGCCGAATTAAAAGAGGTTATGAAATCAGGTTCATTTATTTTATTTTGTACTAGCGACCAGCGATCAGAAGTACGATTATTATCTATGAAATTATGGTATCAATAGATCACTTTACATAATATTCGAGAGCTTTTGCGTTATAATACTTCCTTGAATATTGTATTGTAACATTCATTGTATTATGTACACCTATTCGATTTAATTTTTTTACTAATTGTTTTCTAATTTTCTCTGTAAGTGATTTAAATGTAAATCTTTTGAGAAAATAAATGTCTCTAACCGTAATTAAGTTTTGTATGCAAATATACTTTGTAGCGTCCTCTTGACAGCTTATTAACACGTTAATCTTAAAAGAGATTAACGCGTTTATTTGAGCGTAAATAATTACAATTTTATTTTTATTTTATTTTAATAGGAACACATCACTAGCTTTAAGTACATTAAAAGAGCTATAAGTCTATGTCCTCCCTTAATTACAGGAAACCACAGCATCCATCTTATATAACTGAGTAACAGCTAATATAATAAAATTAAAGACTTTATATATTAAAAATGATACTTAAAGAACAAAAACCCAAGACGTCTTATGTTAAATCTTTAAAATTAAGTAATAGTAATTTGAAAAACAAAAATCACGAGATGCCGTGACGCCGTTTTGCAGAAGCGACCAAACCAAGGCTGGGATCTGCCGCCGATGGGTATTGCAGAGTACGGGATATTGAGTTCCATGTCCTGTAATACCACATCAGCGACCGAGTCAGCAACGACATCTGGATCATCCGGCGAGAAACAAAAAGGCCCCCATTCGTCTTTAAAAAAAAAACAGCCCCAAAATCACTGGTGGCACGGTACCGAATAATTACCTTAATTTTATGTATTTATTTACTTTCATTATTATTTTAGATGTTTAGCATTATTTTAGGTCTCTTTTGCAAATCGTGGTTTCCTATAAGTATGACAACTTTTACTCTTAGACTTATTAATTTGTAATTATTACTGGTTGTCGTGTTGGTAATACTAAATAAATAGTGTTAAGGAATAAGTTTTCGAATGTTTTAAAATGTTCGCCGCCAAAACAGTGTTTTACTAATTGTCTAAGAATAAATACAATATAATGAGCGCGATACAAGAAAACGTCATAATATAAGTCTATGACGTAGTTAAGACATTTTTCAGATATTATGACGTACATAGTTTGAAGGAAGATATTCTGAAGTTCCAAATAAGTTGAGTAACGACTACGAATTCCGTTCTCGAGCACGTTTGAAGTTCGTAAAGGTAAAACCAACATAGAATGAGTCAACAGGAGGAGCAAACAATTTTAAGTTCTATATTCCCGGCTTTTTAACCCCCGACACAAAAAAGAGCTGTTATAAGTATAACCTGTGTATCTGTGTATTTGTGTAGTCTATCGTAGCTCCTAAACGGATGAAGCGATTTTGATTATGTTTTTGTTCAATATGTGCCTTTATTGAGAGTTTTCTAAGCTTTGTTAAATAATTGTTAATGTAATCCACATCTATCCTGGTAGATCCACCCTCTAGACGAGGATGTCTGTCCGATATCTGGTTGGAATCACAGTGTCACATTCCCCTATCTTCCTTGATCACAGTATCCTTACCTCTTTCCTTGACTCGCTGTTTCTCAAAATCTCTTATCAGTGGCTCAAAGAAGCTGCAACTACTTCGCAGCGTCATTACCACCGAAGCTTTAGTGCCTCTTGCTCATCCTTCACAACCACCTGTCCAAGTGTTGGGAACAAAACTGCGTCCCTCAGGATATGCGAACTAACATCGTCACTCTTTATAAAGGCAAAAGCGATCACGGTGACTGCAACTATTACCGCGGAAGATCCCTTCTGCTGGGCCACGTGTATCGAATGGTACATACTCGCCTGCCAAGGCAAATTCTACTCAGAGAGGTTGCAGAATCGAAAAGGTCATTTGAGCGGCCTATGCTCCGCTTCAAAAATTGTATTAAGCGTGATATGGTTGCGTTTAACATCTCAAGCAACCAATGGGAGGATCTGGCCGAGGACCGTGCCAAGTGGCGACTCCTTATTCATGAAGGTCAATCAAAGAGTGACGACGCCTGGTTTGAATCATTAAAAGAAAAACGTATGAGGCGTCAAGAGCGGGCCTGAAGCCCCTGCCCATCTGGGGCATATAAACTTGTCGGGAGTGCGGCCAAAGGATCCTCCCTCGCATCGGACTCTTTAGTCATGAACGCAAGTGTCTTCGCGATGCTGCTTAAATCATTTGTCAAAGATGTAGACGCCTACGTATATATGTCGAAGCATCCAGAAGTTTGATTGAGAATTATTTTGATTAATTATTGTACTCAGCCGGCAACGTCAAGCTGGAAGCTTGAGCGAGGTCGCCACTGTATCGGTATGACGTGAAGAACACGTGACATCCGAAAAATGTCATTCTTGAGGTGGGCGCGGGGACCGCGTGGACTGACACAGTCGATTGGACGAACTCGCTTTGTTGTCCTCCATCTTGTTATTGTATTGCAATATTTTGAAGTTATTGTGATTTAATATTGAAAATAGATTATTAACGTGAACGAAATAGGCTTTTATTTCGAAGATCGCCATGTATGATAACGAGTTGACGTCTGACCCCTCGTTATATATATAATACAATTATGAATATATATATATATATATATATATATATATATATATATTTTATTGTTTTTTTTTATTATATATTAATTAAGCTTATAATATGACGATCTTGACTTATAAATTTAGTAAAACAGATTTAATATCGCTCACTCGTTTTATAAATAAAAATATATTATAATCAGTTCACAATTGGTGCAAATTTCAAGGAAAATTCATACAAAAAAGGTCAACTGCAAAACCTGTTTATTTTATAATCGGTTAAAATGTAACGTTAAAAGGCAAAGTCTATCCAACACAGCAAGTTTTACGATTTCCATTAAAAGGGAGGGTATTAGGAACGTTCATGAAAGTGCACTGTGGAGAAATACAATATTTCACGGAAACAAGCAAGCTGAGTGTGTTCAATCTTTTATTCGGTATGGCACTACATGTATATTAAGTCACGTCACAGTTTGTTTGTTTTACATATTAAAAAAATAAAAATCCATTTTTTTTAGTAATCCCCTAGAATTGAGTATATGGCTGGCGCAGTTCTAGATTAGTAGTATCATATACTTTTTTATATAATTGACGCATCGTAAGATCTTTATGGTCCTTCGAGCCGGATCAGAACTTGTTGTCATTCGAACCCACGGGCAATAAACTGTCAATTTGAATGCATGCTTAGATTATATTTTCATTCAGAAAATACATATGAAAATAATAATGGTCTAATATTAACGTCGTGCAATTCACTTGGTGGTAGCGAAACACCAATATTTAGTATTTGGGGATGTAAAACAGCCATACTGAGTATTAATCTGTTCCGATTTGAAGGTCTTCTGAGCCAGTGTAAGAATTGGCTCAGGGGACATAACTTCTTAATTACTAATGTCGTTGGTTAAGTATGATTAATATTTCTTGGATGTGATGATGATGATGGGATGACTAATGTTTATGGGGTGACCATTTACCATCAGATCGTCTATTTGCTAGTCTACCAATTTATTTTAAAATTAAAAAGGGAGCTCCTGTACTATATAAGTTATTAACGATTTTGTAAATATTTTTATTCCATACAACACACATGGAATGGTATTTCAATAAAGCTAAGCGAACCAGATGAATAGAAGGAACGTCAAAACACGTTTGTATGGAGCGATTGTGCACTGCAGGAATGTGAACAACGCCATCTAGCGAAGAGCTTTTAAATGCATAATTATTCGCTGCTGCAACGAAAGTATTTCATTTAGTTAACATAGTGGAGGGGTAAACTAGGACTATTCTCATAACCAATGAGTTCGGTGTTTGTTACGCTTTGAAAGAAAACTAGTAGTTACGGCGTTATATATAAATTATATTTTTGCTTGTAATATTTTCATATACTAATGTTCTATATTTTTCATCTGAGCGTTAAAACGTTGATGGATGTTTTTTCTCTTTTACTTTGCTTGGAATTGAGACGTTGTTAATGAATAATTAAGGAGGTTTGAGATTAAAATTTAACAGGAGAACGAAAATGACGTCATAAAATTACTTCGAAGCTAATTGACTTTCGCAACTAATTAGGAGCTAAATACACAAATACATGTTCATTCGTTAAAGTTCACATTAAAATCCGTAGTGAAAGAAATATTTTAACACACACACACACACATTATGGTAATAAAAATGATCTATTAGCTTAGTAAATAGAGTTACATTCTATGACAGTTAGTAATGGCATCAAATGTATTGGCTGCAAATGATTCATTCGAAAAAAAATGTGCAGTCGGGGGACCCCCGTCAGGACCGAAGTTCTGTGCGATATTTTTTCGACTCAAACCTTGTGTTAAAATGTAGATTTTAATTGATTATATTACTGTATTTTTGTCACACCAAAAAGCCTCCTTTATGCAACACTATCTAATGAAAGATTAAGAAACGATTTAAATTTTTATATTCAATTAATTTTTTTTTTATAATATGAGCAGTCCCCATTTTAAGGTATCTACGAATATTTTAATAATTTACCCCGTCAGTTAAACAAAGTTTATGATGTGAATTGTGACAATAGCGCAAGTTTCGAACCTGGTACTCGCGTGCGGCTCGTAAGCCGTAACCATATAAGGACCAATAGGTCCTTATATGGTTTTGTGTTACTTTTATATTTTTGTTTTTGTATTTTTAAGAACGTTAGGTCAGTATTTTAAATAAAATTAATCCTTTTGATTGAGTTTGAGTATATTTAAGTTAATTAATAATAAAAATGGTAGGCGCAATATACAGATCACGCTCTATCGCTTGGCGTAGTGTGGTGTTGAAAAATTCGGCTAGGTCCTACATCCGAAGGCCCTCGCGCAGCACTGAATTCGAACGCCCAGCACATCGTTTCACATCACATTTTGTAGCATTGGCAGGTATGAACGCTATTTCGTTATGTCACATAACCTTGGGCTGCCATTTCACTCTACTGTAAAATAACTTCGTTACAAAAATTACATACAACTTTTAACGCGCGTACCTTTTTAATACAACTTTACTTTGATATTATTAATAAATACACCAACCCATATTGTAATAATTTTAATAATTAATTTAATAACTGTTATCGTTACAACTCTGAGATCTTTCTTAATTCCAATACAATAATCCTTTTTCTATTGCTCATTCGATGACAATCGTTCAGTTTTATATCTTATGTCAAAAAGCACGGGTTGACCCTTTTTTATCGTTATCGCTACGTAATACAAATGAAGTTATGAAACCGATTACATTTTTATCAAATCGGATACAATATAAAAACATGTCACTATTAAATATATTAATTAAAGTACATAAATAAGTATTTTAACATTATGAATGGCAACGGTAGACGTTACCATAGATCAGTGAACTCATTGAATATTATTTCTTCTGTACATACAGAGCAACCAAGTTCACCTCACCTGTCATACGTAGGTACACGGGTGCTTTTTTTAATCATTTTACAAACCTCTTTCGTGCTAACCTCAATACAGGTTTTCATATTTTCTGTGTTCCGACGTGACTTTATTGGGTTTTTCATAGCCACATGCAATTTATGTTTTTTGTTAGTAACAGCTATAAAGGTCACATCAATCGTTCACGGCTGTATTTTTTTATATATTTATATATGAGTTATGTAATTGGTTAACTAATCAATATTATAACCGGTTCGGAATGTAGATTCCGTGAAGGACTGGCAAGGAATTCAATAGTTAATCGTTTCTTCAAATTAAATTTATTTATATTAAATTACAATACAATAATTAAACTCTTATATACATTATCGAATCTAACGCCTTTTTTATTTATTTATATATAATATTTTATTAAGAAATATATTAATTAGTTTTGTTCATTTTATTTAAAAAAATGTTTACATCTATTAAAGAGATAGTAAGTAATATTGGAGATAGTAAATAAACTGCCACAGTATTTTTAAATTCGATTTATGAGACCTGTGTATCAAACCTTACAGCCATTTATAATATTTATATTTTTTCCAATCCATCCTAGTGGGTCTTCAGGTATGTTAGTGTCGGTGCACTCAGATAATGGTTGAAAGGTAATAGCTAGCGTGATAACAGAGGCCATTTGGCAAACACTTTGGCAATCTAGAAACAGGATTTGGCGAGGATTATTCTAAAAATTTAAAACGTTATGTACGCGTTCATGTACTTTTGTTTCCAGATTTCATTTGCTACATAATCTTTATATAATAGTGAAATATATATTAACTGAATTATAAAAGATATATTATATGTTATTTGCGATTCAAAGGGAAAATGCTGCTAGCATTCCACGCAGTCACGATTTGTACAGTAATTATTTTTAATTTTTATTTGTATTTATGTAAGATTTTAATGTAAATAAACGGTAAGTATAATGATTATTTGTCAAATTATTTATTTATAAACCAATTTTTATTTTTATTTTTGTTTGTAAAACAAAAATTCGTCATGTGTGTTTTTATCAATTGACATAACCTCTATTTTCTCTCATATTTATAAAATTATCGTATTACGCAGAAAGACACGAGATTTTATCCACGTACAAACAAACTACAATATCATTATCCAAGATTGGATTTTTTGTTATTTGACGAAACAAAGCTGGTAGGAATGCTTATCTGTAAGGAAAATGGAAACTCATATTTAGATAAAAAAAAGTTTCATTTTGTTCTTCCGTAGTTGAGGGCCGTTGAGTGTAGAAACTTTTATTTATTTATTTAGCACCTTAATATACGTAAACAAAATGGCCGCCCAGCATATGTCGTGAAACATCGAAATTTATGATTATTAAAATAATTAAAGAAAACAGATAAAATATATTAATAATAATATTATAATAGCAACGAAAAAGTATATATTATACACGGTGTGTTTATAATTGTAGTTGTTGTACATAAGAATTATTGTTTTCTATTATATAACACATTGCATATAAACAGAAAAAAATGAGCAAATAAACAGAAAAAATAAACTAGATATTCTAAGCAAGAACAAGGATACAAACACGGTCACGGAACAGTATTCGGAGATTTAATAATAGAAAACAAACAAATTACGAAACGTTTATACGTTAATTCTTTAATTACCATTTTTAAACGACAATTACTTCTCTTAGTAAACCTTAATGTATATAATGTAATTCTAACATATTAAATTTGATTGATAAAATTGGTGTTATAGCTAGCGTATTAGGTTGCAGACCGTAAAGATCATGGATACAAAGCTCGAGTCGCTCGAGTTAAAAAAATATTGTTTCTTTTTTTGGTTGTCAATATTCTCAATACGCGTAAAGCATGAAGACTTTCTGGTCGTGTTGTTTTTAATCTCGCATTGAATATACCCGTTGTTTATTAATATGATGTTTAAATATTTTTTAATCAAACTAAAAGTATCTGCAGGATTATATAACAAAAACGGATTGATACGAACGAAATGAATGACATTAAGTTAAGCATAATTTAATCTTACAAGAATTCTGATAACGATTTAATGTTATTCAATAGGTAGAAACGTTTTATTATTAAACGAGACATTGATTGATTCGACATAATCGGTCATCTAAAGAAATAATATCGGTGGGATTTCGTTGATAAATGTTTTTTACAAAAAATATGAAAATGTATTTTGATTTTATTATTATTAAAAAAAAAAAACTTTGTGTTCTTTCAAGGCTTCCAAATATATAAAAAAAAAAAACGTTTTTCAAGGAGGCTATTGAAAGCACTTTTGAATACTCACTTAAGATTATAATAAATGTATAACTCGAATCGATCCGAATTGAAGACTTTATAGAAAAAACCGTTAGATCAGTGGATACTCTTTTCCAATAAAAATAGATTTTTAAAAAAAAAAACAATTAAATTATCAGATTCTGTTTGAAAATTAATGAATACAGTTCGTAGTCCAATATTTTTAATTTATAAAACACGTCATAATGTTATGTCCAGATTCGATGTAGTCTTACGACCCGAAGTGCTAACGATCACGTCTTGAGTCGAGTTGATCTTATAGGAGACACCCTCATGATATGTCTACCTACGTCTTCTGTAGCTCGAGAAGGCTCCAATCAACGTTAGTTTATTTTACATAATTAGTAAACAAAGAAAATTCTGGCTCAGTCCTGTAATCATGCGCTGGTTGTAGTCAATGATACTTAATTTGTTTATAGAATTAATTATTATTTTTTATTTAAAATTCGAACCAATATAATTTTATTACTGATCTAAGGATATAATTAACAATTATTTATATAAAAACATTGTCCTTTGTTATTTTTTAAAATAGGTAGGCGATTGGTTTATGCGCCGCCCGATGGTAAGTGTCCTTAGCCCCTTGAATCACCAAGGCGTCACCAACGTTTTTCAAACTGGAAAGCAACAATGCAAAGTATGGTTGTTTGATGGTAGAATGTGAGATGAGTGGATGGAACCCACACTGTAGCGTGTGCATAAAGCCCTACCAACAAATATCCAAAACGAATATATATTTTAGTTAATCAAGTGCAATATATATTGAAAAATATGGTTCACGGTTCAAATAAATTCCAATACAAAATTAATGTTTTATTTTTAGACCTGTATTGCGAACAATTAAGAGCTGTCCATTCTATCGACAGTTTCATTGGACAGGAGAAAATGGGACACGCGACGTTCCGTTTCATTTCTAAAAAACGCATTTCTGATATTATTTGTCAATATATTTTGCTTGTTTTATAAGACCATCATATGAAGATAATTGCTTTATAAAATATTTAAGAATATTGTCGTATTTTTATGTATTTAAATCATAGTTACGTATCTATTAAATTATTTAATATTTTGTGTATGTGTACTAGAATATGCCTTGTATATGCTTAAAAAGATTTTCATACATTCCAGAATAATTACGACATCTAAAGAAAACATCTCAGTTTTACTGATCATTTACTGAATTAAATGAAACAATAAAGTTGAAGTGGATTATGTTGTACTATATAAGATACCCGAGGTATATCGTGGACGAGGTGGAGATGGCCCAGTGGGTCAGAACACATGAATTTTAAGCTAAAATTACGGGTTCAAAACCAGGTAACATACTGTCAAGTGCTTCATGTTTAAAATTAATCTTGCGCTTCGCGGTGACGTAAAACATCGTGAGGAAACCTGCATGTGTTGGATACACATCATGCCTCATGTGTATACCACCAACCCTCATTGGAGCAGTTTGGTGGAACGAGTGGTTTTTTTTAATAGGTAGGCAGACGAGCATATTTCCCACTTGATGGTAAATGGTCACCTGCGCCCATAGACATTGGTATTGTAATAAATGTAAACCATCGCTTACATCGCCACTGCGCCACCAACCTTGGGAACTAAGATGTTATATCCCTTGTGTCTGTAATTACACTGGCTCACTCACCTTTCAAATTGGAACACAACAATAACAATTACTGCTGTTTTGCGGTAGAATATTTGATAAGTGGGTGGTACCTAACCAGACGAGCTTGCACAAAGCTGTACCACCAAGCTCTATGTCTTTTGTTACATCGACAACGTGTATTCAAAATTTAATAATGATCGACTGAGCAGTGAAATCGTAACATATAAACAATGCTGAATTTCCAAAACCTTATCATCAAAAAGAAGAGGAGGTATCAGTCCAGCCGTGGGATATTTACACGCTTTTACTTACTAACTTAATAACTTTATCATAAATCTGTCATTAATTCACCCCAATGTCATATGTATCTTTGTTACGTAGTCTGTTGTTTGTAATAAAGCTGTGTATTTTACCCTCTATCCATTATTCATAGCCTCTTGATCCGTAAGTAACAAGTCAGTTGTAGTTAATTTATGCCTCGTAGGCAATTCTGTTATTTAGTATTTCTCGAATATATAGATCATGAATATAGTTCAGATAGAAAGCGGATTATTATTGTGAATGTAGACTAACTAGATCGTTTGTGAGCTGAAATATCCCAGTTGTTAGAACGCGTGAATGTTAACCGATGATTACGGGTTAAACCTGGGCAAGGTCGATTTAATTTTCATGTGCTTGATCTGTGTTTATAGTTCATGTCGTGCTCGGCGACGAAGTAAGACATCGTAAGGAAACCTCTAATTAAAATGTCTAATTTCACTAAAATTATGCCTGTGTTACACCAACCCGCATTTAAGCAGTGTGGTAGAATGAGCTCCAAAACTTGTAATCAAAAGTGAGAAACCTTAGCCCAGCAGTGGGACAGTTACAGATTATTTACTTTACTTTAAGTCATTTTCACGGCCCATTAATTTGTTATTACTGAGAATAAAAGACTCAACTATTATGATTTAAAGTCCAGATAGACAAAGAAAGTAATCGAGCTTTATGCAAAGTTGTCGCCAGTAACTACTGAGCCATTACGGACTCCTAGTATTCAATACATCCGCTATAAATATTTCAACACTCCAAAAGTTTCGACGAACTGAAGTGGGACATAATAAACGTGAACATATAAACCAAATTATAACAGTTATCTTGGACGAGAATTTCGCGGTTACTCGGTTATGCGATATTCATTAAAGGGTTGAGCCCTCAGCGGCGCAAGTATGCGGCTATAAATAGGCTTTAATTAAATTCTGGGGTCAACATATTGCTTTGAATTCTTAGTAAGATTTTACATATTTGAGGCTTAGTTATTATATCGAGCTTTCTTCGGCCCTTTTGTGCTAGTTATATTACAATGGAATTACTTATGTATTATACATAACGTATCACCCACTCATCAGATATTCTACCGCAAAACAGCAGAATTGTGTATTGTTGTGTTCCGGTTTGAAGGGTGATTGAGCCAGTGTAATTGCAGACACAAGGGACATCACTTACAATGCCAATGTCTATGCGTAGGCGTTGATTACCACTTACCATCAGGTGGCCCATATGCTCGTGTGCTTACCTATGCTATAAAAAATGCATTGCCTATAAAGCGGAATACCTCATGCAATGATAATGGAGATAAAATGGAGCTTACACAATAAAAATAAGTACATTTACAAGTTTCAACCTATTATGCTAATTGAAAGGTTACATAAAATAAATAAATAATATAATAAAAAACAATAAGCAATAGCTTAGAATAGTATAACTCAGGAAGAGCCTAGATGGCCCAGATGTTAGAGCTCGTGGACTAATCACGTGTCAGATGAACCTCTGCCATCAACGTATACACTCGGCTTTACAGAGTGGTGGCGTGTGGTTGCGTGTGGGTGAGAATGCAGTGGTTCTTGATCGGGTTTGACTCGAAATCATCGGTTATGATTCTCGATTCGCAATTCCATTGCGCCGTCAAGACTCGTAATAACGATTCAATAATACTCCCGTTGAAGTAACTTAATAAATAATATTTAAAAAATAAGCTCCAGCGTCTAGTTTTATTGCAAAAGTGCAATTTCCTGTTGATACCAACTGCAGTGCATTGAAACGGACACTAGTGATGGCGAAATTGGAACAAGTAGTGCTCACGAGGATGCACTTGTTATTTTGTTGAGTAAAAATTTGAGCCGTTATATTCAGGAACCATGAAATATCGTTGACTGGTTCAATTTGTGAGCAAATGAGTAAAACTTTATTTTGAATTATATATTCATTAAATGTTTTTAAAAATTCAATTAGATACTTTAAATATTGTAATTTTTTTTATCGATACTAAAACGTCAATTTTGCCTAAAGATCACAGGTTCAAATTTGAGCAAGTACCGTTGAGTTTCATATGTTTAATTCATATCTAGCTCGATCATCAATGATGGAGAGAAATTTCGTAAGGAAACCTGCATTTGTTAGACATTATATTATACTTGTCCTTAATTTTTATTTTATTTTATTAGCTGTTACATAGTCATATAAGATGGATGCTGTGGTTTCCTTTAGAACCACATGGACTTATAACTCGTGTAATGTGTTTAAAGCTTGTAATGTATTCCTTGTTTTAGATTATATTAAAATAAAATAAAATTGGATAATTTGACGAACCGGTTGGCCTGGTTGGTAAGATACTTGCCTTTCACGTCGCAGGTCGTGGGTTCGATTCCCACCCAGGACAGACATTTGTGTGCATGAACATGTCTGTTTGTCCTGCGTCTGGGTGTAATTATCTATATATGTATGTATTTACAAAAGAAAAGTAGTATATGTAGTATATCAGTTGTCTGTTTTCCATAGTACAAGCTCTGCTTAGTTTGGGATCAGATGGTCAGGTGTGAATATTGCCCCCAAAAAAAAAGAAAGCTTATAATAACTATATGTATTCAACTAACCCGCTTTGGAGCAGTGTGGTGGAGTAACCTTCAAATATTTTTAATAAGACTACCCTTATAACCCCAGCAGTGAGTAATTGTTACCTTTATGTAAGTTATATATACATAATATAATATAAATACAAAATACGATGCGTACGACTGTAAGGCCACAAGGACTTTTTGCATGAATATCGTAAAAAATAATATTTTTATGGTTTTTGCGTTCGTAAAAATGCCGAGCTACAAAGGCTCTATGAAACGGATTCACATAATATAGCGGCACGAAAGCTTGGAACAAAGCTGCCGGCTCTTTGCCCGACCATTCGTATAGTACCGCGGGTTGAGAACGTAACCCGGAGAGGAGGCCCACTCGACACAGATTCAGCGGGAACGCTGGCTCAACTCGTACGGAACGAGATATAAATACAACTGTACTAATATGTATCAATATATCTGCGATTATATTTCTTTCGTTGTTTATTTTATTTATTTATTTAGATTATGAATTTTACTTAAATTATGTAAAGTTGTGGTCGCCCAGTGACCGAAATTCGACTATAATCATTATTGAAAATTTGTAGAGAATATGAAGTATTTTCAAATTTTTAAGTTTGTTGATATATCTCAATAAATATATTTTAGCACTAATAAGAAGCCGCGATAGGCCAGTGGTTAGAAGACGTGAATCTTAACCGTTTATTCAGAGTTCAAACCCGAGCAAGCTTCACTGAATTTTCATATACTTAATTTGTGTATAAAATTCATTTCGTGCTCGGCTGTGAAGGAAAATTGCATGTGGCGGGTGAAAATCTGCCGTAATTTATAATAAGCCTACTTTACTCGTCTGTTGGAATTGAGGGCAGAAACCAATTAATTATTAAAATTACAAAGTGTCTGAAGGATTTTAAGAAGGGGTGAAGCTGAGCGCCCGGCAAAGCGATGGTATTGTTAGATTCTATAGGTTCCTCGGCGTAGCTAGAAGACGTAAATCTTAAGTGACGATTGCAGATACGGACAAGCATTACTGTCCTGAGTTCTTGTTGTGATTTTTAGATATTTTTCTTTACGTTTTCAGGTCCCCAGAGTTCACTATTAATTACATGGACTGACTACATACGTGTGAGTGTTTTTGTTTGTCTGTGCGCGGATGTGTGTGTCTGTGTATAAATATACTAGTTTCTCCTCGCGTATGCGGGTTGTTAGGTGGCAATCCTCTTCTGTACCTCTTACAATGTCTATGGAAAATTTTATTTTCGCATTTATAATATTAGTATGGTTATTCGTGATCATTTTGAAGTTGACCATATAGGTATATTATTATACTTTTAAAAAACCTAAATGGACTCTAAAATAAATCATAGTAATATTATAAAGAGATAAGTTTTTTTTTTTTGTATTTTTGTTTGTAACTGATAAACTCAAAAACTACTAAATCAAATTCATTTACTAACAAGAAGCTACCTTATCAGCAAGTAAGTAGGCTTTATTGTTATTATAAAAATAATCAGACTTCCATACAAAACTTTCAATAATTTAACCCAAGGTATCAAAGAGTTTCCTATAAAATATTTACTAAGATAGATAATTAATTTTTCAACTTGGACGCAGTCAGGAGGCCGCTAATAATAAATAATCGGAGAAGAGAATTATTAAATTTTAAGCCAAAGCGGCCCAATGGCTCAACACTGAGTCTTAACTAAAGTTTACGCGTTCGATATTTCGATTATTTGCGTTTAATAATTCATCTTTATTTTTATATGATAGGTAGGCGGAGTATATGGGCCACCTGATGGTAAGTGGTCACCAACACCCTTAAACATAAGCAGTGTAAGAGATGTTAACCATCGCTTACATCGCCAATGCGCTACCAACATTGGGAACTAAGATGTTATGTCCCTTGTGTCTGTCATTACACTGGCTCACTCACCCTTCAAACCTGAACACAACAATGCTAAATATTACTGTTAAGCGGTAGAATATCTAATGAGTGGGTGGTACCTACCCAGACGAGCTTGCAAAAACCTCTACCACCGAGTAAATCTCAGCAGTGAAGATCTGTTACATGTGAATTGGGGCGGCGTCATAGAATAAGCGTCTTGTCCTCAAGACGAGACTTTTCCAAGCAGTTAAACATTTATTAATATATATTATACATACATTTATTACATTTATATTAGGAAAATAACAGCCCGTTAATATTACAATGAATTCTAGTATTTGTTTAATGATGTTATCATCGTGTAATTTAAGCATTACATATACATAAGCGAATTGGTTTAATTGAATGAATGCATATATGTAAATGTTTGAAATTGTTTCCGATCTAAATATAACACGGAACGTTCTTGAATAATCGATATTTACGTCACCTATAAATCTATTTATATACACATTGCATTAGTTTAAGGTGTCTGCCCACTATACCGTACCATACCATGCTATGAACGTATCAGGATCGGAAAGCAATATGATACGCTTTACTATGACGGTGCTGATCGGTGACGCGACGGTCTAGGGGGCATAGTCTAATACTTTCCAGTGCAAAGAATATTTTTTGTCCCTATTACGGTCATAGTATGAAACGTTGTAGTGGGCAGATATCTTTACTCGGGGCAGATAAACAATTTGTCGGGTAAAGATATTACGTGATAGCTTTTTTTATTGTTTTCTGTGTTATGATATTAATCATTACACACATCGCCAATGCGCCACCAACCTTGGGAATTTAGATGTTACGTCCCTTGTGCCTGTACTTACAATGGCTCACTCACCTTTCAAACCGAAACACAACAATGCTAAGTATTAATGTTGGGCGGTAGAATATCTGATGAGTGGGTGGTACCTACCTAGGGCTTTCACAAGGTCCTGCCACCAACTAGATTTTTTGTTATTAGTACGACATACTTATATATCACAGTATACAGGACACATTCACATTGGACCCAGTCACAGCTAAAATTTTAGTTCTCCGCCTTCCGCATCCTACCGAATCTTTCAACCTTCGTTAAGTCATTAACCAGTTTAAGCCGGTGCAATTTGGCTTTGAGTAGACTTGGCTTGGCGAGGAGTTGTTTTACTTTTAGCGTGGTGATGGTGTTTCGTTTTCAACCGACTGTTTGTGAATCTTTTCGTGTGTCTATTTACCATTTTATATTAAAATTATAATATTATAAAAATAATGTGAAATCGTTGGTGTCATTAACTATTATATTTTTATATTTTTCTTTTTTAACAAACAACCCAATATAATTAATTGGCCCGACCCGAGGCTTAAAGCTCAGGACCTCGTGATTAGCATATCAATTTAACCAGTAGACTATACGACGTTACTTATATACAATCTACTTCGATGCATTGTGTAGGAAAAAATATAAAATTGTGTTATGATCTTTTGAAAAGTCAGCAATAGAAACGTAATACCATTAAAAATAAAATCCGCTCGAGGGTTTATCAACGAGATGGATGAAAAGAAAAGAAGAAACCGAAAAGCGAGTAACGATCCCGCGATAATTCGGAAATCGATTGCCGCCGGAAACGTCAGATACTTGGCACCGACGTGTTTATGGTATTCTAGTTAATCGAGCAAGTAAAATATTTACATTTCATCACAAAATTTGTTTCTGTTATGTATATATGAAAATTGCTATCTCTTAAAAAAATAAGGAAATATGGCTTTTATTTAATTGTAATGTTTTTAGTTTGTGTAGGTCAAATCTTGCAAACTAGTTAGTAGAACGTAGGCTAGTTGGAGATTAAAACTCTAAGTCAGTTCAGGTTGTCAATTATTTTTTATAAAATACGTATCTTTAACACACAAGGAACATATAAAAAATATATATTGCGTCTTTGTAAGCACTTGGCAAACATAAAAGAAAGTAAATAGGCATCGTTTAGGAATCGGCACGCGTCGAAAAAACTAACGAAACGCTATAAATATAATTGTGTTTAATTTATAGCGCTTTTGATATTATGTTATCCTGGTACTTAATAGTTGGAGCTTAGTAAAAATTATATTAAAAATATTATCCGAGTTTAGGAATAAAAAAAGCTTTGAATAAAATTGAATTGAATTTTTATTTGTATTTATTTAATGAATATACTATTTAAGCTTCTTTTTTAATAAGATGCATTCATTTTTACTTTAATTAAAAACAATTTTGTTTTTAATCAATAAATCATTAATAATCATTTTCGTTGCAAGTGGTGGTTGGTTGGTGGCTTAAAAATGTACGAATATAGGATTTCATTTTAAGGGATTTGTTATATGTAACTCAACACCATCTGCTGTTAATGATAACGATATGATATATATGGAACTTTACGTTAGTTCCAAGGTATGGTTGTTGGATAAATGTGACAGAGTTTCTTGTGAAACGTGTTCTTCTTTCGCGATCGCGTGATGGTTAATTATTTCTTGGTTTCTTAAACTGTCAATGTCTAAGGATGGTCACCCTCCACTTACCATCAGGTGGCCCATATACTCGTCCGCCTAGCTATCCTATAAAAAAATAATCATATGAAGATATTGCTGCTTTTTTTTCGACTTCGAACGCATGGTCTTCGGTTAAGATCCACGCTTACTATCCACTGAGTCATAAGGTGCGTCTCGGCTCTGGGTATGAGTTGGTTGTCTATTTATAAACACATAAGCGCAAATTTTAATTGCGACGTCACTGGAAATTTTTTTTTTGAGATTCCCATGGTTTACCTACTGGCGGACACTAATAATTATAAGAAACAGAGTTATAATAGTTATTTATTTAACTGATATTGCCAGACAGACACCATCATTCCATTGTGATATTTTTCGTTAGCTTGATCACTGATTTAATATATATAAAGACATACATCATAAACAATTATTCTTTAGTTTGTATCTACCAGTTCATATTTGCTACAAATGCATATGACCTTGCTTGGGGCTTGCTTCGTAAATTTAATCTAAATCGATACAGTGGTTTCAGCTGTAAAAGCGTAACAGAAAGACAGACAGATTTACTTTCGTGTTTATAATATTAATATGAAGTATCTTAATTTAATCACATTAAAAACAAATCAATGTAATTATTGTTCATAACATTGAAATTTGAAAAGGCTGGCTTAACTTTTTAATACTTGCGTTATAATACCTACGTTTTATAGTGTATGATTTTAATCCAGTGTATTCGAAACTCGTGTTATTTTACTGGTAACAGCTTGAATGAATAGCATTTTAACAGCTTTTGTTTCCATAACCTTTATTTAGTTCTTGCCGTAGTCTCATATTCGGTGTTATTATATTTCTTACTAAATACACGCAACTGAATAAGTTTTAATGTTAAAGGCTCTTCATAATCCACTAATTTGGATATAAATATTATAAAGCCGAAGTGTTTGTTTGAGCTCAGAATCTACTTATATATCTGAAGATATACTATTTATTGAGAAGTAAACACTGATATTATTAATGCGAAAGTAACTCGGTCCGTCCGTTACGCCTACACGGCTAAGCCACTGAACTGATTTAGATGAAATTCGGTATGAAGCAAGCTTGAATAGCAAGAAACGACACGGGTTACGTTTTTATTACCTAATACCTGCCCTTCTCCCCCTAAAACGCGGGTAATGGCGTGGGCGAAAACTAGTATTAGGCGATATCTTTTGGCATTTTTGTACATGAATAATTTTGGAGACAGTTCCTGTCCGGGGAGCTTGGGAGAGGAGAGGATTGTTTTTTTTCGATATTTAAAGTGTCTGGCAATAAAAACTGCCGACAAAAGGCGTCTTGTAGTATTCAATTCAAATTGTTAACAATATTCCCTATAACATGAGTAAGAATCAGTCGTCAGACTGTAAGTAAAGTTAGCATAATTTTTCCGTATCTGTAGCACCAGTGCCTGGGAAATGGCCGTCGGCCCAAGCTAGTGGGTATGTGTACGTTCAATGTACACACTAATACTACACTATTGTACATATTTTGACCATCAGAAACTAAGTAAAGCCCAGACCTTACTTATATACGGTATAGGATTTTGGATTATTATACTTTGAGATGACTACTGTATTCATTGTAATGATGATGACGAACATAAATGAGGTCCTGGATTGAGATGTGGAACAACACATGTAGACATTATCTGTCCGTCTGACCAATCCTTATTGATTTACACATTGATGGTTAACACCACGACTATTTATAGCGCGGTCTGGGATGGCGCACTGAATTATAGTACATCGATTACTGGGGTTGTTTTTCAAACTTGAAAATATTTTGTGTTTACCACTTAACAGACTAAAATCAGCCTGTATGCGGTTGTTGATTATCGTACACACGTGTTAGAGATCTATATAACACATGCACAACCCCCTTCCCCAACCGAGGACTGAAAATAAATCAGGCGCACAGCCCACGGGGTTACGTTCCTTCCGAGGCACGGAAGTGTACACACTTCCAACTTCCAGATTCAGGGCTGTTACTGAGAATCTTCCACAGAAAACCCAATTACTTTTTATCGGCCAGACCTGGCACCCAAGGTTATTGGTGCACCAATATATATGGGCGACAGTGACCACTTACCACCAGGCGGCACAACGCATAATTCCTTGACAATTACTTTTATCGGCCTGACCTACGGTTTAACCTAGGACTTAAACATCGAAGGCTTTTATCCACTAGACCGACTAGGTAATCAATCTCATTATAATATCAGTATGATATCGTGATTCAAGACCACTAAAGATTCATGAAGGTACCATCAGGTTATTTTGCATAATAACTATTAACTTTCCTCCATAAAGTTTATAAAGTACGTTCGAAACGACAATCGCTCTGTGTTAAAACTAATAACCTGTCAGAGGCTCTTGAAACCGTGAGTCATGATGATAAAGAACTGCTTCGGAGGAAATATTCAACCAATCACAAGATTTGATGAATAGAATGGTTTTGCATTTTATATGAATTGGGTTAATTTTATTCATGGCTTTTACAAGAGTTTTTGGATTCCCCGTTTTTCATTATATACAGATGTACACAATTCAGAAAAAAAATTGTTTTCTAAGTTGAACGGTGACACGGTAAATAATAATATAATATTTCCTGGGACATTATTCACACAAGGCCATCTGATCCCAAACTAAGCAGAGCTCGTACTATGGAAACCAGACAACTGATATACTACTTGTAATAGTTTTCTTTTGTAAATACATAATAACAACCAGAATCAGGACAAACAGACATATTCAAGCACACAAATGTCTGTCCTGGGTGGAAATCGAGCCCACGACCTGCGGCGCGAAAGGCCAGTATCCACCAACCACGCTAACCGGCTCGTCAATTATATAATTGTTCAATCTGGCAAACGTACCACCTGATACATTTGCCACCATGTATGAGGCCGATGGTGACTATTATCGTTATCTATTATCTATATATCGTTGATAGAAATATTAGTACGTTTGAATGTGATTGGTAAATAGATTTCGCTATTAATTCAACTTTTCTTTATTTTTATTTAAAAATTCTAAAAGAATCTAACAATATTATAAATGTGAAAATGAGTTTGTTTGCTTTTGACGCGTTCAAGTCGTAACTATTCAATCATTATGACATTTTGCATACACGTTAATCACAATAAACACGAGTGCAGCCGCAGGCAGAACTAGTGCTTCATAGAGTGGAACTGTACAGAATGTGACATAACAAGAAAAACATTTTTACATCTAGATTATATAACTGTTAGGTCGTTCACTTTCAAAACGCAGCAACAATGCATTTCTGTTGGGGGACTATCAGATGACTGTGTCGAAGCTATTTTTGGCGCAATTTATGTACAAGTTGATAAACTCGCTCGCCTCAATATTATATATATATATATATATATATATATATATATATATATATATATATATAGCTATCTAGTCCTGCGAGGTTGCTGGGTTGTAACAAATAACCCTGTATATATATTTATATATATTACTTATTATATTTAGTATCTTGTCTTGGGGTTAGTTAAGGCCATATAATAAATATCCACAAAACCACATTAAAGCAACCCACAGCTCCTAACTTTTACTTCAATGGAACCTTTTACTTCTTATTATATCATAGGTTTAAGGTCTAGCCTGCAAATCAGTGGATTTTTATGACAATTAATTGCATAGGTGTGTTTTCATTTGAAAGGTGATTAAGCCAGCATAATTATACCCTGGATATAATATCCACATCAATATAAATCATTATTGGTTACGCTTCGCCAGTTATCACATATAACTGACCTTTGCCTTTTAGATAAAATAAAAAAGTTCTGTCGAGAAAGGTCCCAAGTCTAAGAGCATAAGTAGCAAAATCCTAGGAAGACAGTTTTCATTCGAACGCGATTGTGCACTAAAGCTGCGCTTTACAACCAGCTAACGTCCAAAACTCTTAAACCTTGCAACGAATGTTTTGTTTTATCACGAACAGAAAAGGTTTCACGATGAAAAATGGCTTGATACTTATTTATAGCTGACATGAACGAAGCTGAATGGTTAGTTTACCTGGAGCAGGTGTTACACGAACAAATGTTTACGATGACACAGGCAATATCACTAGCATATTGATATATTGATATGCAACAATAAAATCTTGAGAATATTAAATGTAAAAATGTGAAATATTTATTTTGATTATAAATATGTTAAGGTTAATATAATATTTTTAATAACGAATAAAGAGACGTTTTTTTATAATGTCTAACTGAAAAAATATAATATACATAAAACTTGTACTAGAAGATGGAGCGCGCTTCGGAGAAGCTCTTAGTATATCATAAATATATTCATTATCATTTAGAAGAAGCTTTTAGTATATAAAAATATACTAAGAATATACATAGATTGTATGAAAATCCTTCATTTTTTCGAGCGAAGCCGAAGATAAAGTTAGTTTATTTTAAAAAGGCAGATGGCTTTATGGGCCACCTGATGGAGTTACTCTTTGGCGGTAAAATAACCAATGGGTGGATGGTAAGTACCACGAATACTAGGAAACTATATCATTGTAATAGGTTAGCAAAGGCAATCCCGTCTGGTAGTTAGGTCACCTAGTCTAATTTTATTATAGTTACGAGTATATAAATGTTTTAACAACATTCCTTAAGTAATAAAAAAGAAAATCAAAGAACTCCCAAGTGTATGTAGGTCGGTCCATGAAAAACTTCGATATTAATTATTATGTAAACTTTGTTGGAAACTTCGCTTCGTCTCAGAACTTGATTGTTATACTTGTGAGTCGAGAATCCATAAATTATTTGTTAAGTTACACTTTCTTAGCTAATTATGATATTAAGTGACAATTGTTTAGGACCGTATTACCTTATTAAGCTATCAGATGACTGCCTCGATGGTCTAGTGGCTAGATTTAGGGCCACTGACCCGGTGGTCCTGGGTTCAATTCCTAGGTCGGGCCAATAAATAGTTATTGGATTTGTCTGGCAGAAAATTCTCAGTAGCAGCCCGGAGTCTGGAAGTTGGAAGTGTGTACACTCCCGTGCCTCGGAAAGCACGTAAAGCCGTTGGTCTTGGCTTGAACTCTTTCCGGTCTTGTCGGATTGCCGTCCCATCGGATTATGAGAGCTAAGGAAAAGAGAGTGCACCTGTGTTTGCGCACACACTGGTGCACTATAATATCTCCTGCGCAGTTGGCTAATCTCTCTTGAGATTGGCCGCCGTGACCGAAATCGGTCAGAAGGACATTATTATTATTAAGCTATCATGACAATGAGATAATTTTTCATCATTTAAAATGGATTCATGTGATAACAAATACGGTAGAAAATTAAAATTTTGTAATATATTATAATTGATTATAAGCGACAATGACCTTAATCATCTACTATCAAATATTTTTTATAATGTGTCCTGAAGTATGATCGCTTTTAAAATCCGAGAATAATATTCATAAATAAAATCGATTTTGCTTTAACAAAAGTAAAATTTACAACAAATTCGAGGATGTTCCATACGTCCACGTCTATTAGAGTGGAAGCGAAAGCGCCGACTGTAAAGAAATTTGAAAGCCATTGTGAATACGAACGTCTCTGGACAACGGTCTGAATGAAAACTGTGACTATAGCAAATACATGAAATCTCTATACATTGAAGTTGGAGGCGCTTGGAATGTTAGGTTACTGTATTTTGTATTTTAAATAACACTGTAGCGACATCTATCTCGCCACATACGAAAAACTAAAAACCGACGTGATCTTCAGCGTAGCCTTCGCAAAAACTACGTCATCGTGACGTCATCATCACTTCCTCAAGCTTTCGAGCAGCGAGTCATACAGCCAGCCAGCATCCACGACTACTACGGGTATCCTGACCACGAGCATGCAGCGGACGCGCATTCCTGGTCATCACCCACAGTCTTCTCAGCGACCTTGGCACAGCACACTGCACTTCGGCCGGTCAGCAAGCAGAGACGCACTTCTCTCCTGGTCGACGCAGCAGCCAGCCACTACGCAGCACTGCACCACTCCGACTCACTGGAGCATTTGCAGCATCACCCCGACTCACTGGGGCATCACCGCAGACAGTTCCGACTCACCGTGAACTATGCGGCATCTGGTTCCGACTCACTGGAACATTCCACTGGCCCGGCAAGCATCACAAGATGTATGGACGACTCAACCTGCTATCGACCTCCGGTCTCGGAAGGGAGTGATGTAGCGACATCTATCTCGCCACATACGAAAACTAAAAAAAACTGACGCACCCTACATCGCGATATTAAAGTTATCCGAGCGATTGAACATATATACAAGAACCCGACAACAACCGTCGGGGCGGTAGCCCACCAGACCAACACCGGTCTGGTCGGAGGATCCTTCCTTTTTAATGCTCAACACCAAAACACTCCTGTAGATATTCATGTTGAAGCAGGTGTATAGGTAACCAAAGCTTAGATCTACATATTGTCTACAATTTGCTAATAGCTTTGCCATATGATGTACAAACATTTATTGATTAGTTAATATAGTTAGTATATCGTCTTAATTTATAATATGACACTATTCTACATATCTACTTGTATTCACTTTAATTTTACTTTCAAAGTTCTAATAATAGCTTCGCTGACATTAAAAAACGGCATTATTTCGTGAATCTATAATGAATTCTATAGATTTTATTCAATGTCGACCAATGATATCGTGTAAAGTAAATATCGATGTTGTTCATTTGCCTTCTCTCCTTTTATAGTTGGAATAGATTACACACTAACATTTATTAATAACGCTAAAAGCATTGTAATGACAGCTTATGGTTATTATGTTTTTATTAAATTTTTTATTAAACTAACAACACGTGATGTCCTTACTTTGGTGTATCTTTCTATTATTTTTAGAAGGAAGTTCTTTTACGCGGCTTACAGTATAGTGAAATGGTAGTGTCCCAAGGTCACGTCATATAACGAAATAGCATTCATACTGTGCCTACCAAATGCTACAAAATGCGACGCGTTGGTCGTTCGAATTTAGGAGGTCGATGTAAAGGAGGTTGAGGTGCTTTTTGGTGTTAAAAATACAGTAATTCATCAATTACTGTATTTTTGTTTTACTCGGTGGTAGAGCTTTGTGCAAGCTCGTCTGGGTAGGTACCGTCCACTCATCAGATATTCTACCGCAAAATAGCAGTACTTGGTATTGTTGTGTTCCGGTTTGAAGGGTGAGTGAGCCAGTGTAATAACAGGCACAAGGGATATAACATCTTAGTTCCCAAGGTTGGTTGGCACATTGGCGATGTAAGCGATGGTTAACATTTCTTACAATGCCATTGTCTATGGGCGTTGGTGACCACTTACCATCAGGTGGCCCACATGCTCGTCCGCCTATACAATAAAAATAATAATAATAATATCTACATTTTAAAACAAGGTTTGGGTCGAGAAATGACGCACAAAACTTCGTTCCTGACGGGGGAGGACCGCACAATTATTTATCTTTAAGTTAATGCAGGCATAACTTATTTTCGGTATCCGATAATATGGTGGTGGAGGTGGGCGCCCCGATGGCGCGCGCCGAAACCAATGACCCTGGCGTACGAAAAGGGCTTGCTGGCCGGCATGAACGACTCTCCGAGTCGGACTCGTCGGCCTGCAGCATGCAGACGGTATCAACGAATTTCTTGGCGAAAAACAAAAACGGCGGAGGGGCGAGAAACAGATCCACGCTGGCGATAGCTGCTCGGGCTCGGGCGAGAGCGACGCGAGCGGGCAGCAGAGTGACAACTCAGAATCCTCAGCCAGCAGGCGGCTGAAACCCGCAAGCAAGAGGGGGCGTGGCCACTTATGGCAAATATGTCGGCTTGGGAAAATCTCAGGCAGAGCTAGGCAAAGCGAAGAGGGACAGCCTCCAGGCGGAAGATGCGTTGGCCGCCTTCAACGAAGCGGCCAAGGTGGCGATTGATGAAAGGGCGACCCGCTCCAGAAATCGCCAACCAGCTACACCTGAGGACGTGCCGAAGACGTCCGCCACTCTGGACGGTTTAAGAGGCGCTGGATGTGGTGCTACAGGTTGCTAACGAGTCGGGCAACTTGAAAGGCACCTTCGCCAGGGCCCTTGAAACCGCCGCGGACACCATCAAAGGAGCGGTGGCTGATCTGAGGGCCCTTAACATGACGGAGGAGGTAGCCCGACTGGAAGCGGCCAACGAGCAGCTTTCGGGCCAGTTGGCCAAGCTGCGCCGGGAAGTGGTCCAGATGCACGCACAGCCGGCTGCGAGGGACGATACGCACATCCAGCGAATTATGGAGGAGGCGATGCGCTCCAACTGCGAGCAGTTCGCAAATATGCTGAACGCGCGGATGGAGGGCATCGAAAGCCGCCTTCTTCCGGAGCCTCGGCTGCGATCTTCGCTGGCCGCCGACCGCAACGCGGCGCAGGCTCCGGCCACAACTGCAACCGTGACAGCTGATCCGCCCTCAGTTATGAACGTCGAGGTAGCCCAACGGAGTAAACGTAAACGGGCAAAAACGGGCTGAGGGTGAATTGCAGTCGGCCGTTCTAAAACTCCGGTCGAAGAAGACAGCCCTGGGGCCTGACGGTATCCCGGGGCGCGCCTTGGCGATCGCTCTAGAGGAGATGGGTGAAAGCATTCGGCACCTTTTTACCGCGTGCTTGGCTCAGGGTCGGTTTCCGCAACGGTGGAAAACGGGCAGGCTCGTACTAATCCGCAAGGACGGGCGGCCGCCCGATCAGCCGCCCAATTGTGCTGCATGACGAGACGAGCAAGCTCTTTGAGCGAGTGCTGGCTGCCCGTCTCGTTGGTGGCATGGAGCCGGGCCTTGATTAGCGGCAATACGGTTTTCGCCCCGGCCGCTCAACACTGGATGCGATCATGGAGCGCCAAATACTTGTGCGAGGTAGTCGGGAGAGAGCCGTCGGTGGTATGCCACCACTGTGGCGATGGAGCCGTGGACACGGCCGAGCACACGCGCGCAGAGTGCCCAGCTTGGGCGGAGCCTCGCGCAGGCCTGTCCACGGCATTCGGAGGAGATCTGTCGCTTCCCATCATTGCTAGAAAAATGGCCGAAAGCAAAGAGGCCTGGGCGACGTTTTGTGTCTTCAGTGACTCTGTAATGTCCCAGAAAGAGGCGGCAGAACGGCAGCGGGAGGACGACACCAACTCCCTCCCGCTGCGCTGAAGACGGTCTGGTCGGCGGCGACGTGCGTTCGCAGGTCGCACGTTGCCGCAATGACTTGGCCTTGAGAATGGTTGGCGGCGGAGCCCGTTATCTTATCCGCCGCGGTGCGTCAGCCAATGTCGTCCGGCCTCCAGTGGCGGACTTGGGGCAGTCCGTCACAGCACAGACAGTAGGCGCGCCTTTGAGGCGGGTCGCCTTTCAAACGATTGCCGCTGGCGGGGCCGCGGTGGTGAGCCACGAGCGTTCCCGTAGCCCTGCCGCCTTGCGGCGAGGCGGAAATCCGAGGAGGTTTTAGTGGGTAGGACGGGGCCTTCTGCCCCGGGAGTCCCACATACCCGTCCCGGTCCCCCGACCGGGCGGCATGCGTAAATGCATTTCCTCCTCGTAAAACAAAAAAAAAAGGCCTAACTTATTTCCAGTAAGTATCACAATACTTCATAATTGCAACTTTAATTACCTCTTTTGTCATTATTTTTTTCGTTGTCTCTTTGTCTATAAACTAATAAATTAATTTTAAATAGTATATACTAGTGCGTACGTGACGTGCAGAGTATTCATTACGAAAAACATATATTTACGAATATTAATATATAAATGTGGGGTTTGTATATTCTTTATGATAATAAAATAATAATACCGTAGCTGTTTCTGACTATGAATCTAAATTATACACAGCGTGCTACTCTGAAAACTGATGTTTTGATATTCCGAGAGCGAAATTATGAAGTAATTTACATATAACGAAAGCTTCTGTGCGCGCGATTTTGTTTTAACTTTGAACAAGTTTTTATAATATACTTTGAGAGCTTTTTATTCTCCCTTATATAATTATAATATACATATGTATTACGACATGGGCCAAAATTGCTCAACGTTTACCAAAGATACTGCTCATACCAATAGGGGCAAGCATAACTGAGTTTTCATAAATTTTTATTGTCATATTTGACAGTGCAGGCAAAACGTCGTGAGGTAGCTTGCATGAATGGGATGCAGGTGGCCTCACCTTCTTCTTAACATACGACATTTGCAAAACAGTCGAATATCTATTGCGTGTTTCTTTACATTATATTATAAAAATACATATTTTATATTTTATCCGCTTTAATGCCTTGACTTGGTCCGGTTTTCATGAAGGGTTAAAGGTTAAGGTCAAGGCTATGTAGAAATGTATATATTTATAAGTATATATAAAATTATTTAATTAGATTCCAGACTATAAGCTGCATTCATATTTATACACATTTATATATATTGGAAAGTACGATATGATAGTGTCCCGTCTCATTTGAGAGTGAGGGAATGGAGTGTGTCTGTGTCCCGCAATGAACACTGGTTTTTCATGTGCTTTATTTGTGTTTAAAATTATGCCACGTGTATATCGACATGAGTCACCCGTAATTGCCAACGACATCGCGGCAGGCCTCGACGGAGAATGCGAGACGAGCTGGACTTCTATCGGAAAGATTGGTTTAATATGGCAGAGAATAGAGAATTGTGGAAAGAAAGTAGAGAGGCTTTTGCCCAGCAGTGGGACACACCAGGTTGACAATAAATATCCACAAAACCACATTGAAGCAACCTCCAGCTCCTAACTTATACTTCAATGGAACCTTTTACTTCTTATTACATCATAGGTTTACGTTAAGTCGCAGCTTCAGTTTTATCATATGTATATGTGATGTTCTCGTGATAAATGTGATCGGATTAGAGACTACCTATTCTCGTATGCAACCATTCAACTTGATTAATGGTGTAACGACAAAGGAAACTAAACGAACATAACTCATGGTTGACCCATTTTCATACACAAATATTATTTGAATTTTAGTTAAGTTTGGAAATATTTCAGGTACCGTATACATAAGTAAGATTTATTTTTAAAATTTTAAAATAATTAATATACGTTTATTTTTATTTTTTAATAAAGGACTGGTGAAATTTATTTACCACTTGATGGTAAGTGGTGACTACCGCCGATATTAGTAATGTAGGAAATACTGACCAAGTTATTCATCCTCAATGCGTCAAAAACTTGTCCCTTATGTTTGTTATTACACTGGATCATTCACCCTTAATACTGAAACACAACAACACAAAGTAGTGCTGTTTAACGGTAGAATAAGACAGTTATGAATGGTACTTACCCAGGCGGGCATAAACCTCCACCAAATAAGTACTTTAGTCAAGTTGGCTCTAACAAGCACTATTCAAACTTTGAGTTAATTATATCCATCGGTTCGGAATGAAGATTACAGAGAAATAATGTTACTTTTATATACGGATCGCACATGAATAGATAAATTATTTTTCATGTGTATTTTTGTATGAAAATCATAGAATAAACTACGCATTTTTATCCGTTAAGTATTTATTACGTTCGCAAAACTGGTTACAATGAATTAGGTATTTACTAACATATTAAAAAATAATCTACCTATTTACTATCTAGTAGGATGTATATAATTTATTCTTTTATTATTAATGCAAACGCAGCATGCTAATATATAAAAGTAACTTTAACTAGCAGAATAGAATATCATTAATATTCATGCTTTTTTGTCTAGTGACTTAAGGGCCTAGGACGAAGTATGCGCGATTAGCCCTTTTTTGCAACACAAAAATTTAAAGTTAAGTAGTGTTTGAGTTTATCGTGTTCAAACAGACTTACAGATGCGGTGAAGGACTGTTTTATAATATGTTGTGATTTTTTGTATATAAATGTTTTTTTTTTTTTTTTATAAATAAAACCTTAGAGCTTATTTAGTATACAAAGTACGAGCTACAGCGGTCTCTATAATATTTATATCTAAATTGTAATAATTCTAATTGTATTTTTAATGTTCCTTTTTTATATAAAACTGTAACCGTTTATAAATAATGTAATCAATTTAGTATTAGGAATATTTTCAAGAAGTAGCTCTTTGGATGATTTTATTATTTATTTATATATAATAGTGATTATATTTTAATTTTCTCTCTCTCTTTACTTTATTTAACTTATTACGTCTATGTTCTTATAAAATCTCTAATATAATATGTCTTAATTTAATATTCAAAACTTCGTTGTTTAAGTTTTATTAATATTTCTTATTTTTATTAAATACTATTCTACCGTTTATTTTCAAAATAAAACAACAAATAGTACATTGTCTAAGGCAGTCTTTACTAATATTTTATCACGTTGAACAGAGACCTATATTATGTATTGTCTCGCTCGACTGCCTTTAATTAATTAAAATAATTAAATGCTCTTATCGCTGCCGAGCTTGTAAACGACCTTGTTAAATCCATAAGGTCGTATGATATAATTAATTAAGAATTCATAATAATAATATTGGTTTTCAATTAACATATCTATGAAATGTAATCGGTGTAAAAGAATAACTAGTTAGTTGGTAGTTACTGTATTGGTAGTAACTTATTTACTACGGAACCCTAGGAGGTGACAAGAACCTATCCGATATCTATTCTTAAGTAACCTGACATACAATTAATGTTTTAAATACACTTATGAATCTATAAGTATCTTAAAATATTATGCCAAGGCCTTTATTTTGTTTCGGAAGCGCAAATGTGCCCCCTTATGCTAAGTGGTCACCCAGAGACATTGACACTGAAAGAAATATTAACCATCTCTTACCTGACCTTGGGAATTAGGATGTTATGTCCCTCGGACTTATAGCTACTGTCTCACTCACCCTTCAAACCACGACACTACTACGTACTACTACGAACATAATATACATGTTTAGTCACTATATTTATGACATGCAAATATTTTAACTTAAACATTACAATTTTATAATTATTAAATTAAATATTAAAAGGCGTAATGCCTTATGACATTACAAAGGTACAAGTCACAATATACATTTTACCATTAAACTACAAAGGAAGATAAAATCAGAATTATTTGTTCAGATTACACTTATAAAATTGATAAATAAATATTTATGCATTTATTGCAGAAATTCTGTTTTTACACATTCCGTTCCGTTCCGTACAATTAAATACCTTTTGTTCTTTTGTATATTCATTTTAAATTAAATAATTGCATTCGGAAATCTGTATATTGGTTTAATTTTACGTACTCGTAATGTTAACGTGTCCGTCAATGAAACACGTGTTAATATTGATTGTTATAGAACTCGCAAACAGGATGAAAAATGTAAAATTGAAATGTAATGTTGGTTTTATCGCCTGCTGTTTCATACTGCGGGAAATATTTTAATTGCGTTGCTTTTTGTTTGGTTGATGTTGGGGTTGAGAATTTGTGCATCGGTTTTGTTTGTATGTGCATGTGCTATATTTAATGCGTTATTATAATTCGCGTTGTTATATGCTGATTGAGAGAGAAGGAATGTTAAGCGATTTTGTTTTTATCATTTTATAAGAATAATTAAATACAAAGTATATTATGATGAATCAGCAAAAACTTATTAGTAATTAGTGAAAAGCCAGGAAGTTACAAAATGAGTGTCCAGCTTGGATTCACTTTGTGTGTCAATATTTTACTTTTCTACGAGTATTTACTACTATATGGACTAAAGCGCAAAAATGCTTAATTATATATGTTTTTTTTATGTAAGAGGGGCAATCGAGCATGAAGTTGATGGAAAGTGACTACCATCGCCTATGGCCACCTGCAACATCCGAGGGTTTGCAGGTGCGTTGCCAGCCTTTAAGGAAAGAGTACGCTCTATTATTGAAGGTTTCTAAGTCATATCGGTTCGGAAAAATCACCGGCGAAAACTGGTTTCACAGAGTGGTTGGGTTATAAACGCATGCGTTTAACGAAAATTCTTATAGATGCCTCTTAGACTTAGGTTTATGTCCTTCATTCAATTCCATTCTACTCTATCAGAAAATATACCTCTTATTGAGAAAGGTAGTATTCATAAAACCATTTTTGAAAAGACTTCAGCTGTGAAAGAAACATTTTTCAAGATACCTTCAAAAAGTATAGTGGACAGTCCGCCGTTATTATTCTATTTTATTCTACCAGAACCACATAGCACATAATTATACGTACTTGATATTATTAAAAGTCACATTAAGTAATAAATCGTATGATAGCGTTGTATTTCCGTATAAAAGTGATGTGTCAACGTAAGCCGCCGGTAGCCGGTATCAATTTAATACAGCTATCAGTTCGGAAACGTCCACGGGCAACATTTTAACGCAAATATTTTATTGTGTATTAAATATGTATTATTTATTTATTTTTATCTCCACAGTCTTACATAACATATACACTAAATATTTTATTAGGCGGTAGAACTTTGTGCAAGCCCGTCTGGGTACCACCCACTCAACAGATATTCTATTGCTAAGCAGCAAAACTTAGTATTTTTGCGTTCCGGCTTAAAGGTGAGTATTTTGTTTTTATATAGCATAGGTAGTCGGACTATCATATGGGCCACCTGATGGTAAGTGGTCACTAACGCCCATAGACATTGGCATTGTAAGAGATGTTAACCATCGCTTATATCGCCAATGCGCCACTAACTTTGGGAACTAAGATCTTATGTACGCTGTGCCTGTAATTACACTGACTCACTCACCCTTCAAACCGGAACACCACAGTACCAAGTACTGCTGTTTTACGGTAGAATACTGATGAATGGGTGGTACCTACCCAGACGAGCTTGTACAAAGCTCTACCACCGAGTAAGTCAATGTAACTAGAGGCACAAGGGACATAACATCATCGTTCCCAAAGTTGGTGGCGCAATGGCGATGATATTTCTTACATTGCCAATGTCTATGGGCGTTGGTGACTTAACATCAAGTAGCCCATTTGTTTAACATAAAAATACTATCAATTATAGGAGAACAATAATAATATTTAAATGAATTTAACGATAATTATTACTGAAGATAACAACATTTTTTAATGATGTGCGGACGTCTATAAGTTTATTTCAATAAAAGAGGTGCACCTTATCACCAAGTAAGCTGTCGTCTGTTTTCCTAGTATATTGTTTCATAAAAAGGTCAATTTTATGACGTTATAAGAACAATAGATATTAAATTTTATAGCTGTAATTTCAGAGGGGCATTTTCGATTAGTCGCCCCGTGCCTTACCATTAAATCGACGAAGGGTCTAATTGGTAATTCGTTCATGAATGTTTATCTCATTCGTTATGTAACCCTGATGTAACTGTTGCCCTATTATAATGACGTAATGTTACAAATTTTCAATAACCATGTCCGAATTTTATCGACCTATTTTTTTTTAAAACGTCGGCAGTAGATACATGTTGGTCTCCTGATGGTAAGTGATCATGATCGCACATAGACGTTGGCACTGTAAAAAATATTAGCCATCCACATCTTCAATGCGCTTTCGATCTTGGGAACTAAGAAGGTATGTCTCTTGAGCAAATAACTACACTCACCCTTCAAATCAGAACACAACAATACCAAGTATTGAATTGGTGGAAATGAATACAAATTTAAGCGTGTGAGAACTAAGTGTTACTTGTCAAGTTGTAGTAACGAGCATTATAAGCCGAGACGGCCCAGTGGTAAGAACTTTTGAATCTTAACCAATGATTACAGGCTTAAACTCAGACAAGTACCGCTGAATTTTCATGTGCTTAATTTCTGATTATAATTTATCTCGTGTTCAGCGGCGATGGAAGATGTTTTCCGTGAGAGGAAACCTGCATGCGTTGTTTGAAAATCTCCCACGAAACCGCATCAGAGAAGCGTAGTGGAATGAGTTCAAAATATTCTGAAAAACAGAGGAGGCCCAGCAGTGGGACGTTACTTTATTATTATTATTTAAACAGCAACAGTCTTAGTTAATTTTGTTTATAAGTGGATCACGACCGATTCTTATGCAAAAACTTTTTTAATAACCCAAACCAGTTTCATTTCAAGATTTTCTGTTTGTAGTCAATTTCAGCTAAAAATGTAGTTATTAAATATAACTTTCTGTGGAGCTGCATTTATCAACTTCAAAAAAACTTGAATCAAATAACAAGTAACTCGTTTCCAGCTATACTTCTTTGAAATTTTTAACATTCTGAAATATATAAATAAAATGTTCATTCTATTTTATAATAGCGTTGTTTTCTGTTTCCGATACTTCATGTAAGTTGGCACTCCATTAACCACTATGTATGCTAAAATTAGATAATGCAGAGAGACGTTTTGCTTCTTATTTTTATTTTATTTTTATCCGATTTCAAAGAAGGAGCATTCACTTTTTTGTTTTTAACTTTATCTCAATGTTATGTAATAATAATATAATTCACCATTAAAGGGGGTGGAAAATGTTGGTATAACAAATACATCACTTGTTCCTTAAATGGAGCAGTGTGCAAGCACGTGAAACGCTGAACTTACCACTAAAATTAAAAAGTAATTATTATTACTCAAATAGTTACTTCGTCCATCAGAGGTACATGTGTATATACATATATACAACAGAAGTTATATATTAGGTATGTATTGAAACATAACGCTCTAACAGTTTCAGTTTAAAATTCGGCGTTTTTAAAAGTTTTTATATAACTTCGCTTGTTAGTGTGTGTGTGTGGTTGAATTTTTAAGCAGTTGCACGCAAACGATTTACTCGTAGCTGAAATTTCGCACAAACTGTTTGAGCTGCTGATAATAATACTCGTTGGTAGGACTTCGTGCCCAACTTGTCAGATATTCCACCGCTAAACAGTAATACTTTTGTACTCCGGTATGAAGGGTGAGCGAGCCAGCGTAACTACAGGCACAATGGACATAACATCTTCGTTCCCAAAGTATTATATAATTTATTTTATACGTTATAAACTAAAAACACGTCTGCCTTGAATAAATGAATGAATGTTTAGCAGGAGACGCTGGAGATGATACCAGTATTATAACAATACTTCATATATTTAAATTTGCTCAGACATTTGAAAGTTATGGCGAAATAAACATTTACATACATACATGGACCGTGAACACGTTACATTCCTCTTTTAAGCAATCGTTTAAAAAATGAAATCATTATAAATATTCCGCCAGGCTTTTCATTTCCCCTTGCCCGTTCTCACTGACGTATAGGTATAAAAATAGCTCGGGGGTATCACGATTTGCACACATGGGTGCTGATCAAACATATTTATTCGCCCAGGCGTACGTGCTCACGCGAGCAAGCTGACATCGGGTTTTGATGTACTATTTATTTTTATAAATTTCCACATTGTTTACTTATACGTAAAAGGATTACTCGTGGACAATTATTTTGTTTTTATGGTGTTAAAAATAAGTAAGTTGATAAATTTTCTGGACTGGAAGGGATTTGGCATCAACATCAATGGCGAGTATATCACTCATCTTCGATTTGCCGACGACATACTGATTATGAATGAAACCTTAGAAGACCTTGGCGCTATGCTCGATGACCTCAGCAGGGTCAACAAGTAGGTCTAAAAATGAACATAGACAAGATGAAAATCATGTCGAACGTCTATGTTGCACCCACTCAAGTAAAGGTTGGAGATTCTGCACTCAAAGTTGTGGACAATTAAGTAACCTAGGTCAGACCATCCAACTAGGTAGATCCAACTTCCAGATGGAGGTCAATTGTCGAATCCAATTCGGCTGGGCAGCGTTCGGGAGGCTATGCAGTATCTTCTTATCCCAAATACCGCGGTGTCTTAAGTCGAAAGTCTTCGACCAATATGTGTTACCTGTGATGACTTATGGATCAGAGACCTGGTCGTTCACTATAGGCCTCATAAGAAGGTTTAAGGTCACCCAACGAGTAATTTGGAGGGCTATGCTTGCAGTTTACCTGCGAGATCGAATCAGGAATGATGAAATCCGCAGGCGAACCACGACATAGCCTGAATAATTGCTAAGTTGAAGTGGCAGTAGACGGTTCACATCACCCGCAAAACCGACGGCTGCTGGGGCAGAAAGGTCTCAGTGGTGATCACGAGCCGGAAGACGTAGCGTGCGCAGGTCTCAATCTTTGGGGGAGGCCTTTGTCCAGCAGTGGACGTTTCCCAGCTGATATCATGATGATGATGATGATGATTAATATAAGGATAACTGTTTATAGAAGCTTCAAGGCTTTGAATTCTCGACATAACCATTGGACATGCAATATTTATTCTGTTTTTTTTGTTATTAAAGTGGAGTAATTTTATTTATTTTTGTATGTAATTTTAGCTATTTGCCAACTTTGTGAATATATGATTAACACAAACGTTTGTGAACTGGCATGATGCTCTGACGTTAAGTTTTCCAAAATCCAAATATACTTTATTCGAGTAGGCTCTTGCGAGAACTTTTCATTCGTAGTTTTATAACACTAAAATAAATTAAAAGTTACTACCGGCACGGAATGTAGTTTTGACCGAGAAAGAAGTTACTCTTCAGTTAATTATAAATTGCCCATTTAAACTTTACATAATATATAATGTAGCCTATCAGTCGCTAGACCGCCAAGTCAATATGGCTACTCTATAAGAGCAAACTCTTAACTCGCCGCAGAAAACTGTCGTGAAATATCTGAACATGTGACATGTGACATTAATCATAATAATTATATTTCAATAACATGTATCAAGATAGTATATCACCATAAGTCGGTTCAACATTTCACGGGTGAGTAATGAAGTTGGCTCCTACAGAATAGCACTATCTTTATTGTCTACTAATATTATAAATGCTTATCAATACAATAGACGTTCTTAATAGTCAGATCCCAGTCGCTGTGATCCCGAATATTATATATATATATATATATATATATATATATATATATATAACGTAATCAGGTAATATTAACTCTGGTTATATTAAATCGTCGATGATTTGATTATTGATATTAAATGCGAGTTATGATAGAAAACAGAAAAAAATAGTTATATATTTATATATAAATACTAGTTGTGCCCGCAGTTTCACCAGCATATAATTAATAAAAATAAGTCTAGAGCCTTCCTCGATAAAAGGACTATCCAACACAAAAATAATTTTTAAATTCGAACCAGTAGTTCCTGAGATTAGCTGGATCAAACAAACAAACTCTTCAGCTTTATATATTAGTATAGATTTATTTAAATATATCTACTGTATATTAAAATTATTTAGTCTACTCGGTGGTAGAGCTTTGTGCAAGCTCGTCTGGGTAGGTACCACCCACTCATCAGATATTCTACCGCAAAACAGCAGTACTTTGTGTTGTTGTATTCCGGTTTGAAGGGTGAGTGAGCCAGTGTAATTACAGGCACAAGGGACATAACATCTTAGTTCCCAAGGTTGGTGGCGCAGTGGTGATGTTGTTTTTTTTTAAAGAAATATACAAACCACTGTCTATGGGCGTTGGTGACCACTTACCATCAGGTGGCCCACATGCTCGTCCACTAATCTATACCATAAAAAAAAAGTTAGCAGTTGTTTTTGTAAGGTTTTTTTCTGTTAAGCGTTTTCTCGAAATTTAGATTTTAGAATCGGCGAGTAATTCATTAGCTCATCTTATAATCAAACGTATATGTGGCTTATTCGACAAGTATTCTTTGCTTATAATATTTCGAAAGAATAAAAAAGTCTATTCTATATTCGTTACTGTAAAATAAAAAAAAAATGTTAACAGAACTTGGAATGGAGAGATCGGTTGCAGACATTGGCGATAGTTGGCGATACGAAAAATAACATTGCCACGAAAGCCAGTCGAGTTTCTATCGTCTATTTTCTCAACGTTTGTCGACTAATTGGTGACTCGAAAAAATAACGAGAATACTACCTATGAATTTTGACGTTGTTTTTCATAAAATAAATAACGCAATTTAAATGAAATTATTATATTTCTTTAGATTTTTATGAAACGAAAGATATACAAATAAATTTCTTTAAACCATATTTAAATAAAAATCTTAAATATAAGCATTTAATTTTTTTATATAACTATATAAAAAATATTATTCTTACTAATATTTGATATGCGAAATTCAGCTTATTTGATGGTACGCTTTCACGTCTTATCAACTCAATCAAGTATCCTGAAATTTTGCATACACGTTGTCACTGGTACCGAAAAGTGGTACCTGACCCGCCTTACCAACGCGGGTGAAACCGCAGGCAGATACTGATAATAATATTATAATATGAAGTTAATATTTCATATTGCATATAGACTACTAATTTTCGCTTGCAGGCATGAAAGGCACCTTTTTTGTACCCTGAGAACGTGTTTGCAAAATTCATGATGATCGATTATGTAATTAAGACGTTAAAGCGTAACAAACAGATAAACTCACCTTCGCATTTATTATATTAAGTAGTTAAGATAATACGTCGAAAATAGATACTTTATATTAGGAAACTGATTAATTAGTATTATAAAGATGTCATTGATATTGCTTCGTGTAAGTATTTCAAATCCTACAATGTATTTACTAAAACTAAATTGAATTATATTTTCGGAATTAAAACTTATTTTAAACTAAAGCAATTGGATTTCAGGTTATTCAAATATCTCAGTGAGCAATTTTCGTTGAATTGAATACGTCGCCGCCAGCGGCTACGTTATATAAACCGGATTTGTTTATTGAAGACGTCTGCGTCTGCAACTTTTCAGATGAATTTTAAAGAAACAGCGTTTGGTCAGCTTTTTTTATTTATATTTATATAATAAACGAACTATATGTTTTATATTGTAATATTCTATAGTTATAATGTTTTTATATTCAAAATTAATATTTGCTCTTAAACTTTGTTTTCTTTTTTTTTATAGTATAGGTAGGCGGACGGTCATATGGGCAACCTGATGGTAAGTGGTCACCAACGCCCATAGACAGTGGCATTGTACATTTCTTTAAAAAAAACATCACCAATACGCCACCAACCTTGGGTGAGTATTGGTGATGTTTTTTTTAAGATGTTATGTCCCTTGTGAGTTGTGCTTGTAATTACGATGGCTCACTCACCCTTTAAATAATTGTTTAATTGTTTTATAATTGAAATGGCAGGTTATGTATTTATATATATATATATATATATAAAATACATTTATTACGACGGACAAAACCGGATAATTGATCGACGCGATTCAACGATTCTCGTGACACCGGCATATAACACAGAAAATATTTAGTTACACAATATACTTATTAATATTATAAAGAGGTAAGTTTTGGTGTTTGTTTTTAAAGTGTAAACATCATTGCGCTTGGTACGCGGTTGGGGCTAACTGAGACTTCGAGCGTCAGACGAGTAAGCGTAATATTTCGAGCGTCCGATGACGTCAGCGTAAGATTTATTATTTACACATAACTTCTCTTGAGTAAGGCATACACACCATTTTTTTCCGATTCCACGCGAGAATTTTGATTTATACAGATATAATATTATATAATTATGTCACGTTTGTGTTAAATATAAACGGGGCGTGTTGTAAGATGCGTTAGCTAAGAATTTCTGTTTATACGTTTAAGTTATTAGTAAAAAACTATTATCTTTCAAATTCATCATGACATAAATATATGTATGTATATTTGTATAAATAGTTAGTAGTATATTTTTATATTATATTCATGTGATACACGCATTATATATAGATTATTTTCTATTCATAATTTTATATCTTTAGATACCTAGCTTTTTATTACGTACATACAATTTAAATAAGATTATGATTGTTTGTAATAAATTTTGAAATATTCATTCAATCTCCCAACAATTTCCAAGTGTCGAAAGCCGTCAACAGCAGATGTCACGTAATATACGCCGTCCGTTTCTTCATAACACGACGGCCGTCTCTCCGTATGAAAGCGAAAGTTACGAAAACAGAAGATCTTATCTCGTAATTCATATATAAAACTAGTTTTCGCTCGTGGTTTTGCTTTGTTTAAAGCCTTTGGTCCTTCCTTGGGTTCAAACTTGCTTCATATAAAATGTCATCAAAATCGGTCAGTGGTTACGCCAGACAGACGACAGACATTTACTTTCGCATTTATAATATTATAGATTATAAACGATTATAGACAAAAATCTCACTGAGTTTTTTGTATCAGTTTCTACTTCAACTATTAGTTAGTGTAATGCTTCATTATGGAATCAGGAAACTTGCATTTTTAATAATTTAAATTGAATTTGTTTGGGTTAACGACCATGGGTGGACTACGTTGATTCATCTTATATATCAAAATTGGATGTTTTTCTACCCGTCTGAGATTAAAAGAATCAACGATAATTATGAATCTTGGCTCATATATAATTATATATTTTTATTATATAAAAGATTTCATACAAAGTAATGCTATCATGTAGTCGTTACCGAAAATCTGTGTATATAGATAAAGAGTCTTTCTTTATCTATATAATCTTTCTATGCTTGACACTAAAGCATAGAATCTCTTTTGAAGTCGGTCAAAGATAAAATTACATAATATTAGTAAACTTCGTAGGTACCTCTCTTTTTCTGTACTCCTGGCAATGTGTATACAGAATTTCATGACTATCAGTTGAGGAGTTAAGACGTGAAAGCGTAACAAACAAATAAAGATGTAAACAACGAACCTCTTTTTCGTTTATATTACTAGTTCTAATCAACAACTTGGTGGTAGAGCTTTGTGCAAGCTCGTCTGGGTAGGTACCACCCACTCATCAGATATTCTACCGCAAAACAGCAATACTTGGTATTGTTGTGTTCCGGTTTGAAGACTGAGTGACCCGGTTTGATTACAGGCACAAGGGACACGACATCTTTGTTCCCAAGGTTGGTGGCGCATTGGCGATGTAACCGATGGTAAACATTTCTTACACTGCCTATGGGCGTTGGAGAACACTTGGCCCATATGCTCGTCCGCCTAGCTATCTTATAAAAAAAACAAAAAACCACGAAAATACACGTACAAATTTGTACACCAATTTTTATAGTCTGTGGGATCAATCTACCTATATTTATCATCTGTGTATTCAATAATCTAATAGCTTATTGGAAAGCAAACACGTTGTGAATAGAGGGCTGAATTAAAATATAACGTACATATTTGGACGTTTGTCGATGTTCGTAATTGTCATCAGCGGGTAATCCAATTAACGGCAGAGCTGTAGTCGATCATATTTTTGTGTTATTATATTATATATGCTCCTTGTATATCATCATCATCATCATCAATATGATGTCGCAATATATGTAAGGATGAATAATGTACTAACGAAATTTAAGCTAGGGCAGCCAAACTTAACGGCTAGCCGAACGCGGGATATATTTTAGTGCACAAGTTTATGTACAAGTGCAGGAGAACCGCCTAGTTGGGCTAGTGGCTAGGTCCGGTCTTGACTTCGCCCGATAATATCACGACAATTAAATGGCAAAGTTATTCGTCTTAACTACTTCCGTTTGGTATAGACTATACTTATATCACAGTAATTAACATGATTGATTGGTACATAATAGGTTATTTACTAAAGCAAAACCAGTCTAATTAATTAAGTCTGACGTCATGATGAACATGAAAACAACAACATTTTAAAATTAATTTGTGAAAATACTTTAGAAAATGAACGATAATATTTATTGTATTTTTTAGAATAATATTTCAAAAATGACTCTTTGGTACTACTGTTATTTGAAAAATTATTTGCTTAGAATAATTTTTAATTATACAGCTTTGGTAGACATCGTGACTTCGTCATAAAGTATATAAAAATGTGGCGACCGCGGGCTGCCCGACAGCTGATATTAAAATTCAAAATTAATGTTAATTAAAAGAAATTATAATTAAAAAAAAGGGTAATATAAAACAAAGCTTCTTTATTAAATTTTTTTTTATTGTTATTAACTGAAGACGCTCCTGTTATTGGGTTCAAGGTAGGACATAGGGTATTTTTTTATACCTAGCACTTAACACCTCCCCTAATACGCAGGCAAAACCACAGACAAAAAAATACCTACACAGGCTTGCACAGAGTTCACCAAGTAACGTAAGTTTAGTTATTACTTCTTAAGAAGAATTTAAACTAAGTATAAGGAGAATTTTTATAAAAACATTTCGAGTAGTCGTCGTTAGTCACTTAATCACCCCTTTCTTTAGTCGTGAGATCAACGAGACGTGAAAGAAAACCGGACTATTTACGAGACGCCATTTCGCAGCGTGTCATGAATTTCATAGTCGGTATAATGGAGGCAGATTGCAAAGGCACGTACTTGCTCTTTATGTTCTCCTGGTACAATTTATTTCAAGTAACCATACTCGATTACCCGATTCAAGACGGTTTTGAAATTTTCAAGTTAAATTTAGTTGTGTGTGGGGGATTTATATTTTATTTGTATTCCAATTTTGAATTTGTATTTAAAATTGCCTTATTTAAATTAAACGTTACTGAGACACTAGATAGAGTTCTTTTAATGTAATTATTTTTTTATATAAATGCGAACCTAACTCCTCTCATTCTTAGTTCAGAAGACAGGGATCGTCACTGAAAATTTCCGGTTATATTACAGGCAATACCACTGAGTTTTCATATGCGTAATTTATTTTTATAACTCATTAGACGGCGAAAGAATCATCATCGTAAAACCTCTAACTGAGAAATATGCCATATGTACTCATATACCTACAAAACAGTAGATTAGTATACCAATGGTGAAATAAGGCTATTCTGTGGTAAACTAAATCATTTTCTGATTTAAAATATTTTATTTATTTATTTATTCAAGTAACAAAGTAAAGAAAAAGGAAAATTAAATTAAATTTATTTTTAACTGTTTTCTTTTTTCTTATTGTAATTGTATAAATGAGTTCTGTTCCTCGAAAAAAAAATATACAATCTTTGAAATCATAGAATAATAAAAAGTTAAACTGCATTAAGAAAATGGAATCTCTAAGAAGCGTTAGTAAATCCAAAATTGGATGTTGAAACGTGAATGGAATACAAATTATAAAGCCATCTCGAAAGTATATTTCCTTAGTAGTTCCCATTTTACAAGTTGCACTAACCATTAACTGTCTCGTCCGTTCTCTAGCTGATAACGTTGCAGGCCCTGGGTTGGAAATACCATTTCGTGCCAATAAAACTGAAAATTTGATGGATTTTGAAAAAATCACCATAAATAATTTGATGGTGTTATAGTGATTAGTATTATTGTGTGTTGTAAAGCAAATACTCCTTACAAAAATCGAATTGTCATCTTACTGAAGTAAAACAGCGAGGGAATTGAGAGATATCATTGTTCTCACACACTCCTGTGCTCGTATTATATCCTAGTCATTTAGATTCTACGCTTTCGAAAAAAAATATTATTAGAAGAATATTTATTAATGTTTTCAATTTACTTAATCCTCTATGTTTATTCGGTATATTTTATACGGGATAAAGACGTCAATATGTTGACAAGGTTGCCTTTTTATATCCAGAGGGGGTAGAATGACAAATGATGCCTACCCAGAAAATCTCGCAAAAGGCCCTAGTAGCAAAAATAAGATGCCGATTTTGATTTAGTTAGTTTGGGACGTTTCTTGAGATCGATTCTGTTTTAGTGAAAGTTTTATGTCAGTGTGTGCAAGATTTGTTTAAGTATATAGTTCAAATACTTATCTATGTACAATTGTTATTGTTTTAAATTCAAAATATAAATATTAAGTTATAATACAGTTTATCAATTCGTCTTTGTTGTTGTTGGTATTTTTTTTTATATTGGATAAATTGCATGGACGGTAATATAAATGTGTTGTTCATAATTATTCATTTTATTGCATGTACATATATATTATTATATTTATAATAATTTTATATTTATTTGAAGACTAAAGAAACCTTTATTTATTTACTCTAAAGCATAAAGTAAAAACAATAAAAATATATGTACTTACTATGTATATATTTTATTTATCTGTGTACTTGTGATTCAATTTTGTAATTTACTCTGTATGTACTACTTTATTGTAATAAACATGCCTGAAATAAGTAATTTTCTATTCGAAATTTAAAATTAATGTTTGGTGGCATCGGGTAGCGTAGCTGTTTGCGTCACGGGGTTTTATAAAATCCCCTACTTCATTCATATATTCAACCTCTCCTTAAAAATTAATAACTTAGGTATTTTATTCCCCTTTGTTGCATGAACTTTGCGTTACGAGATAAGAGGATAAAGGCATAAGGGTCCCTACACACAGTAATTTAAACTATTAGATTGCTGTTGATCTAGTGGTTAAATTATAAGGCTGTATATCCGGAGTTACTTGGTTCATATCCTAGATCTGTTCAATATAAAGAACTATTAAAAATATATAAGTTTATAAATAAGGCCTTAGTAAGTATATAATTAAAAATAATAAAAAAAACGTGTGCGTCTCGGGATGCTCGACAGAAGTGATAATATTTATTATTAATTATAATATATTAAATATAATTTAAATTAGTACTTGAGAGTTGCTAAATTATTATAAGTACTATCTGTATACGCTAGATGGCGTTAGGTTGGTAACTCTCAGGTAAAGCAGTCCGCGTCGGTAATAAAATAAGGCCCTCCAGACCGATTTCGGCCACGGAGGGCAATCTCAAGAGAGATTAGCCAACTGCGCAGGAGATATTATAGTGCACAAGTGTGTGCGCAAACACAGGTGCACTCTCTTTTCCTTAGCTCTCATAATCCGATGGGACGGCAATCCAACACAACCGGAAAAAGTTCAGGCGCAGGACCAATGGCTTAACGTGCTTTCCGAGGCACGGGAATGTACACACTTCCAACTTCCAGACTCCGGGCTGCTACTGAGAATTTTCGGACAAGAAAACCCAATAACTATTTATTGGCCCGACCTGGGAATTGAACCCAGGACCACCGGGTCTGCGGCCTTATATCTTGCCACTAGACCAACGAGGTAGTTAATAGTATAAATAAATAAAAAAGTGAGAGAGGAGGAGCCTGCCTACTGCTGCCGTATGTGAGAGAAAGGGAAGCCAGACAGAGTGGCGCCGTAACGCGTTACGTTACGAAGCAGTTTATCCTCCCATAAGAAGTTATCACTTCAAAAATAAATGAAATCACAGCAATACTAAATATTGCTGCGGTAAAATATATGACAAGTGGTTGGACACAGACGGGCTTGCCCAAAGCCTCGTCAAGTATACTTTATGTAAGTAAAATTCAATAAGCGTAGATTCGGTTAAACGTCCCAGAATATAAGCTAACTTGGTTGCGAGCTTAGAGAACGTATTCCATTGTAACGTAACTTAGTCTTAAGAGATATCGGACCGTGTACACAGAGACAGTTATTCCGTTTAGTTTCATGACATTAACAGTTCATATTGGGTCGACTCGACCACCAGGGGGACTATTCTACTAGTTAATAAAGGCTACGATATGTAACCGATTCAAATCCAACAGTTCCAATCCAATTTTCACTGTACTACATCTATTCGTATCGTAACCGAACCGATATGATATTGCCATACATCGTTATATCAAAACACAATTGTATATCGAGATGAGTCAATCGTCATAATCAGTTCGATTGACTCGTTAATTATTTTTATAAATGCACAGAAAATAAGACGAAAATTAAATGAAACGTGTACAGTTTGTACATGTTTGTATAACTTTGTAAAATGCTTTCTTGTAAACCCTAAATTCAAATTCAAATTTATTTATTCAATATAGAAGCGTTACACTTGCTTATTGATTGTCACAAATCTACCAACGGTTCGGAAATAAACACCTCAGACCTGAGAAGAACCGGCGAAAAAAAACCGTTTTTTTATTTAGTTGATTAAAGAACTGTGTGTGATTATTAGACCTGAGATTTATCATTTAATGTATACAACAAATGTATACAACATTGTGTTTAGTTTTCCTGTAAAAACGCAAGAAAATCCAAAGAATTTTTTTTTAACTTTTTTTTGTTGTGTTCACCTGTTAATTTGTCTACGGTTGAAATTATACGTTTTTTTAAATTAAATTTATAGCTTCGTACGCAAGATAGACTCATATTATCTAAAGAAAATAATGCATTCATTTAAATTTCAATATCTTATATACTTTAAAATTCTACGTATAATGAATTATTTTATCCTTTTAATAGAGTTTTTGAAAGTATGATAAAGTAACCTAGATAACGTCCGAATGTTTGAAAAGAGCCTTAAATAAAGATAAGGGATACTCACCGGCTTTTTTCTCGGACAGCTTAATAACGTTGGACTACCTGAAAATATATAGATAGATATAACTTTGTGATTACCTTAAAGATAAAGTGGTTTAAGTTGGAATATAAATTTCGTGAATTTTTAGGTCATCTTTGGTTATTCTTACTAAGATTAATTTATATTTTTAATAAGTAGGAAAGCGAGAATTTTCTGAAAAAAATCAACAGTAAACTGTGAATGTCCCACTGCTGGGTTAAGGCTTCCTCTGCTCTTTTGAGGAGGTTTGGAGGCCCAGGTTTTGGAGCTTATCCCGTCACGCTGCTCCAACGCCGGTTGGTGGAATACGCTTATGGCAGAATTTCAGTGAAATTAGACACATGCAAATTAAATAACGTTTTATTGGCCTGACTCGGGATTTCGGGTATTGCAGCCTAGTATATTAAATTATACACTCTAAAGATAGTATCTATGACAATACCAATAAAGTTACAATATTTGCACAAAAAATTAATACTATAAGCTTATACGAAGTTACTTTATAAAAACCCTGCAGATAACGCCGGCAACAAAAGCTGTAATTTACGATGAAAACTTGCAACCGACCACGGAGTTCCGGTAACACCTGCGATTTTATAATCTCCTGGTAGCTATAAGCCAATAATTTATCGAAAATATTTCTTGTTTTGTTTTTCAAATAATTTACCGGCCTATGTTTGCTTAGCGTCTGTTTCGTTGTGTTTGTGTCTTTTTCTTTCGAATGTCAAATCAATATTGTCAGGATGAGATAAATATATAATATTATTATAAATGCGAAAGTACCTCTGACTGTTACGCTTTCACGTCTGACCAACCACTGAACCGATTTTGATGAAATTTAGTATGAAGCAATATTGTACCCCAAGGAAGGACATAAGCAAGTAGTTACTCTTTTCTATTCACTAATTCAATTACACCATGTACTGTGTATTTGATCAGTGAACTATAAATCTAGGCGCAGATATCATACTCACCGGGTTGAATGCACTGCGATTTATCTATTAGCAAATCTGAGATACGTAACGTTGGCATAATGCCAGCGCCTCATGCATTCATGGGGTGACTAACTACCGTCAGAAAAAAAAAACAAACCGAATTATTTTGTCATTTCTCCGATTTATCGTTTAAGTTGTTGACATCGCATATTGTTTAAACTTACTTATGATCAAGGAGGTAGACTTTTCCGTCCTGTTTTTTATGTTAATAATTCTTTTGTGCGTTTATTACGTAAACATATTTAATAAGATCAAATTATATGTTTATGAATCAGTATTGAAGTTTTGATTTGCTCTACGCAATTTTCTAAAAATAGGATGTAACAAACCACATTTAGCCCTAAGCTTAAAGGAATAAAATATTTAGAATTGATAACCTCATATATTTATCTGTACTCGTTTAAAAACATTATTTGTTATGTTTTGCTAACGCTACTTTTCCACTTGTCGTGAACTGCAGTGTTGTATGTGTGTGTGTCTCAAGCGGTTAAACAATAGTCAAATTGCGCTCCGCAGTGAAATACGGGAGATGTCTGAAACGATTCAGTGAAATTTTATTTTAAAAATATGCTCATTTCTCGTTACATGTGATTTCTATTAAAAACGATAAAAGTTTACTTACGTATCAGATTTATTTTATATTAATCTTTACTAATAAATGTGGAGGGAATAATGAATGGGATAATTTATATTTATAAATATATTTAAAATAATATGTAATTTTATCATAAAGGAAGATGCAGCGCGTTTCGAAGATAGTTTTAGTATATAATAGTGTTTTAGTATATAATATTATTATATAAGCTTCTATTTCGATTATTAAGGTCATATGTATGAATTTCATTTTAATTCTTGTTTTAAATTTGAATTAATTCTTTGAATTTGAAATCGAAAATAACTTATGTGTATTACTCCACCACCTTTCTGATAAACATTTTCTTAATGTTTTGTCTTCTTTTTTCGAATATCAAATAACTGATGATAGAAAGAGATAAATTAGTGTGTACTATTCACATGCCACACAACGTTCACCCTGCGTTACGCAAGTGCGGTTATGTATCACAGCGACATGACTTGCATTGATAAACGCACATACATACACGTGATAAATCGTGATATCACATAAGAACAGGAGTGTCGCAATTAACACATGTTAGGGCTTAGTTAAGTTTTTTCTATTGAATAGGTAGGCGGACGAGCATATGGGCCACCTGATGGTAAGTGGTTAGCTACGTCCTTAGACATTAGTATTGTAAAAAGTGTTAACCATCGCTTACATCGCCAGTGCGCCACCAACATTGGGAACTAAGCCTTCAATCCTAAACACAACAATAACAAGTACTGCTTGATGGGTGCGTGGTACCTTCCTAGATGAGTTGTACACAGCTCTACCACCAGTAAAGTAGGACCACCACCAGTAAGTTGAATAAATAAAGTTAGAGTAAAGTATTTATAACAGCCTGTGTTGTTATCCCACAGGGCTAAAGCTCTCTCTCACTTTAAGAGGGGTTTGGAGCTTATTCCACCATGCTGCATTAGAATTACGATGCGAATACGATGAATTATAAATATTATTTTATATGTCATGTGCTGATAATTCAGTAATGCTTGCTCGGATTTGAATCCGCGATCACCGGTTAAGATTACCTTCAATGGTTTGAATGAATTAATGTATTTATTTTTCCATATAATACAGAAGTTTGTCTTATCAGCTAGATGCAGTTATCATGTTATGTCTGCGGTAAGTGGTGCCTAAAGGTACAGACACAGATTCTGAACATCAGGTTACGAGGCTCTCGACCCTCAATTGATACAACATTATTTATAACGCCATGTTTAATGTTTAAATTACTTAAAGATCTATTTTACAAGATGTATGAGCTACACATAGGTAAATGAATTAAATAAATATAAATATTGTTAGTGTGTGTGTGTGAGTAATACTTGACGCGTAAAGGTGTTTGTTCATGGACAAGATTTTTATATTTATATTATAAGCTTTATTGTATCTCACTACAATTTGGCGTTAACTGGTCTCAATGACTTATGTTATAATCAGACAGGACAATATCATCCAGGTTTATATAGTATCTGTACATACATTTTAAAGACATTGTCGGTCGCATAGCAACAGCCCTTTGTCTTTATGTGTGTGCTCGTTACGCTTGTGTGCCCATTCATGTATAAACGAATATGCTGGGGCTTTTTTATCGGTTATGCCTCGTTTTATTTTCCTGAATATCGCCTGAATACGAAAGAGACAATGACTTTTATAGCTGAATGCGTTTTCGAGTAACGGTTTTCACGATTTCTGTTTTTTCGCAAAACGTGATTCTTTTACGTATGAATGTAATTAAATTTTATTAATTTCATACATACATACATACTTAATTTTTTATCGATATGTTACAGTTAAATCTGAAGGGTTGGAGTTTCCACCAGGCTACTCCAATGTGGATCGAAACCATCTAGATGGATTTTCTTCCAACGCAAGCAGGTTTCCTCACGAGATTAATTCTAAACATAAATTAATCACATACGAATTATGTCCATCCAGGTTTGAATCTACAATCTTCAACTTAGCCGTCTCGGGTCTATTTGAATACAGTCTACGTTGCTCTGAACTGGTCGTCGTGTCGACCCAATATGAGCTGTTAATGCCATGAAACTGAAAGAATTCCTGTCTCTGTGTACACTGTCTGATATCTCCTAAGACTGACATTACAATGGAATAGGTTTTGTTAGTTCGCAACCAAGTTAGCTAATATCCTAGGACGTTGAACCTTATAGAATTTTCGTCTGTATTTATGTACTTACATTAACTTCATTTGACAGCAGTGCTTTGGGCAAGGCCGACTGTGTAGGTACCTCCCATTCATCATTTATTCTGCTGCTAAAACTTAATATAGGTATTTTATTCAGTTTGAAAGGTGAGTAAGCCAGTATAACAATATGCGCAAGGGACATAACATCTTAGTTCCGGTTGGCGACGCTTTATGTAAGGAATGCTTAATATTTCTTTCCACGCTAATGTCTGTAGAGGGTCGTGATCACTTGCCGAACTGCCAGTCTAATTCAGTACCTAAAGGGACAGTATAAGTGTCCAATGTACAGACAGAGAAGGTCCGAAGCGTAATCCTCAACTGCTTCAATGCTCATTTCTGGATACACATGTGACCGACAATTATTCGAGGTGTACAGGTTTCCATAAAATGTTTCTCGTCGCTGCTGAGCATGAGATGAACAAACTTGAATTACGCAGATGAAATCGCACGGTGCCCTGACTTGAACTCAACAATATTCGGTTAAAATTCTAGACAGTGGAAAATCCCAGCTGAAGTTTGCTAATTTAATCCAGTACGTGCAAGCTTCCTAACAATGTTATATTTCATCGCTAATAACGAGAATAAATTAAACACAAAATGAAGGACCCCGCAATATTCGGATACAATCGATATGCACTAGACCTGGTTAGATTACAGAAATAAATTAATATTTCTCACGAATAGCAGCCGCTTTCATCAACTTGAACTGAATAAATAATTATTTGATATTTTATGTGTATGAAAAGCTTTGCCCAAAAGATTATTTCGTTGAAATATTACTTGATATTTATTCTTGGCAGTAAAATTGAATACATTAGGATCTTGTTTCGAACTTTATATTTGAGTTCCATTTTCAAATATCATTTGAAACTTAAGACGTGGGATGATAGCGATTTTATTAGCTTCCGCATTTTCAAGTACCGTTTCGTTTTTAATTGGATACTTATCATTAGCACTATCTCTTCCTCTCCCAAACCTACGCCACTGAGCAGGTTCTCTTATTCGACTCTTATTTACCACCATTTCAATGAAGTAACGATTTCATTATAACAAAATGGGTACAGGGTAAAAGAGCCGAAACGGCCAAATCATTAGAATACGTGAACTTTAACCGAAGAGGCCAGCTCCAATGAGTTTTTATTTTCTTTATTGTTTATTTTTGACGATGAATGAAAACATCGTGACGAAAGAGCACAAAAATGAAAGTCTACCACTAGTATCCACCAACCAGCAGAGGAACATTCACTTTACTTCTCATTTAAGGCAAAAACATATTGAAAAATATAAACGATATAGCAAATATACGACATATTGAAGAAGCCAGTAACAGCATACGACTAACGATTGTTATTATTGGAAAAGATAGCCACAATGCTCCGACCACAAATACGAGGAATGAAATGAGTTGAGATATACTGAGAACTGGGTGTAGAAATATTAATGAATATTTAATTAACCGCTGTCGCGTACAACTTGAGCTTAGCTACAGGAAATGGGGATGTACATACGTATACATCAGTTCCTGTTTGGTAGTTCTCTGCAGTATCCTGTTTATTGTTCGTACGGAATGTCTGAGTAGAAACTAGAACTGGTTTCATAGTTATTGAAAATTTTATCAACAAGTTTCGTCTTCGAGCACAGCGCCTTAAATAAGGATATACAAGTGTATCTGTTCTTTTGGAATTGGCTTAAAAGTAACACGTAAATGTCCCACGGATGGCATTATTTTCTGTTAAGGAGAATATATAGATCTTATATAGGTATATATTTACAGTTTATTCTACGCATCAGCTTCGCGTGTGAATTTTTGCCGAACAATTAGAGGTAGGGTTTTTTGCAAGCGCTCCTCGTTTGGTACTTATCATATATCTAACGCCAGGTTGAAATATTTAGAATTTTTGTGTTCCGCTTTGAATGGTGAGTGTGCTAGTACTCCAGGCCCGAGGGATATAATATCTTAGTTCTCGAAGTACGATGCATTGTCGATGTAAGTGTATGTAATATTTTTATACTGAGCCAATATCTATGGGTTCTGACTACCTACCACCAGGTTGCCGACTGATATTATATACAAGAAGTGAATAAATATATTTACATAAATATAGTTTATATACCTGTGACTATATTAAGATTCCCTTAATCTGTCTACGGGGATATCCCGACGAGCATGGCTCACCCGTTCGTTTTATTAAAATACATCGGTAGTGCGTTCAGACAAAGGATGGTGGAAAATATTTACGAATATCAATATTATTTTCAGAGGCATTTGCTTATTGGATTTCTTTTAGAAGTAATAATTTACAGTAGGAAAATATTGTAATGGGATTTTTTGAAGACCAATTTATAACATACTAGTTTCCAACAGCGACTTCGACCGTCTTCAAGGGGAGGTCAAGTTGTTTCCTATGTCCGTCCTTGAGGTTCCAGCTTGATGGGTACCAAATTTCATCAAAATCAGTTTAGTGGTTTAGCCGTGACAGACAGATTTATTTACGTATATACAATGTTAGTATAGATCTTTACGTTCTAAAGTCTCTGGAATATAATGCAAAAGTTGTAAATGTTTGCAATTCGTTTTTTATCGGCAATGTCTATTAATATTATGTTAAATATTAACGTACATTTACATATTTATATAAAGTAAAAGTTAAGTAACAGATTGTAAATAACCCAACGCTGGGCTAAGGCCTTCCCTCTTGACGAGAAGATTGTTTAATATTCTAGATTGTTTTGCTATGAGTAGTAGGACTTTGTGGAAACTCGTCTGGATATGTACCATTCATCGGACCGTAAAACAACAGTACTTAGTATTATTGTTTTCCTTGTTCCCAAGGTTAGTGGCGCAGAGTTAATATTTCTTACAGTACCAATGTCGAGGGGTGGTGGTCAACACTTACAACGTGACCGACATTCCCTCCCGCGTATCTATTCTATAAAATCTTATAACAATCGCTGTTGAGTTAAAAGTTTTAAATTCAGTTAGAATCTGACCCACATAGGAGTGAAATAAAAGTTTCTGAAAAATCTACAGAAGGTTCTGTGTATTTTTTACTAACTGTAGTAATATTTAAAAAATAATAAAAATGTGTAGATGTAGATGGCTCTACAGCACATCGAGCTAACTATTATATACTAGCTACTCGTCCTGGCTTCACACGGGTGGAATAGCGGTCTATATAAATACATACATCATATTATAAATCTTTTGGTTTACGGCTCGTACACCAGTATAACTCCTAAATGGCATGACTTTTACCGACATCTTCAACAATCATCATCATATTTCAGCCAATTTATTCAAAACCTTAATTAATTATACACTTAAAACTACCCCATAAATCACTCCGTTCGTTGGTGAAAGCAGTATGAAAATCCGTTTTGTAGGAATTGAGTTTATCGCGTTCAAACAGACGGACGTGATAGGGTACTTTGTTTTATGACATATAGTGATATATTTATACAGACAGGATAATGACTTATTGATTTTCATTTTATACAAATACAGTTTAATACTTGAAAACTGAAATAACAGCCCTCTTCGTTATACCACAATTAATATATATATATACAAAATTAGAACGTTTTATTGATTCTCAGATAAGTGTTTGAGTAAATTCGTGATGAATATTCTGAATAGAAACTATTCAGAATATTCATCACAAATATTTTTTTTGTAAAATATTTGGCCGTAAATTAAACCTACATGTATGAAGCATGAGCGAAGAAGTTTGATATTTTGTGTCTCGGTTACAGTCTTACTGTAAAACAGCTGCTGTCCGCGACTTCAAATGACAAATGACAGCTGGTTGAATGAATTTCATTTCTGTACACTCTTTTTTTTGTTCTTTTAGTTCATTCATTCCATTTTCATTGAAAGGAATGTTTTACAAACAACTCCTAACTGACCAGTAAATACGTAACAAATATATAGCTAATATCGACACTATAACTTATATGGTGCAAATTTCTATTAAGATTTATAGCCTACAAATAGGTGGTATGTGACGCCAAAGATAAGCTAACGGGAAATACAATAGTTTGAGAAAACAAGCCATTATAACTCTTAAACACATAATAATAAGGTTCATAACCAATTACTCTATCTATGGTGCATACAATTCAAATCGATATAGATTGTACGCTATTGTCGTCCTTAGCACAAAGGTTTAAAGATATTAATGCTGTGGGATAAAAATTTGCCCGTGAAGCAAAGTTGACAATCGATTAATTCTCTGTCTACACAATGTGGAAATTGCTCCAATAAGAAATGTAAGCGATTATAGAACTTAATAAAACTGCAAAAGCGCTAACATTGCATTACTTTTTTCGTTTGTTATTTATAAAAAGTGAGTTTGTTTGGTAGTCTTTTAATGACGTTTGTTGTATTGGGATAACAAGGGTCGCTTTGGTCGATTAAATGGTAAATCGAAAACGATTTGTCACGTCTGGGCAGACGTAATCAAACCGAATAAACAAACATCGATTCAATAAGAGTCCGTTCCTCATCTTTCAACATTAGTTGATTCAATTTATTTACTTTTAAATGTTTTATTGAGAGCAGAGTGCATGTTTTTTGGATTAATGCAAAACATACTAACTTATCTGATATGAATTTGATGTATATATTATATAATAACGAAATCGATTTAGTGCATTATGTATAATATTGGTACGTCACCAACTACGCCAAAAAACCGTGGACCAGACTCTCTTTAGGTAGACGAACGTACACTTGGGCCACCTGATATTAAACATTTCTTATATTCCCATTGCTGCACTAACCTTGAGAACTAAGATGTTATATCCCTTGTACCTTTAGTTACACTGGCTCAATCACCCTTTAAACAGGAATACAACGATAATAAGTAATGCTGTTAAGCAATAGAATATGATGTGATGGGCTTGCACGAAGGCCTAACACCGTTCCAAAACTTTATAAGAAACATTTGTAAATTTCTGTAGTTCGTCATTAATGTCTACAACACCGTAACTATAATACGCGTAGCTCACAACTACCATAATTTTATTCTATCTCAGCATACTTTGAAAGGATCTTGTAGCAATGTAGACGTAGGGCCTCCGTAGCCACATTCTTCTACGCTACACAGAAAAGCTCTGTAGCTTGATAGAGTTTAATATTAAGTATGATACCTTTATTCTACAAATCGCACTATATAATATTAATTATACAGATATTGTTGTTCTTTTGCTTTGTGTAGTATTTGTGATATAATACATATATGTTTAAATATACTTTTATTTATTTGCAAACGGAACCGTGACAGCCGGTCGAACTTTCTTGTGCTAAATCAAATCATACCACTAAATTGACGAGCCTGTTGGCGTGGTTGGTAAGATACTTGCATTTACCGCCGCAGGTCGTGGGGGTCGTGGTTCGATTCCCACCCAGGACAGACATTTGTGTGCATGAACATGTCTGTTTGTCCTGAGTCTGGGTGTAATTATATATATAACTATGTATTTACAAAAGAAAAGTAGTATATGTAAGTATATTAATTGTCTGGTTTCCAAAGTACAAGCTCTGCTTAGTTTGGGATCAGATGGCTTTGTGTGAATAATGTGAATAATGAAATATTATTATTATATTAAATCAAAATCCTTTATGCAACAGAAGCTACTACTTGTTCGGAAAAGAAACATCCTGACTTGAGAAGAACCGGCAAATGATGGGGTTTTGTTTATCATGGAGATAATGTACCATATTTTGTGAAATATAACTAGATTTCAATACGTAATAACTACGAGAATAATATTGCGGTTGAGTCACTGCTAGGTAGAGCAGTTTGTACGAGGTCGCCGTGCAGTATTTGTTTTGTCAGTGACGTCATTGGACTAAGGTAAGTGCATGATTGCGATTGGTTGAATTAGCGTTGTATAGCCGAGATGGCCAAGTGGTGGCCAAGAATGCGTGAATTTTAACCGATGATCGTCAGTTCAAACCCGGGCATGCACCGAAGCTGAATTTCATGTGCTTAATTTGTGATTATAATTCATCTCGGGCTTGATGGTGAAGGAAAACATCACGAGGAAAGCTGTATGTGTTGAATTCCACTGAAATTCAGCCACATGTGTATTCGACCAAGCCGCATTGGAGCAGCGTGGTGGAATAAGCTCCAAAACTTTCTCCTCAAAAAAGGAGAGGAGGCCTTATCCCAGCAGTGGGATAATCACAGGCCGTTACTGGAAATGTATAAATATTATATACATATACATATATACCTTTATAAATATGAAGGTATATATGTATATCTAAAGAAAGTGTCAAACACATTTTTTAATTTAAACGTAGACTTTAAATGTGCTGAATAAATGTAGACGTGAATTATACATTTAAATGAATGGAGCGGTGCTAACGGACTCACGCTTTTATCGAGAGTGTTTCGAGTCGGCATTTGCATCTTATTATTGAGTTCAGTGCATAGTAAGCGCCTCACGGCCTTACTTATAGGCGTCGTTTAGCGAGCGATTATTTGATCAGTGTTGTCTTCTTCTTTCGAATGTCAAACCAATAATGAAAGAACGAGCGAAATTATGTTCAACTAAATAGTCGCTAAGCAATGTTAATTTTATTTTTTTATTTACTGGTAATCAATAGCGTTACAGAAATGGTTGTACAGTTAGACAAATAGGATTACAATTTTAGTGTGTGTGTGTGTGTGTTTGATGTGTCTGTGGTTATGTGTAAGGCCGTAACAGTTTAGTGATTGTATGTTGAAATACTAACCTCCTGTTTCTTATGTTGTTTTAAATCAAATAAACTCTCTAAATTAAGGTGGATTGCGATTGATCGGTGGTGTGGTTACATAATAGGCAACCAATGAGCTTTCAGGTTAAAGACTAACGTTTCAAAAACTTGAGGTAAATATTTTGATAACTGATGGTAAGTTGAGATAAAATGCCTTACTGAAATTCAGATCAGATATAATTTTTTTATTCATGAGCACGAGTTACTCTAACCAGGAACATATTCTACAAGAGTAATTTTTTAAAACAATGAATCCAGAGAGAATTTGAAATATGGGTTTGTATAAACATCGCAAGCACTTGCTTCAATATTTACATAATTATTTTATATCTAATTTTCTGAGTGCTTCGTTGGTCTAGTTGTTAGAATGAGGGCGCTCGTCTGGCCACACAAACAGTTATCTAGCTTTGCAGGACACTCGCTGTCGTATCGTAATACGAAGTTCGCAGCAGATAAATCATAGGAGGCAGAACTCTTTACGAGTTTTCCTGCCATTTGACATTTTTGAGGATATGTGTATCAGCTGACGCGTGTCCTTTGTCAGGATAACGTCGAAGTAACGGGAATATTTGAGGTGGTGATACGGTCTCTGCGAGTGACGGTACCCGCCCAGACGCAATTTCGGAGCGATTCTGCTGGCTGTCGAAGCCTGGATGAAACGAAAGCAACGAGTTACCTGCCGACCTACGCAGGGATTGACCTGTTTTTGGTTACTTCTGTAAGATCGGTCACGTTCGCCCTTTCGCCTGAGGAGAATTTTGACGAGCCACGAGCGGAGCACGGGGCGGTCGCCGATGCGTTATATTGACACGATCCCGTAGCCTCTGCGATCCGTGGTAAGAATCTCAAATAACCCGGTTTAAACAAACGTTACGGTTACGTGTTTTCATTATGTTGTTTATTTATTTAACTATATACTTGTAATGTTTAAAACTGATATCTATTATTAAGTTACATAACTTTTTTATGGTGTGGTAATTACCACTTATTCAATACGTCCAATTTGACGTAAACTATAAAATCATTCGTATTTCTTTTCAGATATTTGACTATATAAATGTATATACTCATATCTATCTTCAAAAAACTAAGAAAACTTATTTTATTTATTTTTAACATCCATTAAGCCACCATTCATTTATTTGTACCGAAAAACCACTATATTTTATTTTTATTTATTCAAACACTTTATTGACGAACTTATCGCAGTTGATACAAAAGGCGAATTTAATGCCTGAAGGCATTCTCTAGCCTTAGGTTAATCAATACATGAATACGGTCTATAGCTTAATATTTCACAAAATGCGGAAATCTATGTTTCTATTATTTTTCACCCCCTATTTCAACCCTGTTTTTTGTAGCATTTTTCACGAGCCTACGTAAACTTCGAATTTGAAAATTGACGAACTTGCGTACAACCCCTACTAAATTCCCCTGAGGAATAAATAAAATTGCCCATATCAAACGGGGTTCGGCACTGCATCAAATTTCATCAGATTCAAAATGACTTATGTGAAATTGTTACAGAGTTACTTTATTTATATAATGTAACATCATCGACTGCTAGTGATAATACTAACAGAAGACTCAAGTATTGCTGATCACGTTATCAAAACCATATCGTTTAATATAAGCGATATCAGAGCACTTAGCTGCATCATTTTATATATCGTACTAATATTAAAAATGCTGTCTGTCTGCCTGTTTGCCTTGTTACGTTTTTAGCTAAACCACTAAGCTGATTTTGATGAAGCCTGCACCTCAAGGCAGGATATAGACTTTTTTATACCTTACACTTCACCTCTACTTATATTAGATTAAACCTTTACTTCACTTTCGCATTAAATTGACTAAAAGCACAAATAACTGTCTGTGACTTCGAAATTACCTAAGCGGTAACTTGTTTTCTATTTATTTGAAAAGATACAATCGGCGACATGTAAATTTAACTTTGAGATGGATAATAATCACGCAACAAAAAAGATTCTTTTTATTTATAAAATATGATATGATATGATTCATCGAATCATGCCCTCGGGCTCAAACTATGCAGGGTTTATTTGCCTGAGGGTTACATTGGTCTACTTTAGCGCACGAAAAGTACTATATTTTTTATACGCAAATGGTTTATGGGCCGCTTAGCAATGTAAAAAAAGCCGGCGTAGCCCAGTCGTAAGAACGCGTGAATCTTAACCGATGATAGTGGGTTCAAGCGCGGGCAAGCACCACTGAATTTCATGTGCTTAATTTGTGATTATAATTCATCTCGTGCTTGACGGTGAAGGAAAACATCGTGAGGAAACCTGCATGTGTCGAATTTCACTGAAATTCTGTCACATGTGTCCACCAATCCGCATTGGAGCAGCATGGTGGAATAAGCACTAAACCTTCTCCTCAAAAAGGCCTTAGTCCAGCAGGGGATCGGTCCTGACCCCCTAGATTACTCCTAACATAAGCTTATATGCTTAGTTGGAGGGACATATTGGTAATTTCCTTAATGAACATTTCTGCTAAAAATTAAATAAATATAACTTGACATTATATACATTGCCACGTCAATAGTCTAAATTTATAGCGCGTGAAACTGCGAAACGCTATTATTTACATAACGATATTAGGTATTTGAATATTCTCCGAAGCGCGCTGCAACTTCTGGAATAAGTTTTATGAACATTGGTTCATAGTTTTTGATTCATTATAAAATGTATCCTCATTTATGATATACTTGCACTTCGCCCGCGACTTCGTCCTCGAAATAATAAATAACGTAAATACGTAAATAAGTATTTGTTAATAAACTAAACGTAGGACAGTTACAGTTTGTTCAATCAAACCTTTCCTCTTTATAATATTAGTATAGATATATATTTTAATTTATGAATAAGATACGATAGTTTTATTTCGAATATTAAACTTTATTAAAAGTAAATAGAGGAGATCTTCGTCATTGTCTCTTAATACCTTCTTTGATATGAACGGTAACAATAGCGTTCGGTATAGTTAATTGGAGTTTATACAATTCATTTATATAGCTCTTATATGTATTCAAGTAATTACTCAGCACAATATTAATGAATCAGACAATGGTATGGAATTGAACATTATTAACGTTTGAAAGGGATATATTATTAATAAATATATACATAAAATGTCTAAGGAAGGTCCCACAGTTAACACTACCACGCTGCTCCAAAGCGAGTTGGTGTCCACACATATAGACGATTTTCATTCGACATTTCCTCAAGATAGTTTTCTTTACCGTTGGCACGAGATGAATTATAAACACAATTTAAGTATATGAAAATTCAGTGATGTTTGACCAGGCTCGAACCCGGATTAACAGGTTTACAGTCTCGTTCTTACCGCTAGGTCATCACGACTCACGGCATTAAGAAAAGTTATTTTAAGCGGCTTACAGTAGAGTGACATGGCAGTGGCCCCAAGGTCACGTCATATAACGAAATAGCGTTCTCATCAGATATTCTATCGCAAAACAGCAGTACGTGCTATTGTTGTGTTGCGGTTTGAAAGGTGAGTGAGCCAGTGTAATTACAGGCACAAGGGACATAACATCTTAGTTCCCAAGGTTGGTGGTGTATTGGCGATGTAAGCGATGGTAATATCTCTTACAATGCCAATATCTATGGGCGTTAGTGACCACTTACCATCAGGTAGCACATATGCTCTTACGCCTTCCTATGCAAAAAAAAGCGTCGAAAATATATCGCACAGAATTTCGTTCCTGACGGGGGTCCCAGAACCGCACAATTTGTTTTATTTAAGATGATCATAAATCGATCTTTCCATTCCCAATGTGTATCATCACCGAAAAACGAGTATCTAGCACAATATAACTATTTTAAATCTTCTTTCAAACCACTAATACCTCAGTTTGTAATGTTATTATCCAGTCCAGTCCATTTTAATCCAGTCTGGATTGTGGAAAACTCAGATTTAATTATATTTCAATTTCTCGGGGATCCTTTTATCTTGCAATGTAATTGTTGTGTTCTAAATATAAAACTGTACATTTATTATACAGTTCAATAAAAATAATTTTATACTATTGACATGACGCTGTGTTCTTAGTGTGTGTGACGTGTATATTACTTCATTGCTGTATATAATGTCCTCCAGACCGATTTCGGCCACGGCCGCCAATCTCAAGAGAGATTAGCTAACTGTGCAGGAGATATTATAGTTTACAATTGTGTGCGCAAACACAGGTGCACTCTCTTTACTCCAGCTCTCATAATCCGATGGGACGGCAATCCAACACGACCGGAAAGTGTTCAGGCGCAGGAACAACGGCTTAACGTACTTTCCGACGCATGGGAGTGTACACACTTCCAAATTCCACCGGGCTCCACACAGACTCCGGGCTGCTACTGAGAATTTTCTGACAGAAAGACCCAATAACTATTTATTGGCCCGACCTGGGAATTGTACCCAGGACCACCGGGTTTGCGGCCTTATATCTAGCCACTAGACCAACGAGGCAATCAGTCGCTGTATATAAATTATTATTTTACAAGAATAAAATATTCATTTTTATAACGAGTCAATATTTTTTATTTTAGTCGATATTTATTAATTGTTTGTCTTTTAATTAAAAATTATTTTAATGACCGTAAGCTTCGATGTGCCCCGTTATCTGAGAGACTTTGTGTGACAGCCATTTTTTTTGTAGAACCCACTCGGCCCGTGATACAACCCGAAATGTTTTTAACATGTATTTGAATTAAATTATTTAAATATATTAATAAAATAAATTTTAAACAATTAAGAGTAATTTATTAAATTAAACAATACTATTTTCTTATTTTAAGACGTTCTTGTCTGCTATTCAAGGTTTAACGTTATTCAAAGTATTACCATATCTCTAAAAGTAGTGACCACTCTTTAATTGAATTTTAATATATGTAAATGAAATCTCACCCGGTTGCTTAAATTAATTTTAAAACCTTAACGTTAATAATGCGTCTTTGGATTTCAAATATCTTTAAATTATTTATGTACATATATATTGAATAAAGATAACATTTTGGACATTTTTATTGATTTTTATATATTTTTATTTTTATTTTATATGAGTTTCTTACATGACGCAAAGCTGCCCATAACACACACGCACACAGGCCGCGCTGTACGGCAATGGACAACCTTTGCGCCAAGTAAGACATTAGAATTATTTTTGGACATTAGAATTATTTAAATTGTGGACTTTTATAAGACTATAAGCTATAATAAGCTAGCAATGGGCGGTGTTGACAATTTACCACCAGGTGACGCATTTGAGAGTTCACCTACACATTACAAATTTATTTTTTTAAGAATGGAGGAGGCATTATGTCTTGTTACATTGGTTATTATTATTATCTGATGATATTTTCCTGATCGATTTCGACCACGGACGTCAATCTTAAAGAAGAATAGTAAATTGCGCAGGACATGTTTTGCACAAGTGTGTACGAAAAAAAACAGATGCACTCTCCATTCACTCACTACCAACTTCCAGACTCCGGACTGTTACTGCGATTTTTTTGTCAGAAAAACCCCTTAACATTTTATCTAGCTCATCTGAGGCTTGAACGCATTACCTCGAAATTTGTGGCCGACATGTCTAGCCACTAAACAAACGCCAGTGTTATAATGTAATGAGGATTAATATACCTTAATCGTCGAGGAATGCTTTTTATAAAATCGCTGGGGTTAACATTATTGCGTTCTGTAATACAGTAATGCAAATTAATGCTGTTTAGCGCAATAATAACTAATGAGCATTAACTATTCATTCATCATTAACGGTCTTATACAAAGCCAATAAGAGTGTATAAAAAGATTATAAAAAAATATTTATATCATATAATATAAATAATTAACTATGTGGTTTCCGATATTTAATAAAGGCACCTAATTATAGCCCGTGGGTGTTATGCTGCTTTAGATATTTTAACAACCTAGTATGGTGGGGAACCAACCCACCAGAAAAGGCCCTAGCCCTCCTTTGAATGAAAAATTTGTAAAGGTCAATAACGGCAGGAATTTTATGTATAAAACTAATCAGCTGCTAAGCAAAGTTTACAAGTACAGCCGTATTGAAGCGTCTTTTGAATTTGTGGAGTTGAAAACTAAGTGTAAGCTTATATAAGTTTATATTTGCCTTTCGGTTTTACTATAATTTTTGACTAAATGTATCAAAATTGAGCATTCATATGATTATGAAGAGTGAGTGACCCAGTGTAACTTCAGGCACAAGGAACGTAACATCTCAGTTCCCAAGGTTGGTGGCGCATTTGCAATAAACGGGATGAAAAATATTTAAAAAATATAATATTTAAAAGTGATTCCTTCTTACATCGCCGCATGTCTATGGTCGGTGGTGACCACTTACCATCAGGTGTCCCATTCGCTCGTCCGCCTGCCCATAACATAATCTATATATACATAATTTTGATGTAAATATATAATAACAGTTGCGCTGACGCAATAAAATTATATTGCTATTTTGTTAAAACATTCCGAAGGGAACCTCGACCTCTAGAATTATAATTAGACCCAACAGATCTTTTATATAATATGAAACGAAACTAATTATTCTAATCGAGAAGTATCATTTCGTTGTCTAACTTTTCTAATTGCGTATGCTCTGGAGCCGTGTGGTACTGTTAAGGACGACTAATGAGGACTCCACCGAAGTTACGAAAGCGATTCCTACGAACACTGTGGTATTGGTTACATTAAGATAAATATTTGTTCTATAAAGAAATATATTTAAAAAATAAGTTAAACATTACCCTACACTATGTATACACTATGTCTATTTAGCATTTAGAATTTAATTTATTATTGATTGTATCGTAATTCTGTATTGATTATTTTCACATTAGTTAAAGTTTATTCGAAAACCGTTGTGTTTTACATAATCAAATGCTTAATTAAAATCATTGAATACACCATTAATATTGGTAGCAACGAGGGTTTAATTATTTAATTTATTTTATGATATAATTAACAATTAATGTTAACATTTATTCTTGGCACTCACCCATAAGCCTTGTCAGTTTGTTTGGGTGTTGTAAAACATAAGTACACATCAGACATATTTAATATTAATACAAGCACTTTGCCCGCGCCTTCGTCCACGAAAATTTAAATACTATTATTAAACGTAAATTTTACTGGTGGTAGAGCTTTGTGCATGCTCGTCTGGGTAGGTACCACCCACTCATCAGATATTCTACCGCAAAAGCGCAGTACTTGGCACTGCTGTGTTCTGGTTTGAAGGGTGAGTGAGCCAGTGTAATTACAGGCACAATGGACATAACACAGTTAAGTTCCTAAGGTTGGTGGCGCATTGGCAATGTAAGCGATAATTAACGTTTCGTTGGTGACCACTTAACATCAGGTGGCCCATATGCTCGACAAAAAAAATCGTCTAAAAATTTGATCATAGACTAAACGTAGGGCAGTTACAGTTTGTTCAAACTGTGACATTTTTTTTACTTAGATAATGTTATACCCGTCATGACTTCTAAACGAAAAGTCCGATCCGGATCATTAAAAGTGGAATTTACATTTAAATAATCATCCTTCATTATCAAATCATTTAAATGGATAAGGATTAATAATATCATGATACATATATCACCTCTGTTCGATTTCAACGTATTTAAACTTAATAATTTAAACAAAAACTGTTATTGTGGCTTAACTATCATAGTTAGACATATACTATCGTGGACTTTTTTGTGAGCAATCATGGGTGCTATTAATATATAGAACACATTTGTATATACCGTCAATAGTTTACGCAGCGCACTCCAAATAATGACTTTTATAGGCAACATTTTGATACCTTGGGTTACATCGTTCCATTTTAGGTAGGGATCTCTAATTTAAAAAATATATAATATAGCTTATGTTACTCGGTAAAGATGTAGCTTTCAAATAGTGAAAGATTTTTTTAAAATCGGTCCAGTAGTTTTTGAGTTAAGTCGTAACAAACAAACAAAAAAAAAATTATATGTTTCCTCTTTATAACACAGGCGAGCTCTCAATTAACTCAGCATATATAATTTTGTATGTATGTACTTACAATACAGTCATACAATATTAAATATTTTTATTAAATTAAAAGTATTTTCAATACATTATGTATGAATATAAGCATATATACTTTATTGCGTTAAGTATTAGAAATAAAATTCATTGGAGGTCTTTCGATCGTCCTGGAAAAAATATTCTCCCGTTAAAATGTATACCTTTTCTCTACCCTCGTTGAGATAAAAACGAGCTCGGTAACATTTATGATAGCCTGGTATATCCGCATGAAATGACGGCGGCGAAATAAGATAACAATGGGTTCCGCGCCTTGAACGTAAAAAAATAGCTGTCCATCTTCATTTATATCATGAAATATTTTAGAAAGTTTTATCTTATCTTTTTCGTTATATTTGAACATTTAAAATACAATTTGTACAGAGTAAATCAGACATCACAGAAAATGAATAAAATTTCTATTTTCGTATTTTTCATTAAGAATATTAACAACAAATATTTTGATATTAACATAGGATAATGAAAATTTTGCCGAAGGAAAAAGAAAGGAATAGAATTTAAATAATAAATGAATTAGCAATGTACGCATGTAGACGTTGCTACGCAAGCGTAGCCACTCTACCACTGAAAACATTTTAAACTGAGAATCTGTTAATTGACCTACTTAGTTTTAATTAAATCAATAGAAAACAAAATTTATATTTTAATCATAAACGTAGATGATATTAACTCATTCATCTTAATCATATTTGAAAATGATGTGATCTATTAGTATAATAAGAACATTTTTTATGCCAACTAATTGAATGGTGACCGAGATGGTTAGAACGCATGGATCTTAACCGATAATCGCAGGTGTAAGTTCAGGGAAGCACCACTGAATTTTCATGTCTTTAATTTGCGTTTATAATTCCTACCCGTCTAATTTCACTGAAATAATACATACATATGTGTATTCGTCAACCCGCATTGGAGCAGCGTGGTGAAATAAGCTCCAAACCTTCTCTATAAAGCGAGAGGAGTTCTTAGCCCAGCTGTGGGATATTAACAGGCTGTCCTTCACTTTTTTTATTTAAATATTTTTTTCTTTTGGATTAAAAACTTACCTGTTCTCTTACAATGCTCTTTTCAACAAAGGTTGTCTGTGAGAGATCGCTATAAGCGATAAGACCGCCTTCGCGCACCATTTTTTAGATAGACTGTTGTGTTATTTATATGTTGTGCAATAAAGTGTTAAATAAATAAATTAATAAAAACTTGCTGCTTTTTAAGTATTAGTTTAATATTGTATAGACAACTCTGGTCTTGTGAGCCACGAGAGACTGAAGATAATAGGAGGTAGACAATAATATCGAATTTCTCTTAGATTATATTCCCCTGGTGCGCCGAGATGACGTAGACTGGAAACTTAAAGAGCTTTCTAACTTAATTATTATTGTAATTATTATTATTATGTTATTAACATATATACTATTAATTCTAAGCTTAGGTGGTTATTTAATAGTGAAAATGCTAAAAATTCTATAGAAATAAATAAATAGTAAAAATGCTAAAAATTTAAGTTTTATCTATAGAAATAAATAAAATTAGAGTGTTCCTCTGTGGTTTCGTTAAAGTCTAAGTTCATAATTAATTATATTTTTGTACGGTTAATATTAAGTCAATCTGTAAATATCCAACTAATGGGCTAAGCACCCATCTCCTGTTGCTAAAGTTTGAAGCTATTACCACCACGCTTTGTTGCGTATTAGAGAGTACACATGGCAAAATTTTCGTACAAAATTAATTATGAATACATGAAAAGCAGTCCGCCTTGACTGTAATATCAACCGCTTATCGCTTCGATAAATTAAATTTTTATACCTACAATGCATTGATCTCGCATCATTCAAGGAGATCTCGTTATATAATTACAATTATTTTTTTATCCTCTATGAAAATGTACCATGTTTCGATACCATACAGTACCATGGTCGACTTTAATCAGAGACCGCAGCTCAGTCTAAGCACCTATAAGCTACAAGCGCTTGATTTGTGTTTTCACATTGCAATGCGTACCTAGTTGAAAAAGCATAGATTATTTCTCATTAACGGAAAGAGCGCAGTAAAAAGTAAAGATTAAAGTAAATCTATTTCCATGTTCCACTGGGCAAATACCTCTACTTATTTTAAATAGACAGCTTGGAGCTTGTTCCATTACACCGCCTTATTATGTGTTGGTGGGTACGTGGCATTCATTCGATATTTTCGCCGCGTCACTTTGGTAAAGTTAAGACCATGACAACAATATCAACATCATATTATTCATCATATTATTACTCATGATCTTGTGGCGAACGCGACACTTACCAGATCCCTACAACCTATATAACTTATATAAATAAAACATTATATATATAATCATATAATATCTTATATATTTTTCATACATAAAATAATAAATGTAACATAAATACAAATATTACTATAACATATGTACATATAACTATACTATATATACTATAATACTTTATATACTTATATAAATTATATAATAAATACATATTACATATTATAACATATACATGTAATACACAATATAAATATTTACACTTTAAAATCATATAAATAATTAAAATATAATATAATAATTTATGTAATGTCGGAAGGCAGTCGCCGCGCGATCGTATAATAGAAATGTCTATTCTAAATAAAATACCGTTACTTTGAACAAAGAAACGTAAGCGCATCGGCTCGGCAGTCGGCCGCCTTCCGCCAACTAGTCGAACCCTAGATCTCGTACTGAACGCACGTCGCTTCTCGCTTGTAATTTGCTATACGATTTTGCACCTTAAGTCTTTGTAATAAGTCATACTTCCTTCTTGCATCTAAACTTATCTTCATACTTCGTTCTTCTCATTCTATTCTGTGCTGTGCCTATCTTTGTGTTTATTATTTCTACAAGAAATAAATTAGTAGTGGAAGAAACTTTGTTTTAATCAAACCTCATCTACAACATCATTCACAACTCCGCTACATTGGTGACCCCGCTGAAAACGAAGAGCATTAGTTAACCAGCACAAGTAAGGAACACTAGATTATTTGGTGGAATAAAATGGAACCACAAAATGGAGGTAACTCGAACGTAAATGCCGAGTCACGACGACCATTTACACCTCACGACACGACCGACATATTTCGAGTCGGAGTGCGACCACCACCGTTCTGGGCAGAAGAACCTGCAGTTTGGTTTTCACAACTGGAAGGCAATTTTGTGTTGTCGAGAATCACTGACGACGATACAAAATTTTATTACGTTACTTCGACATTGGAACACCGTTACGCAGCAGAAGTGAAGGATATAATTATTTCACCACCAAAGACAGGGAAGTACGAACGACTTAAAACTGAATTAATCAAGCGTCTGTCAGCCTCGCGCGAGAAAGAGGTAAAACAATTACTCGTTCACGAAGAGTTAGGAGATCGGAGACCATCTCAGTTTCTCCGGCACCTGCAAAGATTGGCAGGTCCATCAGTTCCAGACGATTTTATTAAAACTATTTGGATAAGTCGTCTGCCTACTGCTCTTCAACCAATTATTGTGGCTCAGAAGACTTATGACCTTCAAGCTTTGGCTGACTTAGCCGACAGCTTACATGAATTGGTGCCGTGCACACCTCAAGTCGCTTCAACATCTGCTCCCCAGTCAACCATTGATTCAATGGCGAAACAAATAGATGAGCTCACAAAGCAAGTAAAAGCTCTCTCTGCTCGCAGTCACAGACCAAGATCGAGATCAAGAAGACGACGTAGCCCGACAGTACAAATGAGATCACAGTCTAACTACAGAAAATTTCCATTATGTTGGTATCACAATAAACACGGAAAGAATGCCCATAAATGTGTGAAACCATGCGATTTTAAGTCGGAAAACTACCAAGGCAATCGGTAATGGCGACATCCGATAGCCATAACGTCTCTGGTCGCCTTTTCGTAACGGATCGAAAATCGAAGATGCAGTTTCTCGTTGATACAGGGAGCGATCTCTGCGTCTTCCCTCGCACAGCACTACGTGAAAGAAGATCTCCGACCAATTACCAACTCTTTGCCGCGAATGGGACTTCTATTTCAACATACGGCTTTGCTCACCTTGAGCTGAACCTTGGCCTGCGTCGAGACTACACATGGCGATTTATAGTGGCAGATGTCACTAAGGCTATAATTGGCGTCGACTTCTTGTCATATTATGGTCTTGTAGTCGACTGCCGTAACCAGCGTCTCATCGATAGCACCACAACCCTGACGACTTCAGCAGAATCAGTATCATCATCCAGCACGATTTCTTCAGTGAAGACATTGCTCGGTGATTCAAACTACCATATATTGCTACGTCAATTTCCGGAGATCACACGTCCTGCTGGAAACGAGAAGGTTGTTAACCATAACACTGTCCATCATATCAGGACTACACCTGGACCCCCAGTATCTTGCTCGCCACGTCGCTTGGCTCCAGATAAATTGCTCATAGCCAAGGAAGAGTTTGCAGCTATGATTAAAAATGGAACAGCTCGACCATCAGAGAGTCCATGGGCATCACCTTTGCATCTTGCCCCGAAGAAGGAAAATGGATGGCGTCCATGCGGTGATTATCGAATGCTTAATGCAAGAACAATTCCTGACCGCTATCCGATTCGGAATATTCACGATTTCACGCATAACATATCGGGTTGTCGTGTTTTCTCCAAAATCGATCTCGTGAAAGCATTTAACCAGATTCCAGTATTCTCTGAGGACATTGCAAAGACGGCCATCACAACACCGTTTGGTCTTTATGAGTTCCCATATATGACCTTTGGACTCAGAAACGCCGGCCAGACCTTCCAGCGTTTTGTTGACGAAATGACCAGAGGCTTAGACTTTGTCTACGCATACCTAGACGATTTCCTCATATTTTCCCCTGATGAAGAAACACATCAACATCACTTACGAAGTCTGTTTCAAAAGCTTCGGGAGTATGGGATGGTAATAAATGCGTCTAAATGCGTCTTTGGAGTTTCTGAAGTGTCTTTCTTGGGATATACCGTTTCATCAAATGGCATCAAACCATTGGAATCCAAAGTCGAGGCAATTAAAGAATTTCCTGTGCCTAAGACTGTGAGAGAATTAAGAAGATTCTTAGGCATGCTGAATTTTTACCGCAAATTCATCCCAGGTGCCGCGGAAATTCAAGCACCTCTACACTCTCTTCTCACTGATAAGGTCAAAGGCTCACATCCAGTAGACATCACGGGTGAAGTTTTTAAGGCATTCGAAGAATGCAAAAACAGTCTATGCAGCGCAACACTCTTAGCTCATCCAGACTTGAACACAAAGATCGCGCTCGTGACTGATGCTTCAGACAAAGCAATAGGAGCTGCTATACACCAATACAAAAATGATGCTTGGCAACCTCTCGGTTTCTTTTCACGGAAACTAAGTCCTTCGCAAAGTAAATACTCTCCGTATGACAGGGAGCTACTTGCGATATACGAAGGAATCCGTTACTTCCGATACATGCTAGAAGCAAGGCATTTTACCGTTTTCACGGATCACAGACCGTTATGTTACGCCTTTACAACAAGAAAGGATAAATGCTCACCACGACAATTTCGCCACCTCGACTATATCGGACAATTTACTACCGATATACGGCATATATCTGGAAAGGACAATGTCGTGGCAGATACACTATCGAGGATTGAAGAACTGACAAAGCCAATAAACTTGACAGAGCTAGCGCAGTCACAAGATGACGATCTTGAGCTGAAACGACTGATAGAAGGAGAATCGTCTCTCATTCTACGTAAGACGATCATTCCTGGAACGCAAATACAGCTGTACTGCGATGACAAAAATCAGACTCTAAGACCCTTTGTCACATCACCGTTTCGCTACAGAGTATTCCAAAGCATACATTCACTTAGCCATCCTGGCGCCAATGCCACTGCTAAACTTGTAGCTCAGCGTTTCGTATGGCCCGGCGTACGGAAAGATTACCGTGAATGGACAAAGAAATGTCAAGCCTGTCAGCGAGCGAAGACTACTCGGAACGTTTCAACCAGTGCTGGGAATTTTCAACTTCCACGTGCCAGATTTACCACCGTCCATATAGATCTAATAGGACCACTGCCAATCTCAAACGGTTACAAATACTGTCTTACAGCCGTAGATAGATTCACGAGATGGCCAGAAGCTATTCCTATTATGGACATAACAGCAGAGACAGTAGCTAAGGCCTTGATATCCGGCTGGATAGCACGCTTTGGATGCCCTACTGCTATAATCACTGACAGAGGACGACAGTTTGAATCTGCCCTTTTCAAGCACCTCTCTGAAATGGTTGGTTTTGAACACAAGAAAACTACTGCTTATCACCCTGCATGTAATGGCATGGTTGAGAGATTTCACCGCCAATTAAAAGCCGCCATTGTCTGTCATGAAAACTCAAATTGGACAGAATCACTTCCATTGGTGTTGCTTGGAATCCGAAATGCCATTAAAGAAGATATTCAAGCATCTTCGGCAGAAATGGTATATGGCGAGACGCTTAGATTACCTGGAGAGCTTTTTCAACCATCCACGAATAAGTCTGATGACATAACCGATTTTATGGCACGACTTCGGATTATTGCGAAGAACCTTCAACCGCAACCAGCTTCCAGGCACTGTAAGAAATCTATCTTCATATTCAAAGATCTTGCAACGACTAGTCATGTGTACCTCAGAGAAGATGCTAACAGAGGAGCACTCCAACTGGCTTATACTGGCCCACATGAAGTACTGGCGAGGAACGACAAAGTCTTCAAAATACTTGTCCGAGGAAAACCTACCTCTGTAACAATAGAAAGACTGAAGCCTGCATACATGCTTAGCGACGACGACGATCCAAGGGATATACCTCTTCCTCCTGCTACTCCACCTGAAATAAAAAATCATGATGATAAAATTAAAGATAAGGAAAATAATAACAAAAAGACACGATCGGGCAGAAGAGTACACATACCTGATTATTACCGCCCGTAGGACGGTCTCTGGAGGGGAGTGGTGTGGCGAACGCGACACTTACCAGATCCCTACAACCTATATAACTTATATAAATAAAACATTATATATATAATCATATAATATCTTATATATTTTTCATACATAAAATAATAAATGTAACATAAATACAAATATTACTATAACATATGTACATATAACTATACTATATATACTATAATACTTTATATACTTATATAAATTATATAATAAATACATATTACATATTATAACATATACATGTAATACACAATATAACTATTTACACTTTAAAATCATATAAATAATTAAAATATAATATAATAATTTATGTAATGTCGGAAGGCAGTCGCCGCGCGATCGTATAATAGAAATGTCTATTCTAAATAAAATACCGTTACTTTGAACAAAGAAACGTAAGCGCATCGGCTCGGCAGTCGGCCGCCTTCCGCCAACTAGTCGAACCCTAGATCTCGTACTGAACGCACGTCGCTTCTCGCTTGTAATTTGCTATACGATTTTGCACCTTAAGTCTTTGTAATAAGTCATACTTCCTTCTTGCATCTAAACTTATCTTCATCTTTCGTTCTTCTCATTCTATTCTGTGCTGTGCCTATCTTTGTGTTTATTATTTCTACAAGAAATAAATTAGTAGTGGAAGAAACTTTGTTTTAATCAAACCTCATCTACAACATCATTCACAACTCCGCTACAATCTCGACTGCCTCGTTGGTCTAGTGGCTAGATATTAGGCTGCAGACCCGGTGGTCCTGGGCTCAATTCCCAGGTCGGGCCAATAAATAGTTATTGGGTTTTTCTGTCAGAAAATTCTCAGTAGCAGCCCGGTGTCTGGAAGGTGGAAGTGTGAACACTCTCGTGCCTCGGAAAGCACGTTAAGCCGTTGGTCATGCGCCTGAACTCTTTCCGGTCGTGTCGGATTACCGTCCCATCGGATTATGAGAGCTAAGGAAAAGAGAGTGCACCTGTGTTTGCGCACACACTTGTGCACTATAATATCTCCTGCGCAGTTCGCTAATCTCTCTTGAGATTGGTCGCCGTGGCCGAAATCGGTCTGGAGCACCTTATACTTACTTATCTTACTCATGATCACTCACAATATTTATGAATGAGTTTTATTGCTTCCTCATTGTCAATTAGTTTATTTTGTTCGAAGTTTGATTTGAGTGACGTATTATTACCAGATATTGTAATAATAGAAAACATACGCGCTTTTTATAAATTATACATAAATATTCAGTAATTATTCGGAAGTGGGGCTCCTGTTAAGATGGGGGTAATTTTTTTTTCCCAGAACCGAATCGGCCCGTTTTCACTAGTCTAAGACAGAGTAGGTATCGTTTATATCGCTACACTATCTCTCTCTCTCTCTCTCTCTCTGTGTGTGTGTGTGTGTGTGTGTGTTTACCTTTGCTCAATTTCGACCGACCCTTCGAAATCCACGGGTAATTTTACATTTCCTTTTTTTGGGCAAATAAGATCTTGCATCATCTTATAATTGCTTTATCTCATATTGTTTATGCATAAAACAAGTAAAAAAAAATTTTAAGCTCAATATTGGGTAAATCTATCAGACGAACGCTGGCATCGTTTTGACAACGTAGGGCACGACGATTTCATACACAGAGACGTAATTAATCCGATGTACATAAGCACGTCCTGTCTCTGAACAGGAGATTAATTATAACACAAATATAGATAACTTAGGGATTGAACCTCGGACCTACGATTTGAATTCACAAATCTTAACCACTGAGCCGTCACACCTCTTTCGTCGTAATGACCCGTTTTTATAAATAGAAATACCGCGAATAGCACGCTGTCCCTCGAGGTACTAGATCTCTCATGTAATTAACCTGTTTCATTCCACCTTATATACTGTGACACGATAATTGCTTTGTAGAAATATAATGATAACTTGGTCTTTCACATACATGACATGAATAATTCATTCTGCCAGTAGAATGGTAATTAATAAGACTTTTTGAATTAACCCTCTTTTTTGTAATTGTTGATGGATAAACCATAATAATACTGTTCCTAGATTCAATAAGTTACTTGGACGTTATTTACAAATGATTGCCAAGTGGCGGAAAACAGATAACAAAGGAATGTCATATTTTTGACGTTACCACAGATTATATAACATTTACGTTTCATTTATTTGAACATTAGATTGATGATGTCGATCGATTTCGGCCACGGCGACCAATCTCAAGGGAGACTAAGTGTGCAGAACATATTACGCACACGTGTATGCGCCAACAATTTTTGTTTTCAAAAATATTAAACGTGACACGATCAATATTTTTGAAAACAAAAATTTAAATCTGTGTTTTAATACACAGCCATAAAACCAAATACAACGTGTTTTGAGGTTCTCGGTATCATCAAAATACGGTATTGACTCTTCTCTGTTTGTTATATGCTTTACGAGAATTGCGATAAGTGAGGTGATGGAAACATTCTCGTAAATAATAGATACATGTATATATTTATAAATTGTAATTCTGGAAAACACAATTAAACACATCTAAATATATTTTTTAACCTATGTTATTTTATTGAGTACCACTATGTTACATTTCTTTTTTTTTTTAATATGCTAGATGTGGTGTCCTATAATTAAAGTCCTTATTTCACGATGAAATGTACTCGGCATGAGTGTATGTTGGAGGTCATAAATAAATTAAATAATTAATTAAAAATTGTACCTAAAATATTTATTATATTACAATAATTTTCAAATGTTGACATGGCTAAAATTATTAAAAAATTGCAGAAGGAATATATTATAGTTATACAAGTATATGTACTTATATAAACATGAAATAAGTGCGAGCAGTTCTCACAAATGGCTACAACAATGAGATAATGACACGTTGAAAGGATGCGATGAATTGTCTACCATAATTTACACTGTAGTGTGTTCTGTATTTTGTATCGTGTCACGAATTTATTAGCCACATTATTTAAGAATACCACAATATATAAATGAAAACGTGGAATGTCGGAGCCTTTTTAATTTTTTACTGTAACATTAATATTATTTGTTCTAAGCACACAATATCTCACACATAAATAACTTTGAATGGAAGATTCAAAGAATATTGTAGTTATCAATACAATGTATGAGTATATAAGATTTATTTTTATAAACTCACAAACTTGAAATTGTTGTCAACGAATTTCTGAATAATTTAAGTATTATATATAATTATTTACTCGTCTTTATACGTATTAATTGCATTTAAAGTCAATGTAGTATTTTCTTTTAAACTGCAATAATTATTGACAGACCGGTCACTTGCCTCCGATTCCCGTTACGAATGGTAGGTTCTCCGCTTCCATATGGGTCCCTTACTGGTGGGTTCTACCCTTCCGGAAACCACACTAAACAGGGGAGGTATGTGCGATTTGTTTATTTAGGTACACAAAACAGAATGTAATCAGGACATACAGAAAAAACAGGACACTATACGATTTCTATCAAAATTATACTCCAAAACAAAGTACAGTCAGTAAAACTATTTATGAGCGATTAAGGTTTACGTCTCAACAGTACATTAAATGATATCGGGAGTAGCGGAAATGGTTAGCAGAATCGATGTGGTAAATAATTATATCACACGGTATCTATGTACTTATTGATCAAATCTATCAATCACGGTATCTATGTACTTATTGACGTGCAAACGAGCCCCTTGATCTTAAATGGTCAACACGATAGACATTATATAATTTCTCAAAATTACTACCCCGATTACACGTAATATATATTTATTGGAATGAGATATAACCATAACTAGTTAAAATTAACACATTTATTTTTCAATATTAATCAATAAAAAATTAAAAACTCCTCCAGACCGATTTCGGCCACGGCGGCCAATCATAAGAGAGATTAGCCAACTGCGCAGGAGATATTATAGTGCACAAGTGTGTGCGCAAACACAGGTGCACTCTCTTTTCCTTAGCTCTCATAATCCGATGGGACGGCAATCCAACACGACCGGAAAGATTTCAGGCGCAGGACCAACGGCTTAGCATGCTTTCCGAGGCACGGGAGTGTACACACTTCCAACTTCAAGACTCCAGGCTGCTACTGAGAATTTTCAATAACTATTTTATTGGCCCGACCTGGGAATTGAACCCAGGACCAGCGGGTCTGCGGCCTTATATCTAGCCACTAGACCAACGAAGCAGTTTTTATTATATGATAGTAATTAGTGTACAAAATATCACGTGACTAAAAATCGTGTCAATTGTTTGAGATCTTATAGTGTGCGTGTTAGAAGTATGAAATGAAATAAATTATGAACAATATTGTGACAAGGTAATTTAACATTATGACGTCACATGCAACCGAGAACCGTCGGTGCGTTATCGGTTCGAATCAATTTAACATATATTTGATTTTATAAGTATAACTCTTTTTTATAATAACATAATATGATGGTTGGTTATATAAGTGGTATATTGGTATAGGACTGATACAAATTATTTATTATATTTTCTTAATTTATTGTATTGTTAATATTTTTCCAAATTGCTTTTAATTTTCATGATTTATTTTTTTCATTTTAATATGCCAACGTTTAGGCTTACACATAATTTATATACTTTTAATTTCTAGTCATTACTATTTGTTATGTTGGTAATCATAATTATATAAATAAAACAAGTGTACGTAGCTAAAAGGTGCGTTAGAAATACTGTTCTTATTATTGTTTAATTCGTAAATTTATTTGAAAAAATATATCGTTTAATTTTCATAAACATAAATTATTATTTGTCGGAAGTTTACTCGGTGGTAGGGCAAGCTCGTCTGGGTAGGTACCACCCACTCAGATATTCTACCGCAAAACAGCAGTACTTTGTATTGTTTTATTCCGTTTTGAAGGGTGAGGCCAGTGTAATTACAGGCACAAGGGACATAACATCTTAGTTCCCAAGGTTGATGGCTCATTGGCGATGTAATTGATGGTTAAAATTTCTTACAATGCCATTGTCTATGGGCGTTGATGACCACTTACCATGAGGTGGCCCATATGCTCGTCCGCCTACCTATACAATGAAAAAAAAAAAGCGAGGACGAGAATAACTACGAAATATCTGAAGTTGAAGGAAACCCTAAATTACCTATAAAAATAAAACTATGCAAAAAATACATATGTGTTTATTAATTTATCTGCTGACGGTGCACTACTACACACGCAAAAACGTTTCCAAACTGATACGACTGTACTTCAATAGTTTGAAACGATTCTCAAATATCGACAATTCAAAAGCGTTTGGACCCAAAGCACTTCGAGTAATGAAATGGATTCTTGGTTCCATATGACTTTAGAAATAACGTGAACAAAGCAACATATAAGAGCTGTACGAGAGTATGTCAACATTATTTAGTGTTGCTACATAAGATAAAAAAAGTATTGAGTTACTTCAGGCGGTTAGTTGATTAAGGAAAGCATTACAACGATTTCTTTTTGCTGTATAGCGTTCAATAATATTGCGTTTAATTAAAGTATCCTAATGTAAAACTTGTAAATGTATTTAAATCTATTTTTACTATGCTACGGTCACACCGTCGAGCAAAGATTCAAAATTCTTGTTCGATCTATCACGTAGTGTAATGCTTTCATAGTTAAAAATTTTGCAGTTTTTCGCAGTAGTGATAATTGAATCGAAGTAGACACGCAGGAAAAAGATGTCTTTATTATTATTATTATTTGAACACAATAAATAGGTAATATCTATACACACAATCAGAATATTGCAACTAACAAATAAGTGCACACGCGTGAGAACTAACAGCGCACGAAGTGTAGTCAACCGCACGAACTGTGCTACGATAAAACCCTTTGATGTATAGTAATTTACCGACAGCGTGAATGCATTCGAGTTCGCATGAACGTTTCGCGATATGACGAATTGCTTTCCTAGACGTGTCCTACCAACACAAACCTTCGCTTTATCGCGACAGTATGACCGCAGCATTACCTCTGGTGACAATAGAACAAAACACGAACAAGTTATATTTTATTCAAATATAACTTGCGCCGTGTTTGTAATTTCGTTATTTGTTCTTGAAGAAGTTCGTTAAACTTGCGACTTTAACAAGTATATACCTGTTTTGTAGATTTATTTCCTCTCAAGTTGCTACTTATTTATTATGCTCTAAACTTAGACTTTACTTACGAACATATTAATTACCTTAATATATTTCATACGCTCTGGAATTTATTATGATATATATAAATATATAACAATTTTATGGTTAAAATATACATACAAATTCTGGGTAGGTACCACCCAGCAGCAGAATTACTTGGTATTGTTGTGTTTCAGTTTGGAAGACGAGTGAGCCAGTGTAACTTCACGCATAACACAACGTCTTTGTTCACAAATTTTGGTTTCGTATTGGAGAAGTACGTGTAGATTTAAAAATTGCTGGGTAATAACCAGACAAATATAAATTTTAAAAAAAGAATTAAAACCGATTAAACCTATGTGTGTTGTAGGCAAACATTATTTTTTAAAAAACGTGTATTTTTTATTTTTGTAGTAAATAGTATTACATTTATTTTTTTAATAAAACATAAATGAGAGAGATGAAACATATCTATTAAATATATAAAAAATTAAAATCGTTTTAAACCGTGAAAGTTTTGTTTAAATCGGCTGTTAAAAGTTCATAAAGCTTACGATGTAAGTTTATCGTTTGAAATAATTCTAAAGTATGATAAAGTGAAGAGAAAATATCTACAAATGTTTAAAAAATATACTTTAAAGATAACTAATTTACTTGTAGATATTTCTACAAACCAATTATTTAACAAAGAAAATCTGAAAAGTTTATTTCAAACAGCACTTTGCAGACAATGTATACAGCGAAAATTATAAAAAAGAAAATGTATTTAAAAACAAAATTATATCGCTCGTAATTCATAAACGTAAAATAATTAAAAATCTTTGAATAATATAACAGCGATGAAATAACGTAATACATTTTAACGTTTACAAAGGTCTGTCGCATTTTATATATCCCAAGGTATTTAAACTTTTTTAATATGGCGTCCTCGCCGACTGCAGATTAAATGGCTAACTTTGCTCGTAAAACAAAGAAAGTCTGGTTGTCATTTGAATTAATAACGACCTCATTAATATTACAAATCCTCTTATTCTCAGATAAATATATTATTGTTTTTTTTTAAACGTAATATTTTATCACAAAATTATATAATATATTTAAAATATAATTCTTAAATTAATGTCATTTATGTATGTCGTTTGAAATTATTTTAGTGTATATTATTATTTTTAAGAATGGTGAAAATATATAATTATATAGGATTATATGTGTAATATATGTACCGGTCAATTCCCTTACGTTAACTTATCAAAGCATTTAAAATGGGGGAGACTGAGCAGTGAATAAAACCACAATTATACCGTAATATGTTTGTGTGGGACTACCTTACCAACGGTATATAAATTACAATTTTTAGTATTAAAGGAAATAATTTTAAAAATACTTACCAATGTTGTAGTTATTCACAAAACACGGTTTAAAATAAACTGATTTTAGTCGAAACGAGCGGGACGTCTGCCCGGGTCCACGGCCAAGCGGAGACTGAAGCGAATGTGAAAATTCAGGGGGATGTCACCCCTGCTGCAATTCAGCCGGCGACTGCATCTATCTATTATTCATACAAATTCGTCTAATTTCCTAAGCAGTTTTGACCTTCTCTGCTTCGTTTTAGATTGTTCTATCAATTAACTTTAACGCAGTTTAATTCGGACTTAAAAAAATAAGTATTAGAGTACATTTTTGCGTGTTTTACGAATATCGTTTATTTAGAAATGTCAAATGGATCGTCCAGCCTCTAGCTTTGTACGCGTAAAAGTTGAAACATTCTGAATGCATTTTGAATTTTTCATTACGTTTGTTTGTTTCGATTGACGTGTACCTTTCTCGTCAACCTGTCAGTCTGTATTAATGCTTGACTGCTTACTGAAATTTGTTGCCGTGTGTCAGGATTCTATCCTCGCTCACGACAAATATTTGTAAAGGCCGTACGGGGTCTGTTTGAGGTTTTCTTTCTAATCTCCTTATAGAGTTATTTAAATATACAGCATAAAATATGTTAGTAATTTATTTTATCTTGGTTTCAATGTGTTTATTGGCTGCGTGTTAAAGTATAATACTAACGCATATAAGAATCATTTACATCTTACTCGATTCCGCCGGCGCCATCACCCGCGTGGAGGTGATCAGGTATCAGGCTAAAGTATTTATTTATTTATTAAGTATCCTATGTCCGTCATTGAGGCTCAAGCTTACTACGTATAAAGGCTTATCAAAATCAGTTTAGTCATTTAGCCGTGAAAGAGTAACAGACCGAAAGATACACAGACAACAACTATCGTTAGAAGTCAATGTAGATTAATATTATAAAAATACTTTGTCAAAGATTTTGACTATCTTTGAGATATTGTATTATATTATCAGGGATAGGACTTCATACAGGTCGGGGTGGGTACCAACCCCTCATCGATTACTTTACCACCAAAAACAACTTTGTACTACACTACTTTAGTTTGAGGGGTGCGTGAGTGAGTCATGGTACAAGGAGCAACGTCTTAGTTCCCTTAGCGGAGCCTCCATGTATGGGGATGCATTAATTATTGCCAATATTAATGGATGAAATTAGCTATTAATTAAAGTTGAGCAGATAATTTAATCTTTTGCATCGATTACCGTCACGTGACCTCATCTGCTTATATACTTATCTGTGAAAAATGTGTCGTATCATAAGCCACATCAAGCACATAAGCCACATAAGCCTTTTTCTTTTTCTTCTGTGTTATTTGAAACATCTTGAAATATTTTCAATAAAACTGAATTGAATTAAAATATTTAAATAGTTTATTTTATAAAATAGCTAGTTAGTCATAGTCTGAAAATATCTCAAATTCAAATTACTTTATTCAATATCGAAGTATAACACTTTCTTATTGATTGTCAAACTAGAAACTACCATCGGTTCGGAAAAGAAACACCCAGCCCTGAGAAGAACCGGCGAAAGAAACTCAGCGGGCTCAATGTTGGGCTTACGGCCTTAGGTTTTATTCCACCACGCTGTTCCAATGCTGGTTGATGATTGTGCATGAAACATGAGTTGAATTATAAACACAAAGTAATCACATGATAATATAGTGCTGCTTGCTCAGATTTGAAACGATTATCAAAACCAATGTGCCGTATACATATACATAGAGTTACTTTATGTATTAACGCCCACACTCATAAACTTTGCTTAGCTAGTGATTAGTTAAGCAATGCTGTGTCTTTTTCTTACGAATGTGACAGAAAGAGCGCAATCAGTGTTTAACTGAACAGCTAATGATATATAAGTAAGGACGTAAGATACTATATGTAGCGGCAGCGGTGAGGGGTTGAATAACCCTTGATGATGATGATAGCTGATGATGATGAGTTTTAAAAGTGGCGAAAATTAAAAGACGTGTTGTGCTCTCAATCAAAATTTTGCCTGTAATGTCGTTAAGTTAAATGTACAGAGATCGAGGGGAGGGGGTGCGGGAACAATATTAAAATTTAAATCTAACGAATTGCGGTCGGTAAAAGGTATGACGTTGCAACTGTGAGACGTTAGTTGAACTTCTCGACCCTAGATGTCACCACCTGTCACTAATTCATTAGGAAGTGTGAACATGCCCCCGGCCTTGGAAACAGTGGCTTTCAGTGGTCTTTGGTTGTTGTTAACTGGTCTTCAGTGTCGACTACATCTTGAAATAGAGGAAAAATCTTGGCGAATGCGCGCCTCACCACTCCCGATGATGTCTGTATATCAGCCACCCGGGATATCCCATCTTGTCCTGGTATCGTGCGAAGGACACGTCCTAAATGCCACTTCAATGGTGGGAGGTTATTTTCCTTAATAACCACTAAGGAGTTTGGCTTGAGCTCGTCTTTATTTGTCGTCCACTTTGTCTGCACCTGCAACTCGGAGATGTATTCCTTCCACCACCGGTTCCAAAAGTGTTGGCGAAGCTGTTCCACCCTCTGGTACCGCTGAAGGCGACTCGCTGGAGCGTCAAACAGGTCATCACAGGTTGGTGCAATCAGCGGTAGGCCAATTAAGAAATGGCCTGGAGTGAGCGGAGAGAAGTCCTGTGGATCGGATGAAAGAGGAGACAGGTCGGGAATTTAATACGGCTTCTATTTGAGCCAGTACTGTGCTGTATTCTTCAAATGTAAGGTGTGCGTTAACTATTACACGACGAAGATGGTATTTAGTCGACTTTACTCCTGCCTCCCAGAGACCACCAAAATGCGGGGAATGAGGGGGAATAAAATGGAATTTAATACTTTCGCTAGTTGCGAATTCTAAAATATCATTATTACATTTATTTAAAAAATTTAAAAAATCATTCATAAGACCTACGAAGTTGCGACTGTTATCAGAATAAATTTCTGCAGGCTTACCGCGGCGTGAAATAAATCTTTTTAGTGTTAATTAATAAATATGCTTCACGAGAGAGGTCACTGACTAATTCCAAGTGAATCGCGCGTGTCATGAAGCGAACAAATAACCATAATGCTTTTGATAAGCCTAGCACCCACCCTTGCAGTACAGAATGCAACATTGTTAAACTTACACATAGTAAGTTGCATACCTTTTCATATAAACGGGCTCCCAATAAAGCCCCACAGAGTTCGAGACGTGGGATACTAATGCCTTTGTTTTTGAAAATATTAATCTAACCGATACCGTTATATCAGTGTTAACTGTACGAACATTAATGCACGCGCCGTACGCCGTTTGAAACGCATCGCTATAAGCATGTATTTCAATATACATAGGCTGCGTACCTATTGCGTGTCGAGGAATACGTATTGTTTTGAGCGCTTGCAATGACGTAAAAAGCCGATTCCACACGTGCGCCGTGCTATTAGGTACTTTGTTGTCCCAACCAATTTTTAATTGTCACATTTGTTATATGTATACAGTTTACATTGTATACAGTATAAATACAGTTGCTTAAATGTTGGTTGGTAAAAATACAAAATAGGCTTGACCGTAGACATTTTGAAATATACAAGTTACAAAACAAAGTTCTGATACATGTGTCGTAGTTCGGCCAGCAGTCGCCACAAGACCGCTCGACCGTTCTGTCTACGTAGCTAAAAATAAATTCCCTCTAAATATGTCCACAAAATAAATCATATAATATGCAATATATATAGTAAATAAATGATATATTCGTAATTGATCTTAAAGGCCATTATGTTTGAGATGTTTATTACTTAATGACAAACATGTTGCTTTTTAAAATTATCCATTGACTTGTATATGATCGACTAGATTTACGAATCACAACGTTTTTTATTTCGCTAGTTAAATCTTCTAATGATACCCGGAATGCGTGGGGTCATATCATGTGTGATTCTTACCAACTAAAACCTTTTGCGATAGTCACAAAACATACAGAATGATTCAGTGATTAGCGACACTAAACAGGATAAAAATACTAATTTCACATGAAAATATTAGCTCACTTTAGATGCTGATTGCTATTGGTGCTAATTATAAATATTTCAATGCACCACGCAAACCTATTAAGTAATATATCCTATTGGCAATTAAATTATATGTAATTAGGTATGCGATTATTACATAATTTGAGTATATAATTGAATAATTTGGAATCAAGCTACAATTCAACTATGAATGTTATATTCTCCAGATATATACACTTTTTTTTGTATTTCTTTTCTTCTTCTAATTTGTAATTTTTTTTCCCCTGAATAACCTTACCTAAGCTTAATTTTTATGAAATTAGTAGCTTTGGTTTGAAGTCATTATTGCCAGCGTCAAAACAATATATCTGTTCATTTTTCCAGACGTCTGTTGTGAAATATTAAAACAAATAACTACCGGGTCGGCTGTGATTTCGTTTGTCGATTTTACAAGTTTTGATAGTTAAATAAACCAGTTATATGTTGTCATATGATTGCTTTTGTAGTGAATGAATGTTCCAGACTCTTTTATTATTAACATTAACAAAAGGGTTCGGTGATAAGTCCCTAATTGTCTTTGCACCATTATTAATAACAGTTAATAGAAACTGACAGTATTAAAAACATTCGATAATAAGCTCATTTTCGTCATGAAGTTGTCCTAAAATTTGGAAAATCGTATCGCAATCGTCTTCTTCAATTACTACCTTAAGTGCAAATTCTAAACAATACAGTTGTTTCAATGAAGTTGCTAGACAATACATGAAATACGAATTATCCCCGGTTAATACCATAATCCGAGTTATCTAAAGACATTTTGAAACTGCGGGAAATCGGCGAACTACCTTAGTTGCATCTTGAAATATTACCGTAAATGGGTGCAGCGTTTTAGAATACACACTGCCTGTAAGAACTTTTTCATAAAAAGATAGAGTACGTAATGGAGATAAAGACATCGTAAAATGAGGGTACTTTTTTATTTCTTAAGCCATACATTTTGAACAAGGTGTAGAGTTTGTAGAGAACTTAAGACTAGGATTCACGCAGATCGCTATACTGTATGATGAGAGTTAGATAGTGTTAGGTTAGGATGTGTAGAGCTAGTCCATCCTTGGATCTCCATGAGATCTGATAACTTTTTACAGTGCAAGTTTTATTTGTTTTATGTTGCAATATTTATTATATAAAAAATAACTCGTCTTGGCTACATTTTACATGAAAATGTTTTTGGTGGGATATTTGTGTACATCTGCAAAATAGAATAGAACAGAGCAGAAAAGAATGGAATAGAATACAATAGGTGAGGTTTGACTTAAGCTATTTAAAAACTCATCATCAACCCTTTTTCGTCTACTGGTGAACCAATGGCACGCCCCTGAGCTCGATCTTCAGCTCTCAATTTCTATCCATTTAAATACTGACCCCTACGAAAGACAGGCTCAGTTCAAAGTATATAAAAGGACACAAGAATACGATATTATGCATGAAACATTTCAATTAATAAATAATTGTAAATCGAATAATAAGTTTTTATATAACACTAGCTGTGCCGCGGTTTCACCCGCGTATAATTAATAAAAATCTAATGAATAAAAATCAGCCTAGAACCTTCCTCGATAAAAGGACTATACAACACAAAAATACTTGTTAAATTCGAACCAGTAGTTCCTGAGATTAGCCGGATCAAACAAACAAACTCTTCAGCTTTATATATTAGTATAGATATATTAGTGAGTGTTTCTTTAACTTAGAAAATTTTAAAAGCGAATATCGAATCCAAGCCCTTTCATTCGACGCGTAATGGCATTATAACCAATAACCATAATTTACGGTCAATGACATCTAGCAAATTTAATGTGCCTACAGTTAGTTATTGCTTAGATGACTGAACTATTAAATGCCATATATGTCTACTGATAGACATCAGACTATATAACGCTAAAACAAAATTGAAATATATTTAATTTTATAGTACAGGTAAGCGAACTGGTAAATGGGCCACCTGATGGCAAGTGGTCACCACTATTGACATTGGCACCTTCAGAAATGTTAAACATTCCTTACATCGCCAATGCGCCACTTACCTTGGGTACTAAGATGTTATCTCACTTGGGCCTGTAGTTGCATTGGCTCCCACGGACTTCAAACCAGAGCACAACAATACTAATTATAGCAGTTTGGTAGGTCATGTGATGAGTGGGTGGAACCTACCGAAACAGATTTGCATGAAGAGCTATACCAGTCTGTTTTAGTTGAATGAGTAATTTTTAAGTATGTGCTAATAACGTCGGACAGTTCGTGACTGGCAGGGAAATGTTGCGGTTAACTTGATATTATATATTAAAAAAGTAGTGCCATAATAGCGGTAATTGGGTAACGTCTCATTGAATTCAACACTCATCTCGTATAAGTTTATCGTGTTTTGCTAAATATACTGTAAATGTATATAAAAATCGAATAATTAGTTTGTTTATCGTTTGATGAAAATGTTCGTGAGCATGTTTAGGGGTACTATTTTTGTTCGCTTCCATCGTGGCTGGTTTTATTTTGAAATTCACGAGGTCGCATGTACGGCCGGTTGCATTCACGCGTTTGTCGCCCCTTCACGCTCGAACACCACACGATCGACTATGGCCCTTCATCCACCAAAAAGAAAATGTACAGAGGGGAAAATCCAATCTTCTAGTTTTCTATCTATAGCACCTGATCCAAAATGTAGAATTCGTATTCAAATATAATTTAGTACCCTCTTACAAAACAATATTACAATAACATGGTGCCCCTGACCCGATACTGCAGAATTATCTAGATTCAGCTGGATACCGGATTCCTTATCAACGAACATTAGAGGTGTCATGTTTAAGATCATTGGTAGGGTATAAATATATATATAAATTTTAGAGGTGTTTTATATTAATTTTGGACAAATTGTGTATTAGTAAGTAATGTATTAACTATCACAGTATTTAATAAATAGATTATAGAAAACGAATCAGATTTTCTGCTAGCGCACACAGGACATTGTTAGGCACCATGGAGCTATGTCAGCAGTGACGCAGTATTTTTGGCTTTACCTACAGCCAGCTCGCATTGATCGATGTTACAGGTGCATAGGCGTTTATAAGAATATATTCTTAGATGATAATATGAAAAATGCAATAGTAAGAAAACCCATTCATTCGTTATTATGAAAAAACAAGCAAGTCCAGTACGATCTTGAGAATCCAGTCCAGCATCAAAGACACAATCCTTAGAAAAAATATTTATGTGTCAAGTATCTACGGCTGTCAGTTTGTGGTTTTCTAACATGGTAGGAGAACGTTAGACCATGGAATAGCCTCGCATGTGAGGTCAGTAAAAAGTACATATTGCATATCTTATTGATATATACGTTATTCCAAAAATATATAATTAAATATAGATATATAAAACTAAAATGACAAAGAACTATACAGACATAACATTACTAGTAATAGAAAAAACAGTCTGTCAAAAATATGATTATTATTACTATTAGAGTAATAGAAATAATAAAAAAGTACAAGAAAATACTATCGATTATACAGGCTGTAACAAAATTCGTGTCCGACCCGTGAAGTGGTTATTAGGTATCGTGTGTCGCTTCTATTTATGTAATAATTTTTTAAATAATAAGCAAAAAATTTATCCCGGATTTTTTTTTTCATTAACGTACGAAAATTACTTTGCAACATAGGTGCGGGTAATAGTGCTCGATAGCTCTTACCTATCGGGTAGCTAAGACACGAGGTCATGACCTCAGTTGTCCACGTTTTTACCACCAACAGTGTCGTTAAGCACAATTAATATATTTTTTTAAGTAATTTTTTTGCTTAGTATTTTAAAAATTATTACATAAATAGAACCGACACACGATACCTAATAACCACTTCATGGGTCGGACACGAATTTTGTTACAGTCTGTATAGTGAAGTTAGCGTGCATCAATTGAAAGCAACTTCAGAGCGAATAAATTGTTATTTAACTTTATTCATTTAATTTTATTTTGTGAAACAGTAACGGCCTGTAAATGTGCCATTGCTGGGCTCAGGCCTCTTCTTCTCTTTTTGAGGAGAAGGTTTTTGGAGCTTATTCCACCACGAGACTCAAATGCGTGTTGGTGGAATTAGCACGTGACAGAATTTCAGTGAAATTTGACACATGCAGGTTTCCTCACGATGTTTTCTTTTACCGTCAAGCACGAGATGAATTATAATCACAAATTAAGCACATGAAATTCAGTGGTGCTTGCCCGGGTTTGAGCCCACGATCATCGGTTAAGATTCACGCATTCTTACCACTGGGCCATCTCGACTCTTAGTGAAATTCATTATAAAAAAACAAGATAAATACGTGAACCACTGTTGTATATTTGCATAGTATTATTTTCTTCAGCCGTATGTGCTGCAAATTAAACTAAAATCGAGTCGAACTGTTCAAGTTACGAAGACCGGTAGTAACCGTTCTCTTAATTTATACGGCACTTCATCGTGATAGTTCTAAGGCATTTACATTTTGTCCAAATAGTCGCCCAATAAAGTTCCGGATTCCAGTAATGTTGAAAAGTTTGTCAGACGAGAGACAAAAGGAATCATTGCCTTTATGTAAAACTGGCGACTCGTCCCGATTTTACATAGGTATCGTAGTACCTAGAAGAAGTTTATATAGTAAATATTTTTTAGTTTATATAGTTTGCAACGACTGCCTCGTTGGTCTAGTGGCTAGATATTAGGCTGCAGACCCGGTAGTCCTGGGTTCAATTCCCAGGTCGGGCCAATAAATAGTTATTGGGTTTTTCTGTCAGAAAATTCTCAGTAGCAGCCCGGAGTCTGGAAGGTGGAAGTGTGTACACTCCCGTGCCTCGGAAAGCACGTTAAGCCGTTGGTCCTGCGCCTGAACTCTTTCCGGTCGTGTCGGATTGCCGTCCCATCGGATTATGAGAGCTAAGGAAAAGAGAGTGCACCTGTGTTTGCGCACACACTTGTGCACTATAATATCTCCTGCGCAGTTGGCTAATCTCTCTTGATATTGGCCGCCGTGGCCGAAATCGGTCTGGAGGACCTTATTTATAGTTTGCAAGCTATCTAGATTTACTTAAAATCATTTGGTGGTAAGGCTTTGTGAAAGTCTAGGTAGGTACTATCCACTCATCATATATACTACCGCCAAATAATATGTATATAAGGGCTAATATTCGTTACAGTGCCGATGTCAATGTAAATCTGTTCCTTAAAATGGGATAATGCTCCCAGTGTGTGTGTGTGTATTAAGTAGCTTATTAGTGCATTTGTTCCCCTTTCCCTTAATTCTCTTTTATACTAATTACAACAACGAATATAAAGGGATTTTTACATTTTGATCCCTTTGAAAACTTCAAATAATAAATTTCGATTTAATTTTTTTAATGTTATATATAAAAATAAGTTTTAAGGATATGTGATATTTGATATTTGATGATAAACTCATTGAATTTTATATATAACTATTTAATTAAAGCTAAGATAACAATTTGCTGATAATTTTATTGAGTCGGCGTTTCTCTAAGGGACGTTATATACGTTATATCTTAATTTGCGTTCACAAGACGAGTTATATAAGTTATTATTATTATTAATTCAATAGACTGAGCTGAACGTTCGATAACGACGCATGAGAGATTGTGAGAGGAAGGGAATTAATATAAGCTTAAAACTCTAAAGTAAAATTCCAAGAACACTTTCAGCTTTGGTTTTGACAACTTTATAAAATGCTATATATATATATATATATATATATATATATATATATATATATTACAATATTACAAATCGTAAGGTTAGCATTCGTTGATATTCATGCAGTATAAGTATTAAGTTATGTATTTCATTAATCTACTTATGTAATTTAACAGTATGCAAAAGTAACTACTGAGTTTCATGTCGGTTTCTTTCTGTAGAATCCTCCTTCTGATTTAGAAATTAATCTTGTAACGATTCAAAAGTAGCCGTAACAGTCTACTTAATCAAATTATATTTAATTATGATTAACCGTGTTTCATGATTACAATAATGATTTAATTGTTTGTTCTGATTCTATTATTGTATTCTAAAGTGAAAAGCCGATTTTATACAATAAGAATAAAAATGACTAGGCATCATATCTTTGGAATTGAATTAATATTACTAGATAGGTAGTGACTGCTCCCAGTACCTGAAACAAGAGATATTATAGCAAATGGAAAATAAATATTCAATTACTTGAGGGAACAATAAATATTTAAATTAATAATAAAGTTAAAATAGAAATAGCATATAAATGTCTCATTGCTGGGCTAACTTCTTCTTGCCTTTTGGAGGAGAAGGATTGAAGCTTACTCCACGACGCTGCTCTAATGCGGGTTGGTGAATACTGGTGGTAAATTTTCATCACCCAACTGGTCTCTTCACTATGTTTTCCTTAACAGGCGAGCACGACATGAATTGTAAACACAAATTAAGCAAATTAAAATTTAGAGGTGCTTGCCCGCGTTTGAAATCAGAATCATCGGTTAATATTCTCGTCTTCTAACTACTGGGCTATGACGGCTCTAAATTAATAATGATGTGACAAATTATTTATTAAGAAGGCATTTAACTGACAAGATATATTTTAACAGATAATATATAACGAAACCTTTCTTCTTACATGAAGTTTAAATAGAATTGTATTTGAGTTACATAATATGAGGAAAATTGATAAAGCTCACAAGGATAAAGTAAGCAATTCTGAGTTTTCAAGTGTTCAATTTGTGATTCTAATTCATCTCATTCTCAGCAGCGAAAGAAAACATCGCGAGGGTACTTGCACGTGTCGTATAATAGTGTGCCTTGGAAAGTATTCTTCTTTAGGTGCTATTTTTTCTGTCATTCTTTTGAAGTTTGGCAATTATCAAAATGACTCACTTGTACAAGCCCTTGACCAAGATTTACCCTCTTATAAATAGTTATTCTCAAAAGACCACTTACGGATGCCACGAGAGGTCTATCCAACGTGCACATTCCCATAGGACTGTAGCTGATTGACTGCAGCATCAGTTGACGAGAGAAAAGTTCCAATCGTGAGGGCAGCATGCCAGTGGAGGGCGTCGATGTCATGAGGCGGCAAACCAGCTCCTCAGTTCTCTTACCCTGGCAATTGTAATTGGCTATATGGTTTTTGTGATGATAAATTTAAAATAAAAAACCTTTTATAAAAAAAAAATCACATGGAAGGAAGGAAATAACTCAGCCCATAGCAGCTTTTGTCAGCTCTATAACACGCTCATATATGTATAATACAGCTTTTAGGTAACCAACAAAAACTGTCCATAAGGATGACTATCATCCTATCATTAATAATGCTTATGAAGTTACTATTGTGTTTCTATATAATGATATTCTATTATATTTGATCCAATATCTTCAACATTATTCATAATTTCACCTTCTCGTACTCTTTCTAAACTCCTTCTTTACTTGCGATCCGCTGACCGTTCTTGTCCCGCATTCGTTTCGATCAGCAGAAATCTCCATACTCACACTTATGCATGTCATCTTTCACCCAATTTCTCTATTTATTCGTTTGTCTTCCTTTAAATTTCCATTAGTCAATTCTCATATTAAACATTATTACTGCAGAATATTCAACGCTACTGAGCTATGACGTACTTACCTCAGTGATTGTGTAATGACAAGGCTCGACGACAACGAACATTCGGATTATATGCGTAGCGCACCACAAGAACTGTAGCACCAAGAAATGTATCCGATGAGTCGATACAACTGTTATTAAGTAAAGGAATAATAGTTATGTAGTTTGTTGTGATAAATATTTATTATATTTTTTTTATAGCATAGGAAGGCGGTCGTGCTTATGGGCCACCTGATGGTAAGTGGTCACCAACGCCCATAGACATTGGCATTGTAAGATACGTTAACTATCGCTTACATCGCCAATGCGCCACTAACCTTGGGAACTAAGATGTTATGTTCCTTGTGCCTGTAATTACACTGGCTCACTCACCCTTCAAACCGGAACACAACAATACCAAGTACTGCTGATTTGCGGTAGAATATCTGATGAGTGGGTGGTACCTACCCAGACGAGCTTGCACGAAGCCCTACCACCAAGTGAAAGAAATAATGTATTTACTTTATTATTCAAAGAAAAAAGCGTAAGCCTAATAAGCTAAAGTAACTGAAGAACAACTGATTTCTTTCGACATTTTTAACACTTATTTGAAACTATCACCATTATGTTTCACTACCGACCACGGACAAGTTTGACAAAAATATATACACTGTTTATATACTTTCAAAACTTATAAGAAGATTTTCGTAAGTAAAATTATTATAGTGTAACAGAATAATATTGAATTGTATCATTATTAGACCTACAAGCAATTTCTTTTTCAAAAATCAAGATTTCTTAGTTTGCTCTATTAGCGTATTTCCGAAATACAATTATTGAGGTTCATATTCGTTGAGAACTAAGTACTTATAACGACATCTAGCGGAGACTTTCACAACTTCAACTTGCCAATTTTTGAAGAATTTTCTTTTAAGAACGCTATCTCGGGAATGTGTTTAATTTGCCAGTTAAAATCTTTGCTTTGATATAGATGGAGTGACCAGACTTGACTTTTTTTAAATCGAATGACTTCTGGATATGACTACTCTGTCATACTTCAAGCAGTATCTATCCAGATGGGTCTTTCCAAAGACTACCACTAAGTACCACCGAGTACAATTACGTTGATACTTCGTGTAAAATAAAACAATCGTGGCTAAAACTCGGATATCATATTAATATTATAAAAGCGGAAGTAACTTTGACAGTCTGATTGAATGTCAGTCAATGACAGGATATTACTTGCGGATGCTTTCTTGCGGAGTAATCTTAGAGCACATGAAAATTCATCTTTGGACCTTGATTTGAATCCGTTATTTTTGATTAAAGTTAACGTAATTAAACCGTTTCTAATAAAGAAAAAAAATGACTTACTAATTTCCATGATAAGAAAGTATGGTGTTACAATTAAGTGCAAAAGTGTTGATATGAGGATAACTATGAGCGGGAGGCCGTAGCTGTTGTCGATACGGTGCACGACGTTGCAAAGAGCGCCGTGGAGGCAGGCAAGTCGCCTGATCGCCTCACACGGTGGTACCACAAGCTTCGGTTCTTTACTTACTAGATATAAAATTATATATTTGTTAAATATTTATGACAAATATTCCAATAGAAATATCCATTGATTTTAATTTAACAATAATTAACACACTAAAATATAAATCAATGTATATATCAAAATATGTTCATATGTAAACTCTTTCTTGACACTTCTTACACTGACTATTTGATATTCAAGCAAGGCTAGAAAGTTATATTCTTTGTGCGGGTATATTAGATTACTCACCCTTCAAGCCAGAACACAAAATAAAATATATATTTGGCTGTAGAATAATTGGAGACCTGCGGCTGCACAAAGCCTTAACAACGGTGAAAAATGGCCTCAGTAATTTGATATGCGAAAGAAGAAAAAGCTTAGTAATATATTGGGATCAATGCGTAACTAACCAGTATTTCGAATAATAACAGCATTCTCCTTCCCAGGCATCGTGTCCACTAGCAGGCTGACATTGTTGGCGCACCGACGCGACTCCGACGCTACTCGTATAGCGAAGATGTTCAGCGGCGTTGGATCTTTTATCTTTTCAACTGGAATATTAAATAGGTTTTAAAAATTAACCTTTATATTTCTTTATATGTACAATTCACATGTACGTGTATATCACGGGAGTTCTAAAAGACTAGACTGATTTTGAAGTTGTTTTTGTGTTTGTGATTGAGTGGGTTGATAAGATTGGATTCGGTCGGTAGCGCAGCGATTGGGGTCCAAAGTTTTTTAACATAAATTCTATCATATTTAAAATGCTATCATATTCACCAGTCCTTGGCCTAGATATAAATATGCTGTTACTCTTACCTGGTACTGAGATATGTCTTGCAGTTAATGACAGCGCGTCGTTAACGGCTTGAAAACGTGCTCGTACGGAGAGAGCGGTGAAAGCGAACTGTAACTCCAGTATCATCACGACGTACCACAGGAGATAAAAACCAATGTAGTTTGTAACCACGTTCCCTTGAATAAAATAATTATATTACAAGTGACATATCGTTTGATACATATTAATCGGCTTTTTGGGCTAGTGACTCGCGTACAATACTGCAGATCTCAAAACCATAAGTATCTCGAACCGGCCAATGTTCCTAGTAACAGTTTGAAGCTAGCTAGGTGGTAGTTATACACTCGTGCCTCAGGAAGCTAGAACTTTGATCATGACATATTACCATCGGATTTTAAGAGAGATAAAAAGCGCATCTTGGTATCTTGCAACAGCTTATGAACAAAACCTTCATGAACTAATAGCTCAGTCGTGAATATTGACAGCATTGTAATTTAGTATCAAGAATATTTAAACGTTTAATTTAATACTACTATTTATAATAAAAAATATTCATAAAATAATTTGACTTTAAACAATAGCAACGGGAAAAGGACCTTTAAAAAAAGAATAAATCTGTAACTTACACTGTCTGTCGACTTTCTTGGCTTGCAATGCGTAAAAGCAGAAGTCATCCGCAATCAGTACAGAGAAGAAAATGAGAATGGCCAGTAGTATGGCGCACAGTTTGCGTTCCGTTACGAGCGAGTAGTGGGCACCGATGCTGTTGTCAACCTGAATGGTAAGAACTTATATTTAATTATATTTTCCTGGTACATGTATTAAGAATAAAACAATTTTTGTTATATTTTTCTAGAATGGGGTCCACTTAAAGCAATTTCAACAAACGATTGGCATGGTTGATATTATTATAAAGTTGGCAAACGTTTTTGTTTAATTTTTGTTACTTAAATTTGATTGAACATCAGACTTTACAAATCTTTGTCGATGCCTCTTTAACTATTTGACGATACTGATAAAATACTCATTTAAAAATCTTAAACTTACTGAAGCGACGCTCTCCATAAATTTAAGCATATTTCTCATTCTCTTGGGCGCTCCGTACACTCCCGCACCAGCTGTTATGACCACCACGAGTACGTCACAAGTGGAGACAAATTGTGACATTCTTGATGACATCCGCACAGAGAGCTCCACGCCTACATTTATCTCGGCAACCAGTCCAAATACTGTACATATTACTAGAACAAAAAGTATTCGAATTATAATAACATAAAACTACAGTCTCAGGACTCAGATTTCAGGTCAGTAATAAAAAGTGGTATAGCCCCATGATGTATAAATAATAAAACGATGATGTTGATAAGTTTATTCTCACACTCGTGCAGGGCTATTCTTCAAGAACTCACGTCGTTGCTCACCCAATAAATGTTTATTTATTTAATTTTATCAACACCGATAAGACACACTATCGAAAGTAAAAAAAATAGGAGTAGTGTGTGAAAGTCATGAAGTCCAAGTGTTGTAAGGTTCACGGTATCATGCGCAAGCGATCCCGTGGCGCCCCCCGACCAGACGGAGAGGATACCGCTGGTTTTTTAGTGGGTATTCCGGCGCCTTCAGTGCCGGTGAGCCCCACATACCCCCCACTTCATGTGGGGGGTATGTGGGGGGAAAGGAGTCAAGACGTTTTTCCAGCGAAAAAAAATAAAAAATAGTGTTGTTTTAATTAAACGTGTTACACACATTATAGAAATAGATATTAGGCACATAAACATACAGAGAAAATTATAAATTCAATAAAATGATATTAAAATAAAAATTACAATATCAATATAATATAATAAATTGCAGTATGCAAAATTTCATAGTGTTATTTTTAAAATTTGTAACATTTAACAAAAAAAACATTAAGATACATTCAATGAGTAACAACATCAAGCTGTAACATGTTGAAAACCGACTTATGATTGTGATACGCTATTTTGATTCATATATTCTTGAAATGTTAAAATTATTACAAGCAATGTTGCATGTTCATACGTATATGCGATATAATAATTATGTACGTGTATAAATGTTTGTGAGTTTGGCCTTTCAGAATATCTTCAAAATAATTCTTCATCTTTTTCCTTAGGCGTTATTTCAAAATTCTTCTTATTACTCTTTCAAATTACTGTGTGTATATTTTGAAGATTATGACTTTTTTGTTTCTATAATTTATTTTATCAAAATTCTCAAGTATTTCTTACCCAGTATTGTAACTAAGATATAGCTGTAAATGCACATAGCGTTCGACAGTCCAACAGAAAATCCATTACTTCTGGACTCGAACCGCAGCGGTGCGAGGCCGAAGAAACTTGATATCTAGAAGTTAAGGAGAACACTCATTAAACAATATTTTATATATGTATGTATATATATTGGTCAAGCCGGCCATGGGCAAGTGAGACTTGTCGACATATTTAACAAAGGTGTGCGCAAATACAAGTGCACTCTCTATTCCCTCACGATCACAATCATCACGGCAAATACGACACGATTTAAAAGAGGCAAAGGAATTTAAATACTACTAACTCCCAGAATCTAGGTGCTACAGAGAATCTTTCGACATCAATAACATTTACTGACTTTTACTTTGATTTTAACATTTACTTCCTGGGCTCAAATCCAGGTCCCGTGTTTGGCTTAATAACACATTGCATTATTTATATTTCTTTTATTTATATACTAATTGATGTGATGATCAATTAGTAATCATTTAAACCCAGGTAAATCACTTAAAATCAGGTGGTCTATTTATTAAAGTACTTTTGTTTCCTATTTATCTTCCAATTTATCGACAATATATCTTATTATTATTTAGTTTTCTTCCGCGTTTTTTGTAGACAAAAAATAAATTTCATAAATTTTGTAGATATAAAAAAGTAACCGTTGTCTTCTCTTGGAGTTCAAACTTTATACCAAATATTATCAAATTCGATTCAGTGATTTAGGCGGGAAAGCGTAACAGACGGCCAGAGTTACTTTCAGATTTATAATATAAGTATAGATTGAATATTATTAAATGATTTAAATGCGTATATATACTTATAAACGCATTAAAATCATTTACCTACTACTTGTGTAGAGAATTACTCATTCAACCTAAAACATTTAATAATAATTTTTATGTTTAATATTTATTTTAAGTATACCATGTATTGACAGTAATCGACGTAAATCGTCATTGAAAATAATAAGTGTAGAGTGCTATTTTAGGCCTAGTTCAATATTTATTGAAGCTGTTAAAATATTATGATTGGCACGCCAACTACTACTTGTTTTTGTTAGACGTCCATGTACTCGTATTATTGATTATAACATGCAGCAGCCTACACTTTATGTAACTCTTAAATTATCATAAATTAATGATATTGAATTGAATGAATTTCTAAAAAGTAACATTTATATACGTAACACTTTTTGAAACCAAATTCTTTTCTCATAGTCTTGATAGATAAATCTCTTTTATTTATAACAAGGCATTTAAGCTCAGGAAGCCAAAGAGATGATAATCATGGTATATATTTAGTATAATGACTAAAGTATTAAAGGATTTCGTCAACAGTCTCGCTTTAAAATTGAACATAGTAATACAGAGAGTATTACTTTTGACTTCTGACCATTTTCCTACGTTAAACATTGAAACGTTGGGGAAGTACAAAGCCTATTAGAAGCCATAAATGATATGTACGTTAAATTTTATATGAATATAATTTATAAACCTAAAATATATATACCGATAGTTGAATTAACAAATTACCCGTAATATAAAGGCATGTGCCCCTCCCACTACGCAATGCATAACTCTGCCTTCTAGTCCCAAGTCCGAATCAGTTGGGACTGCAGCGGTATCGCCATCACCTTTATCAGAGTCTGCACCTGAAGAAAAATATTCATCATCAGAATATATGAAAATATATAGTACATTTAAAAGTAGTAGTTTTTATTGTTAAATTAAAATATTCTTAAACAAATATAATCAATTGTTATAAATATTTAATAAACAAAAAAGTTTCCAGTTATAATACGAATGCTTTCTTAGCAAACGAAGGAATAAATATTTAATATAATATTAAAAATGTAAATTAAAAGAAACATTTGATCTGACTTAATGATTAAAGCTGTTGACACTGCTCGAAGCATCGACTTCCAATAGAAAAGAAGGTGTTCTATACACATGGATTTTAACCTTTCATGTGCTTAATTCAAGTTGATAATTCATCTCGTGCTGACGAAACGACAAAAGCGCACAAACTCTACCACTAATAAAAATATGCAGATTATTTGTTTTATTCTACTCGATTCTTTCGATCACAGACAGAACATCAGATTCCAAAGCGGTCGTTATTCTCAATCCAAACAGCTGTTGAACCTTCAAAGGTTTTCCCCGCTTCATAATCATAAGTATATTATTGAAACTCATAAAGTTCCAATAAATGTATCGTATAATAAAAACTCATTAGGGTGTTATCTGTCAGTTTTACAAGTAATTGAAACTTTTTAATTGCATCCTCGTGAACCATCTGCGTTCGTAGAAATATTGATTTTATCGTAAACAAGTTTATAAGATTATGTGTTCTATAAAATACATATTAACAGCTATGATATTTGTTAAGTAGTTACAAATGGCGAGGGTTTCGCTATTTGTAACTACTTAATATAATAATATATAATAAATAATTTAAAACTAGAAAAAAATGTTGAATGTTTTATTGATCAATTAATTTCAAATGTATTAAATGAATTTAATGGAAAATTAAATGTTTCTAGTACCGATTTATTGATAAATTATCTATGGTAATGTGTGTGTAGGGCAAAAGCCTTGCTTCTTCTCCTCGCAGGAGATCAAGCTTTTTCGAATTGTTTTTTTTTATCATGAAGCTGGTATATGACAAATTTTCAAACGACCCGTGCTGGTTTCCTCACGATGTTGATCGGTGAGCACAAGATAAACACAAATTCAGCACGTGAATAGCTACTGATCAGTGCATGATCGGGTTTCAATCCGTAATTTTATGTGAAATTTCCTGTCTTCTGATTGACTACAAAGTTAATCATTCAATAATTTCTCTTGTTTTTATGTTATCGTATTTTCGGTTTCAAGTTAGACGTGAGCTGTTTATTTGGATACTTTATTAATGGACGTTAGCCCGAAAATCCTTAAGTCATTATTGATGGCAGCCACGCCTTGTTTCTATATCATCGGTTCACTTAGCATAAATTGCCCTAATAGTATAATTATTAAAACATTCCGTTTCTTTACTTTTTATTCAGAAGGTCGTATGTGAAAATGAAGTCTTCGATGTAATGTTATTATTTCGAAGTTAAATAAGTTAATATAAAAGTCAAAAAAGATTGGAACATTACACTTATAAGACTTTTTTTTTAATTCTGCTGTTAATTATACATAATATTACATATTATAAATACTGTTTCCAGGGCCGGATTATCCATAAGGCGGATTAGGCAAGTGCCTAGGAGCCCCGATCACGCACCAAGAAAAAAAAAAACGTTACGTCGAACGATTTTTTTTTTTAATTACTCTTTTTCCTCAATATTACTTCTTTTTTTCGACGCATGTTGGCAGTTGATGAAATACATCATACGTAGTAGAACTAAAAATAGCCATAGAACTATTATAATTGAATTTTTAATAGAAAGAATGTATTTTGAAAAGTAAGAAAAAGGTAAAGGAAAGTGTCCCCGACTTTGCATTGGCTAGGGACCCTGATAGGGTTAATCCGGCCCCCGACTGTTACACAATTGATGATAATGAAGTGATTGGTTAAGATCAACGAATTCTTATCACTGGGCTATCTCAGCATTTTCTGTTCTTCGTATTGGTTACTACGTATTCCATAAGGGCCTTGTTGGTTTAAATCGATAGGAAAGTGCATTAGGTTATTCCTTAACTCACCTGAATCAACTTTTCTTCGCAAATAATGCTGTTTAGGCGTAATTGGTCCATAGTAATACATCATATTAATGCTGGTATTCAATGACGTTTCCAAAAATATATAACCGATTAAAAATTTATATTGGAATAAATTAATATGCATTAGGTAATAGTTAAAATGGTAGGTATGTATTAATTCCTTAGTGCGTGGTTTATGGTCTACGGTCTCTTTTCGAGTCTCATCAAATTTACAAAGACATATAATACCAGCGATAACTAGCGCTATTAACGCATAATTCAGAATTGCTAATTACCATTTTCCATAACTTTTCCTTCAAAAATAAAAAAACACCACTACCTAAGAGGTTATATTTTCAAAATCCCTTCGCTAGTACTAAACTACTGTAAAAGGAACCCGCATGCAAACTTTCATGAGGTCACGTTTATAGTTTGAGCTGTAGGAGTACGTTGATATGTCTGACAGTTTCTTCAGTTCTGTATATATATATATAGAAGATTATCATTACTGAATTATATTTCCATTAGAGTAAAAACCAAGTTGGTAAGCCTGTTAACTGTTTTTGTTGTTGTTGTGATACTGATGTATCATTAATGAACAAAATATTATGTACATAAACATACTTATAGATTTTATTATAATTTTAATTTTGAAAAATGTATTTAGAATTTCATGTTATGTTTAAGTACCCGTACAAACATGAATAACTAGAGACAACGTTTTCAAAAAAAAAAAACGAACTGCTATTTTTTTCGCAGTATGAAGGAGGAACTAAATTGCATACTTTTTTTGCATGTATACGTGTCTCCAGCATAGGGGAATAAAATTACAACTTGTTGGTGTCTTAAAAGCAGACTTTATGAACCGGCACCTACACCACCCTTAACCCTACATAGGGAACTAAACCAACAACAAAATATTTAAAAAAAAGTTCCTAATTCACCATGAATTGATGATGTTTCAATACATTAAACAATCCATCCCTATGTTGGGGGGTACGATCTATGACTAAATTGGTAGGGCTTTCTGCGAGTCCGCCTGGGTTGGTATTAAACACTAATCATTTATTCTACCGCTAAATCTTATTATAGTTTCATTGATTGGTAAGTGGCGATGCAAGGAATAGTTAATATTTCTATTAGTGGCATTGTCTATGGGCGGCGATGACCATATATCATCATCATATTTATCTATTATATATATATATATAAAAATACTTGTCCTGGCTGACTCATCAACGCAGAGCCTATACCACTAGGGTTAAAGACTTAAAATTTTGACAGTTGATGCATTTTATAATGAAAACACGCACTAAGAAAGTATTTTTGGAAATTCAATCCCTAAAGGGGTGAAATAAAGGATGAACCGTTGTATGGAAACCTGTCGTTTTCAAAGTTAGAAGCGTGATATTTCATATAAAAGCTTCTGGTTAGAAATACATAAGTGTGCAAGATTTTTGAAAATTTATCCCCCAAGAGAGTGAAATAGGGGTTGAAAGTTTGTATGGGGACTCGCATCATTTTTGAAGTAAGAAGCATGAAATTTAATATACTAGCTTCTGTAGAAATAAATAAATATTATGTAATTCACGGTTTTCGGAAATTTACTCCCCAAGAGGGTGAAATAGGAGTTGAAAGTTTGTATACCGAATCCGTCATTTTTGATATAAGAAGCATGAAATTTGATTTTAAAGCTTCTGAGCATAAATAAATGCATGCGTATTTCGTCATCTTTAAAAATCCAACCCCAAACGGAAGAATTGGGGTGGAATTTTCCATACATTAGTATTGAAAAATGGTCTAATCTGCTTGAAATTTACTGTTTGTGTTTCTTGAATGAATTCATAACCATGTAATTTAAAGTTTTGGAAATTCCATACAAACGGGTGTTTTTTTTTTGTTGTGTAGAGTTAGGATGTTTGTTTAGTCATATTTGCTATAACTTCATACAGATACTTCTGGGTGCCAGTAAAAAATACAAAATGCATAATGTCTCAAGATTAATATCTCTTAGGTAGTTGCAAAAAATACGTTTCTTTATACAAAACTTCGCTTCCAAATGGCGCGAGTTATCAAAACCAAAACAACATTCATATCATAAATACGAAAGGTTGTGTGAGTTTTGATTAAATTTTACTTCTTCGAGCTTTATCACAGCTAAAATATAACATAATTAACAGATTTTGGCTTTTTTTATTTTTAATTATGTCGCGGGCAAAGCCTTGCGCAGCGCCTTGTGAAGCGCTAGTATATTATATACTTCAAGACTGATATGATCTATCCTAAATTATTTACATAATTCAAAGTAGTACAGTAACAGCCAGTTAATGTCCCACTGCTGGGCTAAGGCCTCTTCTCCTCTTATTGAGGAGAAGGTTCTGGAGCTTATTCCACCACGCTGCTCCAATGCGGGTTGGTGGAATACACATGTGACAGAATTTCAGTGAAATTTGACACATGCAGGTTTCCTCACGACGTTTTCCTTCACCGTCAAGCACGAGGTGAATTATAAACACAAATTAAGCACATGAAATTCAGTGGTGCCTGTCCGGGTTTGAACCCACGATCATCGGTTAAGATTCACGCGTTCTTACCACTGGGCCACGCCGGCTCGGACACATAGACATAATTCACGTGCAAGCTTAATACATAAATACGCGTTCGACGTATTTCATCGAATAGTTTTGAAATAGACGTACCAATAGATGTCTTAGATAAATATTTATTAACATTGTAAACGTAGTCGTCTTTATTCCACGTAACAAACAAAGTCTCAATATACATTATATGTAGTCTATATATTATGTAAATGTTTTCATATTTCCTTTTTTTTATTGTATAGGTTGGCGGACGAGCATATGGGCCACCTGATGGTAAGTGGTCACCAACGCCCATAGACAATGGCATTGTAAGAAATGTTAACCATCACTTACATTGCCAATGCGCCACCAACCTTGGGAACTAAGATGTTATGTCCCTTGTGCCTGTAATTACACTGGCTCACTCACCCTTCAAACCGGAACACAACAATACAAATTACTGCTGTTTTGCGGTAGAATATCTGATGAGTGGGTGGTATCTACCCAGACGAGCTTGCACAAAGCTCTACCACCGAGTAAATTTATAAAATTATTTAATTAGATCTTTTAAACAATGCATTAGTTACAAACTGCGGTAAACGACAACTCCAAATTATTCTCAATTTTATTGTGGTTTAATCAAAATTACTCATAATTGCTGAAATCAAAACAAAGTTGTATCATAAAAAGCTCCTTAAAATATTTATATACCTATATCATGTTTCCTATAGTAAACGTAGTTCAAACAAGGAATTCACGTGAATATCATAGATATTTAATACCTTACTTAACAATACGAGTAAAAAAAAAACAGCGTCAGTGGAGGCTTTCACACATCTTCAGGCTTCATTTTCGAATATCGTGAGAAAACTTGTATGTGGTGACCGTTCAGTTTTGATCTGTCATTTTACAGGATTACCTATATTCAATGCAAAGTTTGTGGAAACTGGTTCGTAAAAAAAATCAGTACTTTCTCGTTTATCAGTCATAGGAACAACGTGATGAAGATAAAGTTCATTCATGACATTATCTTTACCAACGAATAGACGTGCTCAAAAAGATAATTAAATCTGTTACTTAACTACAATTAATAAAAAAAATCAATGTATTTTCTGACATTTTTATTCCTAGTACGTGTATACGCTATAATTAATATACATAGGTATTGTAGATTCTTGTTAATTACGAAACTAAATGCGTTTATTATTTAAATATATACATTAAACTTTGTTAGATTTTTCATCAATAAAGGCCTAGTCGACAATCGGACGGAGATTAACGCATTTAATCATTCAAGCTTTATATTAAAGATTATTGTTTAATTACAAGATCTTGGAAATAATGCTTATTTATTTTTGGTATAATCCTCGGCAGTCTCCACCTACGCGTTGAATAACAAGCTTCGAAATGAAAATTGAATGCTCATTGAAATGAGCTTCGAATCAGACTTAACAAGATTCAAATATTTTTTCCACGAAAGAACATTTTACATATTCAATTAAATGAATGAAATTAATTTCCTAATGATTGTTATAAAACAGATCCAGTTTGTGTGATATTTTAATACTTACCCATTAAATCGGCTCAATGTTGCAATAACGAGAAAAATTTTCAACGTTGACTTAATTTATTTTCAATTTCTTAAATTTGATTTTAAATCTTCATACATTTTTATCACAATATTTATTTATTTATTATTTCTTTTTCATTAAAAAAGGACCAATATACTTATTCGCGTGTGAAAAAGTACCAGGGCAACAGAAAATGCGTGGAGATCTGAGTCGAACGGAAAGCTTACTAATGTTTGAATCGAAGATCTCTTCGTTATTTTTGCAGTAAACATCTTGAATAGTTTGAAATAATGAAATAATCTATATTTCACGTTATTAGAATAAATGTGGGTAAATATATATTTTTAATATTACTTTAGTAATATTTGCTGTTAGAACGTTCGGGGTTCGTAACAAGCTAGAGATTTTTTTATATAAAAACATGAGAACTGGATAATAGTTTTGTGCAAGCCCATATGAATAGGTACCTCCGGCGTTTTATGATTATAAGTAGAAGAGTTCTTACAATCCCGAGGTTTGCGTGCGATGGTGACCACTTGGTTTTAAGTGACTAATACGCGCATATGGTGTGGATTCTTTTTTTTTAATTACAATAAATATGTAGATGTAAAATCACATACTCGGGTCGGACCAATTATAACTTTTAGTATTATTATTATTATTATTTTTTATTTTATTTATTTATTTTTTTCCCGGTAGAGCAAATGACTCTACTCCACCTGATGGTAAGTGGTAGTAGAGTCCAAACACGACGACGGCTAGTGCAGTCAGGACGAATGACTTGCTCTAGCCGCCCCCGCCTTGCCGGCCCGCAAGATGCCTCTTCACGCCTCGTTTGAAGGAACCCAGGTCATAAGAGGAGGGGAACACGTGTGCTGGTAAAGAATTCCATGTTTTGGAGGTGCGACAAAGAAAAGAGTTGCCAAATTTCTTTGTGCGCGATGGAATTGATGTCACAGTTAGGCGGTGACATCGAGAGCCAGCACGCGTAGACTTGTAAAGGAATGGGGAAGCAGGAATGAGGGAGAATAATTCCTCTGAGCACTCGCCGTGATACAATCGGTAGAAAGCGCTCAGTGCCGCTATCTCTCGACGCAATTGTAAAGGCTCGAGGGTGTTGGTGACCTTTACGTCGCCAATAATGCGAATCGCACGTCGCTGCAACCGATCCAAGGCCTCCAGTAAGTACTTAGTGGAGCCATCCTAGAGGTGCGAGCAATATCCGACGCAAGATCTAAGATTCTATCAAGAAATTCTTTAATAGCAGCTTGGAATCTGAAAGTTGACAATGTATACAGCTCCGTGTCTCGGAAAACATGTAAAGCCGTTGGTCCGGCGCCTGAACTATTAATGGTCATGTCAGATTTGTGGTCCCATCGGATTTTGATAGATGGGAAATAGAGAGTGCAAAATCGTTAGAATTAATGTCATTATTCTGAATCTAATTTAATTATTTTATGCAATAAGAAAAAAAACATTTGAATTCTTTTAGCAACGCCACTTGTGAACAGAGTTAAGAGAATTTTACTTATATTAATTGTTTAATTTTCTATGAAATTGTGAAAAAAATTATACTAATTTTTTTTTTAAATTTGGTGTTCATGAGTACTTGAGATGCATCGGCGCTGTGCCAATAGCGAAATTCTAAACCAACTCCAATTTTAACATAAAAACTGTTTCACGTTTACGTATTAAGTATCTTATATCTTTATAGATTTAACGAAATGCGAAATCGTCTTCTTCAAACTAAAAGTATAACTATCTGTTATTGTGTTAATGCCCACTTGCATTATTAATTAAGGGCCACGCGATTAGGATATTTTATTTATATTTTCGTTATAGTTTAATGTATACGATAACACCTTATTATATAGATTCTGTAAACATATAAGAGTTAATTAGCTGTTTAAGTAGTCAAGTCTTCCTTCCTATTTTAAGGTAAAGATTTGCAGCTTATTCCACGACGCTACTCCAATGCGGATTAGTGAATACACATGTGCTAGAATTTCTATAAAATTAAACAGATGCAGGTTTCCTCACGATGTTTCTCTTTACCGCCGAGCACGAGATGATTTTTTATGAAAATTTAAGAGGTGTTTACCTGTGCTTAGACCTGCAAACATCGGTTAAGATTTTTTTTTTTTTATTATTTAGGTAGGCGGAAGATGGCCACCTGATGGTAAGTGGTCACCAACGCCCATGGACAATGGCATTGTAAGAAATGTTAACCATCACTTACATTGCCAATGCGCCACCAACCTTGGGAACTAAGATGTTATGTCCCTTGTGCCTGTAATCACAATCAACACTGGATCACTCACCCTTCAAACCGGAACACAACAATATAAAGTATTGCTGTTTTGCGGTAGAATATCTGATCTAACCTAACCTAACCTAACCTAACCTATCCAGACGAGCTTGCACAAAGCTCTACCACCAAGTAACAGATCTTATTTGAACCTTATTTGAACAGTTGTGGATTCTACAACAAAAACCTCTAAATATGTACCATTAATTATAATTTATACAATAATTACTATGACATTTAAACGATATAGATATTAAAATAGAATATCAACGCTGTCAATTTACAAGATTTACAAGTTGGTTCTTACAGAATTGATTAATTAATTCTTCTTCTTATCTTATCAAATATTATGTCAACATGTCAACTAATATTGTGCGATGTACTATTTGCTATTGTAATTTCACAAACGAATAATATAAATTTTATGTTTTAAAACACGCAAATGAATATTCATTTAATTAATCACATACATACAAATATATTAACTGAAACTCAGGCAAGCATTTACAATCCGCATTCTGTATTGACGAACAAACTAACTTTTTTAATTTCTTACTTTATCTATACTACTATATAAATCTATTGGTTCGGTCTGTACATTTTTTTTTCACCTAATTTTGTGATAAATAATCGTTTTATGATGCAGATACACATTATACTATTTTTTCATTTTTGTCTGTCTGTCTGTATGTCTTCTTATAACTCAAGAACGGCTTGACCAATCTTGATGAAAATTGGTAAACACAAAGAACATGTGATGGCGCAAATGTTAGGCCATATATAAGATCAGTAAACCCTACGGTATCTTATGAAAATTAATTTCAAATCGTTATTTATGTATTTCTTTACCAGTAGCCTTATGTATGTGTGTGTGTTTGTGTGTGTGTATTTATGTATATGTGTGCGTGTGTGTTATTATAGTAATAAAATAATTTATTATATTTTTATTAATTATACGCGGGTGAAGCCGCGAAGCACAGCTAGTTATTATATATTACTTAGGTATAAATAGTCTATTGTTATCTACTAACAGAATATGTCACATTTATCAATTGAAATGACTTCAAGAGATGTTTATATTAGATGAGTTATAGGTTGCAAAATAATTTTGTATGAAACGTTACTATTATATATATATGTCACCGTAAAATTATTAATGCCGTTAGATTATAATTTCGCGGCGTAAGACCGACAAGAGCATAATATTATAGTGTCGGAACGTAAAGAGTCGGTATCACGCGACAGATTGTGATTTAGCTATATCGTTTCGATAGATTATAATCTACCTACAAATAATTCGTTAAATTGTAAGCAGAAAATTACGGTTCACATATTTCAATAGTTTACAATCTCGCGAGATTTAAATTAAATTAAAATCGAATGGTATTTACAATTTGACGGTAACATATACACCAGACATAAGTCCATTGAAGATATAAAATCACAAATATAAGAAAATGATTATAATTAAAACAGTAAAAACCCCAGAAATTTCAAAATTTTTATTTAATTAACTTCGTTTGACCATAATACCACTGTCTATCACGTAGTTGGATCCCGTTATAGACTTAGCTTTATCACTCGCGAGGTACATAATCAAATCTGCTACCTCGCTCGCTTCACATACTTTTCCCAGAATTACTTTATTTGCATAGTCATCCCATGTGGTAGGGTATTTAGCGTTCGCTAAAAAGTCGGTTCTGACCGGTCCTGGACAGATCCCGTTTACTCTTACACCGTGCGGACCCAATTCTGTAGCAGCACATATAGTGAAGTGGTTCAACGCGGCTTTAGAGACGCCGTAGTTTACCGAACCCACTATGACAGGTGACAAATAACCAGCGACACTGGAAATGTTGACAACGTTCCCCTTAGTCTTCACCAGATGTGGCGCAGCCAAGTTAGTCAAGTAAACGACAGCACGAAGGTTTACGCTCATAATTGTGTCGTAAGATTTCATCATGTCTCCTTTTAGAAGACTGCCCAAAACTGATAAACCGGCATTGTTGACAAGGACGTCCAAGTGGCCGAACTTCTTAATTGTTTCATCTACGATACGTTTAACTTCGTCATCTTTGGAAACATCAGCGAGGATCACGAGAGGGTTGGTGCATTTCGCGGCCACAGCATTGAGCTTGGTACTGTCACGGCCGACCATGACAACGCGCGCTCCAGCAGCGCTGAACGCAACCGCAGCCGCTGCCCCTATACCGGAACTAGCGCCCGTCACTATCACCACCTTATCCTTGAAACTCATGTTACTATTGTTAACTTTTATTTGATTTTGTCCTATTTGTCGCGGCAATTGTTATTAAGCGTCTAAAAATGAGAATAAATCACTTTAATTTCGCTATAACCTAGTTCAGTGCAACCACAAGTATCAAGATAAACGTTCAACTAAGCAACACGAAGTGTCGACGAATGAATGTTACAGCTAAATATCTTATCTGGATATCAAATATTAACAGAGATATCGTTCAAGTCCGAAGCGATTGTTCGCATAAGAAAAATGTACAAGTTGGCTTTAAATACTTCTATTTTGATTAAGCCCATTACTATTGAACTTAACAAGAAAACTATTAGGAAAACCTTTTAGACGTTTAAACTTTTCCCAATTCTACTAAAACAACGATCCTGTTGCGTTTTACATTAGTGAAATTGGCCTCCAGTACAATAAAATTCCAGATGATATTATAATAAACGGAAGTTTAAAAAACATGTCCTTAAAATTATGTAGCATTACACAATTCTCTTCAATTTACATGATCAATGCAATCAGAGTATCCAAGAGAAAAAAAAATTATGTATCTTATCAAGAAAACTGTATCTTATTTTAAACGAACTGTGTAGGATCTTGTAAGAAAATAAATAAAATCCATAAATATTTTAGTAAGATAAGTTTTAACTGACCAATTCTGTAGAAATGAAATATTAACAATATACGACATTTTTTTTAAAGATATAATAATATCCTGGGACATTATTGACACAAGGCCATCTGATCCCAAACTAAGCAGAGCTTGTACTGTGGAAACCAGACAACTGATATACTTACATATACAATTTTTCTTTTGTATATACATACTAATATAGATAATTACACCCAGACTCAGGACAAACAGACATGTTCATGCACACAAATGTCTGTCCTGGATGGGAATCGAACCCACGACCTGCGACGTGACAGGCAAGTAGCTTACCAACTACGCCAACCGGCTCGTCATTGATTACTCCTTATTTATTTAAAGCCATTATAATTCAAATTATGACAAACTAATTCTTCATGTTATACATAGAATAAAGCCTAAAGGTACATACATATCTTTCAAATGTATCGCAAAAAAATTAGCGAATACAATCAATAATAAAACTATGTAAATATTAATTATTTTTTACGTATTTTAGACATTTATTCGTTTTTGGATTCCATTGGGATCAGAAATTTTAAGGAAACTTCAATAAAAGTCATAATTCAAAGTTTTAATGGTATAAAGATATAAAAAATATTACAAGAATCATTTGAATAGACTATATATTAGTTACGTGAATTGAACCATCAGATTAAAAATTAAAGAAATTTTGATCTCTAAACGCACGTTCTTTTTTACTAGACACATTTCAATTACTTGCGTTTAAGCATTGTGCCGCAGTCTATAACGTGGTTAGATCCTGTGATCGACTTAGCTTTATCACTTGCCAGGTACATAATCAAATCTGCTACTTCATTCGCTTCACTGACTCTATCAAATAGTGTAATCTTCGACACATCATCCCATGTGTTAGGGTATTTAGCGTTCGCTAAAAAGTCGGTTTTGACCGGTCCTGGACAGATTCCGTTTACTCTTACACCGTGCGGCCCCAATTCTGTAGCAGCACATACAGTGAAGTGGTTCAACGCGGCTTTAGAAATACCATAGTTTATCGAAGTTGGTGCAAAAGGTGGCAAGTAACCAGCGACACTGGAAATATTGACAATGTTTCCCTTGGTCTTTATCAGATGCGGCGCAGCCAAGTTGGTCAAGTAAATGACGGCACGAAGGTTTACGCTCATAATGGAGTCGTAAGACTTCATCATGTCCCCTTCTAGAAGAGAGCCAGTCACGTTTGAAAAACCGGCATTGTTGACAAGTACGTCCAATTGTCCAAAAGTTTTTATTGTTTCATCTACGATACGTTTAACGTCGTCGTCTTTAGAAATATCGGCGAGGATTACCAGAGGGTGGTTGCATTTCGCGGCCACAGCTTTGAGCTTCGTGTTATCACGGCCGACCATGACAACCCGCGCTGCAGCAGCGCTGAACGCAACCGCAGCCGCTGCCCCTATACCGGAACTAGCGCCCGTCACTATCACTACTTTATTCTTAAAACCCATCTTTATGGTGTGAAGTTTAATCTTATACTGCGCTATTTGTTGACAAATTAGCACTGCTATTAAAACGTCTGAAGAACAGAATAAATATTCACTCTATGTTAGCTATGAGCCAGTGTAGTGTAACTATCGTGATAAGCGTTTATATAAACAATTCATAAGTGGCACTTGATAAATAGTACGTATATTTTATCTAATGCATAAGTGGTACCTAAAATAGACTAATCGACGAAGCCTGAAGCGGCTGTTCACACACATTAACGGGAATGATATATATTAATATATGAAATCTAAATAATGTTGTATTTTTTTTAATTTATTATCCGAGGAATTTGTGGAGACAGAAAATATTACATTAAATATACGTATATGTGATATTTGATTTACGCTTCGAGAAAAAAGTTTATTAATCAAGCGGCGTATAAATAATTACTTATCATTGTAAGCTGATTGTGAGTCGCTTTTGCACTGCTTAGTATAATTAATTTTTAAACTCCGTTATATGACAAAAATATTTTTTCTTGTTCTTAAAAAAATTGTTAGTTATTTTTAATTTACTACAACATTAATATATTTTTAGCTATTTAAACAATATAGTCGCGTCAATAAAGCTTTTTGGTCGAATGTCCTCAGAAACAGCTCCGATTTGGATCTTTTTTTTTTGTTTTTTATATTATTTAAAATCAGAAATATTTCAGAGGGGGGAAATAATTATTTTTATTATTAAACAATATGTACGTTATTTATATAAGAAAACAAGTTTTAACTTCCTAATGTTTTATTAACTCGAAAAAATAACACTAAACAAGTAATTTTGTAATTTTTTTTATTATTTTCAAAAAGAACATTTAATTTTGACCATTCATATGTATATTAAAAACATCATCTTCTTCAAGTGGTGGGTGATTATCGTAGTCACTTCTACTGCATACAATGCAGGCGGGTGAGCAATGCAAACCACTTTTTTCTGCAGCCACACGCTGAACCGCATCCTGTTTTGCAAGAGCAAAATATAATTTTCAAAATGTTCATTGGTGCTGCGGGTTGTGTCATTGTGATTGGTTTTAAATAATTATCTATTTGCCAACCCCAATCTTCGGAGGTATTTAAGCATTATTTTTCCATTATTGAACTTGCAGGTAAACTCTTTTCATGTGTTGTTTTACTGCATCCACTGTTGGAGGTAACGAGCTTAGTTGTACGCTCTTGTTTTTTGAAGCTAACGCTATAAGACGCTTGTATCGCTGTTCATTCAAGCTTTCAAGCTTTATTGTATTCTCACCATACATGGTGAGAATACAATAAATACCTCCATTAAAAAGTATTTCTTCACCTTGCGTTGAAAAATTAGTTTTCAACGAAAACGATGCAAAAACTTGTTTCCTTATATAAATAATTTACATATTGTTTAAACAGTACACATAGTCATTTCCCCCCTCTGAAATATTTCTGATTTCAAAATCTTTTTTAGGACTTTCGAAGATTGCTTGTTTTACGGCTTCATTGACGCGACTAATGAGGACGCTGTGTTTATCTTCAATAGTTGTGCATTTGTATTGTTATTTTTTTATAAATTCGTTTATAATTATATATTTATAGTGAATGCATATTAAATAAAATACCAAATGATTGCATGAAAATTATTTTATCACTCAAAAATAAATAAGCTAGTTACTTTATAATTTTATTAATCAACAACAGTGATTCCTTCGCATGTATGTAAGTTCGTTGTTACTATGTTAATATAAGTGTTTGCATGAACACATACATACACAACAGTTAGGCTAAGTATGCGGGACTAAACAATAAAGATAATTGCAATAGAGATCGCTCGCGAAGAGATCACTCCATATCGATAAGATTGTCGTCTGTTATAACGTTAACCTTCAAGAAAAGTGCCTGCTCATTCCTTGAGGGCCGGCAACATACTTGCAAACTATCTGGTATTGCTATGCCTTAGTTTATACCTTCCACCCGTCTTACAAATATATATATATATATATATATATATATATATATATATATATATTTATATGAAGTTTCTATATTTTTATCGAAGTCTTGATGTTCAAACATTTTTTTTTTCAATATAACTCAATGGTTGACGTGATAACGTCTTATAAATCGATGAACGCCGGCTGCACGCACGAAAAAGCAATACTCATAGTAACGTTCCGACTAAGCCGAGCGCGCAAACGAGAGCGCGGATCAAGTGATAGAGAGGCACGATCGGCCTAAGCGTTCGGCTTGTGACGCATCTATCTCTCTTCCACTACATCGGCCAATGCGTCCGAGTATTCATCAATGTTTTCTTATGACGTTATCATGTAAAATTATCGTCCGTAAACCGACTTTACAGGCAGCCATTTATGTTTTATTTAAGTTTTGTATGAATTTTAAGTCTGTCTGAATGTCTGAAGTCAGTGCAAACCCTTAAATAAATTTAAGCATACTTGTTCTTTAGGATTAATATTGTTTGACAAATAATTGAACCAACGCTATCGGGTAGTCGGCGACATTCAGTAAGCCAGCGTTAATATTTTTTTTTTTCACTTTATATAGCTGGCAGATGGGCCATATTTTGGTACTTTTTTACTACCGTTGATTTTTTTTTATATCTATAGTATAGGTAGGCGGACGAGAATAGGTCGGAGCGTCACGGTAGCATGCGCAAGCGACAGGGGCACACTCGGTACCCTGGACATATGGCGAGCCCCACATGTTCCCGTGGTGGGAAAACACGAAATGCGTTTTCCCAGCGTAAAAAAAGGCGGACGAGAATATGGGCCACTTGATGGTAAGTGGTCACCAACGCCCATAGACATTGGCATTGTAAGAGATGTTACCATCGCTTACATCGCCAATGCGCCACCAACCTTGGAAACCAAGATGTTATGTCATCTTATATGTATATGTATATATTAGAATTATATACATATACATATAAGATGAAAATAGAAAGCTGCGATGGCCCAGTGGTAAGAACGAAAGAATCTTAACCGATGATCGTGAGATCAAACCCGAGCAAGCACCACTGAATTTCATGTGCTTAATTTGTGACCCGTCACTATCACTACTTTATTCTTAAAACTCATGTTTCTGAAGTGAAGATGTATTTGATATTGAGTTATTCATCACGACACTGTCTGAACTGTCTGAACATCGGAATAAATATCGATGACTGTAGTTATAAGTGTAACTATTAAAAGATACGTGTTTATATAAACAATTCGTACTGTCAACAGGTTAATGGTGTTATCTCAACTAAATAGACATTCACATATTATTAATATATGTAATAACTAGCTGCCCGTCCCGACTTCGTACGGGTAAAATAAGGATTTTATCCTGTGAATTTTTTAATTAATATGAGATATAAACATTCACCAATCGATCTATTCGTTCGTACAGTACAGCGTATGTGTGTTCAGTACAGGGCATATAATAATCCTACTTCCTACTACTATAATAAACGCGAAAGTTTGTATATGGACGTTTGTTACTCTTTCACGCAAAAACTATAGAATGGATTTTATTTATTTATTTATTTATTTATTTATTGGGAAACAAACAGTATTACAACCAATCAATTGAAAATAATTCATACAAAAATAAATACATAAACCAATTAAGTTTCCACCGATTACAAGTTCATTTGGAGCTAAGAAGAATAAAACGTATAAACACACGTTGGCCAAAATATAAAATAACAGATTAAAATTAAAATATAAAAATTGATGACATTGAGCAAAATAATAATATGGTCAATGAAAATTAAGACAATTATTTAAAAAAAAATCATGAGTTAAACATAAATTATTAAAAAAAAATTAAAAATAAATTAATTACAATTTACAGGCATTACTAATTTCTTTTTTTAATTTTTTTTTTGTACTCATTGTAAAATCTATATTGGAAAAACATTTATTATATTTAAAATAAAAGTATTTTATTTTTATTTAAAATAAAAGTATTTTGAGCATATTTGGTTTTTGTGATAGGTAAATGAAAAAGGGACTGATGACGCGTATTAATTTTAGGACATCTAAAGCATATATTTTGTAACAGATAGGGTGAATCTACAAAATTTTGAAGTGTCTTAAATAAAAACAAAGGATTTTAATGAAACTTTACAATAATATATCTCATACATCAAAATAACATACAGGCTATAATTTATAAAGCGATTGAGTAAATTGGCCAAAATATAACAATAAGTTTCACGTAAGTACTGAAAATTTCTCCTATTTGCAAGCCATTCTGGCATGCGCTGCAAAACCCGTAAGAGTTACTCGAATATATTGTATAGTGGAAATATATCTCTTATATAGTTCTACAGAAAAGTCCGCGACAGCATCTATCTATATTTCATGTGTAAGCCATTAACGCTAAAATAGTGAATCGAAAATACAATCAAATTTTATATGTATTACCAAATTGCACATTTTGTATTAACAAATTGATTCTTAACAATAAAATAATAAACCAAAATATATTACTTCTGATATTTAAAGTTTGATCTTCTGATGTTTTCCACTATGTCATTTGGACAAATAAGGGGTTTTCCAATAGGGACGCTTGAACTTTGACAGCTGATTGCGACCATGTTGTTTGAGTGACAGCTGTCAAATGCAGTGTGTTATATTCATTCCGTCCTCTCAAACCACTATGGCAGGTAACAGTGTCGAGCAGCACGTGCAAATCATAAAATTGTTTTATGAAAATGGGTCTTCAGTTCGAGCAACGTTCCGCGCACTTCGCCCGTTTTACGGTCGCGATGATCGTCCTGCCGAGTCGACTATCCGTCGATTGGTGGACAAATTCGAGTCAACCGGGTCAGTTAACAATCAGCCGGTTCCCGTGCGTCAACGTAACGCGAGATCTGCCGAGAATATCGCCGCTGTGCGCGACAGTGTCCTCGAAAACCCGCGGCAGTCAATTCCGCGTCGCGCACAGGAACTCGGCCTTTCGCAGACGACAACTTGGCGAATTTTGCGTTGTGACTTGAGCCTGCACCCGTACAAGATCCAGCTGACCCAAGAGCTCAAGGTTAATGACCATAGACAGCGCCGTGTGTTCGCTGACTGGGCATTAGAGCAGTTGGAAGTTGACGCCGATTTTGGCAAAAAAATCATCTTCAGCGACGAGGCGCATTTTTGGATGAATAGCTATGTCAACAAGCAAAATTGCCGTATTTGGGACGGGACCAATCCACACGAGGTTCACCAAGTGGCAATGCACCCGCAGAAAGTGACTGTTTGGTGCGGATTTTGGGCCGGAGGCGTGATTGGTCCGTATTTTTTCGAAAACGATAATGGTGTGGCCGTCACCGTCAATGGTGAGCGATACCGGTCGATGATAACCAACTTCTTTTGGCCTGAAATTGAGAATATGGATCTGGACAACATGTGGTTTCAACAGGACGGCGCTACGTGCCACACAGCACACGCTACGATGGAAGTTCTGCACGAGCAAGCGCCCTTAATGGAAAACCCTATATTTTAAAAGTTACGACAATGACAAAGTGAGTGCGCGGTACTATGCAGCAGTACACTGCAGGAGTGGTGGGAAAATAATTCGGTCATCGGCTCATCGCCGGGTATGCGACCCGTATACAGGCAGACGTCATTGATGGTTGTCCGTTTTACGATTTTTCAAGGCCCTAGCGATTTGTTAAAGACGCACTATACCTGTATGTAATGTAATAGGTAGTTTTTTATAGTGCCACGCCGCATACCTTCGGGTTACAGCGGAATGGGTCGGCGTGCCGGAAGTACCACTCTCTCACTTAAAATCGGCGTAAGTAGCTACGCTACCGCGTTTCGTTCGGTATGTGAGTCCCGGAGGCGGAAATAAAAAAATAGTCCGATGTGCTTGATTTACTATTTCTGTTTCTTGATTGAATTGATATACATATATTTCAAAGTTTTTAGAAATTCCACCCAAATGGGGGCAATTTGTTTATTTTTGTTTTGAAGAGTTAGAATTAAAAAACTTCATACACATACTTCTGAGTGCAAATAACAAAATGCTAAGCACACAATGTCCTTATATCAATATTTCCTAGGGAGGTGCAAGTAATACATTTTTTTTTAAACGGACATCACTATGTTAGTGAAGTTTGTATAACAAAAACATATTCCATTATTATCATGTGTATTCAGTTCCCATAGATTTATTTTAGCATATGCTCGAAGATAGGTAGATTTCATTCCAAGAATATATCATTAGAATTTCAATGTACATATATAGTTCCCTCTAAAAGTTTGCTTCCCCATGACAACCAAAAGTCCCAAGGCCAGTCGTTGAACATGGCGAGCGGTAGTGAGAACTGATAACAGTTCTGATGTGAGATGTGATAACACATGAACAGTTTTTATGCTGCATGCTCCAGAGTGAGCTCTGCGAGTAGCTTAGTAATTTATGCCCCCAAAAGGAAATACCGCAAGCGTCACTTTTTTATATAGGAAGACAGACGGGCAAATGGGCCACTTTAAGTTAAGCTATCACCACTGTCCATAAACAATGGCGATATAAGAAATATTAACCATTCCTTACATCGCTAATGCGCCACCGACCGTAGGAACGAAGATTAATAACGAAGTTATATCTTGTGTCTGTAGTTACAGTGGCTCGCTCATCCTTCAAACCGGTACGCAACCATATATATAAGTATTGCTGTTTAGCTGTAGAATATCTGATGAGTGGGTGGTACCTAACCAGACAGGCTGGCACAAAGCCCTACCACTGTTTACAAAGAGGTGCTTCGATTATTTATTATAAATAAAATTTTCAGTGACTCGAATAATTATGTTTACTATGAGTTTGATAGAATAAAAAAAAATATTGGTACGCTTGCTCATTTATAGTTTTAACTATACCCAACGGCGTAGATAGATGGCGAGGTATTTAAGCAACAGAATCGTAAATCGGAATATTTATATAAATTAAATTTTACTTCCAGCCATTTAAGTAACTATAAAATATATTAAGTCAAACTACAGGAATTCATAATATGTTCACTGATGATCATATAAAGAATAATCATCAACTTAAAAATAATAAAAAAAACCCTTACTAAACTTTTTCTTACCAGGATGACATTTCATGCCTCTAACTTTAAAATGACAGACTTCCAAACAAACATTTGTCCTTTACTTATATTTAAGCGCGGGCGAAGCCGCGGGCAACAGCTAGGAATATTAGTATAGATATAGATTACGCGGATAACAGCTAGTTTATCAATATAAATATCATGAAATCGGTTACTAAGGCAACTGTTACTGATGTTTGGTATGGGCTCTGCTACATATAAAGAGAATGATAAAATATGTGATAATTCCGTTTTGGATGAGAATTGAACCAAATCCGCTTCTGAGCTGACCTCTACTCTGCGAAAGGAATATTCCTACCAAATTTCAAGTCTCTACGCCTTATGGTTCCAGATATTATATCGTGATGAGTCAATATATCGGTGGAAATCTCTTATATATATATAGTTATATGTGAATGTGAAATTTTATTCATTGTAACTTATTTAGTAGAAACAAATTGGCCACATTTCGCAAAAAATGGACGTAAAATTTTCCAAGAGACAATTACAAATTATTTCAATTTCAAGTTAATGAAATCTTTAATGAATAAATTTTGGTAAATAATAAAATATATAATTGAATTTGATATCAACATAAATTAGATGATACACTACGAGTATCGTTATAATTAAATTATGAATCTATAGATCAAAACTTTAAAATAAATATTAATATTCTGTAAATACAAACAAAACTAAAATTTACATTTTCAATTTTTTTTAATTTCTTAACTAAAACATCATTTGAATTGGATATGTATCATCATATTCAGCCCGCATGAATCCACTGCTGGACATAGGCCTCCTCACCGGCGCGCCAATTCTCCCGGTCCTGTGCTAATCGCATCCACTGTGCACCCGCTATTTTTCTAAAATGTATACTTTATTTGTTTTTAATTTTTATTTATGTAGTATGTGGTGGTGTGGTACTTACTTGGTGGTAGAGCTTTGTGCAAGCTCGTCTGGGTAGGTACCACCCACTCATCAGATATTCTACCGCAAAACAGCAGTACTTGGTATTGTTGTGTTCCGGTTTGAAGGGTGGGTGAGCCAGTGTAATTACAGGCACAAGGAACATAACATCTTAGTTCCCAAGGTTGGTGGCGCATTGGCGATGTAAGCGATGGTTAACATCTCTTACAATGCTAATGTCTATGGGCGTTGGTGATCGCTTACCATCAGGTGGCCCATATGCTCGCCCGCCTACCTATGATATAAAAAAAAAGAAAAAAGTGTGTTAGGTTCTATAAAGTATGTTTTGAGTTTGGCTTTATAGCATTTTAACGATTGATAAAATATTTCAATCATTTATTTTAAAACTCAGAAGATTAATTTCCATTGAAATTTGTTCTTTGTTAATCCATTCTCGCATATGCCTCAAGAGTTTGCAAAACAAATTTCTTAAATATCGTTTAATGAAGAATGATGATACTTACGTGAATCATCAAAATCAATATTCATTACTCAATATTTTGACATTAAAAGAATGTTGTATGGAATAAATTATAGTTTAAAAAACTAAAAAACACGCTTTAATAGCAAATTGAACTAAAAATCAGAAAATATTTTTTAATTATTGATATTTAAGGGATGATGATCTCTAAGGGATGGTTTAATTCCTGTACCAATGTTAATCACTCGGTGGTAGAGCTTTGTGCAAGCTCGTCTGGGTAGGTACCACCCACATCAGATATTCTACCGCAAAACAGCGGTCTAATCCAAATAGAAGAACTTGAGTGCTCAAAGTTTACAGGAAGAGGTCCATGGAATGGTGATACATACACAACACTTAGATTACCAATGCGTTACCAACCTTGGGAACCAAGATGATATGTCCCTTGTACCTTTAGTTACACTGGGTGGCAACAATAGTAATTGTCATACCATCAAGCCATCAACTTCACACCATTAAGGTATCAACCCTTACATTGCTGCCGATGCACAAAGCACTACAACCAAGTGGAATTTAAATTACATTACTATATATATAAAAACGCCTAATCTATTTTTTTTTTAATTGCTATAAATTTAACAAATATTTTAAATATATAATGCTTATTTAAATTATCGACGTGCAGTAGATAGTGATATAATTAAACTAATAATTTTTCACAAATTAAATTAGACAAATAATCAAATTGCAATTTATTAATAAACGTAGGTATGATCAAGAATACTTTTGTTATATTAATTCATTAGTAATTACTTTAATTATTACATCCATTGATTATTTTTCAATTGAGAGCAAACATTTTAATGAAAGTTTCTATTGATATGGGTTTTAATAAAAGTCTTTCGTTATTAAAAGTTTTAATAAACAAATTTTGATAATAACAAAAATAACCTAATAATAACTTACACATATTTGAATACACGGTAAATCTGTTATTATTTAAAATTATGCAACTAAAATGTATACAATTTTTAGTTTTTTGTTTTGTCATTTGATTTTAGTACATATTTTCAATTACACGCGTTTAAGCATTGTACCGCAGTCTATGACGTGGTTCGATCCTGTGATCGACTTAGCTTTATCACTTGCCAGGTACATAATCAAATCCGCTACTTCATTCGCTTCACAAACTTTACCAAGCTGTGTCAACTTCGACAAGTCATCCCATGAGTCAGGGTATTTAGCGTTTGCAAAAAAGTCGGTTTTAACCGGTCCCGGGCAGATGCCGTTCACTCTCACACCGTGCCGTCCCAACTCTGTAGCAGCACAAATAGTGAAGTGGTTCAACGCGGCTTTAGAAACGCAGTAGTTTATCGAAACTGGTGTGAATGGTGACAAATAACCAGCGACACTGGAAATATTTACAACGTTTCCCTTAGTCTTTATCAGATGCGGTGCAGCCAAGTTAGTCAAGTAAACGACGGCACGAACGTTTACGCTCATAATTGTGTCGTAAGACTTCATCATGTCTCCTTCTAGAAGACTGGCCAAAACTGACAAACCGGCATTGTTGACAAGGACGTCCAATTGGCCAAACTTCTTTATTGTTTCATCAACGATACGCTTAACGTCGTCATCGTTGGCGACATCGGCGCGGATTACCAGAGGGTTGGTGCATTTCGCGGCCGCAGCATTGAGCTTGGTACTGTCACGGCCGACCATGACAACCCGCGCTCCAGCAGCGCTGAACGCAACCGCAGCCGCTGCCCCTATACCGGAACTGGCGCCCGTTACTATCACTACTTTATTCTTAAAACTCATGTTTCTGATATGAAGGTGTATTTGATACTGAGCTAGTCGTCACGACAACTTTGCACTGCTATTACGTCTGCACATCGATATAAATATTAATGACTGTAGTTATAAGTGTGACTATTAAGAGATAAGTGTTTATATAAATAATTCGTACTATCAGTGCGTTAAATGTATTATCTTAAGCAAATATACATTCACACATTATTAATATAATAATATACGTGAATTTGAAATTTTATTCATCGTAATTTATTTAGTTGAAACAAATTGTCCACATTTCGAAAAAAAATGGACGCAAATGTTTTCAAGACATTACAAATTATTTCAATGATGTTTAGTTACTGAAATCTATAATTAATAAGCAATATGTTTAATAAAAAAAAACAATAACATTTCACTGGCCTGACATGGGAATTGAACCCAGGACCTCCGGGTCTGCGGCCTTACATCTAGCCACTAGACCAACGAGGCAGTTTCTTAACTAAAACATCAATTATTCAATTGACTTTATTGAATTACTTTACTTGTTTTTTAATTTTTATTTATGTAGTATGTTATGTTATATAAAGTATGTTTTGAGTTTGGCTTTATAGCATTTTAACGATTTATAAAATATTTCGAACTCGGAAGATTAATTTCTATTGAAATTTGTTCGTTGTTAATTACAGATTGATATTTCGACTCGAGTACGACACACTGACATTTATCATGAGGCAAGGTTTTCGCTTCTATAATAAAATTTCTCAAATAATTTTAGCCTTTACAAAAATTCAAATCACATGTGCAGATACAATTGATGTAACTTTGATTTCCACGCAGGATAATAAATAATAACGCAATGGTTTAATTACCCATTAATCTTGAATGTGTTCTTGGCGGCTCTTCTCTTCTGCTACTTTTAAATTAAGATTTGCCTAAAGTATATTTCGATTTGATTTGATAATTTCAAGTCTAGGCAAATATTTAGGGGTTTCAATACAAAAAAAGTAACAGTGATTTTAGATCAGATCAGATCAGAGACAGCCTTTTTAGATTAAACTCCAATGTAGTTAGAATTTCAGATGTTCAATAAATTAAATAGGGATTCCTAATTACTGCAGATGGACGGATATGATTATTTAGGTAACTATTTAAGTAGAAATAACAAGAGATTTTAAATACATGGGGGATAGAGCTAGTATTATTTTTCCTTCGTTGTTCAGGAAAACAAACGGTATAGTCATAAAATATACCCATTAATTAAAAGTCATAAACTATACATAATCTATCAAAATTTGCACTCAAAAATTGTTCGACAGTATAACAGTGCAGAGAAAAGAATAATTAAATAATAAACACAAATAATCTGCAATACAAATTTAATTAATCATTAACGAACGATAAACTAACAAATTATCACACATAATAATAAATTAAAGAATACTAATGAGATCAAAAAATAATTATAATAACAGTTATAAAATTTAGGCCTAATTTGTTTTATAAACAAATCTATTTAGTATTCAAATTCGTTATTCGTTAATAACTAAGCATCTCAATAATAGTTTCTTGACACTATCGACATTTACAGATGTGAAAAAATTAACCTTACTACACTGTGCTATTATAGCTAATGCGGACTCGACTGACAGAAGTGTTTTGCGAATGCTACGCTACGCTTGCTTCGGGGTTAAATAGGAAATATACAGGGTTATTGGTAATTCGACGTATTCCCGTTAGGAGGTGTTAGGGGTGACTATTTGCGATAATTTTAACCCCTGTATGCATTCTGCAAAAGTGAACCATTTTTGAGTTATCATGTTTTTTAGCTTTTTTACATTTATTTTAAAAAAGTATCAATTTAAATTTCATTTTTTCTTCTGATTTATAAAAACGATTAAACACTTGTTATTTAAAATTTAAAAATGCGAGACGAAAGACGATATTATTTCAATATTATTTATTGAGATATTTTTCCACTAAAATGAGTTAAAAACACAAAAAAAAAACGTTATGAAACTTGGCTTGCAGATAATTTTAAAAACATAACCATTTTATTAGCTCTCCAAAAATACATAACAACTAGGAACTTATTTTAAAGAAACTAAAAAAGAAAATGATCACAACTTTAGGTCGTTCTTTAGAATTTCCATAAAATTAATTAAAACTATACCAAATGTAAATAAAACAAGAAATACAAATTTTAAATATAATTAAGAATCAGTAATACGTTAGTAGTAATAACAATTAACAATAAGTAACAACTAAGACATTTTTTTAATTTAGCTTAGTTATAGTTCTTGCTCGAAGTGACTTCCCCTATTGCGAACGGAAAGCCGCAGTCTTTTTCTAAGTTGTGACTTAACTACCGAAGTAGTCAAATTATTTCGCATCGCATATGCTGCGTTCACAATTCTTATTTTGAGTTCTTCCGCGGATAACACAGGCGAGACGTCGTAAACTAAGGATTTCATATGACCCCAGATATAGAAATCAACCGGCGTTAAGTCCGGACTCCTCGCAGGCCACGGAATGGGTCCTCCTCGCCCTATCCAGCGATTAGGAAAATGGCTATTGAGGCATCGCCTTACATTTACAGCAAAATATGCAGGACATCCGTCTTGATGGTATATCATGTTTTGCCTTGTAGCCAAAGGCACGTCTTCGAGGAGATCAAACATTTCATTTGTCAAAAAAAGTTCGTAAGCTACAGCATTTAGTTTGCTCGGTAAAAAATGTAGTCCGATGAAATTGTTGTCAATTATTCCTATCCACACACACTGACCGAAAAACAGCGTTGCGATTTATTGTGGTAGTAATCCCATCTTGATCGAATTTGGATTCGTCGGTCCATAGGACTTTTTTCAAAAAAGACGCGTCCTCTAAATCCGAATTTAACATAAATCTACAGAAAGCAACTCTCCTTTCCGGGTCCTCTTCGTGAATAACTTGCACAGGAGTATAATAGTATGGATATAATCCTGCATTATGCACTGTAGACCACGCTTTCCATTGTGTTACAGAGAGTCGTGTGGCGACGGTGTTTGTCGAAATTGTTGGTTCATCGATAAATTCTTGTAGAACATCCTCTTCATAATTAACAACATGGACTGGGGGTCTTCCGGCATTATTTTGTTGTCTCTGAACGTTATCAGTTTCTCGGATTCGCCTATACATCCCATTAAAAACTGATACATGGGGTAACCGGCGATTAGGAAACCGACGCGAATAATCTTGACGGGCAGCTTTACTGTTACTGTTGCAAAAGCCGTAACAAAACACAATATGGACGTATTCTTCATTTGTGTACTTTTGAAACATACGCTGTTAATTTTGATGAAGGTCTTCCATATTTCAAATCAAATTAAAAATTAACCTACAATCGTGAGTGAACTTCACAAAGCTTTACAGATATAGAACATGCGTCTAAATCCAAAAAATAATTACAAAAAATATAAAATCAAAAATAAAATTTACGAAAAAGGCACATATACAAAAACGACCTATAAGGAAAATGAATGATACATATTTTAGACGACCTCGAACAAATAATTATGGGAAAAAAATATGATGTACGAAGGGGTTCGACTATACAATAATCTACCAAACTATATAAAAGAAGAAAAAAAGAAAAATATTTTTAAGAATCTACTAAAAACACATACCTAGTAGTAGTATTAGTACTGATTGAACTAATTGTCATTGAATGAATTTGTCATTTCTCCCTTCCCAAGAGAGAGTCTCTTTCGTACCTAATCCCTAATTGATCGATAATTGTATCCGTTATCCAATGCATCTACGCCTGTTATGTGTTAGTTATTAATCATTGGAAACTATTTTGGTAATGATTTTCCAATATTTGATATTCATAAAATTTATTATGTACTGTTTGTTTCCATTAAAATAAAATAAATAAATACCTGCAAATAAACATAAAACCGCAAAAAACAAAAGTGCAAAAATTAATATTCCATAATATATACATATTATATACACTTAATTAAATATAAATAACATACTATGAGTAGAATAATGAAAAAAAAAAAAATAATAAAAACAAAAATCGTAATTAATTTACTAAAATAGTATATACACTAATAGTTGCCAAAACCGCTTAAGCCTGTGAACGTGTCTCCGGCGTTAGTAAATAAGTATTTGTCTTTCTCGTTGACTTGAATATAGAATACCCTCAAGTTAAAAAGTTAAAATGTTAACTTGTTACAATATCCAATGCTTGATATATTAAAAAAATGTACCTATTCTAAGACATGTTATAACAAGATACAAGATTTTGGCATAATTTGTAAAATCTTTAGCTTATAATTTTTTAAGCCTGTATCGACTTATTTTGTAACATATTTATTTTGTATTTTCTCGTTAAGTGAATAGTATAATATTCTTAAGAGAAAATAAATTCGCTTCTTGAACCTTATTTATTTCAAAAAACACGGCGCCAATTTGTAAAACAAAACCAATGCACGAGTAAAAAGTTTTTGAAATAATACTCTTTGAAAACTCTGTTCTTTTTTTTAATCTGCCAGTTTGTATCCTGCATTGGCGTAGGTACGCATTAAATCTATTTGGATGATATTCAAACAGTGATTTTAAGTTTAGTTCGAATACGAATTTCAGTCTGGTTCCTTTGTGATCATTTTTTTTTCAGTTTAATTGAAATAAGTTTCTAGTTGCTATGCATTTTTGGAGAGCTAAGAAAGGGTTATGTTTTTAAAATAATCTGCAAGCCAAGTTTCATAACATTTTTTTTGTTTTTAAGGCATTTTAGTGGAAAAAAATCTCAATAAAATATTGAAATAATATCGTTTTTCATCTCGCATTTTTAATATTTAAAAAAAAAAAAATATTGAATGGTAAGGCGGACGAGCGTCTGGGCCGTCTGAGCAGGGCGTCCTACACTACGTTTGTCTAAACGTGGTCTCCACTTTAACACGTATCGGGTCCATCGGCCATCAATGCGTCTGGAGACATGACCAGCCCACTCCCACTTTAACGTGCTAATTCTCACGATTTTTCGATTTCGGTGACTTTAGTTCTCTGGCGAATGTCCTCATTTCGGATTCTATCTGCCAGAGAAACCCCAAGCATCGCGCGTTCCATAGCTCGCTGAGCGACCTTAAGCTTGTGGACCAGTCCTACTATGAGTGTCCACGTTTCAGCACCGTAAGTCATTACAGGTAGGACGCACTGGTTAAAGACCCTGGTCTTAAGGGATTGTGGAATCGACGATTCAAAAATATGACGCAACCTCACGAATGCCGCCCAGCCCAAACGTATTCTTCTTTTGGCCTCCTTCTCAAAGTTGTGCCGGCCCAGTTGTATTTTGACGATGACATCAATATTTAAATAATTATAATATTAATATATCAACACTCAACTGTGGGTCAGCTCGTATTTACGAGCCCAGACTAAAATAAGCTAATTGAAATAATAAGACTACTAGGAAACCACACACACCACACAAATCGAATTTACTGTTCAGTGAGATAAGCTATCTCACTAAACAGTAAATTCGATTTCCGCAAAAGTACTGATTTTGATTAATTGAAATATGGACTCAATACATATAGATATGGCCGAAAAATCATAAATAAATTTGTGATATAACAAGTTTAAATTAAACGATTTTCTTGAAATCAAACGGTAACAAAGTACCACCATGATGAGTAATTATTTATGTTTTGCTAAGATACACAAGAAAAAAATATATAATTTTACACAGATTTCATATATGAGTATCATAATTAAAATATAAATGAAACTATAAAGACGTATGTTACAAGTATCAGTTTTAATTTTAGAAAATACATTTTTATTTACATGCGTTTAAGCATTGCGCCGCCGTCTATGACGTGGTTGGATCCTGTGATCGACTTGGCTTTATCACTTGCCAGGTACATAATCAAATCAGCTACTTCATTCGCTTCACTGACTCTTTCAAGTAGTGTCATCGTCGTCATATCATCCCACGAGGTATGGTATTTAGCATTCGCTAAAAAGTCTGTTCTGACCGGTCCTGGACAAATTCCGTTCACTCTTACACCGTGCGCTCCCAATTCTGTAGCAGCACATATAGTGAAGTGGTTCAACGTGGCTTTAGAAACATAGTAATTCATCGCCACCGGCGACTTTGATGGCAAAAGACCAGCGACACTGGAAATATTGATAACGTTCCCCTTAGTCTTCACCAGATGCGGCGCAGCCAAGTTAGTCAAGTAAACGACAGCACGAACGTTTACGCTCATAATTGTGTCGTAAGACTTCATCATGTCGCCTTGCAGGAGCGAGCCAGCTTGGTTCGTAAAGCCGGCATTGTTGACAAGGACATCTAATTGGCCGAACTTCTGTATTGTTTCATCTACGATACGTTTAACGTCGTCATCTTTGGAAACATCAGCGAGGATCACGAGAGGGTTGGTGCACTTCGCGGCCACAGCATTGAGCTTGGTACTGTCACGGCCGACCATGACAACCCGCGCTCCAGCAGCGCTGAACGCAACCGCAGCCGCTGCCCCTATACCGGAACTAGCGCCCGTCACTATCACTACCTTATCGTTGAAACTCATGTTACCGTTGCAAACTTCTATTTGATACTAAACTATTTTTTTAAATTGTATTTTATATTAAAATACAATCTTCTGAATACAACTAGAGCGTTAGAGATAAGAGAGATAAGCGTATTTTTTATAATATTTGACGTTTGGGTTTCGGAATAACAATTTAATCTACATTTCACTTGTCTATTTAATCTATAAGTTAAGGCGCATTGGTTGAAAACTTTTGTCTGTTCTAACTTGACACTCTATAGCAAAATATACCTGAAGATGAGGGATCTTCATATGAAATCAATGATAATGCATTTAATACTTATCATTGTAAAAAAACCGTGACTGTGCACATACTGAAATTATGACTATATCATCGTTAGATAAGGATTGAACTTGAAAACGTATTTAATAGTACGAAATAGTTATAAGTTTAATAAATATAAGTTTACGTGATGATAATTTAGAAGTACATTATTATTTAGTTAATAAAATATTTAAGATAATAAATTAATTTATTGTGTACCTCATTCCTTTTTTTCTTTATATAGATATTTATAGAATTATACAATATTTTTTAATTCTGTTTAGTCATCACTTTATGCTCTTGCTGTGGTCTCCTGTAATTGAAGGAGCACACATATGTTACACTATTATTCAACAAATTAATGGACTAGTAAGTGTGTATCCTCTGTTGGAGATCCTTAATTAAATAAATAAATAAAAGAGTTTACTCGGTGGTAGGGTATTGTGCAAGCTCGTCTGGGTAGGTACCACTCACTCATCAGATATTCTACCGCAAAACACCAGTACTCTGTATTGTTGTGTTCCGGTTTGAAGGGTAAGTGATTACACGCACAAGGGACAAAACATCTTAGTTCCCAAGGTTGGTGCCGCATTGGCAATGTAAGCGATGGTTAACATTTCTTACAATACCATTGTCTATGGGCGTTGGTGACCACTTACCATCAGGTGGCCCGTACGCCTTCCTAAACAATAAAAAAAAAAAACAAATATTTTACAGCCATGCGATCTATCTGTGGCGAAAGTATTATTAATTTTGATTGGATTAAATATTTCGGAGATGTACAAAGCTTATGTACGTACAATTTCTTCTCGTATCTACATAGTATTTTTATATACCAGTTCGAAGATTGAGTGATCAAGTTTATTCATAGGCATAAGAAACACAATTATCAATTTAGCTCTAAAGGTTGGTGGTCATATTAACAGTATATTTACTTTGTTTTCTTATGTCATTGACTTTGTTATAATAAAATTTATAAATAAGTATGACGTAAGTTTTGTGTTAAGTGATAACTGTCTTTTCAATGTTTTTAAGTTGGCAACATGGTCGCGACATGCGCCTACATGAATTTGTCGAGCAATACGAATGCAACTCACAGCTAAGAGTAATCTTGTCAATTTTAATCAAGTAGATTTTTTTTTTTGTGTTTTGTATTGTTCTTGTAACATCGCTAGGTCTTTTGTAGTCACAATATATATACATGTCGCTACCAACTAGTTTAACTAGCCGTTCAATCAACAGCCTAGCCTCTACTAAACAATGCTGTTTAACTAGCGGCCGTAGCGTTTGTTACATTTAATTAACTGACTGGCTAATTAGACCATTCGTACGATAGGGTGACCATGTGACAGAGATAATAATTTTCTATCATTTTAGACTGAAATAGTTTCGAATTTAGGAGGCAGGGGTAAGGGGGCTAACTCCCTCCCCTTAATCAATTGACATTGATTTGGGGAGATGAGACTATTCATCTAAACGGTACCCACTCTGCCCTAAAATTGATATTATTTTTGTCTCTACACTCTTCCGTTTCGGTCACGGCGGCCAATCTCAAGAGAGATTAGCCAACTGCGCAGGAGATATTATAGTGCACAAGTGTGTGCGCAAATTCAGGTGCACTCTATTTTCCTTAGCTCTCATAATCCGATGGGACAGCAATCCGACACGACCGGAAAGAGTTCAGGTGTAGGACTAACGGCTTAACGTGCTTTCCGAGGCACAGGAGTGTACAAACTTCCAACTTCCAGACTCCGGGCTGCTACTGAGAATTTTCTGACAGAAAAACCCAATAACTATTTATTGGCCCGTCCTGGGAATTGAACCCAGGACCACCGGGTCTGTGGCTTTACATGAAGTCAACCTATAATAATACAATACTTTATAACATTAAATCTGTTATCAATTTTATTTATGTTGCTCAATAGTTACACACACTCATTGTGTTCGGTTGTAACTCGATGATCATCATTTTCATTTGAATAAATATACAACCCATGTTTCTTCACTTTGCTATTGTTATATTTTTATACCAACCCACTAATTATATTTACAGCCTAATCAACAATAGGAAAGATAAATAAACAAGTTTGGAACTGAATGGAAGAGACCTCATTGGTTGATACTATTAATTATCGATTTACAGAGTCCACACATATAATACAAAAAAGACTAATTTTCTCTCATTTCACTAGGTTACCTAATTAAAAAACTTCTCTTGAAGTGTATATTAAATTTAAAGTGAAAAGAAAGACTATTGAATATTAGTGTCTGTGGAAAATAAAACAAAAATGTTTTCTTGCAAGATATATTTCACAGAAACACACTTGCCGTCAATTTACGCTTACACCAATAAATGGAATAAAAACCGCGTGCACTGCACTATCTGTGGACAAGAAAAAAAAAAGTTACATATATGAAAAATATATAATATTATTTGAGACTAAACTAATTCTCTGCTATTAAGACATACTACAGTACATACAGAACCGTAAATTAAAATACACTTTGTTCAACAAGGCCTTTACTGGTACTTTTTCACATATTTTTACAAGTTAAATGGTGAACCATTGGTTTGGAAGGTGGATTTCTACTAAAAAAAACAGACTTGAAAATAAGAAGGTATATCATTCCACATATTTTTGATTTGAATCAATTAAAACAATAAATACTTAAGTTTTTACCATTAATATAATATATTGGAATTTTATGATATAATTGAATCTGTATATCTTATAATCTCAAAATCTACAGCAATAGTTAATGTCATATAAACTTATTTCAAAAATCTACTAAAATGCTTGATATTCTTTGATATAAAATGTATTATAATAATTCAGTAAATAAAAACAAAACTATTTAAAACTCCTTAGCTACTCTTCTTAGTGTTTAGTAAGAAGAGTTTTCACATTTAATCTCGTAAAATGACAGGACAACAGTGCTTGCAATTAACAATTTTAAATTGAGTAATTTTGTTTTAAAATAAAATGTAGTTTAATTCAAAACTAACATTCAGATCAATTAGTGTGATTTACTTTTTTATAACTTGGGCACAACCATATAATTTTTAATGTATGGTTTTAATAAACTTACCTGTAAAAGTTTAGTCAAAGAGACCGAAGCCCATGTCCTCATCCTCAGACTCCGACTCCTCTTTCTTGGCCTCTTTCTCTTCTGTAAATGTTTAATTAAATTATCAGTAAAATGGATTATTTGATTATAAATACTAATGTACATATTGACAATCAGGATAGTAAAATGTAACAGCACTGTTTCTCAGTCGAAAGATGGTGATTTTACAAATCATCATGTACGTAAAATAATTATATTAACAAGTCGGTTGATTAAAAATTATAATTCAATTAACAATATATTAAATATATTGTATTTAAAGTATGTGCAAAGTGATAGACACAACTGCTAAAATTTTTTTTAATGCTTTTAATAAATTTAAGGACTGACGAGTGTGACTAATAATTCTTAATCTGTTGAAAGTTTAATAAAATTACAAATTTGTAGTGTTTATCATATCTTATCCATATTTATATCGACATAACAAATTTATATCAAATATCATTGAAAGATTGAGACCAAACTCTTCTTTTAAAAGCCATAGTTATTGAACCCGGTAACTTGTTGAAAGTATTGTTAAACAAACCTTTCTTCTCCTCGGCAGCGGCGGCAGCAGGAGCCGCGGCGGCTGCGGCCGGCGCCGCTCCACCCGCCGGCATCGATGACAGCTTCTCGCGACCTGACGGACCACCGACCACGTTACCACATCGTATACGTGCACATGTGTTGCTCAACTTGTGAACGGGCATCAGGTTTATTGTTAACAGCAATGTTTTTCAGACGAAAGATGGTATGTTTGTAATATCATCATTTAGTACGTATAATCTATTGTTTATTTGTAAGGAAGAAGTGCTATTGTAAACTTTATATAGTTTTAAAAAACCGGACATCTATGATATGCCATTAAAGAATTAAGTTTTCAATAAAGAAATAATAAAATGTAATTTTACAGTTAATTACTGCAGTTAATGTTTATATGTTGTTAAATATCTACAAAACATGTTTGGTAAGATTTGTCTAAGTTCACAGAAACATAACCTCTAAACGACAAAAATAGTTGAATATCGCTCACCTTGCGCGATTAAGTCCTCAACAGTCTTGCCATTGAGTTCATCGATGACCTTCTTCAGCTTGTCAGAGTCAGCCTCAATACCGACGGAACTGAGGATTTTCTCCAAGTCAGCAGCGGCGGGTGCCGCCTTGCCTCCCAGCACAGCTAACAAATACGCGGCCACGTAACGCATTCTGCAATATCACATTTTTATTACACATGGTTCGTTTAGCTGCCACATAGCCGGCACTCGCATAGTGATGTATGATCGTAGACATTGGTAGATGACAAATAGCACAATATAAATAGGAAAATAGGAACGTGTTAATAATCTACCAAACACATTATTTAACCGCTCAAAACATTAAATTTGTTTAAAATATAACCAATTACATTATTTAGTTATCGCGCACTTCATTTTTCAGCCAAGTTAATCCCGCTGCATTAAATAGATATTTATAAAATTACGAATTGTTTAAATAAATCAAAAGTTTAAATACAATATTAGATTAGTATTTTTAATAAAAACCCTTACTTTTAAGTCGCTTAGACACGAAACGTGTTTTGCCGTAAATAGACGTTTGCTTGAACGAACTGTCAAAGCAAAAGAGAAGGTTTGGCTATTCTTTTTTGATATATTGCAGTGGTGTTGCCTGTTCTATATTTTTTAAATACATTTCATGTCAGCTCTTTTACATATTTGATACCAAATAATCTAATTCTTTTATAAGAAATTGTTTTTTTATGATATATGACAATAAAATTATAAATAATAATATTGCAAAATATAATTTTGACTGCATTTGGAAATGTTAAGTCATATTTTATATTTACGTTAAAATCCATAAAAAGAGAAACAATCAAAAAGTGACTAAGAATAACATAGAATGAAGAATAATTATTATTTATTGTTTAACAAAATATAATAGAACAAATAATATAATATTTATTTAATGAAAAAATATTCTTTTTTAATTGATAGATATAGAATGAAATGATAAATATGCTTTTTAATTAATACATTACATTGGACTTATACTATATGTCACCGTACAACGCCATCTTTTGTTACATTGAAAAACTTCAAGTGCACCTAATACCTGCTAATATAATGCTTTTGCATTAATACATCAACTATACAGAGGGCGCTACATAGAAATAAATTAATATCTTCATTAAAATTACATTTATTATTTTTTCTTCTTTCTTGCTTTACAGCTTAATTTTACATCACATCCTTGGAACTACATTCAGATTAATATTTATAAAATTTATTCCCTACAGAGACGATTGAATATAATATGTAAAAGCTTATGTTCGCGTAGCGCCATCGCTTTGTTTGGCGTAATGATTTGAATTTATTTGTTAATATTACACAACTGAATCCGAAATTAATTCAAGTATGTAAAAAATACTGACCAAGTTTGAACAGTTAATGCAAATATTATAAGTATTTGTTATATAATTTAAATGTACCAATGAAGCAAAATATAACGAAATAGATGGTGTACAACATATTACTGTGTTCAATGAAATAAATAGAATTAATAAGCACTCGGTGGTCTTGTGCAAATCCGTCTGGGTACCATACACTCATCAGAAATGTTACCGCCAAAGAGTAAGTATTATTGTGCTCCGATTTGAAGGGTAGATGAGCCAGTTTACAGGCTCAAGGGACATAACACGTTAGTTGCCAAGGTTGGTGGCGCATTGGCATTGTTAGAAGTGGTTTATATTTCTTACATCGTCAATATGGGTCGTGGTTACCACATACTATATTATTGTATTAAAAGCGAGAACACTAAGTGAAATGCTAAGTCTGCTCGAGTCCGAGTGTCAATTAATAACAATGGCAGGTCTCCATACTGTAAAATGTCTGAGATCAAATCGCAGCATCCCATTATGAAAAAAGTGTCAAAAGATTCGGCGTTAGTTCCAGAGTCTATAAATGGAACTATTGAAGTGATAACTTCTTATGGGAGGGTAAATCGCTGCGTAACGTAACGTGTTACGGCGCCGTTTTACCGACGCAGACTGCTTTCCAACTTGAGGTTCCAACCTAACGCCATCTAGCGTATACAGATAGTACTTATAATAATTTAGCAACTCTCAAGTACTAATTTAAATTATATTTAATATATTATAATTAATAATAAATATTATCACTTCTGTCGAGCGTCCCGAGACGCACACGTTTTTTATTTGGGAAAGTTGGAAAAAAGATATTAGTCTTCCATTTTTTTGAGGTTATGAACTGCGTTTTTGTAAATAGTCCATTATAGTAATCACTTAAAATTCACTCACATCAAATTAAATGGAAACGGATAGATAATATATAGCGAAAGATGAAACGTCAATTGTCAATTCAAAATCCAAGGTAGAGCTGACAGTTGGCTAACACGACCAATCCGATTTTGTTTAATATCGATAAAATATCGTAATGATTCTTAGCAATTAAGAACTTGATATGGGTAGCTTCGCTTTAAAGATATCATCATTTGATTAACAGTTTCACTAAAGATAAAAAAACAACGCATTTCAATCAAAACATAAGCAATCAGTCCATATCGATCTTTCTTTTAATCGAATCGATACATATAACTTGTACTCTACATCCCTATTTGTTTGTAATTTATTGGCAATTTGTACATCAGTTGATATTCTTTTTATACATAAATAACTAATCTAACAAAAGACAGAACATATTTAAAATAATTTAAAAAGGTAACTTATTTTTTTTGCTATAAATGAAATCTAAGGATGCCAAAAAAGTTTAGACATAGATCTGCCATTGTTCTTTGTTTGTCGCAGAATAAATTTGCTTCGAATATTTGAAATGTTTATAAATTAATGGCGATTAACAATATCGCGTTTCGAAAATTCAGATGCTTCAATAGGGTTGCCAATTCTTTTTGTAACTTATAAAATGATTATAAATATTAGAATTGAAAATGTCAAATGCGTTTTATTCTCCCCCATGTTTTTGTAATTTTCTTGATTTTCGGTTCAGATTCAGATGTTCTAAGCACTCGCATTTTAAATAAAATTTCTTATAAAAGAATTAAACGTATATAGTGTTTTGTAAATTGGCAACCCTCGAGGGTGTGACGAATTAGGGCACATTAATAACTCCGATGTAATCGCTGAATACGAATTTTTTGGTATAAACTTTTATCATCGCTTAAAATAGAATAATCCCGGGGTTGATAATTTATTGTATTTATTGTTTATTTTGTTCTGTGCCTGTAATTTATCTCTTTGCACAAAAGATAAATGAGCGATTAACGCAGGAAGTGTTTCTTCGTGCGTAAAGTAAAAATAGCACGGTTGTTTAAAATGTACACGAAATGTTTGATAAATAAGTGTTTATATAAGTTAATTTTAAATGTTGCCTTTGTCGAGGCAGTAGTGCGATTGTGTAAGAACTTTATTACTCATCTATGAAATTTTGACAACCGAATAACGTTTTTTTTTTTTTTTTTTTTCATAGGTAGGCGGACGGTCGTTTGGGCCACCTGATGGTAAGTGATCGCCAACGCCCATAGACAATGACATTGTAAGAAATGTTAACCATCGCTTACATCGCTAATGCGCCACCAACCTTGGGAACTAAGATTCTATGTCCCTTGTGCCTGTAATTATACTTGCTCAATCACCCTTCAAACCGGAACACAATAATACCAAGTACTGCTGTTTTGCGATCATTTAATACATTACATTTTTCAACTAGGATCCTTTCAAGTGGCCATCTTTCTGGAATAATAAAAGACGTAAAAATTCATATTTCTCTCGGAAATAGTAGTAGTGAACATACTGCGCCAATCAAAAAGCAGGATGAGGGTTTCATTGGGACGTCGAGTGCGACGTAAAAGTTTCTGAAGACGTAATAAAATCGAATTGGCTATTCCCGCAAATATCTATGTGGTACTGAATCGTAACTTAAACTTGATGAATTTATTTTTCTGTTGTAGATCTGTTTTATCATCGATCTTAGTTTAGTACGAATATATTTTATATAAAGAAATGGTGTGAGGGCCAAGGGACTCATGAGAATTGATGTGTAAGCATTTGAGCTAGTATACCTGTCGCACGCACACATTAACGTACATCTCGCTCGAAATCTTACGCTTACTCGTCTGACGTTGGAAGTCTCAGTTATGTAAATGTATGTATTTATGACGTTAAGAGCTGATCATACATACATGTATGGTGATTAGTTGAGAGCAATAAAAAAGCAAGGAAACAGTGACTTAGCCTGTGAACCAAAGAATAAAAGGACGGTATCTAGCTACTACCCGATTTACTTGGTGGTAGAGCTGCGCGCAAGTCCGTCTGGGTAGGTTACACCCACTGCCAATCACCAAACAGCAATACATAGTATTTTTGTAGTTTTGCTATATATTAGGAGCTCTAAAAACAAACGAGGTACTAGTGATTTTTCTCGAAAATACAGCGACACGACACGATTACATTTGTATGTTGATACGGAAATTCCATTTCCCGAGTATACATACAAAGAGATCGATCGCATCTCAAGACCTACTTGTATCGCTATACTACGATGATGCGGAAGGTTTTACAATAAAACAATTTTTTATATTTTCTTGTATATAATGGCCCTCTTGATGGTAAAGGGTCACCACCGCCCCTGCGAGCAACCGTATCGGCGATCCTCCGCAGGGAACTGGCGCAGAGAGCCGTAGCCTCCAGCCAGGTCACTATGATGTTAACTATTCATAAAAAAAGTTTTAGTCGTCGAACTATTACTTTTTTTCCTCTTTTTCCAACTTTCGCACCCTCCCACAGCCAAACCCACCGTTACTTGGGCAGCTGACGGTTTTGGTTATTTACTGGTCTTGGTTTGCTTATTAGCTATATAAAATCTACTATCTATGTCAATATCAGCAGCCTTATATGACCCGGACCAGAACCCGCAGCCTCTCCGAACCGTGCTGAGGACGGTCATCGCAGTGATTTCAGTAGGTAAGAACTATTGATTAATAGACCTCTCCAGGGGACCCGGGGACATTTCTGAAGGTTTTCACTGCGTAAAAAAAAGAGTGGCATCAACACATAGGCTTTGGCGCCCTAGAATATATGCCAATGTGCCACTAACCTTGGGAACTAAGATGTTATGTCTTTTGTACATGTACTTGCACTGAATCATTTACTCTTTAAACCGAAACACAACTACAGTAATTATTGCTATTTAGTGGTAAAATACGTAAGGAGTGGGTGGTCTACTAAGACGGTCTTCCACAACGCCCTGCCACTAAGTGATGATAAATCGATCTACATATACATACAGCGTGAACAAAATTCGTGTCCGACCCGTGAAGTGGTTGTTAGGTATCGTGTGTCGGTTCTATTTAGGTGATAATTTTTAAAATACTAAACAATAAAATTATCCCGGAAATTATTTCTTTGTTTTTAAATGACGAAAATTACATGGCAACACAGGTGCGGGCAATATCGCTCGATAGCTCTTACCTATTGGGTAGCTAAGACACGAGGTCATGACCTCAGTAGTCCACGTTTTTACCACCAACAGTGTCTTTAAACACAATTAATATATTTTTTAAGTAATTTTTTTGCTTAGTATTTAAAAAATTATATATATCATGATAATATGGTGATCTAAATTCCAGACTTCTTTTTTCTTAACATAATATTCCAACTGTTTTTTTTGTGGCCGGCATTCCGGGCAATAGTCTTCTAACTTAGCTAGATCAAAGAGGTTTTTGATTGATTAGAAATTATGACTATACCACTGAATTTTCATATGCTTAATTTGTGTTTATAATTCATCTCGTGCTTGACAGTGAAGGAAAGCGTCGCGAGTAAGCCTACATGTGTCTAATTTCACTGATATTCTGCTACATGTGTATTCCACCAACCCGCATTAAGGCAGCGTGGTGGAATATGTTCCAAATCTTCTCCTCAAAAAAAAGCGAGAAGGCCTTAACAAGCAATGGGACATACATAGACTGGTACTGTTAAAAATTATCAAGGCAAGATTCATTATGCTATAAACCAATTATGGGCTGTCAACAATTTACAGGCGAGTAATGAAGTGAGTTCTTACAGTATAGCATTGCACTAGATATATGTATAACTACTACTACAAAATATGTAAACTATAGCACGCGATAAAGGTGTGTACACTACACTGACCGATTTTTAAATAAAGAATATCGTTACGATCGTTCGATTCTTGTCGAATATGTTACAAAATGGCTGCAATTAACAATTATGACATAATACCCCCTAGATCGTTGCAAGCGGTTACTGCGGGAGTTACCGAGTTACCGAAATACTCAGGACTGCGCGGTCTACAATAAAAACTAAACTGATACGACCACCGTCGCACGCGCACTATTATTAGCGGAGACGGTCATAGAATCGCATTGAATACAGATGTAGCATTCATATATATGTATATATAAAAAAATAACTGACTGAATGACATGTTCAAGTACAGCTCAAACTACTAAATAGCATTACGAAAATTTGCTAACGGGTTCCTTTTGCACAGTCGATTAGCAGTAGGGAAGGATTTTTGGAAATTTTACCACTGAGGTAATGATAAAGGAGATGAACGTTTGTATGAAAATGCTTCATTTTTGAAGAAAATACAATGTTTCTCTGTTCTAGTCTAAATTAAATGACAGCCAAGTATGGCAAGTATATACGAGTACAGAGCACTTCTATTTATTTATTCTATGCTATCACAAGAACCAATGCTGTTATATCGAGTTAGTCGGCGCAGGCGCAGTTCGATTGAACACCGCGTAGTTGTTTTAGTTAACATTCATTTCACATCTCTTAAATAAGTGCAGTGCCTTAATTTTGACATTATCGATTATATCGATATCGTATTCATAATTAAAATCGTTAAGAACATTGTTTTTTACATTTTTAATTTAGTGATGTAATTGTTATCATTGTTTATAGTTAATCTTGTAAGGAAACTGGTTTCAGTGACTTTTTCAAAATAATATGGTAAGTTGGTAAGTTTTATCTTTGTAGTTATATTATGAACGTGACCTACTTTCTAATTAGCTGGATTAAGTTTCTTTGAACGTGAAAATTCTAGAAATATTTTAGACCTTTATTGTGATATTTTGATGAGCTAGCAGATTTTTAAAACAAATAGGAAATAAGCTGAATTAAGAACTTTGGCGTGATATTGATATGGTTTAATTTATAATTACATAAAGTAATGGAAGTGTAGAACAAAATGTGGTATTTTTCATTAGATGGTAATGGTTTCAGTGATTCTCCTCAACTTGATAATAGTCGAATCTGAATCGAGTTGCTTAAAATGTTTTGATTTTATAATGATCGCAATAATAATAGTGCTTTGTCCTTTGTATGCAAGATGATGCAACACACCCTCTTATACATATATCAAATAGATACATATATTACATTACCTATGAGATTAAATCTTCAGAAAACAGTAACTGCTAAATTTCTTAGCCAGTTCTTCTCCGTAGAATCCACATTTTGAACTGGGGGTAACTTTAAACTTATCAAAGACTTGCTGAGTCCATCTTGGACGCTGAACCAGATTAACAACGACGAAATTCGGCTTAAATCGTCTTCCTAATGTGTACTCTTAAAAGAGCAGTTCGAAGATTTGTTTAAAAATGTTTGTTAAGTCATTACTATTTTTTAAATCTTCGTACTAGGATAAGAAACGTATTAGCGTGCACGTGTATAATGTAGAATCGAGGTATTTTGTTAAGTACACGAGCGTCCAATGGTCCTAAATTACACAATTTTAAACAAACTCGGCTAGATATTGAACAGACTTTATTAACCAGTTTGATCTGATAAATTAATAAATAGCATTTCTGACGTCTGCTTAATAAAGTTATAAATTCATTTATGTAATGGCTTATATTTATAAGATGCCGGCGTTTGTGTGCGCAATTTTTTACACCTGAACGGCCTGAAGGTCTTTGATGAAATATTTTTTGTATTTATGTGGATTCACCTGGATGGTGTTTAGCTATAATTGGCAGGGTTTACTGTTTTAAGCATTCAGTAATTTTATTTTTTGGACAACACAACTATTTTTTTTTATATATCTTATAAAAAATCTTAATATGCAACTTCGGAGCAATTCTCAATATATTTTTTATTAATCTCTTGTTGGTTAAAAAATAACTTGGGAGAAGATATTTATATTTCCTGTAAGTAGTCCGGGAGTGAATGTTATCTACATTCGACGATACCAGTTTTGATGTCAAGGTTTCATAGTGTTTGATTATCGATTCTGTTAGATTTTATCGAATGTATAAAAAAAGATATATAAATACATGTTACTCATCGGTGGATTTGTGGAAGTCCGTCCGGATGGTGCCCACCCACTCACCAATTGTTACCGCCAACAGTAAACTGTTTTACTTTGTCCAGATTGTAATCTAAAGGGCGAGTGAGACAGAATCACCCAATACTAGATTATACTAAATTATATTGTAGACGACAAAAAAGCGTGGAGTTAGTATTTTTCTATTACCAGCCAGAAAATACATTGACAGACTCATAAACTGCATCAAAGTTCAGGATTACTTTCGCATTAATATTTTTGATAAGTATGCAAACTTTTTAGATAAACTAAAGGAAAACGTCGTGTGTTAAGAAATAAAACAAAATTTAAAAATAGAACTGCAGTAAAAGATAGAATTATAGCCGGGAAAATAAAATTTATGCATAGTCTCAAATTCGTGTGTTATTACAGTAAAGTTTGAAAATATTATTTTTTTCATTTGCGATTTATGTTATTGTTACTAATATTATTAGTCTTTTAAAGTCAACAAAAGTTTCATACCTTTTCGGACATACTTCGTCCGAAGAAGCCGCTCAAATTGATTCATGGTGCGGGAAGATTTGGATCAACGAACGATTGCTAGAAATTCAAATTTAAACCAGTCTACGGTTTCTAGAGTATACCGAATGTTTGTAGAGATCGGTTCTTACAAAAGGAGACCAGGTACCGTCAGAACTTGAGCAACCACCCGTCATGACGACCGATTTATTGTTTTGACTTCCCTATGAAATCGTTTCCTCATGTCAGTAAACATCAAACAGAAATGAATGAAGTGCGTGGAGTAAACGTGAGTGTACGAACAATAAGAAGGAAGAAGCGGCAATCACTCCTTTTAGACAGCAAATGGTCCAAAGCTGTCTACAGACAAGCCCGTTTAAGATTTGCGCGTGAACATCTTAATTGGACTGAAGAGCAATGGGCCTCCATATTGTTCACCGATGAGTGTAGGCCATGTTTAAATGGTGCAGACGGTCGCAAAAGAATTTATCGTCGACGTGGGGAGAGATATACTCAAATTTGCATTGAGGAAGGTATTCCTTTTGGAGGCGGTTCGTGTATGGTGTGGGGTGGCATTTCGATGATTGGGTGAATGGAATTTGTGTTAATCGACATTGCTCGTCAAAACGGTAGAAGAGGTGGTTTGGCACAACGCTATATAACAGAGGTTGTAGAAGCTCACGTGGTACCTTACATGGGATTAATAGGCGAAAATTTTACATTACGTTACAATTTTAAAAAGTTCGACAATATTGCGAAGAGGTTAATTATAACCCTAATCAGATCTATGCGAAACCGATTAGAATCTGTAATAAGGGCACGTGGAGGCAATACACCTTATTAAAAGAAGAAAAAAAACCTGTGCTTTTTATTGTAACACAATTTTTTCAATAAACCAACCAAAACCAATTTTTCTAACATTTATCGTTTTTGATCAAAAAAATTGATACTTCGCTGTTATGAAGTTAACGAACCAAACTATAGGTTTCAATTTAAATTTTTATAAAAAGTGTGAATACGATTAAAATGTTTATTTCAAAGGCGTCTTGAACATTGATGCAGTATATGAGTCCGTCAGTGTATTAGAAATTTAATTGCATTTTATTATTATGCCTATGTTATTTTATTTATGGAAAACAATAGCTACCTACTTTGTTATTCTCATTGTATATTTTATATCTTTTATCGCAAAATTTCAAACTCTGTCTGTCTGTCTGTCACTGCTGGAACACTGAACCAAATGTTGAAATTCGGTATGAAGCAAGCTTCAATTCCGAGGAAGGACTAAGGCTACGAAAATTTTCTCCTTTACCTGACTTTTTTATTTACATAGGACGAGCATATGGCCACCTGATGGTAAGTGATCACCAATGCCCTTAGACATTGACAGTGTAAGAAATGTTAACGATCGCTTACATCGCCAATGCGCTACCAACCTTGGGAACTAAGATGTTATGTCTCTTGTGCCTGTAATTACACTGGCTCACTTACCCTTCAAACCGGAACACAACAATACCAAGTAGTGCTGTTTTGCGGTAGAATATCTGATGTGTGGGTGGTACCTACTCAGACAAGTTTTCACAAAGCTCTACCACCAAGTAACATGCTAGCGAAGCCGCGAACGAACACTAGTAATTTTATCACAAAACTAAACTCGATTACTGATCCTCTACAATTTCTTAAGCTTCAAATCAATATTTCGCAAATGTAACGTTAAATACGATTGAAAATTACGTGTAGTTAAACCAAGGTCTACGAGCTAATATAATTCGATTGTAAGATGTTAAATGGAAGCAATAAACTGGAAGCCGCACAGTGCACTCATATAAAGCCAATTACTGCAAGTTTCGTCACTTTGCTACCATGAATATTTTACTTCAAATGATTGAATGCAGCGAGAAACATATTCTCAGGTTATATCCAATCCAATCAAAACATCACTCTAGTAGGACCTTTGTAATACTTTTGAATCGTTAAGATTATGTAACAATAGTTTTCGCACGCGGCTTCACTCGCGTATGATGGAAGGTTTTAGGTATACTGTATTTTTTTGTACCCCCAATAACACGTATGCAATTTCAGGACGATCGGTTCAGAAGTTACGACGTAAAGGCGTAACAAATAAACAAATTAACTTTTGAATAAATTCAATATTATATAGTATTATAATATTAGTAACGGTGTGACCGGCTAAGGTAGGCTCGGATTGTAGATGTTACTGAAAACGACCCGATATGTTTAAGCAGTTCCCTGTCTAAACAGCACAATGGTGAAACAATAATCATGAGTCTAGCATTTAATGTGACGATTTCGTTTTTGGGGATTATAAGTTTGCTGTTTATTACACTTACTTTCTTATGTTCGATGAAATAATTAAACTATACGGCACACACTTGTGTCAATCTGTCCATCATTGAAAGTCTAATTTCTACGAATAAATTTGTTTATAATTAGTACTCATGTAGAGTTCGGTGACATAGTTCAGGTGGTGTCGTAGGGTAACTTCACTTTTGTTTTGAATTTGAAGTGCAAATTATATATAAAGAATAATATTCAAGAGTGCGGCGTGGTATACCAAATCATAGGGTTCGTTAAATTCAATTATCTCTTTTCTCACTATGTCTGTAAATACTGACCTTAGATTTTTTAACTTTATAAATACAGATGATAGGACTCCATTCGGAGTTTTTATGAAAACCTATAAGAAAATTATTTATTTTAAATCCGGCGTCACCCAACGTCTATACCGATGACAGCGAAGCCACGTTGGGAACACTGGGGAAGAGGACAAAATGGTGTCTACCAAGAAGACAACACCTCTTCTAGAAAGTCAACTGGTACACATTCCGAATCAAAAAATTCATCGGGATTATGAAGCCAAAAGTTTTTAATCCTGAAACTGTTGTGTAGTAACAAATATTCAGGCACATTAAAATAGCATTCATATAAATTAAAGATGAGATACACTAATGGCACGGACTACATACTTACATACGTCTGTAGAGATACGAACATGAAAAAAATAACTTTAAATCTCTGCGGGAAACGGTAAATAATTGTAAAGTATAAATAGACATAGAATCTTATACTTAATTTAAACGCTAAGAATATGTCTGATGGAGTGTTGTAGACTAATGATGAAAAATAATTCAAATATTTTGTTTGATAAGTTTTTGTACTTCTTTTAAATTTCGTAATTTTTATTGAAAATCTTAAACTATTAAACAACGGAAATCATTTACACTGGTTTTGTTAATTTTGCAACAATTTTATCAAATTTAACAAATAATTAAACAATTTTGATTAATTATTATATCCAACTTGATTTCAATTCGGTTCCAACCGATTGAGTTTGAATTTGCACTCACTTTCGGCACTAGTGATAAATTAAAAATATAAAGTTAAAAAAAACTTTTGTAACAAAATATATAAATGAAATTTGAATATAAAAAAAGGTAAAATATTCTGTAAATACAAACAAAAATTAAATAAAAAGTTATATTTTTAAAATATATAATTTTGGAACATATTAAAGTTGATGTGTAACACTAGTAAGCGGACTTCATTGATGTTTGATTTTTTATCAATTGTCTTAAAAACTTTTTTAATTCGCTTTAGTTTAAGTCTTTGATTAATTGTTTGAAGTCGGGTTTCTTTAATAAATAGTTTATTTGACGTTTAATCAATGATCTAACGCTACAGCGAATATCATGCGTGGGCGCAGGATGACGTAGCGGCCGCGAAGTTAGTAAATTTGTCAGCGCGTGATGAAATGACAGTTATAGTTGTTGTGATGAAACTAATTTTTTTGTAAGAACATTTCGTCCACGGGTCGTTCCGCTTGTAGTCGATATTTATCTTTACGTATAATTAACCTTAAAACAAGTCCACTGTATTTAAATACGTAGACATATATATTTTAATTATTGAGAAAGTTTTTACCATCGCCTTTTCTTTCTTTTTTTTCATTAGTTATTTGTGTTACATGTACACAAATATTCATAAATGCGTACCTCGTGTTACTTTTTTGAAAAAAGTAACAGCTGTGAATGTCCCAATGCTGGGCTAAGGCCTCCTCTTCTTTTCAAGGAGAAGGTTTGGAGCTTATTCCACCTCGCTGCTCCTATGCAGGTTGGTGGAACACACATGTGGTAGAATTTCAGTAAGCAACATAAATTAAGCACGTGAAAATTCAGAGGCGCTTACACGATCATCATGAAAAGTATGAAAATTTATGAATATTCCTTGAACCCTTTATGAAAACTAAGGTACATTCATTTTATCATCAATACAATCTTGCAACCTTATTCTTTTTAAAATATAGGTAGGCGGTCGAGCATATGGACCACCTGATGGTAAGTGGTCACCAACGTCCATAAACAGTGGCATTGTACATTTTATAAAAAAAAAAATATCGTCAATGCGCCACAAACCTTGGGAACTAAGATACTTTGTCACTTGTGCCTGCACTGGCTCACTCACCCTTGGTATCTACCCAGACGATCTCGCACAAAGTTCTACCACCGAGTGAATTAAAAATGTTCGAATGAAATGGAATAAGCAAAGCTAATAATAATTCAATATTAATGCAAATGCATTAATTACGTCAGATCTAAATGAAACGATGATATTGAATTAATCAAGTAGACGATACGAATGTAACTGATATTGTTATTGGCATTCGCTACTGTTGGTTTCAGATTAATGTATTTTTAAACCACGTTCGCTACCACTTGTCTCAAATACTTTGATGTTTTAATACAAGAAGTCGAAACTGTTTTTTCTTTAATGAAAGCTTAATATATTTTAATCTTAAAATAATTTTTTGGTGGTAGAGCTTTGTGCAAGCTCCTCTGGGTAGTTACCACCCACTCATCAGATATTCACCGCAAAACAGCAGTACTTGGTATTGTTGTGTTCCGGTTTGAAGGATGAGTGAGCCAGTATAATTACAGGCACAAGGGACATAACATCTTAGTTCCCAAGGTTGGTGGTGCATTGGCGATGTAAGCGATGGTTAACATCTCCGACAATGCCAACGTCCATGGGCGTTGGTGATCACTTACCATCAAGTGGCCCGTAAGCTCATCCGCCTACCTATAACATAAAAAAAAATTGCTTACATAAGGGACTTAAAAAGTATATAACAGGCACAGGATATAACATCTTAGTTCACAAGGTTGGTGGCGCATTGGTGATGTTAGTAATGGTTAATATTACTAATAACGTCAATGTCTATAGGTTGTGGTGACTTACCATGGAATACGTGCCTATGTTAGATAAAAAAAATGTTTATAGTACATTTCGGTATATCATCTGTGACACAACCAATAATCCCTATAAACATAAGAGCCCATTCTTGCGACAGAACCACGTCCCACTGTTCGTGTTTGCCACTTTGTGTGGTACCCAGCACCCGTTACCTCGGTGTTGATATAGATAATAACCTTAAGTGGCATACTCGTATAGGTAATTTAATATCCCGACTTCGTAAGCTTGTCCATTTTGTGAAACTTCTCAGATTTTCAGCAAGTATAGACGCACTCAAAATGATTTATCGTACTCTTTGCCAGTCGCTTTTGTCTTATTGTGTTGTTTGTTGGGGACGAGCCGACAAAACTAGTATGCTGAAACTAGAAAGAGCTCAGCGAGCAGTCTTCAAAGTTATGTACTGCAAATCCTTTAGATATCCGACAAATTTATTGTTTAAGGACAGCGAAGTTCTAACGGTTAGGCAACTACATACTGCAATGTGTTCTGAGAAAGCATCGCTCTCCACTCATTACTTCTAATAAGCGCCGCGTAGATGTTGTCTTTCCTACGTACATAATACCAAATTCGCATGCAAACAAACGCGTTTTGCGGGCCCTAGACTATACAACAAAATTAATAACATTTTAAAAATACACAAGTTAAATAGAAGAGATTGTAAAATAAAATTTAAAAAATGGTTGATGACACTGGATTATGTTGACACAGAAAAACTCCTTTGTTAACACACACACACACAAACAAGAATTACTAAATTAGAAACAAGTTATAATGTTAATATATTGTAACGCTGATATACATATATATATATATCCTAAGATAGTCATGCACACGGGCCATGTGGTCGTTTAAAGTGAAATTTGACTTCCAAGATACAGGTTATCCTAGTCAATAGACTTTTTTGAGTATCAACTATAATTAGCCTATCACATTTCATGTACCTAGTTTTTATATCATAATTGTGTTTTTATTTACTTAATTATTTTTGTTATTTTAATTTTATTATTAATATTTCTTTTGTTTTTCTTTTATTTAGTATTATAAAAACTGTATTTTTATCTGTAAGGTTATGCTTTTTCTCAATAAATTATTATTATTATTATGTATCTTCAAAATTTGGTTCGCAGTAACGTGTCGCCATAAAGAAAGAGAAGAGGCCTTAGCTCAGCAATTATATATAACGGATATATAACGCCTGTACTTATAATGACAAACAAATTGACAATAAGCAAACACTACAATTATTGGTGAATTGGTGCATGAAATTTGCTATTAAACGATCATTAGCCCAATGTCTTAAAATAGGAGAGGAATCAAATTCTAGGAAATCCTTTCTTTAGACATTTGCCAGATAATTTCTCAAAAACGTAAAATAAATATGCTTGAGCGGGACCAACAATACTACGAAATTATTTCAGGATAGGCTTGATAATGTTTTTTTTATTTATTTGAATAAGAAATCAAGGTTGCATGCAATATTAATATAGTCTTATATTTTTTTATTAAGGGTTATTATTTTTTTATATGTTATATATAAAAAAAGAAAAAAATAACAACAATATTGTATATCCACTTAAAGACGACCTCAACATGCATAAGCTTACAGATGTTCTTTGTTACATGTACCTACTTATTCAAATGAGATTACTCTACCCAAAAACAAAGCTATTAAATAATAGAAACAATAATTATACAACAAAAAAAATAAAACAATAAATAAGAAGGAATGGGTAAATAAGTCATTAATGATTTAATCTTTAGACGTACTTAAACCTTACCGAAGACAGTATAGTTGAGGAACTTTTTATGGCTACGGCATTATTTGTTCAGCTGCTAAGCACATACTTGCTGTGATCCGTTATTTATTCATTTATTATTCATAAACACCAACAAAGTAAGCAATAAATCACAAGTGCAAGCACGTCGTTGTTGTATGTGCTCATGGGTGGCGGTAGTCACTTTCTATCAGATGAGCGTAATGCACGTTTGCCTCTATTATATTAAAAAAAAAGAAGAATAACCAATTCAATGCTATTACTGATGCAAGAGGCGTGACATCATAGTGTCCAATAAATTGCCTTCGGACGTGTAAGTCTCGATTTATAGTTGATAGTGATTTAACTGATTTTATCTATAAATTATACAACATTATATTTTTTTATCGAAATGTCAGGATAATAGTTATATCAGTGGTGTAACTAACCGAGGTGGCTTGTCGAACTGCCGTCAATAAATCAAACAAAATGCATTATTGAATGCGATTGTCACGTTTTTCTGGAACAGTCCTGATATGACTGATCGCTTGGTCACAGTGAATTTGATCGACAAGCCCTCGCCGAACATTTGTTACTGTTTTTATTTGTTATTCTTGACAGCCGTCCAATCACAATGAAGTCGTTTCGTTCTTATGTTTTTACCGCGGATAATTACGACACTGCTCGTAGATAAACAACTATCAATAATCTGAGCTCGTAAATGTAGTGTTGTAGTTTTTTTTAAACGGCATATGCTCGCGTCTTCGTACAGACGATTAAATTTCTTTGTATTCCCAAAAGTGTGCCAAATAAGGCTGGGCCTTAAACAGAAAGTCCGGAGCTTTTTATATAACGTTGCGTCTTCTCGCCACTTTATGTCTCAGTGCGCAAAACATAGTATACCTGATTATATGATAGAAGAGCTTGGAGCTAGTATTCGTTCAGGGTTTTAACAAGTATATTTATTGATTAATTAGAAGGAGTAACTACTGAGCTACTTGCCGGTACTTCACGGTAGAATTCACATTTCAAACAGGTGGTGCCTTTGTATTAAAACCAAGATTAACATGTAAAATGGCAATTCAAAAGTGATTGTAAGAGTCTACTTGAATAAAGTGTATTTTGATTTAATTTCCGGGTTCGCTGGGATACGTGCAGCCGAACTTAATCCGGTACTTCTCAGGCTTTTTCAAGATGTTTTCTTTTACACCCGAACACGTTTGCTTGAGTTATTTATTTTTACTATCTCATTCCCTATGAAATTTCATTGTTCTTTTTTAAGAAATTTACAAAGGAACAAAAATAATCAAAACTTATTTACAAATTTGTACATAAAGAATAATATCAGCTAGTTATATTCACATGATCACTGAATGAAATATTGAAAATTGTGATGTTAAGCTTGACGTTGAACGTCCGTCGACCGAAAAGTTAAATTACGACGCATAAAATATCATGTGCGTTAATTACTCTGAAAACTTTCGTATATTTAAAAAGTACGTTTAAAATTAGAAAGAAAAAAGAACGCTGAAGTTTTTCGCATTAATTACACAGCCATGGCTGTCACCGATTTTCTACGTGTTTTTGTCTCAACTTTTCAAGTATTTAAAAAGTAATATAACTTTCTAGTGTCAACTTGACAGATTCAAGAGGTCTCTAGGTGGTATGACGAGCTCGAATTAAAATAACCTTGGAAAAGTAAAATTTAGTCGACAACACCAGCTAGGTATTTACATAATAGATATTTTATAACGAATAAAAAATAGGTACCTGTAAAAATGCTGACGATGCTTGACTTGATATCACGCAATGGCAACAAAGTAGTATACGCGTCGGCGAAGAGGCATGAGAGCAATAGAGTGTCATGCCGTTCGCTGTCACGACATATGAGTCGGTCAATAGATTCCATAAAAAATCTCGCTTTTAGTGGAGTTCAATAATGCGTTGTTAGTGATTTTATCAACATTTCATTGCAAAAATAAACAAAATAAATTTTATATTTCAAAATAACAAAAACTAATAAAATGGCAGAGTGACGGTCTCTCAACAACTTTTGACAGCTAAGAGAGCCCGAGCGAAAAGTGTCGAGGCAATGAGTCCGCATCAATCAACTGACGTCATTCATTCCACCTGCTACGTCATTGCGTTGTCCACACCCTCTCGCCTGGCAAATCCTCGAAATACCTGCGCTGTATTTAATACAAATGGGTGCTTATATAAAATCGGATATAAAAATAAAATCTTTATATTTTATAAATTATTATAATTTACGATAGTGCTCGTAAATTTAAACTTCCGAATCGTATGTTTCATGTCCACATAACGGTTGGATGATGAAAATAAAACACAAACAAATTTTATTTTGTGAAATAAAATTTCTCATAATTTACGACATCACTCAGACGTGGATCCTTTATTACTACTTATTTATTAAGGTCGATGTTTTCAAAAAGTCTAAACTTGATCAGTATGTTCGTATGTGTAAAAAAATGGTAAGGAAACTTCCCCAGGTTTCATTACTACTTCTACTTAAATCGTCACGTTATCGCAATCGAATCGAAGCGTGATCGATGCCGTTTATCCGCTTTCCTATTCTTTAATTTAATTATCGACTATTGGCATAAAAGATAACAATTAAGTTTGGTTTTGACATAACGGTATATGTAATATTATCGACTCAGTTTAGATTTGAAAAATTAATATAGAATAGTCAAAGTTGGATCGGAATTGAATAGGGAACGTAGGTACCATAATCGTTATAGATTAGTAGAATTCGGCCTCTGCATATGTTTGGGTATATTCTGCTACATATTCTTTTATCGTTACGGAATGTGAACTATGCTTGACACTGGGTCATTTATGGGTTGTTAATGTAATGTACGATTTTTCTAAGAGTTAAAAATGATACAATTTATTATTATATTTATTTGTAAAAGAACACTTACAACATACATATAAAGCATTGAAAAAAGAAGAATTTATAAAACAATAATAGTGTATCTAATATGCATGTCAATTACAAGTGTCCATAGCACTTCCAGATTCATTCTAATCAAATCGAATTCAAATTAAACGTAACAAAAAAAATGATCAGTACATTTAATTAATGTCTTAATTAAGTAAAAAATGAATGTCAATGTTATAATAATAATAAAAAAAAGAAACATTAAAAATCAATCAATTAAAATTGAAAACTAATTACGCATTTTCAAAATGTCAAAATTAAGTAAGAAATTAATATTAATGTTATTGTAAAAAAAAAAAATATAATAATAGAAATATGAATCAGTTTTGCTTGAACTTTGTAATCCTATGATCTTTTAAAATAATTATAGTTTTTACTTTTTAGTATACTTCTGTTAGGACACACACCTTTAATGAAAAGAAACTTAATGATCAAAATATGCAGATACATATTTGTAAAATACGTATATAATAGCCGACATGGCCAAGTGGTAAGAACGCCTGAATTTTAACCGATGATCGTGGGTTCAAACCATGCAAGCACTAATGAATTTCATGTGCTTAATTTGTGATCATAATTCATCTCGTGTTTGACGGTGAAGGAAAACATCGTGAGGAAACCTTCATGTGTCAAATTTCTCTGAAATTCTGTCACATGTGTATTCCACCAACACGCATCGAAGCAGCGTGGTGAAATAAGCTCCAAAACTTTCTCCACAAAAGGAGAAGAGGCCTTATCCAAGCAGTGGGATATTCACAGGCTGTTACTGTATATAAATATACAGATATAAAATTTAAATACGCGTATAAAAATAGCGGAACAGATTGGACACATTTATTGTGTTGATAAGAAATAATTTAACGTTACTTTGTTTATTTTCAGATTCCCTGGTCTAACAGCTAGGCCGTATGGAGGCGTGGCCGGGATGATGTAGCTATGCCACGGCGCAGGCGCAGGCTCGGCTCGCGCGTACGAAACTACGTCAGGGGTCTGTTGGCCTTCCTCTTCTCAAATGTTGGCGTCGTTGTGTTGGTCGTGGCTTACACGATAGCTGGTGAGAACTTAGTTTTGCGTTTCTTGGTACCTTGGCTTCGGTTTTTCTGTAACTGGCTGTTAATATTGAAATCCTAAGTAAAAATTATAAATGCGCAAGTGAGTTTGTTTATTTGTTCGATTGTTACACTTTTATCTCTTAATTACTCAACCCCTGAACATTAATTTTGACGAATACGTTGTCAGCTTAGCACGGGCGAAGCCGCACGCGGAAACTAGTATCTATTTATGATTCTCTATTTATTATTAAATCAAACTAAACAGTAACAGTAATCCAATTAAACAGTAATCAACCGTTCAGAATGAAGATTATTTTAAGCGGAACTCAGTAAATACTCTTAATATAGCAATTGCTTAGAAAGTCAGGATGGCTCAGTAGATGGAACAAGTGTAACTTGAAGGTGGCGAGTTCAAATCCAGAAAAGAAACTTTTAATTTTATCTGTTCCTTTGTGTAACTAGTTCATCTCGTGTTTGGAGAAAAACATCGTGAGAACATAGGTGTCGAACGTATTGGAGTAAAGTTGTGCCATAAACTCCTAAGTTAAGATACCACCGAGCTCAGCTGAAGAATTTTACATTTTTGCGCTTTCTACATTAGATTTTCTCCATCTTTATTCTTTTAAAATTAAGAAGCAACATCAATCTATACTAATATTATAACAAGCACATTGCGCGCGACTTCGTCGGCGAAAATTTAAAAAACTATTATTTAACGTAAATTAGTATTTGGTAAGTAGACTAAACGTCAGTTACATTTTGTTCAAACTGTGAAACATTTTACCTACTGAGACAATTTTATACCCGTCATAGCTTCTAAGCGAAAAGTCCGATCAGGATCATTTAAAGTGGAATTTGCATGTAAATAATCAGCCTTAATTATCAAACAACTTAAATGGATAAGGATTAATAATATCATGATACATATATCACCTCTATTCGATTCCACCGTATTTAAACTTAATAATTTAAACAAAACCTGTAATTGTGGCTTAATTATAATAGTTAGGCATAAACCATCACTAACTTTTTTGTGAGCACTCATGAGTACTATTAATATATAGAACACTTTTTTCTGTACCGTCAATTGTTTTCGCAGCGCACACTAAATAGTGACTTTTATAGGCAACAATTTGATACCTTGGGTTACATTGTTCCATTTTAGGTAGGGATCTCTAATTTTTTTGAAAATGTAATTTAGCCTATGTTACTTGGTAAAGATGTAGCTTTCTAATGATGAATTTTAAAATCGGTCAAGTAGTTTTTGAGTTAAATCGTAAAAAACAAACAAAAAATCTAATCTTTCTTCTATATTGGTAATAATATTGGTATAGATACGCTTTCACGGTTTAACCACTGGATCGATTTTGACAAAATTTGGTGTGAAGCAAACTTGTATCCGAAGAAACGACATAGGCTACTTTTTATACGTAATGCGTACGTCTGGACACGACGAGAGCGCGGGCGAAAACTAGTATAGAATGAATAAATTATAATGAATTTGAATATCAGATATGAATAACCCGTCCTAAATAAAACCTTTTAAACAACATTTATCGGTTAAGTTCAATCCAGTTTTTGAATGCACTATTAATTATACGAGAGAATAAAATATAAGACCAATATATAAATTATTCCTTTGTAATTTAAAATTCAATGAGCCGTGAATTATAAATGCTGTTTCATCAACAAAGACCTTCGGAAATCGAGTTTTGTCCCCAAAATCTATTGTTCGAACGTTTAATTATTGCTACTGAAATGTTAAAAGAGCGTCGATTGAAGGTTGAAATTAGACTCAGAAGTCGTTTAGGGATTGGTCTAATGAGTGTTTTGTCTTTTGTTTTCACAATTTGTATTCTTTTGACGGAGCAAATGCATCACCTGATATATATCCCATACGTCGCCGATGCGCCACCAACATTGGGAACTAAGATGTTATGTCCTTTGTGCCTTAAGTCACACTATTAAGTATCGTTGTTTGGCAGTTGAATGTAAGATAAGTAGGTGATATCTACCCTGACGGGATTGCGGAGAGCCCGGGTAGGTAGATATTATCGCTAAGTATCATGATTAATATGACATATATATTTATTAGAAGCTGTTATCCTTGAACATCGCTAACCGCTAAATGGAAATACAATAAAAAAAATTACAAACAAGAAGTCATCGAAAGTTTATTTAATACAAGTTGAACTGTCAACAAAAGTTCAAGTAGCGAGTTCCGCAAATTTTAGATCTGTTTAATAAGATTGTCATTATTTATATGATATATTTATAGATTATAATATGTAATTATATCTATACATATTAATAAATCTGTTTGTCTATCATTGGCGTAAAATATCTGGTTACATAAAAGGATTAATTAAAGGTCCCGTGACAGCAATTAATACGGCAAATTAATTCAGTAACCCAACAATCGTAACTTATTATACGAAAACAATATATTTAATTCGGATCAAAGGAAATAAGGCTTCCATGAGGTAATGTAAAATTAACGAAGAGCGTTGGGGTTTCCAGTAACAAAAAACAAACATCAATTACCTTTTAATTTACACTTGTTAATAAACATATATTTTTTAACAGGTGCGTTCATGTTTCAAGCGATAGAAGGTGCGAGCGAGATGGAAAGAGTCAACAATATGTCGAGGGAGAGGGACAACACGGCCCAGTATCTCTGGCAAAATGTGACGTTGACACTCAATTTGTTTAACGAGACTGCTCTTAAAGAAAGGTAAAAAATATATTAAAAATTATCCTAAAGTTACGTGGCATTAATTTTCTATGACGTACGAACATACCAATTTATTATTCACATACAAAGTATTTCCGTTTTGACAAGTATGTGATAATATATAATAGTCTTGATAATTATTAGAGGATAATTACTGAGCACAATAAAAGACGTCCGTTCGGTTTCGAAACGTGCCTTTGCGCTATTTGTTTGTGATTGTTTTGAGTGAGTGAAATGATTTAAGATATGACTATTTTACAAATACCTTCTAACTACCGGGCTAAAGTTTTTTCTTCTAGAAGGTTTTGGAGTTTATTACTCCACGCTGCTCCAATTTGGGTTAAAGGATACATGTGTATCCGATATTTTCCTTCTCTACTGGATGATGCCTTCTCAATCGGGCTCGAGATGATGAATTACGCACTTGAAAGACTCCGGGATGTTACTAAAAAATTCCCGACAAAATACCCAAAAACTCGTACCTTAAATTTGACCTCTTATATAATATTTATTAAGAGATTGTTTATTTAAAAGCCTTTTTTTAATGTATCCGAATTAATTTTTGAATCTTTTCTTACTTTCCAAATTCAGTAGGATTCATCTATCGAATCGTAGATTTAATTAATTTAAATTTTTAACTGCTATAAATACAATAAGTCCAAGCTCGGGCAGTTATGGGCTGGTTAAAATATATTAATTTTGCCTGAATTCATTTGGTAAATGCAGCCTTTAGCACAACTTACCTGAAAATAGAGCAGTTATGTGAATTCTTTACCTTTGGCTAAAGAGCGCTGAATTTTTTAGCTCATTAGTGAATTTGCCGAATATGAACAGTTAGGCTACCTACTAACTGGTCTTTTCACCGCTCATATTTTGTGTTAATTCATACAGAAAATTTTATCTAATATTTTTATTTTATTTTACTTATATTACTGGAATGTATTTTAGGGTTAGTAGTAGGTAGCAGCTTTGCCCGCTTATTATAGGGAGCGGGGGAGGATTTCCTTGGGTGAAGGGCCTACCTTGATTCAAGCTTGCTTCTTACCAAAGTTAATCCAAATCACTTCAGTAGTTTAGCCGTGAACACGTAACAGAGAGACAAAGTTAACTCTGCATTTATAATATTAGTATATATCTATTATTTATTATTCCAGTTTTTTTTACAATAATATCAAACATAAAAAATAACACATCGGAACAGTTAATACGCTATATAGTAGTAAGTAAAAACAATAAACTCGAAGCTTACCGTGGAAACTCGATCGTAAAATGTCAGAAGGTGATATGCGAGAATGACGTATCAAAATAACGGTTTTAAAATTTTACGATTGACATACGAAATGAGCTTATATATAGAGTTGTACTGCAGTGCGATTCTGTAGGAACTTACTTCAAAGGCGATATTTAATTTTGATTGCTTGTATTATCGAAATTTTATAATTATTATGGTCAATGTCGCATATTTTTACAGTTTTCTGCGGTAAGTCTCGAGTTAGTTCTTACAGAATAACTCTAATGTAGTTTATAATACTTTTGCATGTCGGTTTTGTTATAACCGCCTAGTTTGTGAACAGCCTTAGGTAGTATGAGAAGGCATACGATATAGTGAATAACCATACAAAGCAACGCGAATTAAAGTACCAATTGAAATTCTCGGCTTAAAACCTTGTGTATAAATTTCAAAGAGAACTTTAGATGCATATTATTTAGCGTTCAGCTTTAAACATTTTAGAAACACATCGACCATGGTGAAGGTCTTTGGATGAATTGATCCAAACACTTGAATTTCTGTTTATAATTCGGATTCAAGTGTAAATTGTTATAAAACTGCAATTGTTATATATTGAATTTTTAGGTGACCTTTTAAAATAAAGAGTATATCAATTCGACCTTATTTTTAGATTTTCTTAATCCAAATCAAATTATGTTACTCGAATGCCCTCACTGAGCGTGGTAGAAAAATCTGCCGTTTTTCTTTTGGAGAAGCTTTTGCCCACCAGTTGGACATATGGGCTGTTATTTTGCTTTTTGTATATGTATGTTGCGTTTGTATGAACTCGCTACTGTTAATGTAAAAGGACGTATGTATAAAACACGTGTACAGTGAAAACTGATTATTTATGTGTTTTGTTACAACTATAGTTCATATATTGAATTATGTCCGAAATCGTAGAACAAAATTTGTTACTTATGGTGCTAGCTATCTAGTCCTGCGAGGTTGCTGGTGTGTAAAAATAACCCTGCATATCGTATATTTTAAGCAACAAATTCCTTAATTAAAGAACAAATACAAAGACCATATTGTACAATATTAAGTAAGACCTTTATTTGAACATGCGACTTTTAGTCAGAAGATATTGGTTTAAGCGTTTATGTTTTCCTTGTGTCTAAAACTGAACTCTTGTTACAGTATAAGCAAGGAGCTCCAGCATTATCAACGGAAGATTGTGGTGGCGGTGCGTCGTGGTTGGGACGGCGGGCGCTCATCGAGGCAATGGAGTTTTTCTTCGGCTTTCTTATATTCTCTTACCGTTATAACCACGATAGGTAATTATATTATACTAATGTAGATGCTAAGTAAGACTGATATATTTATATAGTATGTAGTTTTCTATCGTAATAGCAATAATAATTAGGGCATTTTCAAAGGTACACGAAATTAATTTATGTATATACAATAATTGGTCAATTAATATTATGAGACACACACACTAAAATTGTACATCGCGGATATTTTTACAATATTTCGTTAGTATATTTAATTCTGCTATTACATAATTTGTTCAGACCAAATATTCACATAAACCTTTCAACGGGTCAACCATTATAAATATCCGAAACCATAAAATAGTGTAGTAAGAGGATAAACATATTACGGCAATCACATTGATGTGTCATATTTTATAGCCCAGTAAAGGTCCTAACCATAAAATGCTCATAAACCCTTATCTTCGCGAGTATTCATTTCAGTAATGTATAGCAATAGTGATCGCGCTATTGAAAGTTTAAGTGATTAGTGTGATGAATGGATAGAGATTTTAGAGCATTTTGGTACAGCTGTTTGAACCAGATGCGTGATAAAGCCAGGCTGATGTTCTGATACGGTGTAATTATTTAAATGTATTATTGCTCGCCAACACGCCTGCCCAGCGCGGCGAGTATGGGCAAACCCTCTTAAATGGTAGGTGCGCAGCAAAAAAGGCCCCCAGTTACCGGCAAGCCCGCTAGGCCCGACCAAGGTAGCGGTCGCGGTATCGGCAGGGCAGGGGGTGCGAAGAATCACCGGTTCATGGCAGGCTACCATAGACGACTACACATGGCAACGTATAATGGACGCTCGATAAGGCTGGACCATCACCTCGCCGAATTAGAAGTAGAGTTAAGTCATATAAACTGGCACATACTGGGGTTATCTGAAGTCCGAAGACAGGGGGAGGACACGATAACTCTAGAGTCCGGTAACTTACTCTACTTCCGCGAAGGTGATAAACTCTCCCAGGGTGGTGTCGGTTTTCTAGTCAAAAAGGATCTCATTAGCAGCATTGTAGAAATCAGTAGTGTGTCGAACCGGGTAGCGTACCTTGTCCTAAAACTTTCCGACAGGTATTCCCTGAAGATCGTACAGGTATATGCGCCAACTTCGGCATACTCTGATGATGTGGTACAAGCGATGTACGAGGACATCGCAAAGGCCCTTAACAACACCTCGAAGGCCCACTACAATGTTGTTATGGGAGACTTTAATGCTAAAGTGGGAGTACAAGATAGCGGTGAATCGAAAGTTGGACCTTACGGCTTGGGCTGCAGAAATCACAGGGGGCAAATGCTGGTAAACTTTCTTGAAGCGCAGGGGCTCTTTTTGATGAATTCTTTCTTTGAAAAGAAGCCCCAGAGGAGGTGGACCTGGCGAAGCCCCGATAACGTGACAAGGAACGAGATAGACTTTATCATTTCGAATAAAAGGCACATATTTAGAGATGTCTCAGTGATCAACAGGTTTAATACCGGTAGTGATCACCGCTTGGTTCGAGGCACTCTAGATATCGACTTCAAAGCCGAAAGATCGCGACTGATGAGGTCTACTCTCCGCCCTACCATGCTCCAAGCTGCTCAAGGCTCCGAAAAGTTCCAAATGGAGCTTCAAAATCAATTCACCGCGTTGGAAACCGTAAACAATATTGATGAGAAAACCGATACGCTGGTCAAAATACTGCAAAACACATCCCGCAAGTGTTTTCCGCCACAGAAAAGAGACAGCGCACCAAAACTCTCTGCTGAGACACTCGAGCTCATGAGGAAACGACGAGAACTACCATCGTTTTTTGTCAGATAAGGCCTTAAACCGAACTATAAAAACGCTGACGCGACGTGATCTCCGATGCTCCAATACCCGTGCCATCACGACTGCGATTGAGCAAAATCGGGGATCGAAAGTGTTCGCTCGCAAGTTTGGGAGGCCGCGTCTGACAAAACTTAAAACTGAAAATGGTAGGGTCGTTACCTCAAGGCCTGAGATCGTCGGAGAAGTAGAGAGGTTTTATGGGCAGCTGTTCTCTTCAAGATCGGATAAACCTGTGGGAATCAGTGTTGATGACCAGCGCGCCCCTCTTACGCGCCATTACTCCGATGAGCTCCCGGTCGTTGACCTAGGCGAGATTAGGGCGGCTCTAGAACAGCTTAAAAACAACAAAGCTCCGGGAGATGACGGAATCACAACAGAGTTGCTTAAGGCAGGCGGGACTCCAGTCCTGAAAGAGCTAGCAAGCCTCTTTAATTCCGTCATCCAACATGGCAAGACCCCGGAAACGTGGAGCGGGAGTGAGGTGGTACTGTTTTTCAAGAAAGGTGATAAAACCCTCTTGAAAAACTACAGACCAATCTCCCTCCTGAGTCACGTGTATAAGCTGTTCTCAAGAGTCGTCACGAACCGTCTCGCCAGACGACTTGACGAGTTCCAGCCCCCAGAGCAAGCCGGCTTTCGATCAGGCTACAGCACCGTAGACCACATCCATACTGTTCGGCAGATTGTGCAGAAGACCGAAGAGTACAATCAGCCGCTGTGTATGGCTTTCGTGGATTACGAGAAAGCCTTTGACTCCATCGAAACCTGGGCTGTGCTCGACTCATTGCAGAGATGTCATATCGATTGGAGATATATCGAGGTACTGAGATGTCTGTACAACGCCGCTACGATGACTGTCCACATCCAAGGCTGTAAGACGAAGGCGATCCAACTGCGCAGAGGGGTGAGACAGGGGGATGTAATATCCCCGAAACTGTTCACCAGCGCGTTGGAAGACGTCTTCAAGACGCTGAATTGGACTGGATGTGGAGTCAATGTAAACGGCGAGTACATCTCACACCTTCGATTTGCCGATGATATCGTCATCATAGCAGAGTCGCTAGAACAACTCACCGAAATGCTGCGTAGCCTAAGCGATTCTTCCCGGCGTGTCGGTCTCGGTATGAACTTGGACAAGACCAAGGTCATGTTCAATAGGCATGTCGTGCCGGGACCAATATACGTCGAAGGGAAACCTCTCGAAGTTGTTAGTGAATATACCTACCTAGGACAGGTTATACAAGTCGGTAGGAACAACTTCGAGAAGGAAGCCGATCGAAGAATTCGCTTGGGATGGGCAGCATTTGGCAACCTTCGTCAAGTCCTCACGTCGTCTATACCGCAAAGCTTGAAGACGAAAGTCTTCAACCAATGCGTCTTACCTGCCATGACATACGGTGCCGAAACGTGGACACTAACTGCGGGACTAGTCCACAAATTCAAAGTCGCTCAGCGTGCTATGGAGCGAGCTATGCTCGGAGTATCTTTGAAGGATAAGATCAGAAATGAGATTATCCGGAAAAGAACCGGAGTCACCGACATAGCTTGCAAAATTAGCAGGCTGAAGTGGCAGTGGGCTGGTCACGTATGTCGTAGGACCGATGGCCGTTGGAGCAGACGAGTCCTAGAGTGGAGACCGCGAATCGGCAAACGCAGCGTAGGGCGCCCTCCAGCCAGGTGGACCGATGACCTTATGAAGGTGGCGGGCACCGACTGGATGCGGAAGGCGGAGGACCGGGAGCTTTGGCGCACTTTGGGAGAGGCCTATGTTCAGCAGTGGACTACGATTGGCTGTTGATGATGATGATTGCAAGCTAAATGATAAGTGGTCAGCGTCACTCAAAACATTTGACTGTAAAAGTTTACGAGCAATTTACTGCCAAATATCTATCTAAATGGGATCTAAGAGGTACTTTGTGCTTGTAGTTACACTCACCGGAATACAGTGTTACACACGCTCTATTAAAATTTACCATCCATTGTGCATCAAGCCTTACCATTAATTAAATTATATCCTAGAGTTAAATATCAGCATAGTTATATTTATTTATTTACTCTCTAACTCTTTGTTTAAAGGATTTCTTGGACGTAATGCTGTTTATTGCGCTTGGAGTCTCAGTTGCATTTACCTATGTCAAATATATATAAGTTATACAATAATATATGAATAAATGTACTTATACGAGAATATAATAGATAGAATCATTACTAATATTATAAATGTGAAAGTGAGTTTGTTACGCTTCAAATCTTAACAACTCAAACCAATCATCATGTGTTTTTGCACACGCGTTGTCAGGGGTACATAGAAAGACATAGGGTTTGAAATACACAATCATAATAGTGGAACACATTGGTAAAATTGTACAATACTATCTTAACGTGTTAGAAATGAAACAAAAGGATAAAGATAACTGCACGTGTTGGAATAATTTCAAACAGTTCAATTCAATTCAATTATTTGATAAGAGTAGTTTAGCTGAACCAAGAGGACACAGATACATTTGCAAATGTCGTTCAGCTAGTTGTAAAGGATAAGTTGTAATGTGATCTCGTTTGTAAATACAAATTGTATCGTTGGAATTGCTGGTAAAGGCCGTAGATCCCAAGGTCCCGGGCTTAAACCAGGTCAGACCAATAAAAGTTATTGAGTTTATCAGTCAAGAAATTGCTAATAGCAGCCCGGAATAAGGAATGCTACGCTCTCGTGAACTTTTTACGGTTGTGTTGAATTTGCCGTCATATCGGATAATGAGTGTGAGGGAATAAGTGCACTTGTGTTTGCACACACATTTATGCACTACAGTATGTCCTACGCAGTTGGTTAGTTGACAATGGCCGACATGGCCCAAATCTGTCAGGTTATATCACCAAATGCAAATTATTTTTATTGATTTATCGTAATGAGAAGCAATTGCATCGAATTTGTATTATGTGTTTGAAATATAAGAGTAATTAAGGCTTTTTATTTAAGGGTATGGACATCTCAGTCCTCGTACGAGTTGGGGTAAGATAATGACGATCTTCTATGCTCTCCTGGGGATGCCATTGTTCCTGCTGTACCTCAGTAATGTTGGTAAGAATACATATATTGATTTACTTGGTCTGTTAAAAATATATGGTGATTGCAATTCTGTCTAGAAATTACCAGTTTGAGATTTTCGCCCTTCGATACGTGCACGTAAATCTGTAGGGCATTATCGTAATTCTATAAGAACAGACTCGAAACCCAGTACTGAAACGGTGAAATTTCAGAAAATGATATGCGACTTAATTCGACATTGACTACAATAATTATAACATTTAAAGAGTATAGAAAAATAATAGTACGCATCAAAAAAGTATATACCTATAACTCTTTTGTCAATATTTCACGGGTGAGTAATGAAGTAAGTTCTTACAGAACTGCTCTGCTGGTCTTTTATTTTTATCAAATAACCTTTGCATTGGATTATGAAAGATACGACGTAGTATGATGTGTGCACCTGGTTTCGCGTATACACTTGTGCACTATAATATATCTTGTACAGTTGATTATGTCTCTTGAGATTGATAGGAATTTAAGCCCCTCCCGTCATTGATATATTTTTATTAAGCAAGTATATTTGACCAAAATACCAAAGTGTATGCATTTTAAATCGACAATGATTGAGCTACTTTTTTGGTATAGAAATAAAAAATAATATATAACAAATCATGTCCTACGGCCTTACAAAATTTCAGGCGTTATCTGCCTGGGGGTAAAATAGTTTTACTTCACCCATACTTTTGTTACAAAGTGCGTGTATCATAAAATTTGTTTTATTTTATAGCCAATGTAGCATATAGTAAATGTGACGCATCTTTGGAAGTATTGTTTTGTACAAATTGTACATTAATATTCTTCACAATAATATACATTTTAATTTTATTCCAGAGCGGAACAGTTGATAAACTTCATCGACTTATAACGCCATAAATTCAATCAACATAGAGAACATTGCTTCTGTACATACATCCTGTATTATCTTTGGAGAATATCATCGCTTGTTTGCATCATCACGATTGCGCGTGTAATTTTAACGATGCTCGATTGGATCGATCGACAGTATGAGATATCATACATTGTATTGATAGTGTTGACCAAGCAGGTCAATGTTGTGTAATGCTTTTCTTTAGGGTGTATATGAATAGCGGGCCATTAAAAATACCGATTGTGTTTATATAAATATCAAAGGCACGCATAACTTTTTAATCTGTAGATATAATTATTTTATTTAAATTAATCTTTCTTAATGTATTGAATTATTACTTTGTGTTTTATTTGCAGGTGAGCTGTTAGCTAGTTGGTTCAAGTGTATATACGCGTTAGTGTGTCTCTGCAGAGGCTGTCCAGGGTTCTCAAGGAGACGAGTGGTTCATCTGCGACCGCAGGTACTTTAATGATATTTTTTTTATTTGTGAGTTTAGCGGACTTATAGCTTTAGTGGTAGTCATTCTGGATTGGTACCACATACTTTGTATTTTTTATTGTATAGGAAGGCGGACGAGCGTATGGGCCACCTGATGGTAAGTGGTCACCAACGCTGATGTTGTTAAATTGTTAAATGTTAATGTAGATGTAAGCGATAGTTAAATGTTAACTATCGCTTACATCGTCAATGCGCCACCAACCTTAGGAACTAAGATGTTATGTCCCTTGTGCCAGTTACACTGGCTCAATCACCCTTCAAACCGGAACACAACAATACCAAGTACTGCTGTTTTGCGGTAGAATATCTGATGAGTGGGTGGTACCTACCCAGACGAGCTTGCACAAAGCTCTACCACCGAGTGTGTTTAAATGTTCTAAACGAGTAAAATATTTAGCTAAATTTAATTTTTTATTAGTATTGATGTTTTCATATTCTTTTCAATTCCCTTCACGTCAAGAGTCATGTTTGTGATGAGAGTAATATTATTCGGTGACGTGTTTTCCATTACGTCTTTCATTATTGTTTGTGTTTTGAATATGTGATGTTACTCTTTTATTATGTTTGATACGTTCAAAAGGTTCCCTATAAGAGCAATTACGTGAGTTTCCTATCGTTTCTTCTCGTCAGAGTTTGCTTTCCGATGTGGTGGTACTTGAATTTCACTATTCTTCAATTCATAGGTGCTTCAAAAGGTTACTCGAATAAATTAATTGTGTTTTTTTTTTATCAAGAAGCATGCAAGAAATGCATTCGATTCTAGTCGATGCGTTTATATCGTTTATTTCGTTTTTCGTCAATCTTTGAACACATGACATAATAAATACTTTTAGGTTTTGAAAAAATAACTGTCATTTTGTAGGTGCAAAGCTTCCTAAACGAAGCTGTATAGAGATCAGAATTCCGGAAATGAAGAAAAAATATCATGATAATGCTTAGACTTCAAAACTGGCATATGTTTTATTTTGTTGCAATGGAGGGAACAGGCGGCTTAACAAAAAAAAAAACACTTATAGAACTCGATGAAATGAAGGCTTCGTAATAAAGTAATATCTACGTGGGAGAGGCAACGGGCAAACAATGGGTGTTGTTTGCGCGTTTGGAAACATAACGAACTAAACCGAATACGCGTGTTTGTTTTAATGTTAATTACTATTTGGACAAGAAATATACAATTTAAGTAATTGTATACACATATACAATATGCGACTGGCAAGTACGCCACTTCATGGTAAGTGGTTATCACCGTCCGTAGACATTGGCTTTAACCATTACTTAAATCTCCAACTTGTACCAACCTTGGGAACTAAGATGTCATGTCCCTTGTGCTAGTAGTTACAATTGCTTACTCAGCCTTCAAACCGGGACACAACAATACTTAGTTTTGCGACGGTAGAATATATGATCAGTGGGTGGTACCTACTTACTCGGGCTTGCACAAAGCTCTTCCATCAACCAAAATCATTGCTAATGTTCTTTTTAAGTTTTCACTTATCTCATAGACGATAATCACATTAATAAATACTATTACTCCTGTATAAGGATATTAATCAGAATATTTGTTTTTTTTTTGTTCTAGTTAGAAATAAGTGATGCAGAGAGTATAGAACGACCACCAGGTTGGAGATCTGGTTACACTGATTCTGATGTCACGCCCGAGTACAGGATCCCTTCACGGCCTCCTGATTATTTGCAAAGGTGACCTTTTTATATAATTTAGTTAGTAAACATTGGCTCATTCTTTATTCAGTATTTCGGGTTTCTACAAACAATACCGTTTGTTATTACTTACTACATACAACGCGATGTGTTTTATATTTAGAATAGGTAGGCGGACGAGCATATGGGCTACCTGATGGTAAGTGTTCACCAACGCCCATAGACATTGGCATTGTAAGAGATGTAAACCATCGCTTACATCGCCAATGCGCCACCAACCTTGCATACTTCGCATATTTAACTTTGAGTAATTTCTATGAGACTAGAGTTTTAACTTAATTAAAATTGCAGACGAGCTTACTTGAGGAGTGTCTCGATGCCGCAACCGTATTTGCCACGTCCTCGTCCTGACGTCCGCGGCTGGTCGGAGCCGGTCTACCGGGACAGTTCGGACACGAGTGACTTCAGTTACGTCACTTTCGATGCTCAAACCATCACCGTTCCTATCAGTGTTTGTGTGGCTATTATGGTGGGGTGAGTAATGTTTTAAAGATCCTAATAAGCCTAATACTATCCATAGCTGGTCGAAGGTTAAAATGAAACATAAAGTACTTAATTAGACACTTATATTATTGTATATTAAAAGCACTCTAGCTATAGATATTTTTGTATTATATGTTTATAAATAAAAATGTTGGTATTTCTTTTAAAATTAACGTATTTTCAGGTATTTAATGTTCGGGTCCATGATCTTCGGTCTATGGGAGAAGTGGGACAAATTAGATGGTGCTTACTTCTGCTTCATATCACTCAGCAGGTAGAACTTCCTGATGAGTCGCATTAAATATAATATTAGTTAATTAGGGTTAGATTGATATCTTTCGGTGGGATATTTGTGGTTCAAATAAATCTATAACAATATCCACTACCACCAAACCATTTACAGGCGACCAATTAGTTCGCCTGCCTTCCAAAAATACACAGACAGACAGAGATAGATTTTTATGGCATTTCTTCAGAATTTCATTAGATAAAGGATGTCTAATTCCAGTATCGGCTTCGGTGATTTCGTCCCAGGAGAACGAGTGTACACACCTCGTATAGAGACCTCATTCATCGTGTGCTCCCTATACCTCATGCTGGGTATGGCTTTAGTAGCCATGTGTTTTAATCTCATGCAGGTAAGCTGTATGATGTATGAAAAATAACCAAATAGTATTATTACCTTACGTTAGGCAAATGTTACCTGTTCAGATGTCATAGTTTTCTATATATACACATCGTTTTTTTAACAATATGTTCTCAAATTATTAGTCTTATAATTATTTCAATTTTTATAGCCTTGAAAATATTGATTATTTTAATATTCGTTCCTTGTTACCTAAATAATTTGTACTTTAGACTCTTTTGTCCAGTCAGTGTACATACTTGTTATGTATATAAGTAAATATTACCGTGTCTTTTTTCAGGAGCAAGTAATTCACTACTATGCTGGTCTAAAGAGAGCTCTCAAACGAATCTGCAGATGCAAGAGATGACGTCACATCTTCATTTAATTAGCTAAAACATTAAACGATATATAAAAATAAAATATGACTATTATTAAGGAAATATGATTAGCTTAAAATTAACTTATGTATTTAAATATTTTATACAAATGTTCATTAAGAGGGTTTTTAAATAAATATAAATATAGCAAGAGGCTTCAATCATTCTCTGTTTTTTTTTATTTAACCTGGATGCTCATCTCGCTATGTACGGATGGGTTTGTGAATAAAATACGATTTAAGGGAAGATTCTGAGTTAAATTCGGATAACCTCTGAGAGATCTCGTGGCAGGCGCTGAAGGAAACCACCCTGAGGAAACCTGCATGTATCATTTCAATTGCATAACTACTATTTGGAGCAGCGGGTCGGAATTTGATCCAAATCTCAAAAGGAAAGGAGGCCTTAGCCCAGCTGTGAGATTATTTAACCCCCAACAAAGCTACTAACAAAAAAATTCTAAAAGAAAATGTTTGATAATGTTAAAGATAGCCCGGTCCCATAATTACTACTTACAAAACTCTAAAATACTATTTTTTCTTCAAAAATGTTAAGGATGAGACCGCATTTATTTAGTCTAGATAATACACGTGTTCGTGCCTCGAGAGCTAATCCTATGAAGAGGATAAAGTATGGCGGGAAAAAATCCGAGGTTTTGCAGTTCGCCACTTACCTACATTAGGTGCTTAAGAATGCGGAGAGTGCCTTACTGCGGAACTCGATTTAGAAATCAACAATAGTTCGAGAAAAACCATTTTTTTATACAAATCTATACTAATATATAATATATAAAGCTGGAAAGGTTTTTTGAATGCACAAATTACATAATCCACAAGATTAAAATCAAATAGAAAGTTGCTCTAAGTCCGAATCATCAATTATGACTGATCACGATATATTTGTCCTCAAGGACTGATACATAATGAAATCATGATATTTTTTGTTCTAAGTTTTGTACGAAGAAAAATTTTCTGAATCACGCTATCGTTTGGTTCTTCGTAATGCATATAGAGATTCGATATTTCAAATATAGAGTGGATATTTTGGAACGCTTTAATTCCTTTAGCTCTTCGTAAAAATAAAGGCCAATTAAAAATGGTCACTGGAACGTAAATGTACGAAGATTATATTATAGTATTTTCAAATTGAAAATATAGTTTCGTAAAATACTATTCTTAATACGAAAATTTAAAATGTCATACTGAATAACTAACTCGTCTTGTTACAGAACCACTTCGCTGTAAACTTTTTGTTCGTTCTTGATTTTTTCATTCAAGGTGCACTAGAGAGCATTAGTGGCAGAGCGAGTTAAAGGAGCAAGAAAGAATTACGCGCATTTATTATGGAAGCGAGTTAGAAAACTTTAATGTCGACCATTTATACACGAACTTGGACAATCAGAATAGTTCGGGCTCGCGTTTCAGTTGAATATAACTCTTTCATTCATTCTACTTATTATTATTTTCTGTTTATAAGAATTTTCCAATGTTCCAATTTTAAATTAAATGCATTAAATATAATTTGTTAATTCAAGAAAAAATATTTACGTATTTCAAACAAACAAATCAATACACAGAAATCCTTATCGAGCTCATAAATCTTGTCCGAATAATATTTAGATGTTAGGATTCTTTATTATTATTTTTATTTGACATAGATTTAATTTTTATTGAGACGTAATGTACGGTAAAGGAAAACATCGCAAGGAAACCTATATGTGCCGGGCGATTCTTTGGATGTACCACATGTACATATCAATACAGTACTGAAGCATTACGGTGAAATAAGCCCCAATTCTTCTCCTCAAAAGGAGAACCTATAGCAGCAATCTAATGTTTATTATAATTATATCTTATGTATGTTTTAATATTAACGTTATATTATAATCAAAATTGTAAACGAACTAGAAGATCACACACGATCGCAGATAGCGCAATTGACGTAATTTTAGCTGGCTTTGTAATATTAAACATTGAACCCATGCATTAATATACTTTCCAAGATTTTATCTTGAATTTAAAAACTACCAACTAACAAATTCCGGGATAGTATTTTTTGATAGAAAACCCAAAAAAATAATGTCACGACATAGAATTTGAAGGTCTCAGAAGATCAACGAATAAATCAATTTTATAGGTCTGAAATATGTATATATATCAATAAAAGCTACTTCAAAAATTAAAACATATTTATATATATTATGTGTGTAATAAAATTGAACCAATATATCCGCTATTCAGCGATGGTTTTAATCAGCGTGAAATTGAATGAGCTGTAACGATGTTGGTAATATAATTGTGTTGGACGCTGCGAGATTTATGGAACACCCTGCAGTTGAGTCCTTGTTAAATGTTCATCACACTCTATTGAAACTGAATGTGGGTATTACTACGTTTCTATAATATTGTATGATTTCAATAATTCAATTTATGTTTAGTATAATATAATTATTGAAAAATAAAACAAAATACTTGTAAACCATACATTGATGTCGAAATCTATCGATTATCAGAAAAGAATTACATGTCAAAGTTATCCAATTTGAAGTAATATAAACAAGTCTATACGTTTTTGCTTTTGTTGAATCTGCTTAAAATACATTAAATTTATAACAAATGAATAATACAACGTTAAGTTCAATGATGAGCAGACAAAATGCACCTTAAGCTCATTTATTCAAGAGTGCAAATAAATATTGATGCATTCGTACTTACGCCTCTATTATTCTGATTGTGCGAGATGAACCATCATATTATATAACATGTAGAATATGTACTTAATTACAAGCTCCCTTATAATCATTATATATTTGATTATGATAAAATAAATAGTCAAACTTTTCTGAAACTTTATTGAAAAATACATATAAATCTGTTTTTTATTACGTGATACTGTAATGTAAAATATTTAAAAAATCTAACATCACCAATGCGCCACCAACATTAGAAACGAAGATGTCTCTTGTGCCTAGTTACACTGGCTCACCATCCTTCAAACCGGAACGCAACAACAATAAGTATTTTTGTTTAGCGCTAGTTTACGGTGATAAACGGTCTTGCACAAAACCTTACCATCTAGTTGCTACATATTATTATTATTATAACAACAAATATATTTTTTATGACGAAACTATTTTAAACAATTTTATACCTACATATATGTACATTTATTGGTTGTATTCAAATATAAATTCCCTCAACAGCCATTATGTTTGACATCTGCCGGGCGACCCGTGACGGCCACATTTTTAAACTTCATAAAGATTGAGTTGAAACTTTTATACAGTTATTGTTGCCACTTTCACGAAGATTGCTGGCGTGGTGCCATTAACGAACAATATGTGGCGTGCGGGTCGTATCGGGTAATTGCTTACAAAAAATCCAAAGGCGTTGTAATGCATTTCGTTTATTGAAATTGTATTATATTGCCGTTTTAATAAAATGAAAACTTAAATAAAAGCCTAAAAATATATTAATATATATATATATATATATATATATATATATATATATATATATATATATATATATTTAAGTATACATAATAATACATGTACTTACAATACATACTTTGGCTCTGTTTAGCAGTGGTAAATAAGTGTTATACGGTCTTGGTCATAAAGGTTGCTTAGCTTAGTTAAGCAATGCTATCTTTTTCTTTCGAATGTGAAATCAATAATGACAGAAAGAGCGAAATATCTGTTTAACTAAGCAGCCGCTAAGCAAAGTTTATAACTTAGGGCGATGATAATATATTTACACGTTTCTATAATACAAATATAATATATTGATTAAACTCAATTTACAATCGGTGAAAATATCG